>CM038671.1:697997916-698650416 GCA_021605145.1 Aegilops bicornis | reverse complement strand
TTGAACTCTCCATGAGATTCATAGTTGCATTACTTATAGCTTCCTTATTCGTAGACAAATCAGATTCGGAATTGTCTTTCCTTCCAAGGATAACTTGTATCCATGCGCTTCAGATTATTAGCCTGGAGTTCGCCACCAGTCAGTATAGCCAACCCTACCCTATCACATCAATCCCACAAGCCTCTTATCCATTCCGTTCGCTCGTGGAGGGGGAGTAAGTCAAAATAGAAAAAACTCACATTGGGTTTAGGGATAATCAGGCTCGAACTGATGACTTCCACCACGTCAAGGTGACACTCTACCGCTGAGTTATAACCCTTCCCCGTCCCATCGAGAAAGAGAATTAACGAATCCTAAGGCAAAGGGGCGAGAAACTCAGGGCCACTCTTCCTTCGGGCTTTCTTTCTGCACTATTATGGATAGTCAAATAATGGGAAAAATTGGATTCAATTGTCAACTGGTCCTATCGAAAGTAGGATTGACTATGGATTCGAGCCATCGCATGGTTTCATAAAATCTGTATGATTTTCCCGATCTAAATCGAGCAGGTTTCCATGAAGAAGATCTTGTTCAGCATGTTCTATTCGACATCGGTAGGAGAAGAACCCGACTCGGTATTCTTAAAAAGAGGGGAAGCGAGAACCAAGTCAAGATGATATGGGTCGCCCCTTCTTCTTGGCGCTAAAGATCTTACCATTTCAAGGAACTGGGGCTACATTTCTTTTAAATTTCCATTCAAGGGTTTCTATCTGTTTCCACGCCCTTTCTTGAGACCTCGAAACATGAGGACAAATTACTTCTCTTAGGAACACATACAAGAAAAAGGATAACGGTAGCCCTCCCATTAACTACTTCATTTTCATTTATGAATTTCATAGTAATAGAAATCCATGTCCTACCGAGACAGAATTTAGAACTTGCTATCCTCTTGCCTAATAGGCAAAGATTGACCTCCTCAGAGAAAGACCGATTCATTCAGATCGATATGAAGACCCAACTCCGTTGCATTGCCGTAATCCATGTTCCATATTTGAAGCGGGTTGACCTCTGTGCTTCTCTCATGGTACAATCCTCTTCCTGCCGAGCCCCTTTCTCCTCGGTCCACAGAGAAAAAAATGTAGGACTGGTGCCGACAGTTCATCACGGAAGAAAGAACTCACAGTAGCCGGGATCGGTAACTAATAGTACTACTAACTAATACTAATATATAGAAATAGATATCTAGAAATAGAAATGAACTAATATATAGATAATAGAAATTGAAAAGAACTGTCTTTTTCTGTATACTTTCCCGCTCTATTGCTACCAAGGGTCTTATGCAATCGATCGGATCATATAGATATCCCTTCAACACAACATAGGTCATTGAAAAGATCTCGGACGACTCATCAAAGCACGAAAGCCAGTTAGAAAATGGATTCCTATTTGAAGAGTGCCTAACCACATGGATAAGCTCACATTAACCCGTCAATTTTGGATCCAATTCGGGATTTTTCTTGGGAAGTTTCGGGAACAAATTGGAATGGAATAATATAGATTCATACAGAGGAAAAGGTTCTCTATTGATGCAAACGCTGTACCTAGAGGATAGGGATAGAGGAAGATGGAAAAATCAAAATGAAATAAATAAAGAATAAAGCCAAAAAAAATAAGTTGAAGATAGAAGAGCCCAGATTCCAAATGAAGAAATGGAAACTCGAAAAGGATCCTTCTGATTCTCAAAGAACGAGGGGCAAGGGGATTGATACCGAGAAATATTTCTTCTTATTATAAGACGTTATTTGATCTGCATATGTTTGGTAAAAGAACAATCTTCTCCTTTAATCATATCATAAATGGAAAGTGTTCAATTGGAACATGAAAATGTGACTCAATCTTCTCCTTTCAATGCGGGTCGAAGCCTATGGTTGCCCGGATGGTTGAATGTTGTTAATGAGAATAGTAATTCGCTTTTCTTAACAATAGGACCTGGGGATTTCTTGGTTCATCATGCTATTGCTCTAGGTTTGCATACAACTACATTGATTTTAGTAAAGGGCGCTTTTAGATGCACGGTTCCAAATTAATGCCGATAAAAAGGATTTTGGATATAGTTTTCCTTGTGACGGCCTGTATGCCAAGCGGTACTTGTGATATTTCTGCTTGGGGCGCATTTTATTTGGCAGTTTTCTGGATGTTAAATACCATTGGGTGGGTTACTTTTTATTGGCATTGGAAACATATCACATTATGGCAGGGCAACGTTTCACAATTTAGTGAATCCTCCACTTATTTGATGGGATGGTTAAGAGATTACCTATGGTTAAACTCTTCACAACTTATCAATGGATATAATCCTTTTGGGATGAGTAGTTTATCGGTATGGGCGTGGATGTTCGTATTTGGACATCTTGTTTGGGCTATTGGATTTATGTTCTTAATTTCCTGGCGGGGGTATTGGCAGGAATTAATTGAGACTTTAGCATGGGCTCATGAACACACACACCTTTAGCTAATTTAATTCGCTGGAGAGATAAGCCTGTGGCTCTTTCCATTGTGCAAGCAAGATTGGTTGGATTAGCTCACTTTTCTGTGGGTTATATATTCACTTATACAGCTTTCTTGTTTGCCTCATCATCAGGTTAGTTTGGTTTATTTAGTTTGTTTTTTGTACTTGTATCAAGACCTAGTTCATTACTCTTGATAGAGAGGGAGGATATGCCTTTTAGATTTCTTTTTCTATTTATTTTTCCATCTAGGATTAGAACCGTATACTTGGTAATAATAGCAACGACACATTATGGCAAAAAAGTTTGATTCAGAGGGAGAAGAAGCGGCAGAAATTAGAACAGAAATATCATTTGATTCGTCAATCTTTAAAAAAAGATAAGAAGCAAAGTTTCTCCCTTGAGTTTGAGTGAAAAAATGAAAATACGAGAAAAATTGCAATCCCTACCGTGTAATAGTGCACCTACACGCCTTCATCGACGTTGTTTTTTCACCAGAAGACCTAGAGCTAACTATCGACATTTTGGGCTATCCGGACACGTACTTCGAGAAATGGTTTATGAGTGTTTTTTACCGGGTGCAACAAGATCCAGTTGGTAAGGATAAAATACCCTTTCATATTTGTATGGATTTCTGGAATTGATAATCATAGAGGAGCCCTCTTTACCATTCTGTATAAATGGACTATTCTATTTGTATAGATATTGGTAGAGGGGCGTATCCAACCCTCTTTTATCCACTAGTTACCCCTCTTTAGTTTAAGAGTATAGAGCAGTTTGGTAGCTCATAAGTCTCATAACCTTGGGGTTGCGGGTTCGATTCCCACTACCGGCTCCATACTCCTTCTTTATGATATATGCATGATATAATATATACATCATGCATTTGTATCTGGATTTTTTGATTTCCTAAAAGAGTTTTGGTCTAACAGTTTTTTCTCGGAAGAAGCAAAAAAATAAAAGAAAGAATAAAATATGAAAGAAAAGCGTCCATTGTCTAATGGATAGGACAGAGGTCTTCTAAACCTTTGGTATAGGTTCAAATCCTATTGGACGCAATCTTATTTATATCTATTCTTTAAATAACTATACTAAACTAAAAACAAAGAAAACTTTTTTGCATGATTGAAATGAAAAAGCTTTCTCAACGATTCCTATTCTACTAACAAGAGTAGACATGCAAAATTTATTTGTTACTGAAGAGAAAACCGTTCCAGTTGTTCTGAATAGCTTCCTTCAAAAGGATTTCCGCTTGCTCGGTGAATGTCTTGCTAGAAGATATAATTTCTTGGAATTGAGGTTTAGTATCTTTTAGATGTTTACGTAACTCATCCAGAAATTTATTTACCTGTTCAATTTCTAACTAATCAAGATATCCTCTTGTTCCGGTATAAATAGTAGCTATATGCTCTTCAACTGTGAGAGGATTTGCTGGGATTGTTTAAGCAATTCCCTTAATCGTCGAATTCCCTTGCCAATTGATTCGACTTGTTTTATCGAGAGCAGAGGCGAATTGTGCAAAGGCTTGTAACTCTGCGAATTGCGCTTAGTTCCAATTTTGATTTGCCAGCTACTTGTTTCATGGCTTTAATTTGAGCCATGGATCCTACTCGGAAACAGAAATACCCACATTAATAGCGGGTCGAATTCCGGCATTGAATAGATCCGCAGATAAGAATATTTGTCCATCTGTAATGGAGATTACATTAGTAGGAATATAGGCGGAAATGTCTCCAGATTGAGTCTCAACTATTGGTAAAGCGGTCATACTTCCTTCGCCTAAAAGAGAATTTAATTTAGCGGCTCTTTCTAAAAGGCGTGAATGCAAATAAAAAACATCCCCTGGATAAGCCTCACGGCCGAGAGGTCTTCTTAATAGAAGGGACATTTGGCGATAAGCTTGTGCATGTTTGGAGAGATCATCATAAATTATTAAAGTATGTTGTTCGCGGTACATCAAATACTCAGCCAGGGCTGCTCCCGTATAAGGAGCGAGGTATTGTAATGTATCAGGTGAATCCGCCATTTCAGCTACTACAATAGTGTATTCCATGGCCCCCTCCTCATGGAAAGTAGTTACTACTTGAGCTATGGAGGATTCTCTTTGACCGATAGCTACATAAACACATATTACACCTTGCCCTTTTTGATTGAGAATTGTATCTGTGGCTACTGCTGTTTTACCGGTCTGTCTGTCACCAATAATTAATTCCCGCTGGCCGCGTCCTATAGGGATCATGGAATCAATAGCAATAAGTCCTGTTTGAAGAGGTTTGTATACTAACGCTCGAAATTATACTTGAGCAAGAGATTCAATTAAGCGAGATTTGGAAGCTATAATTTCGCCTTTCCCATCAATAGGTTTAGCGAGCATTTACAACACGACCCAAGTAAGCCTCACTCACAGGTATCTCGAGCAATTCTTCCTGTTGCTTTTACAAAACTTCCCTCTTGTATCATCAACCCATCGCCCATTAATACAATCCCAACATTTTGGATTCCAAATTGAGCAATACCCTAGTACCTTCTGCAAATTCGACTAATTCACGACATTATTTCACCAAGACCTATAATACGAGCAATCCCATCCCCACTTGAACTACGCGACCTATATTCTCAATCCCAACTTTCCTATAATATAGATCAATACGTTCGCTGAGAATTTTATGTATTTCGTCGACAACAATGGTTGCCATTAGTCTATCAAGACTCTTTTTTCGGCAGCAATGGGAAAAATAATGCATAAAATCTAAACGAAAGTAGAAGATCAAGTCCTAATTAATTTAATTATCTCTTCCATTCCAGGGACCCGAGAATGCCAATATTAGCACGAATCGAACGGAAATGTAACTCGGTATTCAAACAACTATTCAGAGTTCCTAGAGCTCCTTGTACGGCCTGTTGGAAAACCCGCTGTCGGACCTGATTCATTGCCCTTTGTTTTTCAAAATAAAGGGTTTCATTTTTAGACTTTTCCAATTGTTCCAAACTAATAGAAGTAGCATTAATTAAAATTGCTTTTTCTCGTTCTATCTCAGAATATCCATTCATTCGATACTCATCCGCTTCTAGTTCGACTTTCTGTAATCGAATCCGAGCTTTTTCGAGTTGCTCAATGGTCCCTCTACGCAATTCTTCTGAATTTCGAATAGTACTCAAGATCCTCTATTTTCGATTATCTAATAAATCTTTTAATGAAAGTAGATTATTTTGTAAGTTTACAACTTTTATGATCTCTTCCCAAACCAAACATGAATCTTTCGATTCATTTGGCTCTCACGCTCCTTTTTTCTATAGCTATTTCAATGTCTTTTTTTAAGTAATGAGCCTATCCTTTATCTTCTTTTTTATGTTTATATTTCAATATACCAAAACCTATATAAGACTAGATAAATATTAAGAGGACTCTTCCGCCTAGATATAAATATATCATGGTCAGCAAAGTTGTTTCTTTATTTTTATTTGCCCTCTAGTTAATAATTTCAATTTCATTAAGAAAAACTAATTAAATAAATGGAAAATGAAAATTAATAGAATTCTTTTTTATTTTTTTCTTCAAATCCAAAAAATTTCTCTTTTTTATACATAGGTCATCGATTCGGCATTAGTTAAAAAAGGGCAGGGTGCCCCCTTTTTTCTAGTAAATAGTTCAAACCATTTTATCGATATGAGTGTTCTATATCAGATAAATTTTACATTAGCTATTTCCCGTTTAAATTCGGTACTAATACTAATATAGTTGTAGAAAGAGTACCTCTTTTTGCCTGGACTTCAAGCAGTTTAGCTTTAACCGTGTTAATGGTCTCACATTCTTGGTTTATAGAGAATCAAAGTTGATTTACCAATGAGTCGCGAAATGCTATGGTTCTTCCATATGATTTCTGAATTTATTCAGAAGTAATTCGTCGAGATCGTGCACCCTTTTCTTATTTATCCGAAAAATACTAAAAAATATTATAAAGTGCAGCCGGATAGATCCAATCTATTCTTGAAATAGACAACTCGCACACACTCCCTTTCCAAAAAAAATCAAAACACCAACCACTACAGTTAGATTTATTAGATTTGTTGCTAAAATATCGGTATTAAGCCCGAATCTGCCAATGGATGGCGATGAGCTTAAAAAACGAAAGAATGGGTTACATTTTTCATATGCTCTCCTCTTATAGATAGGACGAACAAAGAACAAAGTTTTTCGATCACTTACTTCGCTCGCCCTTTTTTGATCGGTTTTTTTAATGCAAATAGATTCAATCTAGTAATTTCTTTTAGATTAAGTCTTACGTCTTGTTTGACCGGTGAAAGACTTCCTTTGTTGAAATGTTCCATTCCCAAAATTCCTAAAAAAAGGAAAAAACTTTCCACTTTCCTAAACTAAGGACGAGAAATAAGAAGGTGAGCATATCTTCTAAATTAATAATACTCAACTCAACCCTTCCTAGAATGGGGTATTATCTGTCTCGATAAATAGATAATTCCAGGAGTAATAAATAGGAGTAAATTAAATAAAGTATTGATATAATTGGAATTGCGAAGCAAATACCAAATTACTAAAAAATAAAAAGTATCTAATCGAAATCGAAAGAATTTTTTAAGATTAAACAAAAGGGTTCAGTAAATAAAAGCGCTTAGTGCCACAACTAGTCTATAAATTGTTAAAGCTTCCATAAAAGCTAGACTAAGCAATAAAGTACCTCGTATTTTACCTTCGCCGGCTGTCTCATAATACCTTCTACAGCTTGTCCTGCGGCAGTACCTTGACCAACTCCAGGTCCAATAGAAGCAAGCCCTACGGCCAATCCAAAGAAGAATAATGTACAAAGAAAGAATTAGTGGATTCATGGTGAGTAGTTCCTCATGTCAAAAAAAGAAATGGTTAAGGATACAATGAACCAATAAATTCTTACTTCTAAGCTCTATTGGGGAGAAGTAAAGTAACTAAAAAGTACAAATTGAAATCAAATTGAAATGATAATGTGAATTGTCCAAACTACATAGAAAGGAATTCCATATCCATATATCGGATTAGATAATGAATCTAACCTAGGAATATATAATATAATATCCTATATATACAATTGTTTCTTCTATTTTGTTTGCATATTTTCTCATTTTCTATTGAATCGGATTCTAAAATCATTGCTTAAAGTGGAAACCTGCATAAAAGAGGACTCCACTTATAGAAATTAAGGATATTATAGTATAGATCTAGCCTGACTCCACCCTCCTTAATGCATATATACTTTGAAAATTCCATAATATAGTCTATTCTATTCTCTCTCCTACAACTCTAGGCTATATATTCATACGCATTTCTAACTATTTTTTTGCAACCAAGCAGATTATCTGGAACCATGCATGAATTGAGCTAAGCTGCAAAAAAATACTATTTCCAAAAAGAGTCAATTCAATGATGACCCTCCATGGATTCACCTATATAGGCTGTGGCTAATGTTGCAAAAATAAGAGCTTGAATACCGCTTGTAAATAATCCAAGAAACATGACCGGTATAGGGATTACTAAGGGGACTAAAGAAACAAGAACAACAACAACTAACTCATCCGCCAATATATTCCCGAAAAGTCGAAAGCTAAGCGATAATGGTTTTGTGAAATCTTCTAGGATGTTAATTGGTAAAAGGATTGGAGTTGGTTTAATATATTTCTCGAAATAGCTCAATCCTTTTTTCTAAGACCAGCATAAAAATATGTCATTGACGTGAGTAAAGCTAAAGCAACAAGAGTATTTATATCATTCGTGGTATTTGCTAATTCCCCATGGGGTAACTCTATAATTTTCCAAGGTAAAAGAGCACCCGACCAATTTGAAACAAAAATAAAAAGGAACATAGTTCAAATAAAGGGAACCCAGGGACCATATTCTTCTCCAATCTAAGTTTTGCTCAAGTCTCGAATAAACTCAAGGAGATATTCAAAAAAATTCTGACCGTCGGTCGGGATGGTTTGTGGATTCCGAACAGGTATGACAACTGAACCTAGCAAGATAGTAATTACGACCCAAGAAGTGATGAGTACTTGGGCATGAATTTGGAAACCTCCTATTTGCCAATAGAAGTGTTGGCCTACTTCTACACCCGATATATCATATAACCCCTTGAGTGTTTTAATGGAACAAGGTATAATATTCATATTGTCCTCTGATAAAAATTGAACTTCAAAAAAGGTATTCTTTTGATTCAACCATCTCTTTCTCAACTCAGCAACTTGAAGTATTAATCTTATATTTAGGATACCAAGAAAGCACATCAGATCATAATATATATCAATACCCTCTAATATATATCAATATTCCCTTCTTTTTCTATGCAAAAATATAGATATAGTAAAGTAAGTGATTCCATAAATTTACGCAGTTGCCCAAGAATTCACTATATATTCTTAATCAACGATTTCTTATATAGAGAGAACGGCCCTCACAAATTGAAAATACTAATTTGTTAAGAATCAATCGAATTGAAGTCATAGTGTCATCGCTATTGGAATCGATATATTCGCGAGATCCGGGTCACAATTTGTATCGACTAAAGAAATAGTAGGAATCCCCAAAATGGCACATTCCCGAAGAGCTATATACTCTTTTTGTTGATCAAGGACGATCACAATGTCTGGCAATCTCATCATAAATTTGATCCCGCCGAGATACCTTTGCAAGGTAGATAATTTTCTCTTCAAGATTGCCACATCTCTTTTTGGGAGATGGTGGAATTTTCCCATTTTTTCTTCTGCTCTTAAGTCTCTAAATTGAGAAAGTCTAGTTTTCATAATCGACCAATTCATTAACATACCACTTTGAACCACTTTTTATTAACATAATGACAACGAGCCCTTATTGCAAATTGATGCTACTAAATCTGTTGCTCTTTTTTTGGTACCAACAATTAAGAAACTTTTTCCCTGACTTGCTGCATCAAAAACTAAATCACAAGCTTCTGGTAAAAAATGAGTCGTTCTAGCGAGATTTATAATATGAGTTCCTTTACGCTTTGCTGAAATGTAAGGGGCCATTTTAGGATTCCATTTCTTAATACCATGACCAAAATGAACTCCTGCTTCTATCATCTCTTTCAAATTAATGTTCCAATATCTTCTTGTCATTTTTTCCACACTTCCTTTTTTTAATCCTACCATTCCATTACGGAATTTAGTTCTTTTTGAAGATTAAGAAAGATCCGAAATAGCTTGAAATAAATAAAAATTGTTCCGAGAGAACCTTGTACTAAGATAAGAGTTGGCCATTGATACATGGTATAAACATAACCACCTTAATGAATTAACTGACTTGTTTTACTTATTAAAATAAAAATCTTAAAAATCTAAAATTTGACCTGTTAGTGTTCTAAGTTCAAAAGTCTAGTAAAGTAAAAAATATTTTTTATGTATCCTTAAATGATATAGGGTTAAATGTTAAATGGGGGTTCTTATGTCTCATAAAAATTGTTTGTTACATCAGAATCAAGAAACTAATTTGTATGGAGAAACAAAAAATCTCTGATTTCCGACGCGAATAGATTTTTTTTTATTTCGAAATGAAGGTTCTTGTCTTGTGGGGAACGATGCACAAATTTTTGGAATCCGGTACCAACAGGTATAATCCCCCCCCCCCGAACTACGTTTTCTTTCAAGCCTTTCAACCAATCAATGCGACCTCATAGGGCAGCTTTTGCTAAAACTCGAGCAGTTTCTTGAAAACTTGCTTGAGATATGAAACTTTGGGTATTCAGGGAAGCCCTTGTTATTCCCAATAAGATTGCCCGATAATAGATTGATTCATCCAAAGCTCGTCCTGCTCGTTCCGCTCGCAATAGTCCGATTAATTCCCCAGGCGAAAAAACATTAGACATTCCATCTTCGGAACCCGCACTTTTGATGTTATTTGACGTACAATAATTTCGATATGTCTATTATGGATCTGTACCCCTTGGGATCGATAAACCTTTTTGATTTTATTAACCAAAGAGATACGACTTTGGGCTATGGTTAGCTCAGCTCCAATCAAAAATCCCCAAGGGACCCCAAGAATTCTTGGTATACGCTCATTCCAATCCTCATTTCTCCTTTCGAGATTCGGGGATAACGAATCAATTGAACGCGCTTCAAAGATTTGTTCCACTTTTGGAAGACCTTGCGTTATGTCACTAGATCTCGATTTTTCATATATAAACGTAACTAACCTATCTCCCTTGTAAAGGATTTCTCCATAATGACCATTAACAATTGCCCTCAGAGTGGCCAAATAAGGTTTAGCTGCTCTTATAACAAAAGAATTCATATTTACAATGAAAATTTGACCAGATTTTTTATGTGCGATTTAAATAGACATACATTTTCACAAATAAATTGTCCAAGGTGAATTATTGCCAATGTCTCTTCCCAAGAATCATGATGGACAAAGTGACAATTCAAAAGGAATGGATCCAACATTATGTTACTATCGAAATTAGAAATCCTTTTATTTTCATCTATTAAAGAGTATTTAAGTTCTTGAAGTACTTGGAAGGTTTGTTTTAAATTGTCAACGAACAAATATTTTTTTAATAGGATTTTATTATGCATTAGTAAATAGTAAGATGAAGAAAAATGCGATATACTAGCTACAATAGCGCCTAAGGGCCCAAAAATTTCTCGAATAGGAATTCTAGGATTCCATTCTTTTATCGCATTGGGATGTTTTGAATTCTTGAATAAACCAATTCGAGAGCAGTTGGATGCCGACAAAATCATCAAAGAGTGGTATTCTTTATTTTGATTCAACAAAGTGCCAATAGCTTCTGGATGTTGGCTAAGTGATTCAATCTTCGCCTTGGAATCAAAAGAATTGATATTGGCGCGATCTAATCTATTATGGGGAATCGGTCCTGCACTTGTCCTACCATACCTTTTTCGTGTATACGAAATAGTGGACTTGACTAAATCAATTCTTAGGAAATCGCGAATAAGATCATTTGCTCTTACCTCAACAAGGGAAGCACCAGCCTTTTCTTTTTCTTCTTGTTCCCAATTCACTACTAAGCAAGTTCTAACAAATTGACTATTTGTGTGATAAATTCTTTGAGTTAACTTGCTATTTTCATGAGAAATAAAATTGACAAGTCAAATTTGGAGATTATTTTCTTCTTGCAAGAGATCCTGCGGGAAAAGTGTTGCTAAATTTCTTCCTTCGTCCATTTCATATGCCATCAGAGGGCTTAACGGAAACAAAATACTTTTCCTTGCTCTTGAGAATTTTTTTTCCGTTGAACATAGACCCAATTTTTCCTTTTTTTTGATTCCTTAGAATCTTTTTTTGTCTTTCTGGCAGTATCAAACAGCCACCTAATATCTTATCCGCCTCTTCAGGAAAATGAATATCTCCGGAAAATATTTTGAGTTTCGTATGGCTTTTTTTTTCTCTTCACTCGGACCAGTCCGCCTAGTCAACTTCTTGTATTTTTTGTGAGTTGTGTAACCACTCCAATAATACTATTGTCAAGTATCTTTAGGGATGAAGATCTCGGCAAGATATGAAGTTCTTGAAGAATGAAAAAAACCGATCTACTTCTTTTTGGTATTTTAGACTAAATTCTTTTGTTCCTCGATGCTCAATCAAACCCTCTTTTTTTAAGATGGAATCTTCCTCTGGGCTCTCGTATTCGTCCTATGAATCTTCTTAAGAGTCTTCCTATAAATTACCATATATTTACTCTGCGCTTTCCCGGGGCTGCCATATTCGCCTTCTGAGTCTTCCTCTAGAGTTCCATATTCGTCCTCTTGGGTCCTATATTTGCTCTCTGGGCTCCCATATTCCTCTTCCGAGTCTTTCTCTAAAGTCCTATATTCGTTCTCTGGGTTCCCATATTCGTTTTCTGGGCTACCATATTCATCTTCTAGGGTTTCATATTCGTATTCGTCTTCTAGGATTCCATATTTAGATTCTTCTAGGGTTTCATATTCATATTCGTCCTCTCGGGTCCTGTATTCGTCTTCTAGGGTCTCATATTCCTCTTCTGAGTCTTCCGCTCGAGTCCTATATTCTTCTTCTAGGGTCCTATATCTAAAAATTTAACAATTCCGGGACCCTTTTTATCTTTTCTGTATCGGGGATCATCAAAATAAGCAAAAATAGTATTTCTACGTAAAACACCCATAAGGGGGATTTCAATCGAAATCCCAAAACAGGATATTAGTTCTTTCTCTTGTTCTTGATGATATTGTAATGGAATGACGAACCTATTTCTTCGCTTTTTCGCCAACAAATCTGAGTTATCTTGAAAAATAGAAGGATAAATAAAATTCCAATGGCCATTGGACATGATTCGATCCGACGTTGAATAATCAAGAATTTCCATATCTTTTTTACCATAAGTATTCATTTGATCTTGATCCTTGTGGAGTGAAAAAGACGCTATACTAGATCTGCACATACTTCATCGACAATATCCATAAATGGCTTGTTTTTGGTAATCGGCGAAGATTACCATATTGATATTCGGGCGCATGGTAAACATCAGTACTCCAGTGCATTTTGCCGTCTGATTCAGAATAAATATGCTTTTTTACCCTTTCTTTAAAATGTAAAGTGGACGTTCCAGCACGAATCTCCGCAATTACTTGTTCGGATTTTACATATTGATCATTTTGCACTAGAATCAAGCTTTTTGAGGGAATATTTACACAACATAGAATATCTTGACTCTGAATAGTTACATGCAAGTCTATATAACATAGAAAAGCAGGCTGCCCATGACGGGTACGTGTGGGGTGAACCAAATTCTCATTGAATTTTATTTTTCCATTCGAAGGATCGTACAAGGTCGGCAGTACCCCTGTGAATACTCCGCCAAGATGAAAAGTTCTTAATGTTAGTTGAGTCCCTGGCTCCCAAATTGATTGACCTGCAATAATACTCATGGCTTCTCCCAATTCGACCAGATCACTATGAGTAGGACTCCGCCATAGCATAATTGACAGATCCAAGAAGTGCTTCGGCAAGTAAAGGGGGTTCTAATATATATTGGTTGTGCTCGAAATGGTTGTGCTCGAAAGGCAGTTATGAATCGATTGACTAATCCAATTCCAATATCTTGATTTAGATGCGGCAATGCATCGTGAACCGATATATATATATATATATATATATATATATATATATATATATGTATATATATATATATATATATATATATATATATATATCGTCTGCTAATACACGACCAATTAGTGTTTGGACAAAAAGTTTTTCCTTCATCCCATTTTGAGGACTTACAGAAATACCTCGGATAGTACCACAATATCTTCTACGCACAATAATATGTTGAACTACTTCGACAAGTCTACGTGTAAGATATCCAGCATCTGCTGTTCGCACAGCAGTATCTACAACCCCTTTGTGGGCTCCATAGCAGGAAATTATATATTCTGTCAAAGAAAGTCCCTCGCGTAAATTGCTTTGAATAGGTAAATCAATCATTTGTCCTTGAGGGTCCGACATTAATCCTCTCATACCTACTAATTGGTGTACTTGAGATGCATTTCTTCTGGCTCCTGAAAAAGACATTAGATAGACTGGATTAGAAGGATCCGTTATCCAAAAATTTGAATTCATTTCTTGTTTCAAATATTCACTTGTCGCATACCATATCTCAACAGATTGGCGTATTTTTCTACCGCATGTACAGCCCCATAATAATAGTGTTTCTCCAAAAGAAAACTCTGTTGTTCCGCGTCTTGGACTAACCATCCCTTAGAGGGTATTGTTAAAAGATCCTCGATTCCTAACGAAATCGATGTAGTAGTGGCTTGATGGAAGCCCAGAGTCTTTAGTTGATCCAGTATATGGGATGTATATCCCATCCCAAAATGATCTATCAATCTGCTAATAAGTCGTTTCCATACCAGTTCCGTCTATCTCTTTATTATGAAAGACCAGATTGGCCCGTTCCGCCATACATAAGTACCCCATTTTTGGCTGAGTAGGATTCGACAATTGCTGAGTAGGATTCGATAATGGGCCTGAGTCAGTGATTCGAAAATTTAATTAACTTAATTGCCTCAATCTCAATCTGGATTCGCGTGGCAAATAATGATGATACTAGGAAATCGGAATGCCCCCCGAAAGGGGAGGGGCATCGCCGAATCTAACTTTCTTGTTTAGGTAGTGTATGAATAGGCCTGACTAAATCCTTGTATGGCTTCCTCTATTTCTCTATAAAAAGAAATATGACCAAGAGTGGTTCGAATGTATATCGAAAGAATTTCTTTTTTTCTATTTCCCATTATTAGATAGTGGGCATAAATCTCATGATAAGTCCCCAAAGATTCATATTGAACTTCAATCGGAACTTCTCTTGACCCAATGACGCGTTGATCCAGGTTCCATCGTAGCCACAAGGGACTATCTAAACTGATTAGTTTTTGTCTATAAGCTCCCAGTGCATCATAAGAACTAGAAAAATGGGTTCTTTATCTTTCCTATATTTAGAATTATTATTATTATTGTAATTTACTTTTAGATTTGGGTAGTTTCTGCAACTATTATATCTATTTGCACAAATACCTCGACGCTTTCCAGTCGTTAATACATAAAGCCCGATAAGCATGTCTTGGGTTGGTACGCAAATAGGATCCCCAATAGCGGGAGATAAGAGATTCATATGAGAAAACATAAGTAAACAGGCTTCTGCCTGAGCTTCCAAGGATAAAGGTAGATGAACAGCCATTTGATCTCCATCAAAGTCCGCATTGAAACCCTTACACACTAATGGGTGTAAAGAAATAGTACGCCCCTCTACTAAAGTGGGTTGAAAGGCCTGTATGCCTAATCTATGCAGGGTAGGTGCTCTATTTAACAATACATGATGTCCCCGCATAACTTCTTGAAGTATTTCCCATACAATGGGTTCTTTTTCCCAAATTTTCCTTTTAGCAATCCTTACATTAGAAGTGGCGTGTTTCGTGATTAAATCGCGAATTACAAATAGCTGAAAAAGCTTTATTGCTATCTCTAGAGGCAATCCACATTGATGTAATGAAAGCGAAGGACCCACAACAATGACAGAACTCCCCGAGTAATAGACCCGTTTCCCAAGCAGAGTCTCGCGAAACCTTCCCTCTTTACCTTCAGTTACATCTGAAAGTGATAAGTATACTATATTGAGACCATCCCGCGACGGTTGCCCGCGGGACCCACTATCAAGAAGTGTATCCACGGCTTCTTGTACCAATTTTTCCTGGTACATTACTAAATCTGCTGGCGCTAATTCACTTCTTTTAAATAGATAGGCAAGATTGTTGTTCCATGGATAACTCTCTTATAAAGTTCATTAATGTCTGAAGTCACTACTTTATCTCCAGACCTATAAACAATAGGTCTCAATTCGGGAGGAAGAACCGGTAATAAGCACAAAACCATCCATTCAGGTTCTACATTTGTTTGAATAAAATGTTTCGCCAATTGCATGCGTCTAATCAAAAAAACTTTTCTTATTCTTCTTTTTCTATCTTCCCACTCATCTCCACTATACCCCTCGTCTTCTAATTCCTTCCATTCGACCAAAGAATTATCTATAATAATTCTCAAATCCAAATCTGCTAATTGTTCTCTAATAGCACCTGCTCCTGTCGCAATTTCCCGATTTCGAAATGTTGCAAAGCCTGGGGTAGAAAAAAAGGGAGAAATGATGTGGTTACATGATGCAATTTCCTCTTCGAATAAACCTCGTAATCGTAAAAAAGTGGGTTTTTTAGTGCTGGGCCTAGCAAAAGAGAAATCGCCGTATACTAGGCCCTCCAACTTCTTAAGAGGTTTATCTAAAAGATTCGCGATATAACTAGGAAGACCTTTCAAATACCACACATGAGTCACGGGACATGCGAGTTTGATGTATCCCATTTGATATCTTCGTATCCGAGAATCCACAAATTCTACCCCGCATTTTTGGCAAAATCTTTCGTCTTCGTTTTCAGCTCCGCTCGCTCAAGAATTGCCACAAGCGCAAATCCCGCTTTTTATGGGTCCAAAGATTCTTTCGCAAAACAATCCATCTTTTTCTGGTTTATCGGTTTTATAATGAAAAGTAGAGGGCCTTGTGACTTCGCCAACGACTTCTTCATTAGGTAGGTTTTTGTTAGCCCAAGCCTTTATTTGTTCAGGGGAAACGAGTCCAATTTGAAGTTGTTGATGTTTATATTGGTCAATCATAAAATAGAAATAAGAAAAGAATTTATATTTATTCCGATCAAACTTCCTCCCTATTAACCTGGAAGTTCTTTTCAGATACAAGGAAATGATTCAGTTCTAGAGCCAAAGATCGTAGTTCTCGAACGAGCACTCGAAAAGATTCTGGAGGATCCTCATGATTAGGTATTCTTTTTCCCAGATCGTAGCATTAAGTATTTCTTGGCGAGCTATAAGATGGTCAGATTTATAAGTAAGTATCTCTTGTAAAATATGAGCAACACCAAATCCTTCTAAAGCCCAAACTTCCATTTCTCCTACTCGTTGTCCCCCTTGCTTGGCTCTTCCTCTAACCGGTTGTTGTGTAACAAGTGAGTAGGGCCCAGTAGAACGCCCATGAATTTTCTCATCAACTTGATGAATTAATTTTAAGATATAGGACTTCCCTATTAGAACAGGTTGCTCAAAGGGGTCGCCTGTTCTTCCATCAAATATTCTGCTTTTTCCCGGTACTCGGGTTCAAATACCCATGGATTTTTGTTTCTTTATTGGCTTCATATAATTCTGAAAACACAAGTTTTCTTGAAGCCTCTTGCTCATATCTCTCATCAAAGGGTGCTATTCTATAATGTTTCTTTAGCAGATCCCCCGCTAATCCGAGCGAGCTTTCAAATATTTGTCCCATATTCATTCGGGAGGGTACTCCTAAGGAATTGAAGACCATATCAACGGGTGTTCCATCTTGCAAAATAGGGCATATCTTGCCTAGGCTTCCCGTCCAGGGCCAGATCTATACATGGGTTACCACTTACCACGACGACCATCAAGAGCATGTTGCAGAGTGAGGCGCATGCTAATAATCAAACTTGTGTGCGGTAAATTATTGTACCGATGCCACTTATGGTGGATGCAGAATATGAGTTAGAAGTACATCTTATTTAGACACTTTTGCAATGCAAAGGTCCACCAGATACTGGCATCGCATGCAGGAGCATGTGAGCAGATAGGTGCCACCGTAGGTAGGATTGTATCACGCTGGCAGTCGCGGGTGGGCACGACCGCACGACGCAGGAGCTCAGTAGTAGCTGTGATTCTTGGGCTGTGCGCACCCGCCGCCATAGCCGCCGCCGCCGAGCTGCTGGTGGCGCTCGTACGCCGCGTAGTACTGCGTGCCGCCGGGCGCCGCAAGGCCCACCACCTCCTCCTCTTCGCAGTCGCTCTCCTCCTCGCTCTCTTCGTCGCTCTCACACCCCTGGTTGAACCGCTGCTTCTCTTTCTCACGGCGGACAAGAGCATCATACCCTGCGACGCCGCCGACGCCGCACCCTTGCCGCGGGTACGCATTTTGCAGGCCGCTGTAGCCCCCGTCCCCGTGCTGCTTCTGGACGTGCGTGTCGTACCCGGCGACGCCGGCGGCGCACCCTTTGTACGACGCGTTCTGCGCCACGCTGCCGTGGTAGAAAATGGTGTGCCCTCCGTACCCTCCGCCATCAGCATCGTGTGCGTAAGCCTTCTGCCCAGCGCCGTAGCCGTGCTTCTGCGTCGCGCTGCCGTGGTGGACACCGCCGTACCCTCCGGCGTCGCTCCCGTGCTGGTACGCCTTCTCCCCGTAGCCTTGCTTCTGCACCGAGCTGTTGTAGTGGTGGACGGCGTCGTACTCTCCCGCTGCAGCGCCATGCTGGTACTGCTCGCCGCCGTAGCCGTGCTTCTTCACGACGCCGTAGCTGTCGTGGTGGAGGGCGGCGGCGGCGCTCCCATGCTCGTACGCCTTGTGCTCGCCGTAGCCGGGCTTCTGGACCGTGCAGTCGACGTACGCCTTCTGCTCGCCGTAGCCGTGCGCCTTCTCGCCGTAGCCATGCTTCTGGACCTTGCTGTCCTGATGGAGAGTGGTGTACCCCTTGAGATTGCCTTCATGCTGGTACGCCGTATGCTCGCCGCCGTAGCCGCTCTTCTGGACCTTGCTGTCCTGGTGGTGACCACCGTACGCCTTCTGCTCGCCATAGCCATGCTTCTGCGCCGAGCTGTCATGGTGGGCCTCAGCCCCATAATGCTGGTAAGCCTTCTGCTCACCGTAGCCATACTTCGGCGTGGCGCCGGTGCTGTCGTGGCTGGCAGCGTCGTAGCCTCCATGCTGGTACGACGACGCCTTCTGCCCGCCGTAGCCACCGTGCTTCTGCACGGAGCTTTCGTGGTGGTGAGCGCTGTACCCTCCGGCGCCGCTCTCATGCTGGTACGACGACGCCTTCTGCTCGCCGTAGCCGCCGTGCTTCTGCGCGGCGTTGTCACAGACGAGGGCGTCGAAGCCTCCGTCGTCGCTCCCGTTGTACGCGGCCTGCTTACCGTTGAGGCTCATGTGGCTGATCTCCGTCACGACGGTGGTCACGGAGTCGGAGTTCTGGGTGTGGTAGCTTATCACGGGCTTGCTCTGGCCGTAGCCGCCACCGAAGCCCAAAGCACGCTTGACGATGGACATGGCTACTTGCTTGCTTGGGCTCCTGGCTACTTCTCTTACTAGTTACTACTACCGCTAGCTTGTGTTTTTGTTTTGCTAGTTGCTTTCTGCTTGCTGGTGTATGTGGCGGCCTTGGGAGGTAGGGTTTTATAGGCGCCGTGGCGAGGATGGGAGCCATAGCATTTGTGCTTGGTATGGTAGCTGATGGATATATGCTCTGAACTTTATATCTGGTCAAGCATCTAGTCATTCGAACCTAAGGTCCGTATATATCTCCAAATTTCCAAGCATCTTGTAAATTTCGAAGCACCTAGTGATTCAAACCTAATTTCGGTGCCCGGAGGGAATGTAAATTTCCAAGCATCCTCGCCAGATTTCCAAGCACCTTGTATATATCTCCAAATTCCCAAGCATCTTGTTGTAATTATTGGAAGATAAAGCCAAGATCCTATTCGCGAGCCATATTTGATGGCCTGTTTTCCTCCCACGCCTGGTGGCGATGCTTACTTATCGTATCTTACAGTGAAATGATTAGACAATTTGTGCTAACATGTCACATAAATAGATTTTTCTTTCTTTCGAAAAGAGGGTAGAAAACCCAGGTCCTGCATTGATAGATGTACGCAGCATTCTGCTACCACATAGTTTTTAAGAATTCAGGAGAGGACAAAATCAATTAAACCTATAACAAGATTGAAACAATCGAAAAGAACACATGATCATGATGCCTCATGTGTCACTAATCTAATGAATTTTTTGTAACCCGAGTGACCATCTCCTAGCAGTTGCACCTGGAGTCCGTGCATGCCCGGTTCTCCTCCCACCGAAGATAGGACCACACGCATAACCAATTGATTGCCGGGGGTTAGGGAAGGTTCAACCCTGGTCTTCTGCATTCGCCATCTCAGTAGCCACCGAGGAACACCTTGTTCTAGCCCAGAGGCATGGTTCATCAATAATTAGCTTACACAACTTATCCACCAACTGGTATCTTGCATTTAAAATCCGGCCAGTACGTTCTTTCAAAAGGAAACAAGAAATGAGAATGACCAATGAATTGCGGTACATGGAAGCAACTTTTGAGAAGGAATTATCCTCGCATTCCACCAATCTGTGAGAGAAGAGGTAGCAAAGTAAGGTGTCTGCCTAGCCTGCAGACCACCCTAGCCATCATCCTCCACGGTCCAATAGAAAACTGACACGAGGCGAGTAAATGGAAACAAAGTTGGCAACAACTACAACGTGGCAAAACCCTTTTCTCAAGATTGTCAGCAGTTAAACTCTTCCCTTGTCTAGGCGAAAATCTTGCATTTAAGCAGAGCAAAGATGAACTGGATAAGGTTGCTGAAGTCAATCGAGTGCAGGCTTAACTAAACTATTCATGCAAATTTCATCGAATAAATCCCTCTTTTAGTCCATCGCCAAGTCAATGTATCATTTGTTCTAGGCAAAAGATTACAGAGCAACCTTTTGATAACATTGGTGAATTCATGAAGGGAATTCCGAGGGAGATAATTTTTCATGTACTTCATCCAGGAATCATCTTCAAGAGCATCAACCTATATTCCGTTTAGTAAAACACTTAGAAGGTTTGGCTTGCAAAAGGCATCTCCAAGAGCCACCGATCATATCAAAGTTTTGTAAGCATGCCACCGCCTATATTCGCGTAAGTGTTTAAGATGCTTTAAGTTGCCTCATCAACAGGGGAGGCCGATCCCATGCCTCAGCTTCATGCATTACTTTGGCATTTGATAGAATGAATGGCAAGCCCGCCTAACTCCATCGGCCGACACACATCGGTCGAACGCACAAGACACCTCCCATCATTGGCTAGTTTAGAACCCCCCCCCCCCCCCTCCCCCCAAAAGAAAGTTCCTCTCAAGCTTCTCAATTAGCCAAAGAGGCCGCTCAATGACCATCATATTGCTAGGCCATAGACGATGGTTCGTCTCTTAAGCCGATGGGAGGAACCATCTATGGTCTAGAACCCCTTCCCACGAAAAAGAATGCAGAAAAGCAAACTAAGATACAACCCAAGCTCCTCTTTTCTTTTTAATATTTGCAACTGCGAGAAATGGTAGGCATTGAGAACTTGTTGCTGAAGACATGAGTGCCCGTGCTTTGTAAAATTCCCGGCAAGCAAGAACATATCACTGCACACAGTTGGTGGGCACACTATGCTGCCTTGAGAAAGCGTCCACGAAGGACGCATTTCCCCCATGCATTGTAGAATAGTAAAGAGGTCAATGTTTCGAAAAGAAGGGATGGTAGACCCGGAAAATGCGAACGGAGGCCGTCCTGCAGGCAGGCCGGAATCTCGGCTGTTGAACCGCCATGAGGATCTATGCTGCCAGAGTATAAGTCACGTATTTGATTTATTTTTAGCCCGTATTGAACCAGGAAGGCCCCACACACATGCAAAAGCATCTAGGCTTCCGACGTCCACTGACATGTACGCAGAGCACTCGCGCGCTGGAGACCTGTGTGCATGCATGCCGTGGAGCAATTTTGGCTGGGGAGACCACCTGGTCAAGTGCAGACGTGGAGCATTGGCGGCCAGCAAAAACGAAAACACAAGTTCGTTCATGGTTGGCTATCTTTTCACTAAGCAAGTTTAATTAGTTTAATGTTAATGCTTCTGTCCGGTTTGACCAGCAAATACAGCACGGTTACATTATTTTGTATTTTAAAACTATTACCACTAACCTAGGACTTAAGTTTTATCTGTTCTAAACGCAAGAAAGTCGGAACAGCTTAGCCACATGGGTATGCTAATGGTTTATGTGATAGAGCAAACAGTTTAGTCTTCATTAATCACACCATAGCGGCATGTTCATGTCTAATGGTCAATTTGCATGGCGAGTTCACTTTTACGAGAGACACCTGATCTGGTCCAACAGCTTTGCGCCGCGCACTGTGGTTCACTTTCCCCGTGTCATGTCAGCGAATTAACTACACCCCCACAGGACATGTGCTTATAATCCATCGGGCAATAGATTTGGTTTTCGATTCACTTTATTATGCAGTCACCTCAGCACCAGGCACGCGGCTCACTATACACCGTGTCAAGTCCATTAATCAATTACCAGCTCCCATCCCATCCACCAGCTCCAAGGTTGCTTGAAGGATTGAACGGTGAACTACACAGCGCAACGAGGGTTGTCAAAGAACGTTTAATGCTGTGATGGTGTGGGTCAATGGCTGTTGTGTTCTACGTGTGCTACCACATGTAGTTTGCTAGTCCGGAAAGTGTTTTGCCACTATTAACTATGTACACAAGATCAGTGCGATGTGTTAAACATCATGCCACGAGGACTTGTGTCACGTAGGCTTCGGTATGGTTCGGTAGGAGATAGCTAGGAGATAGTTGAGATTCTCTCTTAAACCGCAAGTACTTATCTCTATCTCTTATTTCTTTCTTGTTATTCAAGATGTAATCTCTCCCAACAAGCTGTATGCATATCCAGGGATAAGCCCCTGCCTATATAACACGCAGGCGCTACCCCGATCAGGGTACGACGCTTCACGCATTCGCACATGGTATCAGAGCCCCTTTTCTTCATTACGTCTAGTTCGCTAGTCCTCTCTACCACCAAAGCTCGCCGCCATGTCCTCCTCTGCCGCAGCCAACTCCAACCTCTGTGGTCAAGTTACCGAGAGGCTATCCCGCACCAACTATGTTCTCTGGCGTACCCAGATAACCCCGCAGATCAGAGGCGCCGGCTTCTTCGGATACGTGGATGGAACGACACCGGAGCCGGCCAAGCACGTCGTCACCAAGGACAAGGATGGGAAAGAAGAGATGATTCCCAATCCCCTCCACTCGGTTTGGATCCGAGAAGATCAATAGGTATTGGGCTATCTGTTGAACAATCTGACAAAAGAAGTACTAGTGCAGGTCACCTCCATCGATCATGCACATGAGCTCTGGGCCGCACTAGCAGGGATGTTTTCCTCGCAGTCGCTGTCCAGGGTGAACAACATCCGCATCGCGCTCTCTCAGGCACAGAAGGGAACGCAGTCCGTGGCGATGTACTTCGCATATATGCGGTCACTGGGGGACGAACTTGCAGCTGCGGGCAAGCCACTTCAAGATGGCGAGCTAGTCTCCTACATCCTCGCCGGCCTCGACATGGAGTACCAGCCCCTCGTCTCCGCCCTCGACGCGCGCACACAGCCGGTCACCATTGACGAGCTCTTCTCTCAGATGAGCAACTTCGATCAGCGTGTTGCGCTCTTCCAGGGGAACGGCGGCTTCAAGTCGTCGGCGAATGCTGCCACTCGCGGCCGTGGTGGTGGTGGTGGCGGATCACGTTACCGCGGCCCACCGCGGAAGGGCAAACCCAACAACGGCGGCAACTTCAACTTCAACAGCAACTCCCGCGGCCCCGGCAACAACAACGGCAGTGGGCGGCCCTCCTACACCAACTCCAAGGGCCGTCGCAGCGCCCCCAAGTCACGTCCTGACACCATCCGGTGTCAAATCTGTGGAAAGCCGGGGCACTCAGCAAAGGATTGCTGGTATCGCTTCGAAGAAGATGACGACTCGTCTCCAGATGAGAAAGTTGTTGGCGGGGCAGAGGCCTCGTATGGAGTCGACACCAACTGGTATGTTGACAGTGGTGCTACAAACTACATCACCGGTGAGCTGGAGAAGGTCACCATGAGGGAGAAATACCGCGGCCCGGAGCAAGTCCACGCCGCCAATGGAGAAGGTATGAGAATTAGTCATATTGGTCATTCAATTATTAAAACCCCTCACTGGAAAATCCATCTTAGAAAAATATTGCATGTCCCTAGAGCTTCCATGAATCTACTTTCAGTTCATCGCATTGCCATTGATAACCATGTCTTCCTTGAGTTTCACCCCTATTTCTTTTTGATCCGTGATAAGGTCACAAAGAAAATTCTCTATTGAGGTAGATCCGTTCGAGGGCTATATCCGTTGATTCCCAAGCTTAGGAGATTCAATAAAACAACATGTGCGGTCACCAAGTTATCTTCAACCCGGTGGCATGATCGTCTAGGGCATGCATCTTTTTCTTTAGTAGAACGAGTGCTTAGGAAAAATAAGCTCCCATATGTTGGAGAGCGTAATGTCGAAATAGTTCGTTATTCTTGTCAAAGAGCTAAAAGTCATCAGTTGCCATACCCTATTTCTACAAGTATTTCTACTAAACCATTGCAACTTATTTTCTCTGATGTTTGGGGTCCTGCCCCATCTTCTGTTGGTAGACATACTTACTACGTAAGTTTCATTGATGACTATAGTAAATTCTCTTGGATCTATCTTCTTAAAAAGCGATCCGATGTTTTTCAAGTCTTTCAAAATTTTCAAGCACTCGTTGAAAGGAAATTCGATAGCAAGATCATTGCTGTCCAATCCGACTGGGGAGGGGAATACGAAAAGTTGAATTCCTTCTTCCAAAAACTTGGTATCTCTCACCACGTGTCATGCCCACATGCTCACCAACAGAACGGGTCTGCTGAACGCAAACACCGGCCATATCGTAGAGGTTGGTCTCCCCTCTTAGCCGGGCGATCCATGCCCTTTAAATTCTGGGATGAGGCTTTCCTCACCGCCGTGCACATCATAAACATGCTACCTAGTCGTATCATTAATAATGAAACGCCTATGGAACGTCTTCTTCACGCCAAACCTGACTATACCACTCTTCGTGTGTTTGGGTGCGCCTGTTGGCCAAATCTGCGCCCATACAACAAGCGTAAGCTCATGTTTCGGTCCAAACAGTGTGTCTTCATAGGGTATAGTGCTCAACACAAAGGTGTTAAATGCCTTGATGTATCTACTGGCCGAGTGTATATCTCTCGTGATGTAGTTTTTGATGAAACAAAATTTCCATTTTCTAATCTACATCCTAATGCTGGTGCCCTTCTACGCCAAGAAATTCTTCTTCTCCCATCTCATCTAACCGGTGCTGATTCTCGGGGAAATAATTGTGATGATGCAATATTGACTAACCCTCATAACACCAGTTTGGCTGAGTTTTGTGGTGAAACAGGGCAAGAAAATGGCGAAGAAAACGTGCAAAATGGTGAAGAAATCACCCTAAACAGGCAATATTTGATGTGTCCAGCTCCAGGGAGCATATCCGCCTCGGGATCGTCACCGCTGCAGCCTGCAGCGCAATCCTCTGCGGGATCCGTGCCGCAGCAGGAAACCTGCGCCTCGGGTCCAAAGGTTACCGGCAATGCGGCGGGCGCATCAGCGATACCGGCCAAGAAGCAGCCCGCCTCACGGGCGCAGCGCGCAGACGACAACCGCGACCACGCCAAGTCGATGGCGATGGCCCGCCTCTGCCACGCGGGCCTCTCCCGTTCGCCAAACAGCGGACGTCGGGCCGCGCCAATCAGCGCCAGCAGCGGACGCCGGGCCGCGCCAATCATCAACGCCAGCCACTGGGCCCCCTCTGAGCCGGTGGCCCACGGGAGTGGACTGCTGCTATGCGCGTCGTTCCACCGGTCGGCCTGATTCTCTCATCGGCTCGGGATCCAGTGCAGATCCTGGTCGGCCGGTGTCATCATTGCCTCCTGACGAGCTGCTGGCAGGGTCCCGGTCCAGATCTTCTGTGCCGGATCACCATCTATCTTCATCAGCTGAAGTCGCAGAAGATCCCGTGGATAGATCTGGTGCAGGATTCGAGGCGGCTGATGGATTCTCTGTGCCTTCAGCGGCTGCACCTGCCCCACAAACATGTACATGTCTTCAAAAAGGGGTAATCAAACCTGTCAATTATAAGCACATTACCAAGTTTGGCATGGCATGTACCACAGGTGAACCGACCTTGTTGCAAGAAGCATTTGATGATTTGAAGTGGAAAAGGGCTATGGAAGAAGAATACATGGCTCTTCAGAAGAACAAAACATGGCATCTGGTTCCCCCAAAGCAAGGTAAAAATTTGATAGACTGCAAATGGGTATTCAGAATCAAGAGAAAATCTGATGGAACAATAGATCGCTATAAAGCTAGACTGGTTGCAAAAGGTTTTAAACAAAGGTATGGCATAGACTATGAAGATACCTTTAGTCCAGTTGTGAAAATTGCTACCATTTGTCTTGTTATGTCTATTGCTGTTTCAAGAGGATGGAGTCTCAGGCAACTAGACGTACAGAACGCGTTCCTTCATGGTGTTCTGGAAGAAGAGGTTTACATGAAACAGCCTCCTGGGTTTGAAAACAGAAAGTTTCCCTCTCATGTCTGCAGGCTTGATAAAGCTATCTATGGGTTGAACCAAGCTCCTAGAGCATGGTATTCCAGACTCAGTCATAAACTGCAAGCTCTTGGTTTTATTCCTTCTAAGTCTGACACTTCCCTGTTTATATACAACAAGTCAAATACAGCTATATTTGTACTTATTTATGTGGATGATATAATTGTTACAAGTTCATCTGATGAGGCAGTGGCAGGACTTCTAAAGGATTTGAGTGCTGAGTTTGCTTTGAAAGATCTTGGAGACTTGCATTTCTTCTTAGGGATTGAAGTCAAGAAACATGGTAATGATCTTCATCTCTCTCAAGAAAAATATGCTACTGACCTAGTCAAACGAGTAGGGTTGCAAGGTTGCAAACCATAACCCACTCCTTTATCTAGTTCAGAAAAGTTGTCACTCATAGAAGGAGATCCCTTGAATCAAGAGGATAGCACAAACTACAGAAGTCTGGTAGGTGCACTCCAATATTTGACGCTTACAAGGCCAGATATTTCATTTGCTGTTAATAAAGTATGCCAGTTTCTTCATGCTCCTACAACAGTTCATTGGACTGCAGCCAAACGCATAGTCAGATATATCAAGAATACTCTGAACACTGGTCTTACTTTCAGCAAGTCTCCGTCAACTCTGGTTAGTGCTTTTTCTGACTCTGACTGGGCAGAATGTCTGGATGATAGATGGTCTACAGGTGGATTTGCAATCTTCTTTGGACCGAATCTTATATCTTGGTGTGCCAAGAAACAAGCTACAGTATCCAGATCCAGTACAGAAGCAGAGTATAAAGCCTTAGCAAATGCAACAGCAGAAATTATATGGGTTCAGTCTTTACTTAGAGAACTTGGCATAAGACGAATCCCTCCACCATGCTTGTGGTGTGATAATCTTGGTGCCACATATCTCTCTGCGAATCCAGTTTTTCATGCCAGAACAAAACATATAGAGATTGATTTCCACTTTGTCAGAGAACGTGTTGCTAACAAACAATTGGAAATCCGGTTTGTTCATTCCAGAGACCAGCTTGCAGATGGGTTTACCAAAGCATTACCTACACGGAGTTTTGAAGAGTTTAAACGTAATCTCAACTTGTCCAAGTTGTGATTAAGGGAGGGTGTTAAACATCATGCCACGAGGACTTGTGTCACGTAGGCTTCGGTATGGTTCGGTAGGAGATACCTAGGAGATAGTTGAGATTCTCTCTTAAACCGCAAGTACTTATCTCTGTCTCTTATTTCTTTCTTGCTACTCAAGATGTAATCTCTCCCAACAACCTGTATGCATATCCAGGGATAAGCCCCTGCCTATATAACACGCAGGCGCTACCCCGATCAGGGTACGACGCTTCACGCATTCGCACACGATGATCTAAGCTTGATGCCCCTCTTACGGCAAATAAAAAACAGCTGGGTTTAAGCACAATGGTCACAAAGTATCATCTAGTCAAATCCAGTTAGAAAACATTCATGAGCGTAAAGATAGTTATATTACACAATCTCCAATTGATAAACTGTTCTTTCCAATGTGGCGCTTCACAGTAGATCAAATTCAGTTAAGAAACAATGATGGTCAAAATATTAGTCAGTTTCATTGGATCAAATTCAGCTAGAAAACACATGCTCACAAATACCAATATGTAATTAAACAGCGGTGCTCTGAATATTAATTCATGACTATAATCAGAAATGGGAAAATTAAAATGTAGACATACACCAGAACAGACAATCTCTTGCAAACATTTCTTTCTCTGAACATTAAATCGGCTCTCGGTGAAACAAGTCCCAAAAATCACATTCCATGGACTACCAATCATAGAACTCATACGCTTAATCTAGTGGATCATACTGTCTTCTTCCTTATTAACAAAACAAAGCACATGTAGATAACTACCCAAGGGATATTCAGAACTGAAGAAAACCTTCAGCTCATTACAAACAAATCACATTGATAATATAACTCCTTAGATAAAACAGAATTTAAATAAGGTTTTGGTCCAGGCCACACCATTTTAGGACTGATAATCAAAAGAACCAAAAAGAAATAGCTTGTACCCTGCCATAATGCATGTGAATTGGTGTCACAATCATTAACAACTAGAGTGAAAGTGGGAAAACACATTATGGCTCCCCACGAAGACATAATGAGAAGACGAGTTAAAATGGAGGCGGCTAAAAAAAGCTTGGAGCTCAAATAGACACAATCTGCATACAGTTTAGTATTAAGGCTGCATGATTTCTAGTCTCTTAACTAACAAAATAAAGAGAAACATCCTGAACCCTAAACCCTAATGTTCACTCGTGTTACATTTATTAGCAGCTACTGAGGAAGTTGGAAAAAAATATGGCTCATCATAAATCCATAATGGTAACAAGAGATCTAATCAAATTGAACATACGAGCAATCACGCATCATTATTCATTTAATGAGACGATGGACAAAAGAATGAACAAAAACTCTATGTAGACTTAACTAATCAAATTGATAAACTGCAAAACAGATTTCAATCTATGGGGTTGATGACAAACAAGCTTAGATTTAATTATTTGATGACTACCATACCAATTGCTTACAAGTTCACAAATAATCATGCTGCTAAGCGGTGAAAATCCCACAAAAATACCTCCAAACAAAATAAACAACCCAGACTCGTCCCTAGTATTCACCTACTAGATTCGGCATATGCACATTGACAAATCCACAGCACTAAAATAGCCCGGGAGCAACTAACCCGATAACTAAATCCAGTCACAGGTAACAAAACTATGCATGCTTTGTGCACTAGCTCTCTATTTAGCTAAAACTCTGTTCAGACTGCAATGAATCCAATCAAAAATATCATCTCATTGGGGGGTGACAAAGCCAACATTTAGTACTACAACTCCTCAGACCATGGAATCCCTACTGAATTTAATATAATCCACAACACACTAATTTATCCATGGGCGTGCATTATACCAACAGCTAAATCCATGAAAAAAATCCAGCGACAGTACTATAATCCAGTGACACATCCAACAATTATACTTGAACACCCTCAGAAAATGTTCCCTATTAAATCAACATATCCACACCAAAATTATACCGTGTATGTTAGCTACCATGCGCCAAATCTGAAAATCATTGCCAGCAACTACATAGAGCAGGTCAAAGAAAGGATTTCCCGTCCCTGCAAAATTAGATGCACATGGTTTGGAAACAAATTGACACAAGAATGGAACAAACAAAGTTCTCCCGAACAAATGATATAAATCTCGATCGAACCATACAGCCAAATCAGTCAGTACCAAAGGAATAGAAGGAACACAATTAAAATCATAAAAAACATGCAAATCTAGAACAGATGAACACCAGCTAGGAGAAAAGCATAAGCACATAACGTGTGATCTAGCCTCACCGACAGAAACAATGGAGAAAATGATTTTTCCTGGCCAGATCCATGGACAAGGACCTCGAGCTGGACAGATCTGGTGTTCCACAAACCCGAGGTGATCCGGCTGCCGGAGTAGAACTTCACGCGGGATCCCGGTGGCTTGGCCGTCGGAGTAGAAGGGGACGAGCGCTCCGGCCGTCCCTTCGGTCGCAGGAGCCGTGAGAGGGTGGGGATGCACCCGATCTCCTGACCACGGCTCAAGAGGAGCGCGTTCGCCGACGACAACCACCGTGAGGACCACGCACCGATGAGAGAGAGAGGGAGAGAGAGAGAGAGAGAGAGAGAATGAGAAAGGGAACGGGGGGGTGGGGGTCTGGGCGACAGGACTGTTCCGCAACTCCTGCAGGCGAGTCCGGTCCAAGGTTGCGGAGCGGGAGCGAGCGTCGTAGACGAAGTAGTCGAACGCGAAAGTAAAAGACACAGAGAAATATGGAGGAGACCAGCTTTATTAATCAATGATCAGGGATTACAATGATGTCTCCTCGTTGCTTTATATAGGGACTAGGGGGTCAAGGGATAAGTACCCACTTAACGTAAAGAGGGGAAACGGGAGGGGCTATCTCGAGCGCATCGGTGCTAGCCGCCGCCACCATCGTGGTGGCCCCGGTTTCCCAACACTCCCCCTTGGGTAATTATCTGTATATCCATGCCTCAAAACTCCGAAAAACCCAGTGGAAAAAATATGGAGAAAGAGCACACAGTATACGTTGTTGTATTGCACGAATTGCCTCGTCAAAAACCTCGTGTGAGAAACATCAGGAAAACTCACTCAAGGGAAAAAGAGTACAATCCACTCAACCATCAAGTTGAGTACTCGATCATCGGGATTGAGATTTTAGCGACGAGTTTGTGAAGTTTCTCCCCTGAACCTTGCATCTCTCTAAGTCTCATCATACCGATTCCACGCACACCTCTCTAAGGTTGATGCCGGTAATGATTTAGTGAACATATCAGCAAGATTGTCACAAGACTTAGTATGCAAAACTTTCACCTCATTCAACTGCTGCAGCTCATGCGCATAGAAGAACTTGGGACTAATATGCTTAGTGAGGTTACTCTTCACATAACCCATCTGGACTTGTGCAACACAAGCAGCATTATCTTCATAGATAATGGTAGGGGTTTGTACGGTGTTCAGCCCGCATGTCTGCTGGATGTGGCCGATCATCCGCCGAAGCGATACACACTCTTTTGACGCTTCAAATAGTGCCATAATTTCCGAGTGGTTCGTAGAAGTCGACACAAGTGTTTGCTTGGATGATTTCCAGGAAAACGCAGTTCCACCACAAAGGAAAACATATCCAGTTTGCGATTTGCAATCATGCGGGTCCAATAGGTATCCAGCATCGGCATAGCCTATAATAGATAGGTCTTGATTCCTTTTATAAAACATGCCAAGATCTTTGGTCCCTTGCAGGTAACGGAAGACGTCCTTGACACCTTTCCAATGTCTTTTGGTAGGTTCAGAACTGTACCTCGCAAGCAAACTGACGGCGAACGCAATGTCTGGCCGTGTACAGTTATAGATACATGAGTGCTCAACTGCACTTTCGGTAAGGAAATTCTGGTCCCAGAGTTTCCTCGCCCTCTTCCTTTGGCCTGAACGGGTCCTTGTATGGCTGTAAAGACCTCCCGATCATCGGGGTCTTAGAAGGATATGCCTTATCAAATCCAAATCTTTCCAACACCTTCTGGGTGTAGGCCGACTGGTGCACTAGAATCCCATCAGGGGAATGCTCAAGTTGCAGACCTAGACGTAACTTGGTTTTACCCAAATCCTTCATCTCGAATTCGACATCGGTAGGAACTCGCTTCCTCAATATCCTCAGTGTACCGCTTATGTTTAAATCGTCCACGACACCGGGATTATCTGAGAATCCATCTTGGGATCGTCAGATGAAAACACATGGGCAATCTTTATTGCTCGTGTAACCCTTCTCATGAAGGAAATCGCTAAGCGATTGTACCACATTCTACTGCATCGTCGAGTCCGTGACAAAGTGCCTTTTGAAGTTGAACACTGTATAGACCCCTGTTTGCTCTATCATGGTTTGGAATAGGGATACCTTTTGGAACCTTCATGTATATGTTCGAATCCAAGTTACCATACAGGTAAGCAGTGACAACATGCATTAGTTTCATTTTCAAGCCCATGTTTACTGCCATCGAGATCAAGTATCTAAAGGTAACTCCATCCATGACCGGGGAATAAGTCTCCTCAAAATCGACACCTGGTCGTTGAGTGAACCCTTGAGCAACGAGCCTTGCTTTGTACTGTACTACCTTATTATCTTTATCTCTCTTTCGGACAAAAACCCACCTATGGCCAACAGGGCGAACATGGGGAGGAGTTCGACAAACTGGTCCGAACACCTTCCTTTTGTAGAGAGATAATAATTCGGCAGTAATTGCCTGCTGCCAATCTTTCCAATCTGACCTTTTCTTGCAATCAGCGAGCGTGTTAGGCTCAGGGTCAAGATCTATGATTGAGGCAATTTTCGTAGCAAAGTTGATGTCGACAATCACCGTTGCTCGGTTCAGGGACTCCCCCATATAAATATAATTTATGGCCATTTCGTCATGGAGCGCATCCGGCGCAAACACTTGCTCTACCAAATTTCCCATTATGAGAGCAAGGTCCTTTAGATTTCACGCGCCGATGTGTGCGCTCACATCTCCGCTGGGTGTTTCCCCTATGGGAAAGTTTAAGTCCGGAATTTCATGCACTGAATTTTACGTACTTGTGCCAGGTCTCGACTGGCTCCCCGTTTCAATTTGGGGTACTTTGGCGACAGGCTGCGATAAATCTCTCTTATCCTTTTTCGCCAGGCGTCCCCGAGTACTTGGGATTTGAGAAGCCGGATGTCTCGTCCTTTTAGGCCTTTGGACGGGAGCGGGTATACCATCATTTTTCTTCGGTATTTCAACCCTTTCCGGTGCATTGCGCGCGTGCACATGCGATTTTGTCACAGTCTTTAAGTCACTAAAGTGGTCAGGCAGTTGATTTGCTAATGACTGCAAATCTATTATCTTTTGGACTTCTCTCTCAGTCTCAGCAGTGCGCGGGTCATGAGCGTGGATTCCCGTGGCTTGCCACGTGATTTCTCGACTTTTAGCATCAAGGGTTGATTCTCTCTCCCTAAAGTCAGGAAAAGATCCTCGCCAAAAATGCAATCAGCAAAACGAGCCGTGTGATACCACTGTCATGGGGTCCAGATACTGAATATGGACACAGTCTCATAACCAACGTATATCCCCAACTTACGGAGCGGGCCCATCGCCGATCGCTGAGGGGGTGGTATTGGTACATATACCTGGCAACCGAACCTACGAAGGTGGGAAATTTTCGGTGCCGACCCTTGTGCAAGTTGAACAGGAGAATGGATGTTGTAGGCCGATGGTCGAAAGTTGATGAGATTAGCCGCTTGTAACACCGCGTGGCCCCAACATGTAGTTGGCAAATTACAACCCTGAAGGAGCGGTCGGGCAATGAATTTAATTCTTTTAATCAATGCCTCGGCAAGTCCATTTTGTGTATGAACATGTGGTACCGAGTGCTCAACTTTGATTCCCATTGCCATGCAATAATCATCGAACGCCTTTGAAGTAAATTCTCCGGCGTTGTCCATTCGAATAGACTTTATACAATAATCCGGGAAATTATTCCTCATTTGTATGATCTGTGAGATCAATTTTGCAAAGGCATGGTTCCGTGTTGACAGCAGGCAAACATTGGACCATTTAGAGAAAGCATCAATGAGCACCATAAAGTACCAAAACGGCCCCGTGAGGGGCTGAATTGGACCGCATATGTCCCCTTGGATACGTTCCAAGAACGCGGGGATTTCATCCCTCACCTTGAGGGGCGATGGCCTAATGACTAACTTCCCCTTAGTGCATGCGGAGCACACGAAATCATCGGGATTCGGGAAGTTCTTCACGTTAACATTATGGCCATGCAAGTTGTTAATTATATTTCTCATCATCCTAAGTACGGGGTGGCCTAACCTATCGTGACAGAGGCAGAAGAGTTCAGAGCTTCTAAAGACGGTCTTGAGGGTAGTGTACACGGGCGGTGCTACTATCTTAGTGTAGTATAGCCCTGTGTCAAACGAAGGAAGCCTTTCGATAACATGTTTACCAACGGCATCCCGCTTTGTGATGAGTAGGCACTCCTTGCCGTTTTCATCATCGGTCTCAGCATGGAAACCATTAGCGCGGATGTCTCTAAAGCTCAAAAGAGTACGAGTCGACTCCGGGTACAACAACGCATCATTAATGATCAAAGTTGTTCCCATGGGGAGTATAATAGTGGCTCGTCCGGAGCCAACTATGTGAGAACCGCAGCCGGCGATTGTCATAATACTTCCCGGAGATTTTTAATGGACTCAAAGTACTTAGTTTCTCGTAAAATGTTATGAGTGGTGGCGCTTATCGGCAAGGCACGCTTCCTCCATTCTGGTGCCACACGCGTTCTAAAATATGACATCTAATTAATGTAATGAGGAAGAAAATACATTAAAAATAAATGCACACATCTCAGAACATAACATGCTATCATGTATAAATAATGGAATAAATGAATAAATGTCATCCAATCGCCAAAGTAAAGAATAATTTTATGCTCTCTTAGAGCTTACAACCAAATAGAATTTATTCAATTTTATTGTATCAAATCACGGAATCATGACAACCAAAGAGGTATGCTAAGTGGACTCGGTGAAGAAGCCATTCACTTCAGCCGCAATCTCCATACTAGTGAGCTGATCCTCCTTAGAAATCACCTTGGAGGCAGCATCAATGTCTAGTGGCGGCGCGCCGCCGAGGCGACCATGTGGTCAACCTCCATGGCGACGTGGGCGTCGGTAGAGACTGCCAAGGCTTCCGCAATGGGCACCACGGGGGTCGCCTCTATAGGCGCAGCAGGGGGAGTAGCGATCATCACGGGTGCCGCCTTGGGGCGCCGGTGGTGCTCCCTCCTGAACCAAGGCGAGGTGCGTCTCACGCGCCTTCCGAGCCTTATATGCATCAACGACCTCCTGTGGTGCGCGACACTGGCGGGAGAAATGCTCCACCGAGCCACAACGGAAGCAGTCCTGAGGCCTCTGCACTCCCTTGCCCGGCTTGTTCTGCTTAGCCGGGGCAGGAGGGTGAGGGCCCTTCTTATGCGGCCCCTCTTCTTCTATTGAGGCTTGCGGACTTTGAGAGCGTTCACCTCCTGGCGAGAACTCCCCCTAAGTGGTCGCGCGACAAAGTTCTTTTTGAGAACCTCATCCTGCGCCTCCGCCACCTGGAGGACGTCAATCAACTCTGAATACCTCGTGTAGTTCCCCTGGCGGTAGTTCCGTGAGGACTGGACCGCGTCGGGGTGGAAAGTGGATAGGGTTTTCTCAATCTTCTGGGAGTCGGTAATCTCAGTACCACACAACCGAAGAGTCATACAAATCCGGTGTAGAGCCGAATTGTACTCCCCAACCGTCTTGAAGTCCGCAAACCTCAGACATATCCACTCTGCCTCTGCACGTGGCTTCATAGTGTACTTCAGCCGCTCAAACCACTGCTTAAGAGCGGTCCGAAGGCCAGAAGCACTGCGCTCAGCCATATACTCATCTTTCAGAGTAGGTGACAGGTGATGACGGAGAAAGTGCAGAGCCTGCGATTCTCGATTTGAACTTGGGATCGATGGCGGCCAGTGGGCCCCTTACCGATCGCCCTCGGGAGGGTTCTGCCTCGAGAAAGATCTCGCGGTCCGAGGACCATGACAGTAATTCAGCCTTATGCAGGCCAACTCAAGAAACTCCTCGTGGACAATTCCGGCCATCTGCGATTTATGCAAAAATCATGAGATTACAGCAGGTAATCTTTTGCACAAAGCGATGTTGATAAACTTATTCAATAAAAAGACGTTCCAATATTCAAAACATGTTATTATATGACTTACTAAATGATTAAGAGTGCTAAACCATTAATCTACAGTAGTAGAATCATACAATAAAACATGTTTACAGAATATAGCATGTTAAGCGCATTTTGTACATGAAAAATAGCCCAAAAAGTGAATTCCCGAGGCATTTTAAAGCCAAAATACGCATTTTCAGCGGAAACAGACAGTTCCAGGGGCTTCTACGCGAAATATTACAACAGGAATATAATGCGCGTAAAAACGAAAAACTATAGGGGCTCAAATGCAAATAATCATACAGGTTTCTCTCGGCCTGGTCCAAATTGGTCTGCGCAGCGAAATGGGCGTCGGGCGGTAGCCAGCCCCACCCCTCCTATTTTTTATGGAGGAAAAAGGAGGCCCGTTGCACCGCAGCCCGATAGGCCGGCCTGCTCGCTGGCTCAGGGGCCGCTAGGGTTTCCAACCCGAGCGCCCGAGCGGCGGCGGCTCGCAGGCAGACGCCCGCGGCGCTGGCGCGGCGGCCCACGCACGCGACAGACGCAGGGCGGGCACGGCGCGGCCAGCGGGCGAAGCTGCCATGGCGTGCGCTAACGGGCGCAGCGGACACGGCAGCCAGCGGAGCGCTGCAGCCACGCACGGCGCCAAGCCACGACGCAGCTGCCAGCTGGGCGCGCAACGCCCGGCCACGGCGCGGCAGAAGCCACGGGCAGGGCGGCGCTGCCAGCGACGGCGGCGGGTACACACACGCAGTGGCGCGGCCGGGATGGCCAGCGCTTCGCGGCGCGGCCACGCGCGTCGGCGTCGGCCATCGCTGCGCGGCGGCGGCCACGGCTCGCGGCGTCGGGCGCGCGCCATCAGGGGCAGCCAGGGCGACGGGCAACAGCCACCAGCAGGGTGGCGCGGCAGCGCGTGCAGCAGGCACGCGAGCGCGGCGACTACAGTAGCGCTCGGCGACGGGGACGGCCAGCAGGGCCATGGCGACACCGGCGATGACGGGGACGTCGTCATCTGCCTCGGGATGGCAGGATCGTGCGTCTTCGAGACGTCACGACGCGTGTACGTCGGGTACAACGCGGCGGTGCCGTGCTCATCTGGAGTACGTGTAATCACCGTCTCCCTAGGGTGTAGTCAACAAATCTCTCTTGATCCAAGAAATCGACATCTTGAGAGAGAAATCCACACCGTAGGTAGATTTATTCGAAAAATAATCTAATCGCAAAAACGGAATCATAGTGCCGAGAGGAATCAATTTTTGCAAAGAGTGGGATCGGATCTTATACCTCCGCGGGATCGACGAAAGCCTGCATATATGCAGGCTTGACGGAGAGTTGATGGAGCGAAGCGTGCTGATAACGTGTTCCGCAACTCCTGCCGGCGAGTCCGGTCCAAGGTTGCGGAGCGGGAGCGAGCGTCGTAGACGAAGTAGTCGAACGCGAAAGTAAAAGACACAGAAAAATATGAAGGAGACCAGCTTTATTAATCAATGATCAGGGATTACAATGATGTCTCCTCGTTGCTTTATATAGGGACTAGGGGATCAAGAGATAAGTACCCACTTAACGTAAAGAAGGGAAACGGGAGGGGCTATCCCGAGCGCATCGGCGCTAGCCGCCGCCACCATCGTGGTGGCCCCGGTTTCCCAACAAGGACAAGGAGGATAATGGGCAGGAATAGGAATAGCTATCGCGTGGCTCTGTTCTCCTCGAGAAGGTTTCGAACGTGGGATGGAAAGGAGTAGCACCGGATCGCGGGATGGGCCGAACATAATACGCCTATGTCGCGGGTAGGTGTATTCCGGACCGTATTTTAGCCACTAGGCCTGGCGCAGCCCTGACCAGCGCTGACGGATTCGAGATCTCTAGGCCCAAAAGGATGCACAGGATTGCGGCCTGCCTAGTGCGCTGCCGCCATAAGCCCGCAGACCTCACATGCTTAGAGCACAGCCGATCAAAAAACATGTGGGCTAGCGACTCAACGGTGGACCTACAAAGCTGATGCGGTGATCACCTAGTAGTGAGTTTGCCAATAGTCCGTAGGTAATTTTAAAGGGTCAAGCATGCGAAGGGTTTGCATATTTGGGGGCACCATGCCTCCCAGAAAAGGTTGTGAGTGCCTAGTTGGTCGACCTGGCATATAGAGCGAGATAAATCTAGTGGTCAACTTTCAGAAGATTTTGTTAGGCTAGTCTAGGTAAGGCAAACTCACTCGAACATGGTCGATTCCTATGGCTACTCCAGCCATGGGATCCCTCTATTGTACTTCCTGTTATAGAGCAATAAAATGACCGTGTGCTCTTCAAAAAAAAAAAAGGTAAGGCAAAAAATAAAGGGGCATTGCTATGTGTTGGCCGATGGATCTTTCAAAAAGATCCGCCGCTTCGCAAGCCATTCGATTATGTGACGTGAGCCGTCAATTTTCTTTCTCTAATTTTCTGCAACAATACTCTTGTTACGAAACCTCCTCTTCTTTAATTTCCTACAACAAGACATTTGTTATGAAACCTCCTCTTCTTTAATTTCTTGCAACAAGTCCCCAGTTGCAAAACCTCTTCTTCTCTAACTTTTTGCAATAAGACCCTCTCCCGTCATGTCTAATTTTTCTAACAAGACCCTTGTTGCAAAAAATGCAACAACGTCTCCGGCCGCATCATGCACTAACATAGTTCTGCAACAACGTCGTTGTTGCAGAAACTTGGAGTAGATGTACGGCATGGTGATGCTGCTACTGCTAGTGCTAGTGGTGCCATGACGGTGATGAGGCTGATGGCGCTCCACGCTGGCATGGCAGATCTCGCTGGATCTGTTGATTCGGTCACTGGTAGGCGTTTGGCGGTGGAGATCCGGCATGGATGCACTCACGAGGACGACCTACAGGTGGCGGTGCTCGGTGATGATGATCTACAGGCGGCGGCGCTCGGCGACGACAACCTATAGGCAGGGGCGCTCGGCTTGCTCGTGACCTTGGCTGTTGGTCGCTAGTGTTCGGTCCATAACAGATCATTTGTTTCGGTCAAGCGAACTGAAACAAGGGGCAAGTTGCAAGAACTGTACTAGAATAGAGATTGTTTCTGAGTCGTTCTATCAAAATAAAATCCAACGGCTACGGAGAAGGTTGATGCCCGCACAAACATCCGCCGATTGATTGATAGTGTTTCCCAAAAATAAATAAGAAGTCAATTCCAAACGATGACGATCGGTAATGTGGCCCGAGGTGAACTAATCAAGCTTCACGTTGTCCTGCCTTGCAAGCGGCGTAGGAGCACATGAACAATAGAAGGGAGAGGACGAGAGGGGCGTAATCTGTTGGCCTACCCAATCAAGTCATGCTGAATGGTAGAACTATTTCGTTATCCAGCCATTGCAAGTTATGGTCCTAGTACCTAGTTGCACCCAAAAAGAGTTGGGCATCTTGTCTTTATCATCAAACGGGGGATTCCAGTACAACACAAGGCTTGTGGGGAGACGTCATCTTAGAAAAAATATCTCCTGTGAATTTTTTGTCTAGGATGTCGATGCCACCAAGGGGCTTAGGTAATGGCATCTTCAACAACAACCCGCAAAAATCCTCCTGCATTCGTTCGCGAAGACGGATACGGGAGGACGACATCCAACACTAGATGCATACATTTCAACCCGCATTTTAACAAATTAGACCAAATTCATGCAAACCGGCTGATATTTATTAAAGTTCGGATAGAAAATAGCACAAATCATCCATACATATCATGCAAATTAAGTTTAGTACAACAAGGTCTCAAATTCGACTAGATCCCGGATGTCCAACAAGTTTTTCATGAACGGATCATGTCCTCCCACACATACTTCCCCTTTAGCTTCATTCAACAGTGTGTGCACGTAAATGGCCGTCCCTCTGACTTGTGGTATGCTACGGCGGTGCGTGCGGGCTACATATAATGTGTAGACCAACATTGAGTGAATGAATCAATCAACAAGTTGAGCAAGAGAAAGTAAAACTTACCATCTCCTCCATGTCCGCGTGCAATGGCCACCTTGCCTCGAGCTGACTAACCAAGTTGGAAAACTTGATGACGTTGGCCTGGATAGCGTGCCAGCGATACGACACCGACCTCACGTTGTGTGGTTGAATGATGTACATGTCGTAGGGCGCAATATGCTTTCCTACATGAAACTTTTCATGCACTTGCTCCCAGAAGGGCGGCCCTCTGGTCCTGCCTATGAAATCCGTGGATACAGCCAGCCACGCATCGCATAACAACTCGTCCTCCATGGTCGAGTAGCTCACCATCCTTCGTACTCTAAAAAACGACATAGCATTTGAAAATAAGCTCAATGGCATTTGACCGAACACCTGTTGGGCGTCGTGTCTGCCATGGAGGTCGTGACAGGGGCGGAGTGTACCTAGGCACAAACGGCTCCAGGGCGGAAAGCTCTATCGGAACGGCGAGCGAGCGCGTCGGTGCTGGTTGCGGACGTCTGGCAATGCCTCTGTGGCGGCCAAAGACGAACAGCAACGGGAGCAGAGCTGGAGGGTGCGGATGCAAATCCAGGAGGACAAGGGACGGAGTGGAAGGAAATGGGACCGGGAGGGGTGATTGGGTGGGCCGGGGGTGTCGGAGGCCTACGTTTCTGGTGTCCAGACTTCCGCAAACCTCCCACACTTTTGTCTCTAATTTGCGGGAGAAATCGCGTCCTGACCGCTCCGCGGCCCGATACAGGTCGGTGTTGGATGGCTTCCGCGGTCCAGATAGCACGGTCCGGACAGTTGCGGGAGGTATAAGGGTCCGCCTTGGAGATGCGCTAAGTCGAGTAGGCTTCAATGAAAAAAAAGTAACTTCACCTTTTAACTTTGTTGCATTTTTATGGGGAACAGCAAGTCTTAGTTTTTACTATACTGAAGTTGCATTTTTCTGAATTGGTTGGGACTCAAGAAAACCCCAACTGACACAAAATTAGCAAAACTATAAACTTATGCGTACGCGTCGGTCGGGTGATGTTTAGAAAACATCCACCGTCTTGGTAGCCGTTGGATGACAAGCTCGGCGGCCGTTTGATTTTCTCTCCATGAGCGTGCACCAGCCTTTGCAACACGGCTCGTGTTACGCTCGAGCTTTGCAACCCGAGCCTTGTTGCTTCTCCGGTGAACAATTTTTTTCTTTGAAACAAGTTGTGTTTCAGAAACATAATGAAATAAGACCCCGTTGTAGGAATAGAAACCTTCACTATTCCCCCCTTTGCAACAAACGTAGTGTTACGCTTGGTCCTCTGCATTCTTGTTGCAATCACTCAAAAATGTTTTTTTGAACGTGGCCTATGTTGCGGAAACAAAACCAAACAAAGCTTCAGTTATAGAAAAAATCCCCTTCGCTGCAGTCGGGGAGCCGCCGACTAGAGCGGCAAAGAGTGTATGGGGAGAGGATGCTGGGTATGCAACCATGGGGCGCGTGGTCACGTGGGAGGCCATGAGCCATGGAAGTCCCACCGCAAGTCATGGAAGGTCGGCAGAGCTTGGCCTCCATGGCCATGGCGACCATAGTCGAAACTTGGACTTCCAGCGGGGCTACGTCTCCAGAGCAACACCATGCTATGCAACAGTGGTAGCATGTTTGATCTGAGGGAAGAGTGTATTGAGTGAGGGAGGAAGAATATGGGTGTTAAAGGATAAGGATAGATGAAAGGATAAGACTGGGTGTGTGGATGATTGGTAGGACACGTGTCTGCACCGAGGATGTGTCTATACACCATGGACCGCAACATGAGTCGTGTTGCCCTTCATATGAGTGCAACAACATCCATGTTGCAAACCCTCTTAGGTAATTCCACGGTGTGTTGTGCGCCGTCCGATCAACCTTGGATCGGACGGGTGCGAAGACGGCTGATGCGCGCTGAGTAATCCGTCGGTTGAGCGGAAGTGTTCTCCTTGAAGGAAATATGCCCTAGAGGCAATAATAAAGTTGTTACTTATATTTCCTTATATCATGATAAATGTTTATTATTCATGCTAGAATTTTATTAACCGGAAACTTAGTACATGTGTGAATACATAGACAAAACAAAATGTCCCTAGTATGACTCTACTTGACTAGCTCGTTAATCAAAGATGGTTAAGTTTCCTGACCATAGACATGTGTTGCCATTTGATGAACGGGATCACATCATTAGGAGAGTGATGTGATGGACAAGACCCATCCGTTAGCTTAGCATGTTGATCGTTCAGTTTTATTGCTATTGCTTTCTTCATGACTTATACATATTCCTTTGACTATGAGATTATGCAACTCCCGAATACCGGAGGAACACCTTGTGTGCTATCAAACGTCACAACGTAACTGGGTGATTATAAAGGTGCTCTACAGGTGTCTCCAAAGGTGTTTGTTGGGTTGGCATAGATCGAGATTAGGATTTGTCGCTCCGAGTATCGGACATGTATCTCTGGGCCCTCTCGGTAATGCACATCACTATAAGCCTTGCAAGCAATGTGAATAATGAGTTAGTTGCGGCATGATGTATTACGGAACGAGTAAAGAGACTTGCCGGTAACGAGATTGAACTAGGTATGATGATACCGACGATCGAATCTCGGGCAAATAGCATACCGATGACAAAGGGAATGGCGTATGTTGTCATGCGGTTTGACCGATAAACATCTTCGAAGAATATGTAGGAACCAATATGGGCATCCAGGTTCCGCTATTGGTTATTGACCGGAGATGTGTCTCGGTCATGTCTACATAGTTTTCGAATCCGTAGGGTCTGCACGCTTAACGTTTGGTGATGATTTGTATTATGAGTTATGTGATGTGGCACCCCGGCTCAGAGCAACCGGTTTACCTTGCATTGCCAGCCCAGAGATCAAGTCTTCTGGCAAAACACAACAACATGGTACAGAAACAACCGCTTTATTGATGCTAGCGGGTACATAAGTCTGATATTACATCGAGATAAGAGGCCAAGCGGCACACACGGTGCGGCTGAACAATATGTACATTATTTAATGAACATGAAGGGGCCTCGAGCACATAAACTACGCGGCAGCAGAATGACGACAAAGTGGAACTCCATAGCACAGGGACACTGACGTGGACACGGCCTAGACGCGGGAAGCTCTCCGATGCGGTACGACTTGCCTGAAATCTAGCATGACACGCCAGGTGAGTACATTGAATGTACTTGCAAGCTCACAACAAACATAAGCACGATGACAAACAATATCATGAAAATTACTCAGGTTAATGCAATGCAAGTAATGCTACTAATACGATGAAACCAACATGGGCATCGAGTTCCTCGGACTCGCTTACTAGACGGGTTACCTCATAACCAAACGGTGATCATACCCGGATCACAACTGAAGCGAATCACTCATGATCAGCTCATGATCTCACAAATCATCACAAAACCAGTGCCAACAATAAATATTTAGTGTGTAGGATTAATTATAAATGTTGATCCATGGTGTGACCTACTCCCGAGTTGTGTCCATAACCGAGGACGCGACTATCGATAGATTGAATACACTCTGCAGAGGTAGCACACTTTACCCACACCACGGAACCCATGGCCTTGCACTCCCATTCGGGTGGACCAACGGAGTTCCGACGAAACCCTCCCCTTGCCATGACACTCTCCCGGCCACTCCGACCAACTCCCTCTCAGGGCTAAGTCCTGGGTGGCCCCGTGCCTACCAAAGGCATCAACGGCCACCGTCGTGGCAAAAATGGTCCCAAACAGGGACAAGGTACCATAAAAACAAACGGGCACACAAGGTTATGTCTGCTTACCGCACCAGGGTACCGCACGCTCATAACCTTCCCTCGTTGGAGGCACCGGCGAGAGGCACGACAAGGGACCGAATCAAGACCCCCCATAAAGGTAAATGTGGTCGCACTGAGAAAAACCCGATTCAGTGGCACCATGACTTGATCAACGTTATCTTCAAGTTGGATTATTATCAGGTTTAACTTGAAAATAAAAACTACTATGCCAAGTCATAAGATGACATGAGCATGCACTAATCGATATGCAAAACATGCAACTCACAAGAACGGATCAACCTTATCAATATAACTTTCTGGCAATAACTCATCATTAAATTTTACTGGTTCTACCTCACTATTTATGATCATGCAATATTTTGATTAACTCATAATTTATATGAAATTCTCATTAAGCAAAAAGAACTGTCATTATTTATCATAGCAACATAACTAAGTCAAACTCTATTCTACTAGACCAAACTACTCCGTGCATTCAACCAGTAACTTAAACAAACATTTCAAGCATGACAAGGTAACTAGCATTCAACCAAATTTATTTATCAAATTTTAATGCATAAAAGAACACATATTCAAGTAAGAAAAATGATAGATATTGAAATGACACCATCCAAATGCTAGTGTGGCTTGCCTTAGTGCAGAGGAGGGTCACACTCCTCCTGTTTATCTTCAAGGCAAGTCTCTCCTTCTGAAAATATTTAAAAACCACAAAACAAAATGTCAAAAACCAATCTGAAAATCACCAGAAATACTAGACAGCAAGGAAAATTCCACATTTTGGTGTGCTGCTAGAGTTTTCTGAAACAAACACAATGCAAAAAGAATCAACTCATTTGGACTTATAGGCTAGAAATTATCACCGGTCAAAGTTGTGGTCAAAATTTTGAATTAATTTGAATAAAACAGAAAACTAGGGGGTGACGTCGATGGCGTAAAGGAAGAATACGCCTCCACTCATACCGCTTCGGTTGCGAGTGGAGAGGCTGACATCGGGCCCCATCGGTCAGGAGAGAGAGGGGGATAGAAGAAACAGAGCGCGGCGGTGCTCCGCCGGAGCTTACGCCGGAGATGAGAGGTTCTTGGGCGAAGCCAGAGGGATAGAAGTGGAGAGGGGGTCACGGCGCACCTGCTCGTACCCGTGGCTTGTCGGGGGATGGTCGGAGCTGCTCGCAACTAAGCTCGCAAGCGACGGTGGCGATTGGGGCTTGCCGGAGAGGAAGAAGGCGACAGCGAGGGGTGACTCCAAGGGCTATCCTGCTTCCAGGCGACACTAGTGGACCTCCAATGATGCGCCTGAGAGGTTAGTTGAGCTCGAGGGGCTCTGGAGTAGGGTGGCTGGGCTGCGGCGATCGCCGGCGATCTCAGGTCGTGGTCGACAGCCAGAGGCCTGCCCGACCGGGCTACGACTATCCTACGTGGTCGTGGTGGTAGAGAAGTGCGGTGTGTGGCTTCAGAACGGAGGGAGGGACTCTATATATAGCCGGAGTAGGAGGGGGGTACTTGGCACCGCCGGAGTTCTCTGGCAGCCAGCGAGCGATGATGAAGGGCACCAGTGAGAGGGGGCAAGGGCTCAGTGCTCAGGCGGGAGCTGTCCACGCTCGCGGATGAGCACAAGAAGCAGGGGAGAAGAAGACAAGGGCACGAGCGCACTGTGGCTTTTTGGCCGCAACGTGCCCGTGCTCGCTGCGGCGTCTCCGGCGTCGGTGAGCGCCAGGGAGAGGTCAAGGGTGATGATAGAAGCTGGTGCCGCGGCGCGACAATCGTCGGGGAGCTCTGGCTTGAGCACGCGCCAAACAGAGGCGTTGGCGCGACGCAAAGCGCATCGAACACATGCCAGACACCGTGTCCACACGCGGTCACCGCCCTGGCATGGTCAAAGCGACACCCATGCTCGGCCAAACCTTGTCTGGGCTATATTCCGCACAGTGTTAGCTCTAGGGAGGCTGAGGACTCACTGCCAGGCCGACCAGAAGTGACTCAAGCTTCTTGGCAAGTTTCTGGCCAGAAACTTGGTCGCTACGTCTGGAGGGCTTCTAGAAGGCCATTAGGGATGATCTCCTGGGGTTAGGGTTTACTTAGGAGGGTAATGAGGCTCAAGAAAAACCAGGGCCAAAGGATCAAGGAAAAATACACTTGTTGTACAAAGTGCATTTTTGGGCCAAAAGGGAAATGATTTTCTGTAGCCAAAATATTACAAAAAGTCATGCAATATTTTGCTTGGGGAGGTGCGCCAAGGCTCAAAGAATATTCAGGAATTATTTCAAGATTTTTGGAGCAATAAAAATGAGGGTTGCTTTCGAGCACTATTTTCTGAAATGAGTTTCAGAAGAGAAATTGAATATCTTTCTTTTATGAAAATATTCATTTGACCACTTTCAGATTTTTCAGAGAAATGAGATTGAATGAGAGGTATATGGGTCACTTGGGTGAAGGTCAAGGGCATGCCCAAGTGATAAGTCCATTTGAATTGATTCCAAAAACTCAAATCCAAGGCAAAGGCAAAATCAAGTCCGGAAAAAGAGAGAAGGCAAAATCCAGGCTGTCACAAACCTCCCCCACTTAGGATGAATCTCGTCCTCGAGATTCGATTTGCTTGGGAAAACAGTTCTGGGTAAGCTGTCCTTAAAAATTCCTCTCTTTCCCAGGTTGCCTCTTCCTCGGTGTGATGCTCCCACTGAACCTTGTAAAACCTTATCACTTTGCTGCGAGCGACTCTTTCTGTCTCATCCAATATTCTGATCGGTCATTCCTCATATGTTAAATCCTTAGCCAGTTCTATCTCTGCCATATCAGTCCTTTTCTCTGGTGGCGAGATACATGTCCTTAGCTGTGAGACATGAATAACATTGTGTACCTCTGACAGTTTTGGTGGCAATTCCAACTGATAGGCAACTGTTCCGACTCTGGTCATGACTGGATATGGACCAATATATCTGGGTGCCAATTTTCCTCGGGTCTGAAATCTCTTAACTCCTTTCATAGGGGTGACTCGGAGATACACATGTTCTCTGGGTTCAAAGCTGATCTGACGATGTTTTGCGTCATAATAACTCTTCTGTCGTGACTTGGCCAACTGCAGTCTGTCTCAGATCTCCTTGACATGCTTCTCAGCTTCGCTCATTAAATCAGTCAAAAATACGGCTGTCTCCGGTTTGAGACCAGTTTAGTGGAGTGCGGCACTTAGGGCCATACAGGGCTTCATAGGGTGGCATCTTTAAGCTGGTCTGGAAACTGTTGTTGTAAGAAAACTCGGTGTACGGCAGACAGTCTTCCCACTTGGATCCTTGGGCCAATGCACATGCTCGGAGCATATCCTCGAGTATTTGATTTACTCGCTCAGTCTGTCCATCTGTCTGGGGATGGTAAGCTGTGTTGTATTTTAGGGCAGTCCCCAAGGCTTGATGTAGTCGGGACCAAAATGCTGAAGTGAAGAGAGATCCTCTATCTGACGTGATAGTCTTTGGCACTCCATGCAGACTAACGATTCAGGACACATACAATTGTGCAAGTTGATCGGCACGGTAGGTGGTCCGGATGGGAAGGAAATGGGCTACCTTCGTCAATGTGTCCACTATGACCCATATTGCGTAATTCCCTCGGTGAGTCCTTGGTAAACCCGTGACGAAATCCATGTAGACATCGTCCCATTTCCATTGCGATACGGGTAAGGGTTGAAGGAGTCCGGCGGGTTATTGGTGTTCTGCCTTTACCTTGTTGCATATATCACAACAAGCCACAAAGTAAGCGATGTCTTTCTTCATTCCATCCCACCAGAATATCTGACAAAGGTCTTCGTACATTTTGGTGCCTACTACCTCTTGAGCACTGCGTTGGTTTTCCCTTGAAGAGGAAAGGGTGATGCAGCAAAAGTAGCGTAAGTATTTCCCTCAGTTTTTGAGAACCAAGGTATCAATCCAGTAGGAGGCTACGCGCGAGTCCCTCGCACCTACACAAACAAATAAATCCTCGCAACCAACGCGATAAGGGGTTGTCAATCCCTACACAAATACTTCATTTAGACCGAGATCTGATAGACATGATAAGATAATATTTTTGGTATTTTTATGATAAAGATGCAAAGTAAAATAAAAGGCAACAGAAATAACTAAGTGTTGGAAGATTAATATGATGGAAGATAGGTTTCACTAGTGGCTTCTCTCGAGAGCATAAGTATTTTACGGTGGGTGAACAAATTACTGTTGAGCAATTGACAGAATTGAGCATAGTTATGAGAATATCTAGGTATGATCATGTATATAGGCATCACGTCCGAAACAAGTAGACCGACTCCTGCCTGCATCTACTACTATTACTCCACACATCGACCGCTATCCAGCATGCATCTAGAGTATTAAGTTCATAAGAACAGAGTAACGCTTTAAGCAAGATGACATGATGTAGAGGGATAAATTCATGCAATATGATAAAAACCCCATCTTGTTATCGAGTAGTGAACGCGGTCTTGGGAATATCTTCCTTCTTGATTTTGAGTTGATGATATCCGGTCCTCAAATCAATTTTGGAGAATACTTTGGCCCCACTGAGTTGATCAAACAAATCATCAATCCTTGGTAATGGATACTTGTTTTTGATGGTGACGTCATTCAACTGTCAGTAGTCCACACACATCCGAATACTGCCATCCTTTTTATCCATGAATATAGCCGGTGATCCCCACGGTGAAGAGCTTGGGCGGATGTATCCTTTCTGCAACATCTCATCCAACTGTTTCTTTAATTCCACCAATTCTGATGAAGGCATCCGATAATATTTCTTGTGTATCGATGTGGTTCCAGGCACCAAGTCAATTGCAAACTCCAATTCTCTGTCTGGCGGCATTCCTGGCAATTCCTCGGGAAATACATCTGGATACTCACTGACCACTGGAATCAATTCCACTTCTTCCGCCACAGCTGTGAAAACCATATCCTTCTTGGGTATACTTCTGCGGGCATAAAAACTTGGGGTGCGACCCTCCTGACTTGCCATGGTAACTTCCTTCGAGGGAACACAAGCACAAGATGATCTTCCACCACAAGACCACAAGAACAAAGGCAAGGACACACTTCAAGAGGAGATTTATGCATTTGAAGAAGGACCTAAGGCCTTGGTCAAGTGGGTTCCCAAGACTACGCCAAGTTCTACTTCATCAAGTACAACTACTACACCAAGGATTCCCATCAAGATGATGTGGATCCCGAAGAAGAAGAACTAGAGAGTTCTTGAGGGTGACTCCGCCAACATTCTTCACTCATATCATTATGGAAAGGACAAGTGCAATCAACTTCCATATCTTGCACTAGTTCAAGGAGTCACAAACCCTCATGTTGGTAAGGCAAGGGACAAGGTAACCTAATGTTTTCATGGACATCATTTTGTGAATGCATTACTCTATGTCTATGGATATTCTTGTTTGTTCCTTGTGGAACTAACCCATGTAGGTATTGAAAGTGCAACTCACTCCAAAGGTTTGCTCCAAAAGATCTACATTGAGCATCCACATCTTCAACACCTACATGAAGTCATCATCGACAAAACCCAAGGTTAGTTCATCCCTCTAAGGGGGGATCTCACATCTAGGGGGAGCTTAACTCTAAGAATTGAGTCAAAGCAACTCTAATGATGTGAACACATAAGTGCTTTATGTAAAAGTGGTAACCCCACTTGAGCTTAAAAGATGAGTATGACCTATGATCAAATGTTCTCATTTGACTCCTAAGTCAATATACTCATATATAGATGACCTAGTCATCGCCAATTGTTTGATAGATGCTAGAATTGGTTGTGCATGCTTTGTCACATATTTCATTTGTCATTTTATTGTGTGAGCATGTTGGTTGCATATTTTACTCATTCGAGGACATCCACTTGTTGTTTTGATTGATTGGCTTCTTCTTCTTTGGCCAAGTGGATGGACAAGAATGCCTAAGAACCCTCTCTAGCTATCTATGCTTTTCTCGTCTCAAACTCTATTCATGCTACATCACAAAATTTGATCAAGTCAGATTCGTACCACTCTGTGTGAGGAGCATTCGGAGTCCCCGATTCATCATAGACTTAAAACTTCCAAAACTTCTTTGTGATTTTTGGTCTGACCAATTCGTCCATTTCGGTCATACCGAGATCACTAAGTCGATCTAGGTTTTCATCTCGATGCAACCGATTTGAACTTTTCGGTCACACCGAGTTGTCAGAATCATATGATTATGCATCTCGGTGCCACCGAGTTGTTCTACTCGGTCACAACGACAGTGTCGGGCTATATATTCACACGGGCAAATTTTGGAGAACTTTATCCGAAACTCTTCGCCCGCGCATAGCTCGCTCTGCCTACTAGGTCTCCGGATCGTCAACTTCGTCGCCAGCCGCCTCCTGTCGCTGGTCTCCGCCGCCATCAACGGATTTCATCTGCACCGTTGCCATCGTAGCGAGTTCACCGCCGAACTAGGGTATGAACTCGATCACAGTGCTATCCTCGTCTGATTCTCAGCACATTGTGTTCATTAAGCTTCTTGCCACAATTGAAGCACCTCTATCCAGTCAATACAATCCTTAGAATAGATGTGATTCGAAAATTTAGGGTTAGGTTTCTGCCGAAACCATCTCGGACCCACCGAGTTGAAAAACTAGGTCCCACCGATTTGGCTAATGCCATTACACTAGCAACTCTCGGTCTGACCGAGAATTGCTAATTGGTGTGACCGATTTTAAAACTTTGTGAAACCCTAGCAGTCTCAGTGCCACCAAACTGTGACTCGGTCTGACCGAGTTCACTAGTTTAGGTTCCAAAACTGCTTCGGTATCACCGAGTTTGAAAATCGGTAGATCTGAAATGCTTTCTGTGGAAAACTAAAACTAAGTTTTTTTTAATCATTCTTTTGTAAAAATCTCTGCATTTTGTGATGCTCATCCACTCTACCTAATCTATAACTATTCACTGTGGTCAGCAATGGTGTGCAGCATGTCGCACCAAAGTATTTGTCGAGAACAAATCAGAAGAGAAGATTCACATGAGTGAGGGCACTAGTCCCTCTAGCAGCTCAGATGAGGGAAGCAGAAGCACTCCCAGCAATTTGCCCAAAGCTGCCACTAGGACAAGGAAGAAGAGAACCTCAGAGTCTGAGGATGAGGATTATGTGGCAGTTGAGGATGAGGCTATTTCAAAGAAGAAAGTACTCAAGAAGGAGTATAGCTCAACCGCAGAAAGCTGTGGATGAAGATCAAAAGGCCTGCAGGAAGACAACCAATGTCTAAAGCCAGAGTCTCCACTCAAGCATCTTTGGAAACCCAACCCAAAGAGCCTGCTGCAGAAGGAAATAAAAGGAAGGAAAGGGTCAACAAGACCATGGCCAGAGTAATAGGAAAGCCTTCCATGATGGAAGAAGAGGAAGAAGAAGAGGTTCTTGCACCGCACCCAAGGCACAAAAGCTGATGGGTGATGCTATAAAGTCAGGGGCTGCAACTTCAAAGCCCAAGGAAGCACCCAAAGCTGCCTCCAAGCCCAAGAGTGCACCTAAGAGGAATACTGGGAGTATACCAGCTGCTGAAAAGAACAAGGCCCCAATGCCTGATGTTGCTGCTGAAGAAGATGATGAAGGGCAAGTCCTAAGGAAGCTCAAACCCAAGATTCCAGACCACAATGACGCTCATCCTGTGGCTGAAAACATGAAGATCAGGAGGGACTTAGGGTTGAGGCTATGGAGAGAGTCAGATCCATATGCCACCAGGAGAAGGACTGCTGTTGATTATAGGTTCCACACAAAGGAGCAACAGGACTTCTATGAGACTATCTTGTTGGATAACAAGCACATAGTTTGTGATATGAGGTGCGTCGACTGGACCTACATACAGGAAAATGAAGAACACTATCCTGGAGTGTATGACAGCTTCAGTGCGTGTGGAGTTGCAGATTTTGTTGGGCAAAAACTCACAAACTGGAATGATGAGCTCATTATGCAATTCTACTCCACAACACATTTCTATCCAGATGGCAGGATAGTTTGGATGTCTGAAGGAACGAGATACCAATCAACCATTGAGGAATGGGCAAGTCTGATCAATGCCCCAAAGGAGAGTGAAGATGACTTGGACGTTTATGCCAAGAAGAAGATGGATCACAACTCTATGTCATAGATGTACAAGGAGATCCCAGATGAGGCACTTGAGACTTTCAAGTTTGGGTCGGTTCATTTTCTTCTGTCAGGGCTGCCAACGATCAACTGGATCCTAAGGCACACTCTGTTTCCCAAATCAGGTGACCACAACATGATCAGAGGGCATGCAATTAATTTGCCACACATATTTGATTTGCCCCAGAAATTCAAGGTCATGAGCCTCATAGTTGAAACTATCAAGAGGACAGCAACAGACCAAAAGAGGAGCTATGGATATGCCCCTCAAATCCAAGAGTTGATTAACTCAAGGATGGGCACAGGGAAGTATCTGTTGGATAAGGAACACTTAGTTCTCTATCCTGACTTTGAAGACAATCAAGTTGTCATGACTGAGAATGAACCATCATCAGTACAAGCTCAAGAGAAGAAGGAGAAAGCAAGGAAAGAGAAGGCTGCCAAGATGCCAACTCTAGCAGAGGCATCTCGAGTACTTTTGAAGAACAAGCAGGACCAGCTTGGTTACTTGATAGCATCAACTCTGCGGATAGAGAAGGGGTTGGCCACCCTAACTGAAAACCGGAGAGCACGGAAAGAATCATGGAACAAAAATTCTATGATCTTGATGTCAAAGTAACTGAGATTGATCGGTTGTGGAGCAGCTACAGGATGACATGCAGGAGAGGAAGGGCAGGACAACAACTGATGCATTTGCCAGAGTGCCTCGAGCTCAGAGATCAGCTGCAGAGCCAGTAACAGACACCAGAGTCACTTCATCTGCTCCAGCTACAACTCCAGCACAACCAGCTCCAGCACCAACTCCTTCAGCTCCTTCCACATCAACTGAAGTCTTCGTCCAAGGAGCCATCTCTACGCCACCAGCTGAAGACCAAGCCTGAGAGACGATATAGTCCTATGCATTTTCTAGGAACTTTTTGGTAACTTGTTGCCAAAGGGGGAGAAAAATGTATAGATCATAGGGCTTCGAGAGAGAGAGAGTTTGCTTTTGTTCTCTCTTGTCTTCTTGGTTGAACTTTGTTTGCCTTTGATTGCTTGAGATACTATGCTATTACCGTGAGACATTGATGATCATGTGTTTGATCATAAGCTACACTTATGCTTGTTAGATGATATTATCTTACTTATCCTTATATGATCATTCACCGTGCTTGGTGATGAGTGCATGTATTCAATCTTTTATTATTTTGAGCGCTCCACCAAGATGTATGTGACATGGAAGAGTAACCCATGAGCCTAATTCCTTGTGCATTTGCGGTCCAAAGCAAATCTTAAAATATGCACAAATTTAGGGGAGCTCTTGCTTATCACATACTTCTCAAAGCGACGATGTTTTTCAATCTTATTATCATTTGTCGAAGCTTTGATCTATATGTTGTCATCAATCACCAAAAAGGGGGAGATTGAAAGTGCAACTATCCCTAGGTGGTTTTGGTAATTTATAACAACATATAGCTCATTGAGCTAATGCTATTCCAAGACAAATATTTCAAGGAAGCTCAATGAATGGCATGGCATGGATGATGAAAGTGGATCCTCAAAATATTAAGGACAAAGGATTGGCTCAAGCTCAAAAGCTCAAGACTCTACATTTTACATTTTAGTGATCCAAGATCACATTGAGTCTATAGGAAAAGCCAATACTATCAAGGAGGGATGAGGTGTTGCTTAATGAGCCTTTTGCTTCATGTGCTTAGTGATATGCTCCAAAATCCTCAACTACTTTCTCACATCCACATATGACCTAAACCTAAAGTCAAACTCGGCCCCATCGATTCTTTCTATCCGGCGCCACCGAGTTCAAATGTCATAGCCACTGCCACAAACCCTAGGCAAATCGGTTTCACCGATAGGGATCTCGGTCTCACCGAGATGGGATTGTAATCTCTCTGTTTCCCTTCGTAACTTTTCGGTCTAACCGAAGTGAGCGATCGGTCCCACCGAGATTGCAATGTAAACTATCTGTTTCCCTTTCGTAATTTTTCGGTCTCACCGAAAGAGCGAATCGGTCCCACCTAGTTTACCTGACCAACTCTCTGGTTAGCTAATTACCAAAATCGGTCTCACCGAGTTTGTGTAATCGGTCTCACCGAGATTACGTTATGCACTAACCCTAATCATATCAGTCCTACCGAGTTGCATGTCAGTCCCACCGAAAACCCTAACGGTCACTAGGTTTACTGAATCGGTCCGACTGAGTTTGTTGATTCGGTCCCGCCGAGTTTGGTAAATTGTGTGTAACGGTTAGATTTTGCGTGGAGTCTATATATACCCCTCCACCTCCTCTTCATTCGTAGAGAGAGCCATCAGAACAAACCTACACTTCCAACTTACCAGCTCTGAGAGAGAACCACCTACTCATGTGCTGAGGCAAAGATATTCCATTCCAACCACATGAATCTTGATCTCTAGCCTTTCCCAAGTTGCTTTCCACTCAAATCTTCTTTCCACCAAATCCAAATCCTGTGAGAGAGAGTTGAGTGTTGGGGAGACTATCATTTGAAGCACAAGAGTAAGGAGTTCATCATCAACACACCATTTGTTACTTCTTGGAGAGTGGTGTCTTCTAGATTGGCTAGGTGTCACTTGGGAGCCTCCGACAAGATTGTGGAGTTGAACCAAGGAGTTTGTAAGGGCAAGGAGATCGCCTACTGTGAAGATCTACCGCTAGTGAGGCAAGTCCTTCGTGGGCGACGGCCATGGTGGGATAGACAAGGTTGCTTCTTTGTGGACCCTTCATGGGTGGAGCCCTCCGTGGACTCGCGCAACCGTTACCGTTCATGGGTGGAGCCCTCCGTGGACTCGCGCAACCGTTACCCTTCGTGGGTTGAAGTCTCCATCAATGTGGATGTACGATAGCACCGCCTATCGGAACCACGACAAAAACATCCGTGTCTCCAATTGCGTTTGAATCTTCCAAACCCTTCCCTTTACTTTCTTGCAAGTTGCATGCTTTAATTTCCGCTTCCTATATACTCTTTGCATGCTTGCTTCAATTGTGTGAAGATTGCTTGACTTGTGCAAAGATAGATAAAATCTGCCAAACTCTAAAATTGGGAAAAGGTTAAGTTTTTAATTGGTCAAGTAGTTTAATCCCCCCTCTAGACATACTTCAAGGTCCTACACACTGTCTGGCGTAATGTCCGGTTTGTCCATAGTTGAAACATGAATTGTTGCGCTGACATTCTTCCTGTACTGGACTGGTCATGACATTCTTGACTTGAGTGGTGGTCTTGTTGACATTTTGTTGCCAGTTGGTGTAAGTGCATCTAGTGATTTTGGTGTATTGAAGACTTATAGGTTAAGGGACTAATGTGTTTACGAGTGTACACATGTCTATAAGTCTATGAGGAGTTTGATATTTACACAGAAAGTCGACCCCTAAAAATGAAGTTCTTCGACTGAAGACTTTGGATTTCTGAAGACTTTCTAAAGACTTTGAAAGTGAAGAAATTGGTGTGACCTTGAAGACTTGGTATTCATCCGAGTAACATGAAGCGTGAAGACTATTGTTTTCGTAGTTTCATTTTCTCTAACTTGAGTCATAGCAAACATCGTACTGTTAAAGGGGGTCGAGGAAATACTAAGGAAAATTTTCCATGTGATGCTCAACTCAATATCCTACACCTACCAATCCCTTCGAGTGAAGCCATTGGAAATCTCATACAGTTCAGTCATATTCTTCGATGACAGAGACGAAGTTCTTCTGGTCGCTGAAGCATTTGTTCTAACTGAGGAGTTAGGAATTCGCCGGTGTGGATTGCCTACACAGTGAGGAACATGATAGCCCTGAGGAATTTCAGCCTAAAATTTTCGACCGTTGCTGTGCTACGAGCCAGCTGTCCCAAAATATCTTATCCACCTAACGGTCATATCATTGAAGGGCATTTATGTCTTATCATGCCGGGCTGCTCCCTAGGCTATAAATAGCCGCCCCCTACAACCACTAGCTAGTTGGCTGCTCCGAGAGAAACTGACACTTGTCATTTGAGAGCATCCCATCCTCCGAGGACTTTGAGCGAAAATCATCAAGTGAGGAAAACACAAACCCAAACACCTACAAACCCAAAGTGATTGAGCATCACTGAAGAGATTGATCCTGCGTGGATCCGATGCTTGTTACCTTTGAAGACTATGCTTCTTCCAGACGGTTAGGCGTCATGGTCTAGAGCATCCAAGAGGAATTGTGGATCGCCAAGTGACCGTGTTTGTGAAGGTTCGGAAGTCACCTGAAGACTTACCACGAGTGATTGGGCGAGGTCTGTGTGACCTTAGCTCAAGGAGAATACGGTGAGGACTGTGTGTCCGGGACTGTGTGTCCTCAGGTTTAAATACCTAGCCGCTCCAACCAGATGTACAACTGAGACAACAGTTGGAACTGGTCTACCAAATCATTGTCTTCACCAACCTTACTGGTTCTATTCCCTCAACTCTTTCATTTCCTCATCACAGTTGTTGTGTGCTTGTTCATATATGTTTGAAGACTTTGACTGAAGACTTTGTCAATTTCCTCAGTTCAATTTCTCCAATCTGTTTGTCTTCATCCTGTGTTATCCTGTGATTACGCTTTCTATACTATGTGCTTGTCTTCATTTCATCATGATGACCATGCTTGTGTTCTGTTATGTTTACTTTTGAGTAATTATTCCGCCTCACTGACATCTCAAATGAGCTTCAAGCACTTGGTGCCACTGACATCACCGACCATGAGGTGGTGAAGAAATTGCTGAGGTCGCTTGATTCCTCATTTGATACTCTGGCACTGATGATACAAGAGCGTGCTGACTACAAGTCACTTGATCCCGCTGATATCCTCGAAAGGCTAAATACTCATGAGTTCCAGCTTGCTAAAAAGAGAGATCTCTATGGTTCGAGCTATGGCAGATCACATGCAGTGAAAGCCAAGGCAGTTTCTGAGTCTGAAGATGAAGATTTTGGTAGCAGCCTTGGTGATCCTGAAGAACTGAGCCATGAGCTAGCACTGCTCGTGAAGAAATTCTAGAAGTTCTCAAGACGTGGTCGCTTTGGAAAACGCTCAAGGAGCAATGATTCCTCATCCAGTGACTACAAGAAGAGGCTTTGCCACAAATGCAAGAAACCTGGACACTACACTCAAGATTGTCCTCAGTGGGAAAAGGAATCAAAGAAGAAGAAATACAAGGATTACAGTTCTGATGATGCGAAGAAAAACAAGAAATCCTCAAAATCTTCATCATCAAAATCCTCGAAGTCTTCATCTCACAAGAAGAGCAGCTCCAAGAAGGCTCGGGCATTCATTGGCAAGGAAATGGACTCTGAGGCTGAGTCTGAGGAACATGAGGAAGAGGAGGAATCTGAGGAGTCCGAGTCTGGTGTGGCGAGCCTAGCCCTCGCTACTGCATTCGTCAACAAGTCTATCTTCAACACTGAAGAAAATGACCTCACCAACAAGGCTAATGAAGGCAATGATGACTACGCTCCCACCTATTGCTTCATGGCAAAGGGTGCCAAGGTACTCAAATATACCTTCTTTGAATCTAATGAGAATGAATCTGATGAAAACCTCAAGCCCAGCTACTCTAAACTTGCTAAGATTGCTGTGAAACAACAAAAGGCTTTTGAAAAGGTTCAAAACATGCTAGACAAAAGTGATGATATGTTGGGTGAAGAAATGGATCGCACTAAAACCTTGACTGAAAATCTTCAGAGACTTCAGTCTAGGTTTGACAACCTTCAAGGTCATCATAACACTCTCTTATCTGATCATGAGAAGCTTTCTTATGAATTTCTTCAAAGAAAGCAAGATCTTGAAAAGCTAAGAGTGAGTTATGAAGACCTTCGTAAGGAGCGCGATTCATTACTTGCTCAACAAATCAGCACCGCCAGAAGAATTTGTTCCTCCATGTTTGAAGTGCATTGAACGTGAATCGCTAATTCTTCACTGAATGTTCAAATGCTTCTAATGTTACAAATTCTTCACCAGCCTCTGCTATCACTAATTCCTCATCTGAGGACATTGCTAGTATCACTGATGATGCATGGCTGAAGGAATTGTACATGACAGGCATGTACAAAAGCCTCAAAGGGCATCAGACTCTTTGTGATGTGCTTAAAAAGCAGATCCTCAACAGGAACCCTAGGAAAGAGGGTATTACCTTTGAGAGGAAACTCAATGCTAATGGTACATATTGGAAGCCTGAGCAGTACCCCAAAACCTCATGGGTTGCTGCAAAGGGATCTCCAGTTGATCCATCCAATTTATCTGGCTTTACATGTGAATCTCCTCATTCTTCTGATGAGTCATTCGACTCCAACTATAAACTGTTCAAAAATCATAATGGTGAAGTATTTGCTAGATATGTTGGCACTAACTGCAGGAACGGTTCCCCTATGAAGAAAATCTGGGTTCCCAAAAGGTGCCTTGAAAGTCTTTAGGTGAATGTCCTCATGCCTGTGAAGAATAGGAACCCCAGATCAAATTCTTCATATGGATCCAAGTCCTCATACGGACCAAATTCCTCACGTGGATCAAATTCCTCAAAAGGATCAAAGTCCTCATATGAATATCATCATGCTAACAACTCTTTGCAGAGAAGAGCTAAGGGCTATGAATATGCGCATTATTCTTCTAACCATTATGTTCGTAAGTCCTCGAAGAATTTCTATGCTTACTCATATGCTTATCCTAGCTCCTCTTATGTGAAACGAAATGGACTGGCTTCTATGCCGCCTTTCTCGTATGGAGCTCGCAGGGTGATGAAATCTTTGCCACCCCTTCAAATGTGGGTGGTGAAGAAAAGGAACTAATCTCTTATGCAGGGTCAGGTCTCCAGACGTGCTCAAACGTCTGAAGAATTTGCTGGAGACCTGAAAAGTGCCTGATAGGACGCAGGCTAATCATGAAGAAATGAACTTTCATTTCTCACGTCCTCATACTGCTTTATCTGTTCTACTGCTTGATGAAATTGATCTGATGAATTGATGTCATATTCTTCACTGATGAAGTATATGAGTTCGTAAGTTGCACTAATTCATCTGCAGGATGATCAACCCAAAGCCACTGAGTGGGTCCTCGATAGTGGATGTACAAATCACATGACTGGTGACAAGAATCTATTGATGGATGCTCCCTTATCTCCATCGCATCTAAAGCATATCATCTTCGCTGACAAAGGCAAAAGTTATGTATTGGGTCTAGGTAAGGTTGCGATCTCAAAGGATCGACACATGGACAAAGTCATGCTTGTCGAGTCCTTAGGATACAACCTCATGTCTGTCTCAATGCTTTGCGATCTTGATATGGTTGTTGTCTTTGGCAAGTATCCTTGTGTTGTGATCATGGAAGCTGACAATTCCAAAGTCTTCGAAGGCTTTATGAGAGGAGACTTGTATATTGTTGATTTCTCTTCAGGACCACAACCAGCCGTGTGTCTACTTGCAAAAGCTTCAGAAGGTTGGCTATGGCATCGACGACTTGGTCATGCAGGCATGAGGAATTTGCACACGCTTGCAAAGAAGAAGCATGTCATTGGCATTGAGAATGTCAAATTCCTCAAGGATCACTTATGCGGAGCCTGTGAAGCTGGAAACATGACCAAGGCCAAGCATCCAGCAAAGACTATCATGACCACTACTCGACCATTTGAATTTCTTCATATGGATCTCTTCGGTCCTAATCATTATTCTGCAGTTTCAAATGAAGCATCTCAGTATGGCTTTGTTACTGTTGATGATTACTCTCGTTACACATGGGTACACATTGTTACTTACAAACATGAAGTGCAGGAAGTCTTCAAACGATTTTCCTCGAGGGCTTCAACCAACTTTGGTGTGAAGATCAAGCACATCAGAAATGACAATGGAACTGAGTTCAAGAATTCTGGTCTTGATTACTATCTTGATGAACTTGGTATTACTCATGAATTATCTGCTCCTTATACTCCTCAGCAGAATGGCGTCGTGGAGTGCAAGAACATGACTCTTGCTGAGATGGCTCGCACTATGCTTGATGAATACAAAACGCCTCGTCGTTTATGGATTGATGCAATTGATACTGCGTGCCACATCATCAACAGAGTATATCTTCACAAATTCTTCAAGAAGACTTTTTATGAACTCCTCACTGACAAGAAACCCAATGTGAGTTATTTCAAAGCCTTCGGTACTAAATGCTGGATTAGAGATCCTCATCACAACTCTAAATTTGCACCGAAAGCACATCAAGGTTTTATGCTTGGTTACGGAAAGGACTCGCACACCTACAAAGTCTTCAACAACGTTCTTCACAAGGTTGTTGAAACTGTAGATGTGCGGTTTGATGAAACTAACAGCTCGCAAAGAGAGCACCTACCTTCTGTGATAGATGAACCAGCACCTGAGGAAACTATCAAGTTCAAGGCTACTAAGGATGTCATTCCTACTGAAGAATCTGCTGAAGAATTCATTCCAGAACGTGAAGAACGTCGAGCTGAGGCACCTGAAGAAAATGGTGCTGAAGAAAATACTGATCAAATTCCTCGACGACAACCAGCTCATCCTTGCGTTGCAAAAGAAGTGCAAATTAAGAAGATCATCGATGACATTGAAGCACCAGGTCCTCTCACACGCCTCAAGAGCTTCACATTTATCTAACTTTTGTGGGCACTTTGCTTTTATCTCTATCACAGAGCCCGCTAAGGTAGATGAAGCATTTCTGGAGCCTGAGTGGATTCAGGCCATGCAAGAAGAATTACATCAGTTCAAGCTCAACAACGTCTGGGAATTGGTCAAACGTCCAGATCCTCGCAAGCACAATATCATTGGCACAAAGTGGATCTACCACAACAAGAAAGATGAAAATGGCCTTGTGGTGAGGAATAAGGCACGACTTGTAGCTCAAGGCTACACACAGGTTGAAGGAATTGATTTCGATGAAAGTTTTGCACCTGTTGCTAGACTTGAGGCTATTCGCATATTACTTGCTTATGCTAACCATCATGATATCACTCTATATCAAATGGATGTGAAAAGTGCATTCCTCAATGGTAAGCTTGAGGAAGAAGTATATGTTGCTCAACCCCCAGGTTTTGAAGATCAAAAGCATCCTGACAAAGTCTTCAGACTCAATAAGGCCCTCTATGGCCTCAATCAGGCCCCTCGGGCATGGTATGATACTTTGAAGGAATTCCTCATGAAGAAAGGCTTCAAACCCGGTTCACTCGACCCTACTCTTTTCACTAAATCTTATGATTGTGAACTGTTTGTATGCCAAATATATGTTGATGATATTATCTTTGGCTGTACTGACCAACGTTACACTGACGAATTTGGTTATATGATGAGAGAGGAATATGAAATGTCTATGATGGGAAAATTGAAATTCTTCTTAGGTCTTCAAATTCGTCAACGGCGCAACGACATATTCATATCTCGGGAGAAATACCTCAAGGATGTACTGAGGAAATTCGGCATGCAAGATTGCAAAGGCGTCAAAATTCCTATGCCCACAAATGGCCATCTATGCACTGATGAAAATGGTATTGACTTCGATCAAAAGGTATACCGCTCCATGATTGGTTCTTTATTGTACTTATGTGCATCTAGGCCAGATATTATGCTTAGTGTTTGCATGTGTGCAAGATTTCAAGCTACACCGAAGGAATCACACCATAAGGCCGTGAAGCATATTCTTGATATCTAGCTCACACACCAACACTGGATTATGGTATCCCAAGGGATCGGCTTTTGATCTCATTGGATATTCCGACTGACTATGCCGGTGATCGTGTGGACCGCAAGTCAACATCTGGTACATGTCATTTCCTGACGATCTTTGGTCTGTTGGTCCTCGAAGAAATGTAACTGTGTATCACTGCTCATCAAGCTGAGTACATTGCTGCTGGCTCTTGCTGTGCTCAATTACTGTGGATTAAGCAAACTCTCAAGGACTACGGCGTCAATGTGAAGAATGTGCATATCTTCTGTGACAATGAGAGTGCCATCAAGATTGCTCACAACCCAGTTCGGCACTCGAAGACAAAGCACATTTAGATTCGTCATCATTTTCTTCGTGATCATGTGTTGAAGGGCGACATTTCTACTGAGCATATGAAGACCGAAGAACAGCTAGCCGATATCTTCACAAAGCCCTTGGATGAGAAGAGATTTAGCAAGTTGCGGTGTGAGCTAAATATCTTAGAATCTTCGAATGTTCTTTGAAAAGGACACTCATCCTAACACTTATGCAAATTTGATGACTTAGATGTGCAACACATGAAGAAACGTTCTTCTTCAATCAATGAAGAATAACACTCTAAGTGTGAAGAAATTAACGAAGAATTTCATTCTCAGAGCCCTATGACAATTGTACGCGATGTCTGAAACCATCATTCTTATATGGTGGGTCACGCCACCACCAAAAGTTGAAAATCTTAAATTTGAGTTTTTTCTCAGTTTTGAAATTCCTCAGTTGTTCATGTTCTTCAACTTTGCATTGTCTTCACAGTTTTCGTCGTTTTTCTTCATTGACTATATATATATATATATATATATATATATATATATATATATATATATGAGTTGATGTTCCTCTACAGCATTCACTTATTGCTAATTCTTCAAGTTGCTATTTCTACTAAGTGAATGTGATCGGACCCTTCCCCCTCTATGCTAAACTCAACCCAATCTATTCACAAATTCTTCATGTGCGTTCTATTTGAAACTCGTTCAAAATCTTCACTGTGTCCTTGTCAGCTGAAGAATTTGCGAACGGAACTTTTAACTTATCTTATCCAAAATTTTCGTTTTGCCGCTCAAACCGTTCCGCATCCCACGAAAACACTTATCTATTCACCCACGATCTCACACGATCTCCACTTCTCAGTACGTAGGTGACACATGTCAAGCGAATGAGAAGGGTCAGGGGCACGTTTGTCCAAATTCTTCGGGCGAACAGTTTTTCACCGTGGCTATAAATACCCCTCCCCTTCCTTACTTCTCTTTTACTACGCTTGACCTCACTCCAGCTCGAGCTTCTCAAACCCTAGCACCGCTGCTACTTCATCATAGCCGGTGAGGAAGATCTTCACTGCCTCGACCTCGTCGCCGCCGTAGTCACACCGGCCGTGGATTTCTTCCCTCCGCCACCGCCGTAGCCATCTTCCTCAGCCAAGTTAGGGCGTGGAAGATCTACACTGACGAACTTCACATCTCCACTTCCCAGTTCGTCGTGTTCTTCGTCCAGGGTAATTAAAAGTTACTTTTACTGCCCTCTTTGATTCAAATGATTTCTACAAAATCTTCGAAGGTGTTTATTCTTCAAATTCTTCACACACTAAACACCTCACATGTCATATGTTCTTGATTCATTTCTCTAAGCTATATTTTTCTTCAAGATTCCTCAATTGTGTGGATTTCTGATCTGTACAACTCCGGAACCTAAGATAAAGAACGCTTAGTGAAATTCTTCAAGACTCGTCTGGTCAAATTCCTCAAACTTGTTCTTTTTACAAAACCTTCTGAGAACGCATATGACCTCTCCAAATTCCTTGCAACTATACTCTGTTCACAGGTACTCATGTCCGCTGCTGAATCACTAGGTTCTCATCAACTTAACTCATTTGCAGCGTTCCTTGAAGAAAAGTTGCATACCTCTTCAGAGAATTCCATCATTCAAATTCCTCATCTGAAGAAAATGGCTTATGGAAAGAAGACACATAAAGGAGGAAAGAGGCCTGAGGTCAACACTACTTTTGAAATCCCTGAGGACATCTATGCTGGGTACTGCACACCCCTAAGGAAGATAAAAATCAGTGCAAGGTGCGCATTCAAAAGATTGAGAGGAGATGGGCAAGAGAGTGGAGGGAGTACAGATATGTTACTCCAAAATACATGAAGAAATTCGTTGTTACCCCTCCATGCTCAAGACCTCCATTGGCACCGGGCCAAGTAGCAGATCCCACCAGCATCAAGTGCGGTGAGGACTATCTTGAAGAATAGGCCAAGCGCCAGGCCAAGTTGGCCAAACAGGCAAAAGATGCAGTGAGGAAATTCAACAAGGACTCTGTTGCTGCTGCCTCTGCTGAGGCATCTGCTGTCAAGCCTAAGAAGGCCATGGCAAAGAAGCCTGCGCATAAGCCAAGTTCCTCAGCAATGCCCTCACGGCCAGATTTCTCAAAGCCCCTACGGCCAAGTCCTCAAACTGCTCCTGCTCCTCCAAAGTCCTCAGCTCCTCCGCCAAAGTCTTCGGCTGCTCCGACTAAATCCTCAGCACCTGTGCATCTCGCCACGTGCCAAAGGACAGCAGGCATATCTATTGCCTCAGGAGCCTCTGCAAGTTCCTCAGCTGCTCCAAGTTCCTCAGCTGGCCCCTCTCTGCTGAAGAAAAAGTCTGCTGATGGACGAGGTCCTCGACCAAGTCCTCACAAGAAGCAGGTCGCCTTCCAAGTGCCCTCTGATGATGATGAGGCTGATGATGAAGAACTAGCCGAAATCATCGAGAGATGCATAAGTCAAGGCCGCTAGAGCCAAAGGAAGCAATGTGCCACTGCTTTTGGATCCGAAGCTGATCCTAGACTACATCGATCTCTGGCACAAAGATCCTAACACTCCTTTGCCGGAGATGAACCTCACTCCTGGTCAAAGTCATGTTCTGACTGCCTTCATTGAAGAAGAAAAATGGAAATTTGAGAAGGAAAGGAAGATGAAGAAAGATCAGTACAGAAAGGAGCGCTTTCTAAAGAAAAACGTTGTCTCTATGACAACTGATGAACGTGTGAAGATCCAATCTGAAATCAAAGTCCTCAGGGATGACTTCAATGCTTACTATGCTGATTAGCAAGGAGCCAAGGTCAGGTTTGTAAAACTGACTGAGAAATTCACTTCAAAGGTTGCAGCTCCATCGCAACCAGAAATTCCTCAAGCCGAAGCATCTGCTCAACCAACAGAAGAGCACGCCAGCACCAATCGATGAAAATCAGGCTTTGAAGAAAATGTGAGTTCTGTGGCTGATGACGCATTCCGTACCATTGAAGAAATTGCCGTGGCATCCACTAGTGGTGCGCCTGAAGAAAATGAAGAAGGCAGGGCAACTGCATCAGTTGTGCCTGAAGAAATTCAACCAAATTCCTCTGCTCCTCCTGCGCCTACCCCAACTCCGATCCTCCCATTTGCATCAGATGTGAAGAAGACCAAGGCTGTAGAACGTGCAACTGTGAAGAAAAGGAAAGTATCAACTTCATCAGATTCTTCAGCTCCGAAGAAGATGAAGAAATTGTCAAGCTCATTTGCAAATCCTATTGATGTTGTTCCTGTTTCCAGCATGCCATCAAAGGAACTTGTACCTTTCGATGAAGAATATGTGATCCCTACTGGATCTGATGAAGACATTCCCTCTGCTGCTTCCTCTGAGCAGATGGATGAAGAAATTGAAGCGGACGCAATCGCTTCAACTTCAATTGTCTCCTCGCCCATGCCTCAGTTCACAGCTGAAGAGGCCGACATTGAGGAATTGGATGAACACAACTCTGACGTGGACATTGGGAGTACTACTCCATTGATGAATGATGACTTTTAGGAAAGTCAGCATCCCAACTCTCCTCTGTTCACGCCATTGCAGCAAATCCCTCAGTCCCCAGCACATATTGTTCCGATGGGCTCTGAAGAAACTCACCCCACTTCGTCTGTTCATGAAGAAATTCCAGCTGCTAGTGTTGAAGAAACTGATGTTGTTGAATCACTGAAGACACAGATTGCCACTGAAGAGGAACCAGAAATTCCTCAGCCTGAAGAACCTGAGATTGCGATTCCTGAGATTGTGGTGCAAGTGACTGACACTGCTCAGCCCAAGCCAAAGGATCCATTCTCAAGGAAGCAAAAATTCAAGGCTGATGATTTCTTCGGCGAGCGTGTATTCTTCACAGATTACAACCCCTATGACTCTGCTCTCATTAGGAAGAGGCGTTTCTGGACTGCCAGCCAGGCAAATTTCTATTCCTTAGTGTTGTTCAACAAAGACAAAGTCTTCGATCATGAGCACATTCCTCACGTGGATATGGAATCTCTGCCGTGCTTCGTGCCAGTCCTCAGTGTTCTTCACGACGCTGGACTGTTAAATTTCTGCACTGATATATGTGATTGGAATGAAGAACTCATTCTTCAATTTTATGCAACGCTGCACATTACCGGAGACTCTAACAATGTGAACTCATGGGTGCTGGACTGGATGACTGAAAACACTCACTACAAGGCACCAGCTACTGAATTTCTTCATGCTTTGCCTCTCAGTCCTCCCCTTGAAGCTGCTCGTTGCATGTACCAAGAGCCTGAGCTTACAGACCACTATCACTACTGGAAACTGGGAATTTGCCATCAGCCAGCTCTTTGCCATCTGCCAGCTGATGGCAAAGAACGTCTTTGCCATCTGCTTATAAAAAACAGATGGCAAAGAACCGCAGACGACAAAGAACATGGTTGCCATCAGCCAATTCTTTGCCATCTGCTAGTGGATGGCAAATAATCTTGCCATCTCGCCAGCAGATGGCAAAGAGGTTGGCAACCATCGTGGCAGAAGAGTGTAACGGCATTCAGCCCCACCTCTTTGCCATCCGCCAAATGACGGCAAGATTCTTTGCCATCTATTTGGCAGATGGCAAAGAGATGGGGTTACTTTTTTCGATTAAAAAACTGTGGGGTTATCCTCCTCTCTCCCCACCCATCCAGGTAAAAACAAATGACGCTCAGCATCTCCTCATCCACGCACCGAACAGCCCCCGTCAATGGCGCTCGGCCCCGTCGCTCCCCCGCCCCGTCGCTGGCCCTCCCCCGCCCCGTCGTCGGCCCTTCCCCGCCACCTTGTCGCCGGCCCCGTTGCTCCCCCGCCCTATCGCCGGCCGCGTCGCTCCCCCGCCCCGTCGCCGGCCCACCCCCACGTCCACGACCCGCCCCGTCGAGGTCCAGGTCCGCGATGGATCCGCCTACGCCGGCGTCTTCCACACCGCCTGCCTCGACACCGGATACGGTGCGCGCCCCCCTCTCCTCCCTCTCTACCGTAGATTTCTTTTGGTCTGGTTCGGGGTTGGCGTCGGGCCCTGGGATCACGCGAATGGCGCTCGGGCCATGATCCGGCTGCTGGGTGGAGATGGTGGATGCCGCGTGCCTAGTGCCTAGTGACACGACCTGGTTCGTCTCTGTTTTTTTTCTGGGAGAAAGGGGTGTGATCCACTTGTTCGTCGACAGGCCCCGGTCACCGGGATGCCGCGTTTTGTTAGTATTTCTTGCTGGGGCTACAGCCGAGGGAGATGCATAGTGGACGGCGGCAGAGCGGGTCGGCAGAAGCGTGGTCGGAGGCGGGGTGGTGGTGTGATGGCTGGGCGGCGTGCATGTGTTGCCGTGTTGGGGCTGTGGTGGCTTGTGTGTGGTCTCTGCTAGGCAATGAGAGATTTAAAGTGAGATGATTAAGAGGTCCGCGCCTTGAGCTCGCACCGGCCGTCTCCGCTGCTAGATCCTCCGGGTAGCGGCTTCCAGCTTACTCGGCACCGCCCGCTCCTCGACCTCGCGCCCGTTCAGGGGCGCCTCGTGTCGTCGGGTGTTGAGAGCTGCAAGTACCTTAAATTTGTCACCACAACCCTTCTCTGTTTCATCCTCATACTACATCATCATACGCCGTTGTTGACTTCCTGCCGAACCCCCGGTTGGCAGGAAATGACTGAACTCGTGATGCTCTTTCTTCCAAATGATTTCGTTTGCTTAGTCCGCTCTTCGCTCTTACTATTTCCAGTATTTTTTTGTATAGCAGTTAGATATTGGAGGTAGCTGTGTGCTATCTATGGACCATATGGTACTGCTCGGAACAACCTGATTGCGTTGCTCCAAGTGCAATTGAAATTTAACACACCACATTGCTCGACTGCATTTTATAAGAAAGAAGTTAGGAGAACCATTGACTGATTTCATTGGAGGAATGAGGTACAGTGGTTATATGCATGGTGACTAAATCAAGTTTTTTTACCTATGCTTCCAACCTGTAGGTGAATTTGTGTCTATGCTCCGTGGCGTCGATCTCAGAATCTTCCGATGCTATTTTGTGCCATATGGGCAAACACTAAGTTCTCGAGGAAGAGATGTCATATGTGTACCATATGGACAAACACTCTACATTCTAAAGGACGGCAGAACGTGCATCCTCGGGTATGTTTATTTATTTACCATTCATTTTGTTAAACATATTTAAGTGCACTTGAAATGTTGTTGTCTTGAATAGTACAAGTTCTGGAATGAAAGGAAATTTCAGTACTCCATAGATTTGGTGATCAATTGTCGTTCTTTTTAATGACGGTAGACATTGTTGGACAGGGAAATTCCCCCCTTTGTCATGTTTTCATGTCAGGGACTATTAAAAATAAATTATACTACCATGTTCTGCTTTTTTATATCTATTACATCAGATTGTCCCTGTGATTATAATCACAAATGATAATCTACATAATCCACCATTTGAAACGATTAATAGCTCTTGCCAGAAAAGAGGATGAACATAAAAATATCTTTTCGCGGTTTAGACCTGTTTGCAAGGCCCTTATGTATACATTACCAATGCAGTACTGTTTATTATCCGTGATTTTTTATTACTATTATTATTCTCTTTTAGTGAGGAGCTTGATAGGAAGAGATCTCAAGCGCGATCTCAAGCGCACGCACTATACGAGGCTTCAGGAGGAAGGATTCTATGCTGTTCTATTATCTCCCCTTCTAGAACAGTTTTAACATGGCCCCTCTGTAGTTCTTTTCTCAGATATGTACCTTGCATAGGGTATAGTTCATGGTGATAATTCCATTATATTTTTATCAATACACCACATCAATCTTATAACTATCTAGAAGAAACGGCCTACCTCATGCTCCCATTTGAGTCTTGTGTGCAAGCTCATATTATGAAATGATATAAGCATGCTTGATTCAAGGAAGTTGCTTTGGTCCGATGTCACGTTATACAACTTGTCCTACTACATTCTTGAAGTACTAAAAAATGGAAAATAATGCATTTCCTTCTAATTCATATTTTTATTTTTGATTGTACTACGAATGTATATGAGATTATCATATATTTCGTAGAACGATCGCCCTGGTCGCTATTTTATTCCTCTGTTTTGTATCGGACCATCGTTGGTCGATCAATTGGGGCGCATAATCATGATTTTCACCTATCGCTTTTTTGTAACGCAGATTGTCTTACTTAACTCGGCAACAAAGAGAGGAGGTTGCAAAGAAGCACGAAGGGGAATACATGTCTGCATTTTTCCTGACTGAGGTAATCCGTTCATCTTATCATGTTAGTTTTCTTATATGTTACCACTCCCTTGTGTAGATAAGTATTCTGCTTCAGGTATCGAGGAAATTAAATTTTCTGGAGGAAGTGCTTTCTTCAATATCAGATTGCTATAAAGGATGAGATGCTCCACACATTTTGAGAGCTTAGAGGTTAGTTTCTAGCAGAGCTAGTGACGGAACTGAAAACTGTTTCAGTCGAGGTTGAGGATAAATCTTATGCTACCACATGTTTAGAGTTTGTGATAAGAACCAAAATATCAAGGTTTAAAAAGTGGATGCTTCGAGTATGATAGATCCTATGTTTCGTGTTAATCTATTTCAAATATCTTTAATCGAGTCAAAGCATGACATAATAGTTGGGTGTTTACTCGTGTTTTTTCGCATCTCCATCCAGATTTGTGTCCCAGATCATGGAGGAATTACCCTCTCTGCTGGTGCGTTTACAGTGCATTATTTGTAGTTCTATTGGGAAGACAGTTAGAGACCCCGAGAGGCTGCTGCGAGCTGCTATTCCCCTCCTCGAGCTGGCGGACTGATGATGGAGGACCCGCCCTCTTCGCTGCACCGGCGCCGCTGCCACTTCTGCTTCTGTTGCCCGTTGGCCTAGGGCGGCGCATGTCCTCTCGCTTCTAAGGCTTCTTCATTGATGGTCTTCAAGGTGCTGCTCTTGCTCCCAAGCTGTGGCTGGCTTTCACGTCACAGCACCATGCCGCCTTTCTTGACTCACCAACGACGACAGCCTCCTCCGCTTGTGGCTATCAAGGCATGCGCGCGTCTCTCCCTCCTCCAGGTGCACTCATCGGCCTCATTCTTCTGGCCCAAGTGCTCTCCAAGTCTATTATGAGTAGTTCAAGTCTGAATGAGTAGTTCTTCCTTGTTTCTTGGGGGTAATGTGCAGTAATGAGCAGTTCTTCATTGTTTCTCCAAATCTTGTGAGCTGAAAATCTAGGTTTAGTCATTTTCAATTGTCTAAGTGGATAACATGCTTTTTAGTTAAGCGGACAGTTGATCAGTTAGAAATCTATGCTTTCATATTCAGTTAACAAGCCGTGAGGTGAGCTAGTGCTGAACATTCTTGCTATAGATGCATCATCTTTGTACTAGATGAACTTGTGACTATCCTGTTGTTGATGAAGTTGTGAGTATCTTGATGTAGATGCATTAGTTGTTGATTCATCCTGCTGTAGGCTGAAACTTGTGAGTATAGACAACATTTGTAGATGAACATTTTTTGGTCATCTACCACAAAAATTTAAACTTCCAAATATTTGTAAAAGTTTGGAGCAGCGGAGGGAATATGTTTGCAACTCAATTCTGCAGACATTTTACACTGAAACTTGAGGGAGTTTTGCAAAGTTCTACAGCATGATGACATTCTGCAAACATTTTTTTACTGAAAACCACTAATATATCAAGTGGTGTCACACTACACTGCTCCACCCTGCTACTGACTGAACTGGTTTTGAGCTCACTAATTGATGCCATTCGCTCACTCACTGCTCTCAGGGAGGCTGTGCGGCACCGAGCAGGTGTACGGCGAGGTCTTCGTAATGGCGTCAAGTCACCCTTGCCATATGGATCATATGTAAGCTCTTCCTGCTCCTACAGGAGTACATTTTCATGCTTCAAATATGAACCATAAGCAGCATGTCCATCTTTTTAATTTATGCAGATTTAGTAAATTATTTTCTTGATCTTTTTGGAACCATTTGTCTCTGAAGAAAAATAATGTGCAGTAAGATTATGCCATTATGTTAACATTATGTGTAGTAAGATTCTGCCATTTTGTGTCTCTGCATTTCAATTGTCAACACATATTGATCTGTGTATTGAACAAAACATATAGGTTGTTCTTTGAAAGTTTGAGTATTGATTTCAGAAAGAAAAAAAGTGTCGCCGTTAATGTATTGATAGTACTGATGCTGATGTTAATTTGGACGCCTCGAAGCATTTATTTATCCTTTTTGTTGAAATGGAGTCTGTACAAATGGAGTATGGAAATGCATAAATCTGAATCGACCAAATTGTACGATGCTCAGTGTGTAAGATTGATCAATTGATCAAGATTACAAAAGAATGCACACAAGGAGCATTAAAGGCATAAAAGGAGATTTAATTTCAGGTTGATTGTTTAGTCCATCACCATAGCACTTTTTTCCTAACACTTTCGACAACCATAGCACTTTACTGAACCTGTACATGCACTCCTACTAGAGTACTCCTTCAGTACATGTTCAATTGTAGTCTTCTTCTTCTAGTCTTCTTCTAACTTTCTTCTTTCCCATTTTGTAGATTTGCTTCAGATCACGGAAGCTTGGGTTGATGGAGTGCTTGTCTGTGGTTTTTGTTTTGAGTTTGTGAAACTTGCTACCTATGATGAAACTGTGTAATATTGATGAAACGATGTATATGTATGGATGAAACTTGCTACTATTGGTAACATGTGTTGGATATGTGTTCGATATATATGTGTTCATGACTATTGGTAATATGTGTTGAATATGCTATATTGGTCATATAAATATATTTGTGTTTGATTTTCTGTGAAAATGAATTGATATAAGAAAATAATAATTAAATGGGGCAATATAGGCACTTTTCCATCTCTGGCCGGGCAGATGGCAAAGAGCTTTTGCCATCTGCTGGCAGATGGCAAAGAGGCCACGTGTCATCTACACGTAAAATTTGGGCTGGCCTATTTGGGCCCTTTGCCATCTGCCAGCAGATGGCAAAGCTCTTTGCCATCTGCCAGCAGACGGCAAAGCATGCAGCCTTTGCCATCTGCTGGCAGATGGCAAAGAGCTTGCAGCCTTCGCCATCTGCTGGCAGATGGCAAAGTATGCCATTAGCCTTCTAACGGGCTAACCCGTTAAGAGGCTTTGCCATCTGCCGCCAGATGGCAAAGCCTGAGCTCTTGCCATCAGCTAGCAGATGGCAAAGAAGCCTTTTACCGATGTGGTTTCAGATGACCTGTTTGCCATCTGCTGGCTGATGGCAAAGCCTTTGCCATCCGCCGAACATGCCTTTGCCATCTGCCATGGCAGATGGCAAAGTGCCAGATTCCAGTAGTGTATATGCAAGTGCTGATGAAGCCACTGAAGCCAGGTCACGCCCCACGAACCAAATTCCTCGTGAAGGAATTGCTATATGTGCCTCGGACTGTCTATCGCATTCTGACGAAGACATTGAGTCCAATCAAGGGCCACGACTCGAATGAGGAAGAAGTCGTTGGCATCATGAAGAATCTGCTTTTCAATATCATGCATGGCGTTCCCGTCAACTTCCATGATTTCTTCATGAGGACTCTGGCCAATGTCGCAATGTCACCGTTCGAGCTGAAGCCTTATGCACCTTGGATTATGAGATTCATCAGATCAAGGTCTTCACTCAACTACAAAGCTGATACACTGAACCATTGCAGCTACTTGCCCCCGACTGAAGTCCTCAAACGGACATTTTCCTCAGCTGATGACAAGGGCAGGGCCGCTGCTGTTATAGATGAAGGCATTCGTCCATTGGATGGTCAATTTTGCAAGGCTGCATCCTACTCCACCAATGACGACTCTGCAACTCATGACTCTGCCGCCAACGCAACCAAGCCAAATCCTCAAGGCACAACTCCCAAGGTGATGAATGATCGTGAGCTTCTCCTCAGTCTTCATCAGAAGGTTGATTGCAATCACAAATGGGTCAAGCGTTAGTTTGGTTCAATTCTTCACAATATGACTGCTACCCACAATGCAGTGAAGAAAAACCATTACTACCTTCATGAAACACTCAACCGTACCTGGGCTGTTCTGTCTCACATTTATAGCGAAGAAGATCTGAAGAAAATGGGTCTCAAGGAAGATTTTGACTGGTCTGCTCCTCCACCGAAGAAGTACAAGAAGGTCAAGGTTCCTTCCTTGGTGGCGAGCTCCTATTCTTCATCGTGCGACACCGACGAGCATGAAGACTTGGACGACACTGCGGCAGGCCCAACATCAACAAACGAACCCAACAACGCTGGCGCTCCTTCATCAACTTGATATTCTCCAGGGGCGTTAGTCCTCATTTTCAACCCTTTTGCCATTCGATGACAAAGGGGGAGAAATTTGAGTTAGTCTTTGAGGGAGTTCCGGACTAGGGGGTGTCCGGATAGCCGAATTATCATCATCGGCCGGACTCCAAGACTATGAAGATACAAGATTGAAGACTTCGTCCCGTGTCCGGATGGGACTTTCCTTGGTGTGGAAGGCAAGCTTGGCGATACGGATATGTAGATCTCCTACCATTGTAACCGACTCAGTGTAACCCTAACCCTATCCGGTGTCTATATAAACCGGAGGGTTTTAGTCCAGAGGGACTTAACGACAATCATACCATAGGCTAGCTTCTAGGGTTTAGCCTCTTTGATCTCGTGGTAGATCCACTCTTGTAACACACATCATCAATATTACTCAAGCAGGACGTAGGGTTTTACCTCCATCAAGAGGCCCGAACCTGGGTAAAACATCGTGTCCCTTGTCTCCTGTTACCATCCGCCTAGACGCAGATTCGGGACCCCTACCCGAGATCCGCGGTTTGACACCGACATTGGTGCTTTCATTGAGAGTTCCTCCGTGTCGTCACCGATAGGCTCGATGGCTCCTTCGATCATCAACAATGACGCAGTCCAGGTGAGACCTTTCTCCCGTGACAGATCTTTCAGATTGGCGACCTTGCACTGCGGGCCAATTCGCAGCCATCCGGAGCAGATCGAAAGCTATGCCCCGCCATCAGGTCAGATTTGGAAGTTTGAACTATACGGCCGATATCCGCGGAGACTTGATCTTCGACGGATTCGAGCCGCAGCCAGCGTGCTGCAGACTGCTTCGATGGGCATGATCTAGCTCGCAGCCTAACAAGGCCTCGGAGGCCGCATCAAAGATCCGCTCCGACCCTTAATCCGGAGCCGGATTCCCCGATCGAGGATGAGTGGTTGGACACCGCCTCGGGGGCTTTAATCTCTACGGCGATCGAGCCGAACTCTATCCCTGTCCTTTGTGAAGACCTCGACTCCAGGGTGCCGGACTCCTCTCCGGACTACGAAACCCCCACGCCCCTGCCAATCGAATCTGATTGGGCGCCCGTCATGGAGTTCACTGCCGCGGACATCTTTCAGCACTCGCCCTTTGGCGACATCCTGAATTCACTGAAGTCTCTCTCTTTATCCGGAGAGCCCTGGCCGGATTACGGTCAGGAAGGTTGGGATGCGGATGACGAAGAAATTCAACGCCCACCCACCACCCACTTTGTAGCCATCGCTGGCGATTTAACCGACATGCTAGAATTCGGCTCCGAAGACATGGACGGTATGGACGACGATGCCGGAGACGACCAAGACCCAGCGCCTACAGGGCACTGGAAGGTCACCTCGTCATACGACATATACATGGTGGACATCCCAAAAGATGGGAACGGCGATGGAACAACGGAGGATGACCCCTCCAAGAAGCAACCGAAGCGCCGACGTCAACGGCGCCGCGCTAAATCCCGCCACAGCAAAAACGGTGATTCCGGCACGGGAGATAATAACACCCCGGACAGCGCCGAAGAAAACCCCCTCTAGCATGACTCAGCGTAGGAGGAGGGAGAGACAAGTCCGCACGACAGTGCGGTAGAAAGAGAGGTCGAGGACGATAATTATGCGCCTCCCTCCGGAGACGAAGCAAGACTCGACGACGATGCATTCGTCGTGCCTGAGGATCCCGTCGAACAAGAGCGTTTTAGATGCAGGCTTATGGCCACGGCGAACAGCCTCAAGAAAAAGCAGCAACATCTTAGAGCTGATCAGATCTGCTGGCGGCAGATGGACTGAAGTCCTCGCGTCGAAGAGCATGAGCTCTAACGCCCTCAAAAGCTACCCTAAACGCAAGCTGCTCGCCCGATTAGAGGAGGAGGCTTACGAACCCGCATCACCAGGAGACAATACGGCTGACCGACTACCCCGTGGTCGCGACAAAGAGGCCTCTAGGCCCTTCACTAGAACCGTACCCCGGCATCGCTCAAAAAGCACACGGCCACAGGGGAACGCTCCGGACCTGCGGGATATATTGGAGGACAAGGCAAGACAATCAAAATCGATCTATGGATCGCGTGGGAGCCCCACGGTACGTGACGACAACCGTCGCGCCGGACACAGTAAGTCCAGCCGGGCCGAACAAAAGCATAAAGCTCTTTTGAGCTCCGTCGTGATATCGCCCGATGCAGGCGCCGCACACCCACTATGCTTCACAGACGAAGTAATGGATCATCAAATCTCGAAGGGTTTAAACCCGTCAATATTGAATCCTATGATGGCACAACAGACCCGCGGTTTGGATCAAGACTATCTCCTTCACATCCACATGGCCCGCGGTGACGATCTTCATGCCATCAAATACCTCCCCTCAAGCTTAAAGGACCAGCCCGGCATTGGCTCAACAGCTTGCAGCAGCAGAGTCAATTGGGAGCTGGGAGGACCGAAGCCGCATTCCTCGATAACTTCCAGGGAACTTATGTGCGACCACCGGCGCTGATGACCTAAGCCACATAATTCAGCAGCCAGACGAATCGGCCAGACAATTCTGGACACGGTTCCTAACCAAGAAAAACCAAATCGTCGACTGTCCGGATGCGGAGGCCCTCGCGGCCTTCAAGCATAACATCCGTGACGAGTGGCTTGCCCGGCACCTAGGACAGGAAAAGCCGAAATCCATGGCAGCCCTCACATCACTCATGACCCGCTTCTGCGCGGGTGAGGACAGCTGGCTAGCACGCAGCAACAACCTCAGCAAGAAATCTGGCAGTCCGGACTTCAAGGACCGAAATGGCAGGCCGCGTCGTAACAAAAACAAAGGCCGCATTAACGGCGACAATATTGAGGATACGGCAATCAATGCCGGATTCAGAGGCTCTAAACCCGTTCAGCGGAAAAAGCCATTCAAAAGAACTACTCCGGGTCCGTCCAATTTGGACCGAATACTCGATCGCTTGTGCCAGATACACGACACCCCCGAAAAGCTAGCTAACCACACCAACATGGACTGTTGGGTATTCAAGCAGGCAGGCAAGTTAATTGCCGAAAACAATGACAAGGGGCTGCATAGCGATGACGAGGACGAGACCCAACCGCCGAACAATAAAGGACAGAAGGGTCCCCCCCCCCCACAGGTGCGGACGGTGAACATGATATACGCAACGCACATACCCAAAAGGGAGCAGAAGCATGCACTCCGGGATGTCTACGCGATGGAGCCAGTTGCCCCGAAGTTCAATCCATGGTCCTCCTGCCCGATCACTTTTGACCGAAGGGACCACCCCACCAGCATCCGCCACGGAGGATTCTACGGCACTGGTCTTAGACCCAATCGTCGATGGATTTCACCTAACCAGAGTCCTGATGGACGGCGGTAGCAGCCTGAACCTGCTTTACCAGGATACAAGGTCGCCAAAATGGGCATAGACCCCTCAAGGATTAAACCTACCAAACGACCTTTAAAGGCGTCATACCAGGTGTAGAAGCCAATTGTACAGGCTCAATTACACCGGAAGTGGTCTTCGGATCCCGGATAACTTCCGGAGCGAGGAGTTAATCTTCGACATAGTCCCGTTCCGCAGCGGCTATCATGCCTTGCTCGGACGTACCGCATTTGCAAAGTTCAACGCGGTGCCGCACTACGCATACCTCAAGCTCAAGATGCCAGGCCCTCGAGGAGTCATCACGGTCAACGGAAACACTGAACATTCTCTCCGCACGGAGGAACATACAGCGGCTCTCGCGGCGGAACTGCAATGCAGCCTCTTAAGGCAATTCTCGAGTCCGGCCGTTAAGCGGCGGACACAGCTAAGCGGCGCCGGAGTAACTTACAACAAGACCACTGGCATGTTCCGAACGCAGCGTAGCGATGCGGCCCCAACCCCAGCTCTGCGAAACGTCAGCAGGTCCTTCGCAGACACCATTACGCTCAGAAGATACCATGGGCATGGGGAGAGGGCACGACCACGACAAACCCAGAATGCGATTCCGCCCGGTTGAGCTGGGTTAACGCCTCGATGGAGAAAGCTAAACTGACCGTCATGATGAGGCGAGAGCCGGTCGCTGTTCGAGAGGTTTTTGCGAGTCCTTAAAGACTTATGCCGCTTAGAGCGAGGAGCCGGATACTGTCCGCCAAGGCGTGATAGCGCCCCAAATTCGACCTTCGAAAACTAGGGGCTTCGCGAAATTTAAAATTATAGAATTCTATGGCTAAGTGAGAGTGTTCAAGCATTATAAGTCCGGTTGTCTTGTTCGCTGTGTTGAGCGCCTCCCTAGATGGAACCAAAAATGGGAACAAGAGCGCTCAAGTTTATCCCGAACACCCCAGCACTCGTGGGATGGGGGCTGAAGCCGACAACTTGCCATCTCTCAGATTTGATAAACAGCCGCACAAAAGGTAATATTTTAAATTAACAAGCGTTGCTTAGCGCATATGAACTCAGTTTTCAACGCACAGGATAACAAAATGCGAGTCTACTCAAATATTACATCTTTGGAGCACTCACCGCAATAGTGCGCGCCCTTGACACACTCTTATAATACATCTCGGGCGTATGCGATGCTCCTTGCCCTCTGGTGGCGGGTCCGTCACGAGCTTACAGGCATCCATCTTGCCCTCAGTGCACCTTCTTGCGGGCAAGGGCCCGACGGGCACCCTCAATACAAGTGGAATGCTTGATGACTTCTACCCATGGGCACGCATCCATCGGCCCGCCGCACCAGTCAAGTAGCTCCTGTGCATGGCCTCCTTAGGCCACAGCCGAACTATGAGGCCCTTCGTGGCCTGTTCGGCCGCCTTGTGGAGCTCGACCAGCTGCTTCAGCTGGTCGCTAAGGGACACCGGATGTCCGGCCTCAGCATACTGAGACCATAAGACCTTCTCCATCGAGCTCCCCTCCTCGGCCCGGTAGAATGCGGCAGCATCGGACACGCTGCGAGGAAGATCTACGAACGCATACAGAGAGCTCTGAATTCGGGTAAGCAACAGGTAATTAACACTCACATGCTTACTCTGCATGAAAAATTCCTTACCCGCTGCTATTTTCTTCACCGCCTCAACCTCCTGGAGGGCCTTGTAGGCTTCGGCCTTAGCGGCTTTGGCACTCTCAAGAGCCGTTGCAAGCTCAGACTCTCGAGTCTTCGAGTCACGCTCCAAGCTCTCATGTTTTTTCACGAGATCCTGGAGCTCTTGCCGTACCTCCGCCACCCGCGCCTCCTGCTTCTCTCGCTCGGTGCGCTCCGCGGCCGCATTGCGTTCGGCCGCGGCCACCGCCTCCTTCAGGGTCGCCACCTCGTTAGTGGCCCCTACAATACCCACGTTATCCTTGTCATTTTTCTTGCAACCAAATCCTTTTCTGTAAGGTACAATTTTCATAAGGTATTACTCACCTTCTTTTCCCTTGAGCTGCTTCTTGGCATGACCGAGCTCGTTCTCGGACCGCTCGAGGTTTTTCTTCAAATTATTGACCTCCTTGATCGGTCTTGGCGGAGGTCAAGGCGGCAACCTGCAATCCCATATTGACATATTTTTTATGAATCCTGCGTTTATCTTTCTAAAGATCCTCAGTCCGGTTTTTCTTTCCGAACACCGAACCGAGCATCAGGGGCTACTGTCTATGCGGTACCATTTTACATATATTGAAATTCTTACCTCAAAGCCTGTTAGAAGGCTGCTGCAGGCTTCGGTCAGCCCGCTCTTGGCGAGCTGAACCTTCTGAATCACCGCACTCATAACAGTGCGGTGTTCCTCTTCGATGGAGGCGCCGTTGAGCGCCTCCAGCAAATTATCCGGCACCTCCGGTTGGACGGAGGCAGCCGGCGTCACGGTCTTGCCCTTCTTACGAAGGGGTCGCCCGCCGGACTCCGGAGCCACTGTGGCCTCCGGGGCTGAGTCCGGTGCACAGTCCGGGAGGGTGTCCTATGACACCTCCGGGGCCTCCTCCTCCTGGTGGGTCCTTTTCTGGGATCCCACCTCGGCGTAGTCCACGGCACGGGGGGTGGAGGCAGTCGGAAGGGAATCCATATCCGACGCACCCAAGGACCCGCCGGCAAACGGGAAGATCATCCTTGGGCGGACTGCAGGGTTGTATGCGGCATTAGAAAGACATTATGTGGCGAAAAGAAAAAACCTTGAAGTTATTCGAGTCCGAATACTTACGATCTCGCCGAGGCTTGGCCCTTGGAGGCCAGTCCTCGTCGTCGTCCTTTGGCGTTGGCGGAGCAGTCCGGGAAGAGTTTTCCTTCTTGGACCCTTCGCCTCCCTTGTTGGGGTGGCCTTCCTTTTCTTCCTCCCCCGGGGAGAGGCTTTCTTCTTCTCCTCCTCGCCTTGGTGGGAGGAGTCGGCCTCGGATTCATCATCCGATAGCACCTGAAAACGGGAACTCTTCCGAGTCCCCGTGGCCGTCTTCTTAGCCTTCTTCTCCGGCACCACGTGGGGTGCTGGAGCCAGCAGCCCCATTAGGTGGGCGTCCACTGGATCCTCTGGCAATGGGGCCGGACAGATAATCCGTTCGGCCTTCGCCAGCCATTCCTGTCAAAGGTAAAGGGAGTTTAGATCCCGCGTAGAGCCAAACTATGGAAAACAAGTGGTGAAATCACTTACCTCGTCAGCTGGACGCTGCGAGCAGAATCTGCGATCTTGATGGCGGATGCGGGAGCTTGGCGCCTTGTACAGCACCTTCCAGACATCTTCGTACGTAGTGTCGAAGAGCCCGCTCAGGGTCTGGTGCTGCACCGGATCAAACTCCCACATGTTGAAGCCCCATCGCTGGCACGGGAGAATCCGGCGGATGAGCATGACCTGGACTACGTTGACAAGCTTGAGCTTCTTGTCCACCAGCTTCTGGATACAGGCTTGGAGTCCGGTCAGCTCCTCCGAATCCCCCCAAGTCCGGCCACTCTCTTTCCAGGAGGTGAGCCGTGTAGGGATGCCGGATCTGATTTCGGGGGCCGCTGCCCAATCAGGGTCACGCGGCTCGGTGATGTAGAACCACCCCGATTGCCACCCCTTGATGGTTTCCACGAAAGTGCCCTCCAGCCATGTAATGCGGGACATCCTGCCCACCAGGGCGCCTCCGCACTCCGCTTGGCTGCCCTTCACAACCTTCGGTTTGACACTGAAGGTCTTGAGCCACAAACCGAAGTGGGGCTGGATGCATAGGAAGGCCTCGCATACGCATTTACAAACGCCGAGATGTTGAGGATGAAATTGGGGCAGATCATGGAAATCTAGGCCGTAGTAGAACATGAGCCCCCGGACAAAGGGATGAAGCGGGAAGCCCAGTCCGCGGAGGAAATGGGGAAGAAATACTACCCTCTCATGGGGCCTGGGGTTGGGGACGAGCTCTCCCTCGTCGGGGAGCCGATGCGCGATGTTGCTGGACAAATATCCGGCGTCGCGCAACTTCTGGATCTGCCCCTCCGTGACGGAGGAGGCCATCCACTTGCCTCCCGCTCCGGACATAGTTGGAGAAGGTTGAGGTGAGAAGTGCGGACTTGGTATTTGGAGCTCGAGTTCGCGGAGATGGATAAGCCAAGGAGGAAGAAGGCAAAGGTAAAAAGGTTGGATTTTTATCCCCTTATATGGGCGGACAAAAACATGTGTCCCCACCGGCCTGGTAAAACTCGCTTATCTCCCAAGCGTCACACTCAATGGCGCGGTTGGGTTACCCACGTCCGTATTAATGGGAATCCCGGAATAAGGGGAACACGGTCTCTTCTTCGACAAGACGTGCCAAGGAAACCGCTTCGCTAAACGCGCTGAGGTGGAACAATAAAAATAATTTGAGTAAAGGCTTGGTAGTGGTGCGACGTCACGCCACAGAATACGTCAGCAGATTGATCTTGTGTAATATTATTCTCTCTACGGTGGTATGTGGAATTTATCTTTGCGAGCGGACACTATCCTGGTGTTCACAATCTTCTATAAATTATTCAGAGGAAGAACCCGCCTTGCAATGTCGAAGACAACATGCGCGCCGGACTCATCGTCATTGAAGCCTGGTTCAGGGGCTACTGAGGGAGTTCCGGACTAGGGGGTGTCCGGATAGCCGAACTATCATCATCGGCCAGACTCCAAGACTATGAAGATACAAGATTGAAGACTTCGTCCCGTGTCCGGATGGAACTTTCCTTGGCGTGGAAGGCAAGCTTGGCGATACGGATATGTAGATCTCCTACCATTGTAACCGACTCTTCGTAACCCTAACCCTATCCGGTGTCTATATAAACCGGAGGGTTTTAGTCCAGAGGGAATGACGACAATCATACCATAGGCTAGCTTCTAGGGTTTAGCCTCTTTGATCTCGTGGTAGATCCACTCTTGTAACACACATCATCAATATTAATCAAGCAGGACGTAGGGTTTTACCTCCATCAAGAGGGCCCGAACCTGGGTAAAACATCGTGTCCCTTGTCTCCTGTTACCATCCGCCTAGACTCACAGTTCGGGACCCCCTACCCGAGATCCGCCGGTTTTGACACCGACAGTCTTCAAGCGGGTCTATCCTACATGGGTGTTTTTTTTCTAAGTTACAACTCTCGTTCTTCTGATGACTTTGCTGGATCGAGTTGTAAACTTAAACTCTATGGTGGCCTGATACTTTTGCTGTGATTTTCTGTATGCTTATTCCTCATTAATGTTAATGCACGCATGCTGAATTACATCAATCACCATATTTCTTCATGCATTTCAAATTCTTCATATTATATGTCAAATGCGTGTATGAATTACAAGATATAGGGGGAGATCTCCATGATTCAACTCTTCAAGTGTGCATTGAGTCAAAAGCAAATTCCTCACCATGCACATCTTCAGGGGGAGTTCTTCTATATCTCGCAATCAAATTCCTCAATATCAGTATTTACACTTCATATGTTTATCCCCGTTGAAAACTTAACCTATATTGTCATCAATCACCAAAAATGGGGAGATTGTAAGTGCATCTAGTGCCCCTTAGTGATTTTGGTGTATTGAAGACTTATAGGTTAAGGGAATAATGTGTTTACGAGTGTACACATGTCTAAAAGTCTATGAGAAGTTTGATATTTACAGAGAAAGTCGACCCCTAAAATGAAGTTCTTCGACTGAAGACTTTGGATTTCTGAAGACTATGAAAGTGAAGAAATTGGTGTGACCTTGAAGACTTGGTATTCATCTGAGGAACATGAAGCATGAAGACACTTGTTTTCGTAGTTTCATTTTCTCTTTCTTGAGTCATAGGAAACACCGTCTTTGTTAAAGGGGTCGAGGAAATACTAAGGAAAAATTTCCATGTGATGCTCAACTCAAAATCCTACACCTACCAATCCCTTCGAGTGAAGCCATTGGAAATCTCATACAGTTCAGTCATATTCTTCGATGATAGAGACGAAGTTCTTCTGGTCGCTGAAGAATTTGTTCTGACTGAGGAGTTAGGAATTCGCCAGTGCGGATTGCCTACACAGTGAGGAACATGATAGCCCTGAGGAATATGAGCCTCAAATTTCCGACCGTTGTTGTGCTACGAGCCAGCTGTCCCAAAATATCTTATCACGGTCATATCATTGAAGGGCATTTATGTCTTATCATGTCGGGCTACTCCCTAGGCTATAAATAGCCGCCCCCTACAACCACTAGCTAGTTGGCTGCTCCGAGAGAAACTGACACTTGTCATTTGAGAGCATCCCATCCTCCGAGGACTTTGAGCGAAAATCATCAAGTGAGGAAAACCCAAACCCAAACACCTACAAACCCAAAGTGGTTGAGCATCACTGAAGAGATTGATCCTGCGTGGATCCGACGCTTGTTACCTTTGAAGACTATGCTTCTTCCAGACGGTTAGGCGTCATGGTCTAGAGCATCCAAGAGGAATTGTGGATCGCCGAGTGACCGAGTTTGTGAAGGTTCGGAAGTCACCTGAAGACTTACCATGAGTGATTGGGCGAGGTCTGTGTGACCTTAGCTCAAGGAGAATACGGTGAGGACTGTGTGTCCAGGACTATGTATCCGGGACTGTATGTCCTCAGGTTTAAATACCTAGCTGCTCCAACCAGATGTACAACTGAGACAACAGTTGGAACTGGTCTACCAAATCATTGTCTTCACCAAGCTTACTGGTTCTATTCTAGCTGCTCCAACCAGATGTACAACTGAGACAGCAGTTGGAACTGGTCTACCAAATCATTGTCTTCACCAAGCTTACTGGTTCTATTCCCTCAACTCTTTCATTTCCTCGTCATAGTTGTTGTGTGCTTGTTCATATTTGTTTGAAGACTTTGACTGAAGACTTTCTCAATTTCCTCAGTTCAATTTCTTCAGTCTGTTTGTCTTCATCCTGTGTTATCCTATGATTACGCTTTCTGTACTCTGTGCTTGTCTTCATTTCATCATGATGACCATGCTTGTGTTCTATTATGTTTACTTTTGAGTAATTATTCCGCTACTAGTAGTTCTTCGCTAAGGAATTTCCTCACCGGCAAATTCTCAAGGAAGAATTCACAAAAATCGCCTATTCACCCCCCTCTAGTCGATATAACGCACTTTCAGTTGAGCTTGTAGTCAACCTGAGTCTGTTGCCAAGTACGAGCCTTCTGCACGGGTTGCATATCCTTCTTAGGCTCGAATTTGCGCTTGTGGTCATTATTAGCTGGTCTGTTGTCGTGCATGAGCTTGTGTTCCCTTTCTGCGATGAGGGCCTTGTTCACCAGAGTTTGGAAGTCCGGAAAATCAAACATACTGAGAGTGCACCAGAGATGTTGATTCAATCCTCCAAGAAGTCTGTCGATCTTCCGTTCTTTGATGGCCACATCATAGAGAGAATAGCGGGCGAAATGGTTGAACTTATTCAGATACTCGCTTACTGACATTCTTCCTTGAGTGAGAGCGAGGAATTCACGCTGCTTGATTTTCATAATTCCGGCGGGAATATGATACATGCGGAAATGATCCTTGAATTTAGTCCAACTAATTTCCTCGTCCGTGGGCCACATGGATTTAGCATTATCCCACCATATCGCGGCAACTCCTTCGAGATAATGTGTTGCGAAAGGGACCTTGTCTCTGTCTTCAGTGCGAGCAATTTCCAGTTTCTTCTCAATAGTCCTTAACCAATCGTCAGCGTCCAATGGATCAATAACTTGACTGAAACTGGGAGGCTTGGTTCACGGAAAATTTGACAACTTGGAGTAATGATCATTCTGATTTCCATTCTGCCCAACCATAACTTGCAAACTTTTCAATAGTTCCAGCAGATCGTTGCTCCTCCTTTCTTCAAACATTCACATGATTTGCTCAGTGGAAGGCGGATGTGGCGGTGGAGGCGGAGGTGGCTGGTACGGCTCGGGGGAATGTCCTGCCTGTCTTGCGGAGCGACGAACATGGACATCCTCACAAGCTTGGCTGCTGCTGCCTCCCCGCGTCATCCTATTATTTATTTTCCTAATACGCAGCAACCGTGATGAGAAATATCCAAGAATGGGAGGAAAGCCAGCGACAATCCCAGAAGAAAACAACGAAAGAAACCAAGACGAATAAAAAGAAAGTTCCAACATAATTATACATAGACTCAACATAATAGTTATACATCATGACGAGTTTACTACCCGCATACAGGAAACTAAGCATCACAACTCATACGACTACATCCATACATCATACTCATGATGATGGTGATACTCTAGTGATCTACTGCTCGGATGGTGCTGCTGCGGGCTCCTCCCCTGAGCCGGACCCAGATAGTGAACTGATAGTGGTGACCTCCGGGTTAAGAGAGAAGCAACGGCGCTGCCTCGAGGACTCTCCCTCAGGGGCAGGTGCGGGATGGGATCTAAGCATAGGAGCTGCAGGAGTAGCGACAAGGGAAGCCCACGCAGCAGGGGCACTGCGAGGGGTCATTGCCAAAGGGTTAACGGTACCCTGAGTGGTAGTAGAGGCTGGAGGAACTTATGGAGTGAAACCGACAGTAGGTAGAGGGTTCCTATTACGAGCGGTGGCGAGAGCTATCCGGGCTCGGGTTAGCTCCCGAGCTAACTCGTAGATCAGGAGATAACTGGCAGTGATATAACGAGAGAGGTGGCTAGAAGGACGATCGCACGCCGGATTAATCAAAGGAAAGCGGATACGCCCATTCTCGTGCAGAGATGGGTAGTAAAAGAAACCTGGGTGGGTGTGCATGCGAACCTCGTTGTAGCGCAAGTCTACAAGAGCTTTGATTGCAGCAAACTGGACCGCCTGAGATGGCGTAGAAGCGAGACCACCCTTAGAAGAACGAGTGTAAGCGCCGGAAGGGGAACTATGGTGTAGAGTGACCTCAGCATAATACTCATACAAAGAACTGGCCAGATGCTCCCGATACACCTGATACACTGGATCAGCACCCTCTGGGTAGAGTCGTTGCCACACGTTCTGAAGCAGGTGCGGTGATGTGTACGGAGCTGGCTCAGGATGGTACAAGATCGGAACTGGAGCCATCTACACTCACAATCACCATACGGTTAGTAATAACAGCAGATAAACATGCATGCAATGCAGCAATCAATTTCTATAACTACCGGTACTCAGACGAAACTATCTACTGTTCCACTAACGGTCTAGCGCGTCCTATAATCAGCGCGGCTCTGATACCAAGCATTGTGGCACCCCGGCTCAGAGCAACCGGTTTACCTTGCATTGCCAGCCCAGAGATCAAGTCTTCTGGCAACACACAACAACATGGTACGGAAACAACCGATTTATTGATGCAGCAGGTACATAAGTCTGATATTACATCGAGATAAGAGGCCAAGCGGCACACACGGTGCGGCTGAATAGTATGTACATTATTTAATGAACATGAAGGGGCCTCGAGCACATAAACTACACAACATCGGAATGACGACGAAGTGGAACTCCATAGCACAGGGACACCGATGTAACGCCCCGGATTCGATGCGCCAGGTGTCCGCCAATTATTCGCCGTCTTTGCCATGTCATCATCTGCATTTCATATCATGTCGTCATGTGCATCACATTTGCATACGTGTTCGTCTCATGCATCCGAGCATTTTCCCCGTTGTCCGTTTTGCAATCCGGCACTCCTATGTCTCCCGGCGCCCCCTTTTGTCTCTTTTCATGTGCGGGTGTTAAACGTTCTCAGAATGGACCGAGGTTTGTCAAGCGGCCTTGGTATAGCACCGATAGACCGCCTGTCAAGTTTCGTGCCATTTGGAGGTCGTTTGGCACTCCAACAGTTAACTGGGTAACCGCAAAAGCCTCCTTCTCTTTGCAGCCCAACACCCTTCCAAAGTGGCCCAAAACCCACCTAACTCCCCTCCATGCTCTCGGTCGTTCGATCACGATCGTGTGGGCGAAAACCGCACCTCATTTGGACTCTCCTAGCTCCCTCTATCTATAAATACACCTCCCCCTCCGAAATTCGCGGTCAAATCCCCCCTAACCCTAGCGTCTTCCTCCTCGCGCCGCCGGACACGCCCGTCCGCGCCGGACATGTCCGCCGGACACGTCGCTCCGGCCAACCACAAGTCGCCACGTCATCGCCGCCGCCTCACGCTCCAACCCCGTTGCGCCACCTGTCCCGCCACGGCCCCTCTCTCTCCTCCACTTGAGCCATGGGGCTGGCCGCCGCCGCCGCAGCCAGCGTCCCGAGGAGGCGCCCGGCCTCCAGCGCGCGTCCCCTCCCGTCGCCTCTCCGCCCGCGCCTCGGCAGCGCTCGGCGCCGAACCCGCCGCCGACCGCCGCCGCCAGCGCCCCGCCAGCGCCGCGGCGCCGCCGCCCGGCAGCGCCCGGCAGTCGCCCTACCGCCAGCGCCCGCCCAGCCAGATCCGGTCGGGCGGACGGATCCGCCGGCCCGAGCTCCCGGCCGTCCCGGCGCCCTCCCGTCGTCCTCCGGCCGTCCTCGTCGTCCGTGCACGAGGGTTGACTTTCTCCTCTCCCCCGAAATCCTCTAAGTCCCGAATTATTTTACATTATCTTGCCATATTCATCATGCCATAACTCTCTGCATATTGCACCGTTTCGTGCGTGTAATATGTCGATTTGTTCTTCTCGAAGAGTAGATCATTTCATCTCATTGCATCATTTTTATTTGAGCTCATATTGATGCCCGAAATGCTGTTAGAAGAGTGCTATGTGATGTTAGTTTCAGATTCTTATCAGAACATGCACTTTTGTCATTTTTGCCATGATTGATGTGTGCACCCTATGAACTTGAGTCCTACATGTGTTTTGTAATATGCCATGCCATCTTTCCAGGGGTGCTTGCCATGTATTTTGATGTTTTCCTGGCAGATTCTGTTATATTTTGTTGCCATGTTAACTTGATGCTACCGAGAGATCCATGCTTATTTTGAGATACTTCAGTAAGGATGTTTTGAACATATGGTTATGCTCTATCCATCCATGCCCTTGTTTGCAATTATGGAGTGCCATAGTTTGAGTCAATCAAGCTCTACTTTTGCTATAAAATGTTTCCTGGCAGGTTGTTTACATGTTATTCAATTTGCCAAGGTTGTTGTGGTTGATCCGTATATGCTATGATGTTGTTCTTGCCATGTATAGCGTCTATGCCATGTCTTCTCACTGTTGGTTGCATTGCCATGCCATGTATTGCTCTGTGGTGAGTGATTCAAGCTCACCAACATGCCTACTTATTGTTGTTCCTGCCATGTATGAATCTGTAATATAACTTGCCATGTTTACATGGGTGCCATCATATTTTATGATCCTTTTTGGCTTATGGTCAGTAAGGGACTTTTGTTCTATGCATTTAGTAGTATCATGCCATGCCTTTGTTGCCATGTTAAGTTCCTGTAACATGTTGTTTGATAGCTCTAAACATTGCAACCTGATGTTATTTCTGCTAAAGTCTAAAACTGTTATTATTTGCAATCTTGTCATGTGTGTTTGAGCATGTTCTAGTGATTTATGGAGATAGCTCAGTGTTCATGTTTTGTAATGCTTTATCTGTACATCATTCCCATGCCTTTTGTTATTACGTTGAGATGCCGTAACTTGTTGTTTTGATGCTTGCAATATGCCTAGTTGCTGTTTTGGGCAGATTGTTGCTATAACTTGTATAGAGTGTATGTGTTGAACCGTTGCTCCGTTTTGAGTGTGCTATATATGAAACTTGCTTAGAATTGCATGTAGTTTCATATTATCATGTTGCATCCTTGTTTTGATGTGTTTTCTTGATGTTTGGATGCATTTTGCATCAATGCCATGTTTAACTTGTTTTGCTCATATCTTCTAGGCCGTAGCTCCGAATCTAATGAACTTTATATGTAACTTGACTAGAATTTCGTGTAGGTCATCGTGGTGCATCTTAACTTGCTGTTTAACAACTTGAACATAAGGTTTATTCAGATCTGGACCAATTTCGAAATTTGCATACGAGGACTTACCGGAATTGTTATATGTTGTTTCCGGCCTCATTTAACCTTGCTTTGGTGTGTTGTTCTTGTTTGCATCATCTCTTGCCATGAGTAGCCTCATCTAGATTTGTCATGCATCATGCTTGTTGTGTATCATGTCTTGTTCATGTGTGGTGTGTTTACTATGTTGTGTGCTTCTTCTTGTTAGTTCCGTTTCGTTGCGGTCATGAGGATTAGATTCGTCACGCTTGGTTCGGCTTCATCCGTTCGTCTTCTTCATGGACTCGTTCTTCTTCCTTGCGGGATTTCAGGCAAGATGACCGTCACCTTGGATCTCACTACTATCATTGCTATGCTAGTTGCTTCGTTCTATCGCTATCCGCGCTACCTATTACCTGTTTATCAAGCCATCCCAAATTGCCATGTCGACCTCTAACCTTTTGCACCCTTCCTAGCAAACCGTTGTTTGGCTATGTTACCGCTTTGCTCAGCCCCTCTTATAGCGTTGTTAGTTGCAGGTGAAGATGAAGTTTGTTCCTTGTTGGAACATGGAGATGTTGTTCCTTGCTGGAACATGTTTACTTGTTGGGATATCACAATATATCTTATATTATTAATGCATCTATACACTTGGTAAAGGGTCGAAGGCTCGGCCTTATGCCTGGTGTTTTGTTCCACTCTTGCCGCCCTAGTTTCCGTCATATCGGTGTTATGTTCCCGGATTTTGCATCCCTAACGGTCGGGTGATTTATGGGACCCCCTTGACAGTTCGCTTTGAATAAGACTCCTCCAAAGAAGGCCCAACATTGGTCTTACCATTTGCCTCACCTATGCCCTTTTATTTCCCTTGGGTTTCCGGAGCCCGAGGGTCATCTTTATTTTAGCCCCGGGCCAGTTCTCCTTCGAGTGCTGGTCCAAACCGATCGATGTCGGCGCCCCACGGGCAATCAGGGGTTTATGCCAACCCGACGTCTGGCTCATCCGGTGTGCCACGAGAACGAGGTACGTCGACTCCTATCGGGATTTGTCGGCACATCCGGCGGCTTTGCTGGTCTTGTTTTATTCTTTGTCGAAATGTCTTGTAACCGGGATTCCGAGACTGATCGGGTCTTCCCGGGAGAAGGAATATCCTTCGTTGATCGTGAGAGCTTATGATGGGCTAAGTTGGGACACCCCTGCAGGGTATAAACTTTCGAGAGCCGTGCCCGCGGTTATGTGGCAGATGGGAATTTGTTAATATCCGGTTGTAGTAAACTTGAAGCAAACTCTTCTAAAATACCCCAACCGTGTGCGTAACCGTGAGTGTCTCTTTTCGGGGTTGATCGAGAGGAGAACACGGTTTCTGGGTTATGTCGGCGTAAGTAGGAGTTCAGGATCACTTCTTGATCATTACTGGTTGGCGACCGTTCCTTTGTTTCTCTTCTCGCTCTCATTTGCGTATGTTAGCCACCATATATGCTTAGTCGCTGCTGCAACCTCACCACCTTACCCCTTCCTTTCCCATTAAGCTTTGCTAGTCTTGATACCCATGGTAATGGGATTGCTGAGTCCTCGTGGCTCACAGATTACTACACCACCGGGCCAGTGTGTACAGGTTTCGCGATGATCATGACGTGAGAGCGATGTTTACTTGTTTGGAGTTCTCCGCTTCTTCTTCGATCGGGGATAGGTTCGGTCGGCAGCCTGGGCTAGCGAGGTGGATGTCGTTTGAGCTTGTTTATGTTTCATCCGTAGTCGGATGTGGATCTTGTATATGATGTTGTATTCTTGTGACATTGTATGTCTTGGTTGTATCCCCATCTATTATGTAATGTTGATGTAATGATATCCACCTTGCAAAAGCGTTTCAATATGCGGTCTATCCTTGGTGGGACCGTCGAGTTCCTTTTGGATAGGGCCGCATATTAGGCGTGACAAGTTGGTATCAGAGCCTCGACCGACCTTAGGAGCCCCCTTGATTGATCGTGTAGTTTGGCCGTTGTTGAGTCTAGAAGTAAACTATTTTCGGAGTCTAGTTATATCGGAGAGTAGGATTTCTTTTTACTCCTCTGCCCCTTCGTCGCTCTGGTGAGGAATCTTGACGTAGGTGTTTTGAATTATTCCTCTTCTCGTTCAAAATTTTTTCTTTAGGATCACGCAGTTGGTTTTTTCCGATCGTTGGTTCTCATCTCTTTTCATCCGGTGCATTTTCTCGTCAAGGCAATTCGACCATCTTCATCTTTGCCAAGTTCAATCCTCAGTTCTTCCTCCGACGTCGTTGTTTTTCCTTGTCCGAAGTTGTCCTTGTTTTTCCCACCCACCCACCCCTTTTCTTCTCGGAACCAGAGTCCGTAATCGAGTATCCATCCTACTCGTGCAAAGTCTTTGCTTCCTTTCCTTAATGATTTCAATCGGTGTTTTCTCTTCAAGATATTAGTCGGTTTCCCCTTCCAAGTTGCCTTTGTTTTCCCGCCCTCCCACCCTCTTCTTCCCGGAGTTTGAGGCTGTTGCGACCATCAATTTCATTCGTACGGAGCCTCTTCAGTCTTTCGTCAATTGTTTCAACCGGTGAATTCTCGTCTCGTTCGTCATTCTTCATCCCTTTATTTTCTGGTGGATTCAATTCAAGTTTTTTTGGGTTGATCACATTCTTTTCCTTGGATCAAATGTTTTCCCTGTTCGTTCGCCTCTCGCCAATTTATCCTTCCGGAGTGTTCAAGTCATCTCAGGAGATTAAATGCATGTTCCAATTAATTGACGCTGTCACCTCATTCAAATATTTCAATTGTTCCGGTGCATCATCTATCTGTTCAACAACCCTTTCCAACGGTGTTTTTCTTTTAGTGGGCCCTAACCCACAGGTCTTTTCCCAGGATCTTACCTGACTCTTCTAATTTCCCCGGAGTTATTCTCAATTCTTTTCGGAGTTTGACGTAAGAATGAATTTCATCAGTCAGATGCCTTTCCAAGGTCGATTCCAAATCTTTTTCATTGTCGTCTCAACCTCTTCGCTTTTATTCTCCCGGTGTATCTCAGTAATTTTGATGGTGTTTCTCGACGTCATTCTCAACCTTGAAGATCGAGGAAGAGTTCCTCTTAAATCTTGTCCATTCTCCCGGAGGTTCATGGTGCTAGCTCGATGTTATCCTATCTAATTGTTTCCAGTCATGAAAATTCTTTTCATCCATCCGGAGTATTTCAAGGGTTGCTTTCCATCTCGATCATCCGGAGATCATCTTTTCGTAAGATTTCGTCATTCTAAGTTTTCAGATTCGTTCTCCAATTATTCTATATTCGTGCCCCTTCGTTCGTCTCAATATTCTTCTGGTGCTTCTTTCAAGTATTCTTCTATCAGTTCGCGATCTCTTTGTTCTCTTGCATTTTAATTCCCTCAAGTATCTTCGTGCTTTTCTAATTCTTTCCGACGATTCGTTCTCTTCTCGATGTTCATTTTCATTTTTCACGGTGGTTCGTTCAAGATTCTTTTCTTTGATTATCATATTAATCCATTCGTTCTTTTCAATCCTACCGGTGGTTCATGAAGTCCTTCTCAAGTTTGCGACATGTCACTTCTCAATTCTTTCTCAAGAAGAATAAGTAGTATGCAAAAATCCATTGCTTGTCATCAAAGTAATTTGATGAAGGATAAGCATATAATAAATCTTATTCTTGTTTCATCATCGTCAAGTAATCCCTTCCTTCAGAGTTTGTTCATGATGAAGTAATTCTCGGTTCAAGTGTTTCCATATTTTCTTTTCCGGAGTTCAAATTTTCTCGACCATCTCATCGGAACCTCCATCTAAGTCACCGCAAGGCTCATCTTATTCTTTCTTCCTTCATTCTATCTCACCATCCTTTTGTTACCGGAGTTCTTCACGGTGGTTCTTCATGATTTAATTCATTCTTCAAGTGTTCATCAAATTTCTTGCTCAAGGAGTTCTAGTATCTTTTCTTCTTGCATATCAAAGTGCAATTAATTCTCCATATTCTTTTGAAGTGGAGTTTTGCATTTCCGCGTTTTTCTCAGCTATTCAATCTTTTCCGATTGTGGTCGGTTATCACCTCATAATTTTTGGGATGTTATCCATAAGTCCACAACAATCTTATTCTTTTCGTTGGTGATTTTATCAACAACTCAGTTCAATCCTTTCTTCTAAGGTTGCTTTCAATTTCATTCGTGGCACAAGTTGTCATTTTCTTCTCCGTTCTTTTCATTCAACTCTTTCAATTCTTTCCGGAGGTTTTGTGTCATGTCTTCATCAAGTGTCATTCCATCTTCTCAAGTTCAGATTCTACTCCTTCCATGTTCAACCGGTGTGCTGCCTAAATCCTTTCAGTCTTATTCATTTCTTTTCTCATTCTAACCACTCCGGTTAGAACGAGTGCTTTCATAATCTATCTGATTCCGTGAGATTTCGATTCTCGTCGTTCCTCTCTTCTTCTCGAGTGCTCTCGATTCTTTGCTTCTTCTCTTCAGTTCTTGTTTCACCTCTTCCTTTTCCCTTCCGTCTCGGTCCTAAGATCTCGGGACGAGATCTCTTGTTAGTGGAGGAGTGTCGTAACGCCCCGGATTCGATGCGCCAGGTGTCCGCCAGTTATTCGCCGTCTTTGCCATGTCATCATCTGCATTTCATATCATGTCGTCATGTGCATCGCATTTGCATACGTGTTCGTCTCATGCATCCGAGCATTTTCCCCGTTGTCCGTTTTGCAATCCGGCACTCCTATGTCTCCCGGCGTCCCCCTTTGTCTCTTTTCATGTGCGGGTGTTAAGCGTTCTCGGAATGGACCGAGGTTTGTCAAGCGGCCTTGGTATAGCACCCGGTGAACCGCCTGTCAAGTTTCGTGCCATTTGGAGGTCGTTTGGTACTCCAACGGTTAACCGGGTAACCGTAAAAGCCTCCTTCTCTTTGCAGCCCAACACCCTTCCAAAGTGGCCCAAAACCCATCTAACTCCCCTCCATGCTCTCGGTCGTTCGATCACGATCGTGTGGGCGAAAACCGCACCTCAGTTGGACTCTCCTAGCTCCCTCTACCTATAAATACACCTCCCCCTCCGAAATTCACGGTCAAATCCCCCTAACCCTAGCGTCTTCCTCGCGCGCCACGGACACGTCCGTCGCGCCGGACATGTCCGCGGACACGTCGCTCGGCCAACCACAAGTCGCCACATCATCGCGCCGCCTCACGCTCCAACCCCGTCGCGCCCACTGTCCGCCCGGCCCCCTCTCTCTCCTCCGCCAGCCCAGCGGGGCAGCCGCCGCCAGCATGACCAGCTGTCCCGGGCAGGCGCCCGGCCTCCAGCCGCCGCGTCCCTCCCGCCGCCTCTCCGCGCGGCTCGGCCCCGCTCCGGCGCCCGACCCGCCGCCGACCCGCCGCGCGCGCGCGCCCGCCATGCGCCGCCCGTAGCGCCCGCCCGGCTGCCGCATGTGCCCGCCTGATCCGATCGGGCCGGACCGGATCCGGCCGGCCCCGAGCTCCCCGGCCGTCCCCGGCGCCCTCCCCGTCGTCCTCCGGCCGTCCTCGTCGTCCGTGCACGAGGGTTGACTTTCTCCTCTCCCCCGAAATCCTCTTAAGTCCCGAATTATTTTGCATTATCTTGCCATATTCATCATGCCATAACTCTCTGCATATTGCTCCGTTTCATGTGTGTAATATGTCTATTTGTTCGCCGCGAAGATTAGATCATTTCGTCTCATTGCATCATTTTCATTTGAGCTAATCTTGATGCCCGAAATGCTGTTAGAAGAGTGCTATGTGATGTTAGTTTCAGATTCTTATCAGAACATGCACTTTTGTCATTTTTTCCATGATTTATGTGTGCACCCTATGAACTTGAGTCCTACATGTTTTTTGTAATATGCCCTGCCATCTTTCCAGGGGTGCTTGCCATGTATTTTTGTGAGTTGTGTAGTGAGTGCATGAAGCTTGTTAAGTAGGGTACTTGCTGTTGCTGTTTTCCTGGCAGATTCTGTTATATTTTGTTGCCATGTTAACTTGATGCTACCGAGAGATCCATGCTTATTTTGAGATACTTCAGTAAGGATGTTTTGAACATATGGTTATGCTCTATCCATCCATGCCCTTGTTTGCAATTATGGAGTGCCATAGTTTGAGTCAATCGAGCTCTACTTTTGCTATAAAATGTTTCCTGGCAGGTTGTTTACATGTTATTCAATTTTGCCAAGGTTGTTGTGGTTGATCCGTATATGCTATGATGTTTTTCTTGCCATGTATAGCTTCTATGCCATGTCTTCTCACTTTTGGTTGCATTGCCATGCCATGTATTGCTCTGTGGAGAGTGATTCAAGCTCACCAACATGCCTACTTATTGTTGTTCCTGCCATGTATGAATCTGTAATATAACTTGCCATGTTTACATGGGTGCCATCATATTTTATGATCCTTTTGGCTTATGGTCAGTAAGGGACTTTTGTTCTATGCATTTAGTAGTATCATGCCATGCCTTTGTTGCCATGTTAAGTTCCTGTAACATGTTGTTTGATAGCTCTAAACATTGCAACCTGATGTTATTTCTGCTAAAGTCTAAAACTGTTATTATTTGCAATCTTGCCATGTGTGTTTGAGCATGTTCTAGTGATTTATGGAGATAGCTCAGTGCTCATGATTTGTAATGCTTTATCTGTACATAATGCCCATGCCTTTTGTTATTACGTTGAGATGCTGTAGCTTGTTGTTTTGATGCTTGCAATATGCCTAGTTGCTGTTTTGGGCAGATTGTTGCTATAACTTGTATAGTGTATGTGTTGAACCGTTGCTCCGTTTTGAGTGTGCTCTATATGAAACTTGCTTAGAATTGCATGTAGTTTCATATTATCATGTTGCATCCTTGTTTTGATGTGTTTTCTTGATGTTTGTATGCATTTTGCATCAATGCCATGTTTAACTTGTTTTGCTCATATCTTCTAGGCCGTAGCTCAATCTAATGAACTTTATATGTAACTTGACTAGAATTTCGTGTAGATCATCGTGGTGCATCTTAACTTGCTGTTTAACAACTTGAACATAAGGTTTATTCAGATCTGGACCAATTTCGAAATTTGCATACGAGGACTTACCGGAATTGTTATATGTTGTTTCCGGCCTCATTTAACCTTGCTTTGATGTGTTGTTCTTGTTTGCATCATCTCTTGTCATGAGTAGCCTCATCTAGATTTGTCATGCATCATGCTTGTTGTGTATCATGTCTTGTTCATGTGTGGTGTGTTTACTATGTTGTGTGCTTCTTCTTGTTAGTTCCCGTTTCGTTGCGATCATGAGGATTCGTTCGTCTACGCTTGGTTCGGCTTCATCCGTTCGTCTTCTTCATGGACTCGTTCTTCTTCCTTGTGGGATTTCAGGCAAGATGACCGTCACCTTGGATCTCACTACTATCATTGCTATGCTAGTTGCTTCGTTCTATCGCTATGCTGCGCTACCTATTACACATTTATCAAGCCATCCCAAATTGCCATGTCGACCTCTAACCTTTTGCACCCTTCCTAGCAAACCGTTGTTTGGCTATGTTACCGCTTTGCTCAGCCCCTCTTATAGCGTTGTTAGTTGCAGGTGAAGATGAAGTTTGTTCCTTGTTGGAACATGGAGATGTTGTTCCTTGCTGGAACATGTTTACTTGTTGGGATATCACAATATATCTTATATTATTAATGCATCTATACACTTGGTAAAGGGTGGAAGGCTCGGCCTTATGCCTGGTGTTTTGTTCCACTCTTGCCGCCCTAGTTTCTGTCATATCGGTGTTATGTTCCCGGATTTTGCGTCCCTAACGCGGTCGGGTGATTTATGGGACCCCCTTGACAGTTCGCTTTGAATAAGACTCCTCCAAAGAAGGCCCAACATTGGTCTTACCATTTGCCTCACCTATGCCCTTTTATTTCCCTTGGGTTTTCCGGAGCCCGAGGGTCATCTTTATTTTAGCCCCCCGGGCCAGTTCTCCTTCGAGTGCTGGTCCAAACCGAGCGATGTCCGGCGCCCCCTGGGCAATCAGGGTTTATGCCAACCCGACGTCTGGCTCATCCGGTGTGCCCTGAGAACGAGGTACGTGCGACTCCTATCGGGATTTGTCGGCACATCCGGGCGGCTTTGCTGGTCTTGTTTTATTGCTGTCGAAATGTCTTGTAGCCGGGATTACGAGACTGATCGGGTCTTCGGGAGAAGGAATATCCTTCGTTGATCGCGAGAGCTTATCATGGGCTAAGTTGGGACACCCCTGCAGGGTATAAACTTTCGAGAGCCGTGCCCGCGGTTATGTGGCAGATGGGAATTTGTTAATATCCGGTTGTAGTAAACTTGAAGCAAACTCTTCTAAAATAACCCAACCGTGTGCGTAACCGTGAGTGTCTCTTTTCGGGGTTGATCGAGAGGAGAACACGGTTTCTGGGTTATGTCTGACGTAAGTAGGAGTTCAGGATCACTTCTTGATCATTACTAGTTGGCGACCGTTCCTTTGTTTCTCTTCTCGCTCTCATTTGCGTATGTTAGCCACCATATATGCTTAGTCACTGCTGCAACCTCACCACCTTACCCCTTCCTTTCCCATTAAGCTTTGCTAGTCTTGATACCCATGGTAATGGGATTGCTGAGTCCTCGTGGCTCACAGATTACTACACCACCAGTTGCAGGTACAGGTTTCGCGATGATCATGACGTGAGAGCGATGTTTACTTGTTTGGAGTTCTTCTGCTTCTTCTTCGATCAGGGGATAGGTTCCAGGTCGGCAGCCTGGGCTAGCAGGGTGGATGTCGTTTGAGCTTCTGTTTATGTTTCATCCGTAGTCGGATGTGGATCTTGTATATGATGTTGTATTCTTGTGACATTGTATGTCTTGGTTGTATCCCCATCTATTATGTAATGTTGATGTAATGATATCCACCTTGCAAAAGCGTTTCAATATGCGGGTCTATCCTTGGTGGGACTGTCGAGTTCCTTTTGGATAGGGCCGCATATTGGGCGTGACAACCGACGTGGACACGGCCTAGAAGCGGGAAGCTCTCCGATGTGGTACGACTTGCCTGAAATCTGGCATGACACGCCAGGTCAGTACATGAATGTACTTGCAAGCTCACAACAAACATAAGCACGATGACAAACAATATCATGACAATTATTCAGGTTAATATGATGAAACCAACATGTGCATCGAGTTCCTCTGACTCGCTTACCAGACGGGTTACCTCATAACCAAACGGTGATCATACCCGGATCACAACTGAAGCCAATCACTCATGATCATCTCATGATCTCACAAATCATCACAAAACCAGTGCCAACAATAAATATTTAGTGTGCAGGATTAATTGTAAATGTTGATCCATGGTGTGACCGAGGACGCGGCTATTGATAGATTGAATACACTCTGCAGAGGTAGCGCACTTTACCCACACCACGGAACCCATGGCCTCGCACTCCCATTCGGGTGGACCAACGGCGTTCCGACGAAACCCTCCCCTTGCCATGACACTCTCCCGGCCACTCCAACCAACTCCCTCTCAGGGGTAAGTCCTGGGTGGCCCCGTGCCTACCAAAGGCATCAACGGCCACCGTCGTGGAAAAAACGGTCCCAAACGGGGACAAGGTACCATAAAAACAAACGAGCACACAAGGTTATGTCTGCTTATCGGGCCAGGGTACCGCACGCCGATAACCTTCCCTCGTTGGAGGCACCGGCGAGAGGCACGACAAGGGACCGAATCAAGACCCCCCATAAAGGTAAATGTGGTCGCACTGAGGAAAAACATGATTTAGTGGCACCATGACTTGATCAACGTTATCTTCAAGTTGGATTATTATCAGGTTTAACTTGAAAATAAAAACTACTATGCCAAGTCATACGATGCCATGAGCATGCACTAATCAATATGTAAAACATGCAACTCACAAGAACGGATCAACCTTCTCAATATAACTTTCTGGCAATAACTCATCATTAAATTTTACTGGTTCTACCTCACTATTTATGGTCATGCAATATTTTTGATTAACTCATAATTTATATGAAATTATCATTAAGCAAAAAGAACTATCATTATTTATCATAGCAATATAACTAAGGCAAACTCTATTCTACTAGACCAAACTACTCCATGCATTCAACCATTAACTTAAACAAACATTTCAAGCATGACAAGGTAACTAGCATTTAACCAAATTTATTTATCAAATTTTAAATGCATAAAAGAACTCATATTCAAGTAAGAAAAATCGTAGATATTGAAATGACACCATCCAACTTCTAGTGTGGCTTGCCTTAGTGCAGAGGAGGGTCACACTCCTCCTGTTTATCTTCAAGGCAAGTCTCTCCTTCTGAAAATATTTAAAAACCACAAAAAAATGTCAAAAGCCAAACTGAAAATCACCAGAAATTCTAGACAGCAAGAAAAATTCCACATTTTGGTGTGCTGCTAGAGCTTTCTGAAACAAACACAATGCAAAAGGAATCAACTCATTTGGACTTATAGGCTAGAAATTATCACTGGTCAAAGTTGTGGTCAAATTTTTGAATTAATTTGAATAAAACAGAAAACTGGGGGGTGACGTCGATGGCGTAAAGGAAGAATACACCTCCACTTGTACCGCTTCGGGTGCGAGTGGAGAGGCTGACACCGGCCCCACCGGTCAGGAGAGAGAGGGGAAGAGAAGAAACATAGTGCAACGGTGCTCCGCTAGAGCTTACGCCGGTGATGTGAGGTTCTTGGGCGAAGCTATTGAGATAGAAGTGGAGAGGGGGTCACGACGCACCTACCCGTACCCGTGGCTTGTCGGGGGATTGCCAGAGCTTCTCACAACCAAGCTCGCAAGCGGCGGTGGCGGTCGGGGCTTGCCGGAGAGGAAGAAGGTGACGGCGAGGGGCGACTCCAGGGGTTCTGCTGCTTCCAGGTGACACCAGTGGACCTCCAATGATGCGTCTGAGAGGTTGGTTGAGCTCGAGGGGCTCTGGAGCAGGGTGGCTGAGCTGCGGGGATCGCCGGCGATCTCTGGTCATGGTCGACGGCCAGAGGCCTGCCCGACCGGGCTACGGCTATCCTACGTGGTCGTGGTGGTAGAGAAGTGCGGTGTGTGGCTTCGGAACGGAGGGAGGGGCTCTATATATAGCCGGAGTAGGAGGGGGGTACGTGGCGCCACCGGAGTTCTCCGGCAGCCGGCGAGCGACGACGAAGAGCGCCAGTGAGAGGGGGCAAGGGCTCAACGCTCAGGCGGGAGCTGTCCACGCTCGCGGACGAACACAGGAGGCAGGGAGAAGAAGACAAGGGCACGATCACACTGTGGCTTTTGGCCGTGACGTGCCCGTGCTAGCTGCAGCGTCTCCGGCGTTGGCCAGTGCCAGGGAGAGGTCAAGGGTGATGATCGAAGCTGGTGGCGCTGCGCGGCAGTCGTCGGCGAGCTCTAGCTCGAGCACGCGCCGAACAGAGGCGTTGGCGCGACGCAGAGCGCATCGAACACATTCTAGACCCCGTGTGCACACGCGGTCACCGCCCTGGCATGGTCAAAACAATGCCCACGCTCGGCCAAACCTTGTCTGGGCTATATTCCATGCAGTGTTAGGTCTAGGGAGGCTGAGGACTCACTGCCAGGCCGACCAGAAGTGACTCAAGCTTCTTGGCAAGTTTCTGGCCAGAAACTTGGCCGCTATGTTTGGAGGGCTTCTAGAAGACCATTAGGGCTGATCTCCTTGGGTTAGGGTTTACTTAGAAGGGTAATGAGGCTCAAGAAAAATTAGGGCCAAAGGATCAAGGAAAAATACACTTGTTGTACAAAGTGCATTTTTGGGCCAGAAGGGAAATGATTTTCTGTAGCCAAAATATTACAAAAATTCATGCAATATTTTTGCTTGGGGAGGTGGGCCAAGGTTCAAATAATATTCAGGAATTATTTCAAGATTTTTGGAGCAATGAAAATGAGGGTTGCTTTGGAGCACTAGTTTCTGAAATGAGTTTCAGAAGAGAAATTGAATATCTTTCTTTTATGTAAAATATTCATTTGACCAATTTGGGATTTTAAGAGAAATGAGATTGGATGAGAGGTAGATGGGTCACTTGGGTGAAGGTCAAGGGCATGCCCAAGTGATAAGTCCATTTGAATTGATTCCAAAAACTCAAATCCAAGGCAAAGGCAATATCAAGTCCATAAAATGAGAGAAGGCAAAATCCAGGCTGTCACATGTGATTTGATGACTAAAGTTTGATCGGAGTCCCGGATGAGATCATGGACATGACGAGGAGTCTCGAAATGGTCGACAGGTAAAGATTCATATATTGGAAGGCTATATTCGGACATCGGAATGGTTTTGAATGAATCGGGTATTTTTCAGAGTACCGGAGAGTTACGGGAATTCGCCGGGGGAAGTTAATGGGCCTTATTGGGCTTTAGTGGAGAGAGGGAAGAAGGGCCACGAGGTGGCGCGCGCCTCCCCCCTGCCCAAACCGAATTGGACAAGGGGTGGGGGCGAGGCCCCCCCCCCTTTCCTTCTCCCTCTCCCTCCTTTCCTTCTTTCCCACTCCGAAAAGGAAAGGGAAACCTACTAGGACTTGGGAGTCCTAGTAGGACTCCCTACACTTGGCGCGCCCCTAGAAGGCCCAGACTCTCCCCCTCCCTCCTTTATATATGTGGGCAGGGGGCACCCCAAAGGTAATTCAAGATTTGTCTTAGCAGTGTGTGGTGCCCCCTCCACAGTTACACACCTCGGTCATATCGTCGTAGTGCTTAGGCGAAGCCCTACGCCGGTAACTTCATCATCACCGTCACCATGCCATCGTGCTGATGGAACTCTCCCTCGTCCTCAACTGATAGAGGGACGTCATCGTGCTTAACATGTGCTGAACACGGAGGTGCTGTATGTTCAGTACTTGGATCGGTTGGATCGTGAAGACGTTCGACCACATCAACCGCGTTACTAAATGCTTCCGCCTTCGGTCTACGAGGGTAGGTGGACACACTCTCAAGTCTCGTTGCTATGCATCTCCTAGATACATCCTGCGTGATCGTAGGTAATTTTTTTGAAATGCTGCGTTCCCCAAAAGTGGTATCAGAGCCATGTCTATGCGTAGATGTTATATGCACGAGTAGAACACAATGAGTTGTGGGTGATAATAGGCATACTGCTTACCACCAACGTCTTACTTTGATTCGGTGGTACTGTTCGATGAAGCGGCCCGGACCGACATTACATGACTGCGTTCATGAGACTGGTTCTACCGACGTGCTTCATTACAATTGGTGGCGAATTATACGTCGTCTCCAACGTATCTATAATTTTTGATTGTTCCATGCTATTATATATTCTGTTTTGGATGTTCAATGGGCTTTATTATACACTTTTATATTATTTTTGGGACTAACCTATTAACCGGAGGCCCGACCCAAATTGCTTTTTTTGCCTATTTTAGTGTTTCGAAGCAAAGGAATATCAAACGGAGTCCAAACGGAATGAAACTTCGGGAACGTGATTTTTTTACAAACGTGATCCAGAGGACTTAGAGTGGACGTCAAGCAATCAACAAGGAGGCCATGAGGCAGGGGGCGCACCCTCCACCCTCGTGGGCCCCTCATAGCTCCACCGACCTACTTCTTCCTCCTATATAGACCTATGTACCCCGAAAACATCAGATACGGAGCAAAAACCCCATTTCCACTGCCGCAACCTTCTGTACCCATGAGATCCCATCTTGGGGCCTTTTCTGGTGCTCCGCCGGAGGGGGCATCGATCACGGAGGGCTTCTACATCAACACCATAGCCTCTCCGATGATGTGTGACTAGTTTACCTCAGACCTTCGGGTCCATAGTTATTAGCTAGATGGCTTCTTCTCTCTCTTTGGATCTCAATACAAAGTTCTCCTCGATTCTCTTGGAGATCTATTTGATGTAATCTTCTTTTCTGGTGTGTTTGTCGAGATCCGATGAATTGTGGGTTTATGATCAAGATTGTCTATGAACAATATTTGAATCTCCTCTGAATTATTTTATGTATGATTGGTTATCTTTGCAAGTCTCTTCGAATTATCAGTTTGGTTTGGCCTACTAGATTTATCTTTCTTGCAATTGGAGAAGTGCTTAGTTTTGGGTTCAATCTTGCGGTGCTCGATCCCAGAGACAATAGGGGAAACGACACGTATTGTATTGTTGCCATCGAGGATAAAAAGATGGGGTTTATATCATATTGCATGAGTTTATCCCTCTACATCATGTCATCTTGCTTAAAGCGTTACTCCGTTCTTATGAACTTAAAACTCTAGATGCATGTTGGATAGCGTTCGATGTGTGGAGTAATAGTAGTAGATGCAGGCAGGAGTCGGTCGACTTGTCACGGACGTGATGCCTATATACATGATCATACCTAGATATTCTCATAACCATGCTCAATTCTATCAATTGCTCGACAGTAATTTGTTCACCCACCGTAATGCTTATACTATCTTGAGAGAAGCCACTAGTGAAACCTATGGCTCCCGGGTCTATTTTCCATCATATTAATCTCCCGTCAACACGCTATTTCTATTGCCGTTTATTTTGCTTTCTTTACTTTTAGTCTTTATCATAAAAATACCAGAAATATTATCTTATCATCTCTATCAGATCTCACTTTTGCAAGTGGTCGTGAAGGGATTGACAACCCCTTTATCGCGTTGGTTGCAAGGTTCTTATTTGTTTGTATAGGTGCGTGGGACTTGAGCGTGGTCTCCTCTTTGGATTGATACCTTGGTTCTCAAAACTGAGGGAAATACTTACGCTACTTTACTGCATCACCCTTTCCTCTTCAAGGAAAACCAACCACAGTGCTCAAGAGGTAGCAAGAAGGATTTACGGCGCCGTTCTTGGGGAATCTCACGTACAAGTCAAGACATACCAAGTACCCGTCACAAACTCTTATCCCTCGCATTACATTATTTGCCATTTGCCTCTCATTTTCCTCTCCCCCACTTCACCCTTGCCATTTTATTCGCCCTCTCTTTCCGTTCACCTCTTTTTCGCTTGCTTCGTCATTATGGCTAGTCCTTTATCTACTCCTTTGTCTCCAGAGAATGAAGTTCTTAATTTTAAACAAAGGGAGGGAGAAAATCTAAAAGATGCTTGGTACAGAATTTGCAATGCTCAAAATAGATCTACAAGTAAGCAATATACTTCCGTTCTTCTTACATAATTTTATGTAGGCATCACTCCTTGGATTAGATATATTCTTGATACCATTACCGGAGGAAATTTCTTGGGTAGCCATAGTTTTGATTCGTATAATGCTATGACAGATTTGTTTGGCCCTCCACCTCTTTTGGTCAATGGAACTACTTTAACTTTCAACGGCTTGAAATTATTGAAAATAAAGTTGCCACCGTAGATTTGATTGAAAATTTTGATAGAAATATCCACAACCAAGTTACCCAATACGGACCTAAGGTAGGATTTGCTCTTAAATTTTTTAAAGAAAAGGAACCTATGGTTAATGAAAAGATAGATCAAGATTCCTCTAGAATTGATAAAATTTAGGACATTATTACCAACATAGGGTCTGCCTTTTCTTCCGTGAAAAACACTCTGAGGGAGTCCTAGACTAGGGGGTGTCCGGATTGCCGGACTATCATAACGGCCGGACTCCAAGACTATGAAGATACAAGATTGAAGACTTCGTCCCGTGGTAATGGGATGGGACTTTCCTTGGCGTGGAAGGCAAGCTTGGCGTCTGGATATGTAGATCTCCTACCATTGTAACCGACTACTGTGTAACCCTAACCTATCCGGTGTCTATATAAACCGGAGGGTTTTAGTCCATAGGACGAACAACAATCATACCATAGGCTAGCTTCTAGGGTTTAGCCTCTACGATCTCGTGGTAGATCTACTCTTGTACTACCCATATCATCAATATTAATCAAGCATAGGGTATTACCTCCATCGAGAGGGCCCGAACCTGGGTAAAAACATCGTGTCCCTTGTCTCCTGTTAACATCCGCCTAGACGCATAGTTCGGGACCCCTACCCGAGATCCGCCCGGTTTGACAATCGACATTGGTGCTTTCATTGAGAGTTCCTACGTATGCGTCACCGATAGGCCCGATGGCTCCTTCGATCATCAACAACGACACAGTCCAGGTGAGACCTTTCTCCCGGACAGATCTTCAGATTCGTCGGCCGCTGCGAGCAATTAAACAGCCATCCGGAGTAGATCGAAAGCTACGCCCGGCCATCGGTCAGATTTGGAAGTTTGAACTATACGCCCGATATCCGCGGAGACTTGATCTTGACGTATTCGAGCCGCAGCCAAGCGTGTCGCCTTTGTCTCGATGGGCATGATCTAGCTCTGCAGCGAGCGGTGCCACGGAGTCCGCGACCGACATCCGCTCCGACCCTCAATCCGGAGTCGGATTCCCCGATCGAGGACGAGTGGTTGGACACCGCCTCGGGGGCTACAATCTCTACGACGATTAAGCCGAACTCTATCCCTATCCGCCGCGAAGACCGTGACTCTAAGGTGCCGGACTCCTCTTCGGACTCCGAACCATCCGCGCCCCTACCAATCGAATCCGATTGGGCGCCGGTCATGGAGTTCACTGCCGCGGACATCTTTCAGCACTCGCCCTTTGGCGACATCCTGAATTCACTAAAGTATCTCTCCTTATCCGGAGAGCCCTGGCCGGATTACGGTCAGGAAGGTTGGGATGCGGACGACGAAGAAATTCAACGCCCACCCACCACCCACTTTGTAGCCACTTTCGATGATTTAACCGACATGCTCGACTTCGACTCCGAAGAGATCGACGGTATGGACGACGATGCGGAGGCGACCAAGACCCAGCGCCTCTGAGGGAACTAGAAGGCCACCTCGTCATCGACATATACATGGTGGACATCCCAAAAGATGGGAACGGCGATGGAACAATGGAGGATGACCCTCCAAGAAGCAACGAGCGTCGGCGTCGGTGGCGCCACTCTAAATCCCTCCACGGCAAAATGGTGATTCCGGCACGGAGATAATAACACCGGACAGGTTGCCGAAGAAAACCCCTCCAGGCGGGACTCGGTCACGGGGAGGAGGGAGAAGCAAGTCCGCACGACGGCGATGGCAGAAAAAGGAGGTCGGGGCGATAATTATGTGCCTCCCTCCGAAGATGAGGCAAGCCTCGGCGACGAATTTAATTTGTCGTGCACGAGGATCCCGCTTGAACAGAGGCGTTTCAAACACGGGCTTATAGCCACGGCAAGCAGCCTCAAGAAAAAGCAGCAACAACTTAGAGCTGATCAAGACCTGCTAGGCGGATGGTGAAGTCCTCGCGGCCGAAGAGTATGAACTTCGAACGCCTCGAAAAGCTACCCCAAGCGCGGGTCGTTGCCTCGATCGAGGAAGCACCCAAGTCACCGACATACGACATGGCAGACCGGCCACCTCGTGGCTGCGATAGAGGCCTCTAGACCCTCCGTTCAAGCCGTACCCGGCCCGTTCAAAAAGTACCGAGGCACGGGAAAGCGCCGGACTTGCGTAGATATATTGGAGGATAAGGCAAAACATACAAGATCGATCTATGGATCGGCGTGGGCGTAACGGCGGGATGATCACCATCACGCGGATCTGAAACTCGGCGGGCCAAACACAATAGACAAAGCTCATTTGAGCTGCGTCGTGATATAGCGCAATACAGAGGCGCCGCACACCCACTATGCTTCACAGATGAATTAATGGATCATCAAATCCTTGAGGGCTTTAAACCCGTAAACATCGAATCATACAATGGTACCACAGATCCTGCGGTTTGGATCGAGGATTATCTCCTCCATATCCACATGGCCCGCGGTGATGATCTACATGCCATCAAATACCTCCCCCTCAAGCTTAAAGGACCAGCTCGGCATTGGCTTAACAGCTTGCCCGGCAGAATCAATTGGTTGTTGGGAGGACCTGGAAGCCGCATTTCTTGATAACTTCCAGGGCACATATGTGTGACCACCAGACGCCGATGACCTTAGCCACATAATTCAGCAGCCAGAAGAATCAGCCAGACAATTCTGGACACGGTTCCTAACAAATAAAAATCAAATTGTTGATTGTCCGGATGCAGAGGCCCTCACAGCCTTCAAGCATAACATCTGCGACGAGTGGCTTGCCCGGCACCTAGGACAGGAAAAGCTGAAATCTATGGCAGCCCTCACAACCCTCATGACTCGCTTTTGCGCGGGAGAGGACAGCTAGCTAGCTCGAAGCAACAACTTGGCCAAACACCCCAATAGTTCGGATACCAAGGACAGCAATGGCAGGTCGCGTCGCAACAAGAACAAGCACCGCATTAACGGCGATAATGCTGAAGATACGACCGTCAATGCCGAATTCAGAGGCTCTAAACCCGGTCAGCGGAAGAAGCCATTCAAAAGAAATATCCAGGGCCCGTCCAACTTGGACCGAATACTCGACCGCTTATGCCAGATACATGGCACCCCCGAAAAACCAGCCAATCACACCAACGGGGATTGTTGGGTGTTCAAGCAAGCAGGCAAGTTAAGTGCCGAACTCAATGACAAGGGGCTGCATAGAGATGAAGAGGAAGAGCCCCGGCCGCCGAAAAATAGAGGACAGAAGGGTTTTCCCACACAAGTGCGGATGGTGAACATGATATACGCAACCCATATACCCAAAAGGGAGTGGAAGCGTGCACTAAGGGACGTATATGCGATGGAGCCAGTCGCCCCGAAGTTCAACCCATGGTCTTCCTGCCCGATCACCTTTGATCGAAGGGACCACCCTACTAGCATCCGTCACGGCGGTTTCGCCGCATTGGTTCTTGACCCAATTATCGACGGATTTCACCTCACCAGAGTCCTGATGGAATGGCGGCAGCAGCCTGAACTCGCTTTATCGAGGATACTGATGTGCAAAATGGGCATAGACCCCTCAAGGATTAAACCTACAAAGACGACCTTTAAAGGCGTCATACCGGGTGTAGAGGCCAATTGTACATGCTCAGTTACACTCGAAATGGTCTTCGGATCCCCGGATAACTTCCGAGGTAAAGATTTAATCTTCGACATAGTCCCGTTCCGCAGCGGCTATCACGCACTGCTTGGACGAACCGCATTTGCAAAGTTCAATGCGGTGCCGCACTACGCATACCTCAAGCTCAAGATGCCAGGCCCTCGAGGAGTAATCACGGTCAATGGAAACACCGAACGTTCTCTTCGTACGGAGGAGCACACGGCGGCCCTCGCGGCAGAGGTGCAAAGCAGTCTCTCACGGCAATTCTCGAGTCCGGCCACTAAGCATCCGGACACTGCCAAGCGCGCCCGGAGTAACCCACAACAAGACCTCCTGGCACGATTCAAGCACGCGTAGCAATCCGGCCCCAACCCCAGCCCTCGCGAAGTTGAGAAGACAGTACTACGCGTACATAACTACGCTCTGGAGATACCATGGGCATAAGGGGAGGGGCACGACCACGGCACGCCAAGAATGCGGCTCAACCGCACCAGGGGCTCCCGATTGTGTCATTCTTTTTCTTCTTTCTTTCCTTTTTTTCAGGACTCCGTTTTCCAGAAGTCCTGTCCGGCACTAGAATCACCGAACTCACGATGCAACAGCCAGGGAATGACTACATCGAATGTTGGTGGTCCCTATTAAGAGCACTATGCATTGTACATACCATCCCGGCTTACCCTCGGAGGGGACATGTTAGATAGTCCCATCCCTTGCTTATCGCACTATTTGTATTGTTACGCCTTCATTGCGGTACCTTTTTGAATAAACAATGCATAGCTTACGCCTATTATTGCACTCTTTTTATCTATACATATGTTCATATCATGACATGTTGCACCCGTACACTTTAGTGCGGCCAATACACCGAGGGGCTTAAGTATCCCAAAATTATGGTGTGATAAGTCCGAACACTTTCACAAGTGCGGCACCCAGAACTTATAGCATTATATGAATCGGCTCCGAATCATGTCTTGGGTCAATAGTTGGGTTTGCCCGGCTCCCGTGTTTTGGTACCTTACGTTCCGTTATATCGGCTAAGTTAGCACCGGGAGAACCACTACGATTGTGCCCCAGTTGAGCTGGGTCGAGCACCTCAGTGGAGAAAGCTAAAACTGACCGTCATGATAGGGCGAGAGTCGGTCGCTGTTCGAGAGGTTTTTTCGGGTCCCTAAAGACTTATGCCGCTTAGAGCGAGGAACCGGAGTTGTCCGGCCAAGGCGTGGATAGCGCCCCGAACTTGGTCTTCCGAATACTAGGGGCTTCGCCGAAATTTAAAATTATAGAATTCTATGGCTAAGTGAGAGTGTTCAAGCATTATAAGTCCGGTTTCCTTGTTCGTTGCGTTGAGCGCCTCCCTAAATGGACCCAAGAATGGGAACAAGAGTGCTCAAGTTTATCCTAACACCCCAAAGACTTTCGTGGCATGGGGGCTGAAGCCTACGACTTGCCATCTCTCAAAATTGATAAACGGCCGCACAGAAGGTAATATTTTAAATTAACAAGCGTTGCTTAGCGCATATGAACAAGTTTTCAGCGTAGAGGATAACAAATGCGAGTCTATTCAAAAATTACATCTTTGGAGCACTCATCCGCTTATTCGTGGGCACCCTTCAGAGGCCCTCATAGTACATTTCGGGCGTGCGATGCTCCTTGCCCTTTGGTGGCCCGTCCGTCACAAGCTTCTCCGCATCCAGCTTGCCCCAGTGCACTTTAGCACGGGCAAGGGCCCGATGGACACCTTCAATGCAGACGGAGCACTTGATGACTTCAATCCTTGGACAGGCGTCCACCAGCCGCTGCACCAAGCCGAAGTAGCTCCCAGGCATGGCCTCCAAAGGCCACAGTCGCGCTATAAGGCCCTTCATGGCCTGTTCGGCGACCTTGTGGAGCTCGACCAGCTGTTTCAGCTGGTCGCTCAGGGGCACCGGATGTCCAAATTTCAAAGATATCGAGACCGTAACACCTTTCTCCGTCGAGCTCCCCTCCTTGGCGCGGTAGAATGCGGCAAGATTAGACACACTACGGGCAAATCTGCGAATGCTCTGGAGAGCTCGAATCCGGGTAAGTAATAGGTAATTCACTTTCACATGCCTGCTTTGCATAAAGAATGCCTTACCCGCTGCTATCTTCTTCTGAAGTCAATTTCTTGGAGGGCTTTTTGGGCCTCGGCCTTAGCAGCTTTGGCACTCTCAAGAGCCGAGGCGAGCTCGGACTCTCGAAGTCTTGAGTCACGCTCCAAACTCTCGTGTTTTTCCACGAGAGCTTGGAGCTCTTGCCAGACCTTGGCCAGCTGCGCCTCCCCTTCTCTCGCTCGGTGCGTTCCACAGCCGCTTTGTTTTCGGCCACGGACACCGCTTCCTTCAGGGTCGCCACCTTGTTCGTGGCCCCTGCAGTACCCACGTTTATTCCTGTTATTTTTTTGGCAACCAAAACCTTTTCTATAAGGTATTTTCTTAATAAGGTATTATTTACCTTCCTTGTCCTCGAGCTACTTCTTGGCTTGTCCGAGCTCGTTCTCGGACCGCTCGAGGTTATGCTTCAGTTCATTGACCTCCACAGTCAGTGCGGAAGAGGTCAGCAGCGCAGCCTGCATTCCCATATTGACATCCTTATGTTAGACTCTTGCGTATATCTTTTTAGATCCTTAGTTCGGCTTTTTTTCCGAACACCAAACTAAGCATCAGGGGCTACTGTCTATGCGGTAATATTTTTACATATTCTAAACTTACCTCAAAGCCTGTTAGAAGGCTAGTATAGGCTTCGGTCAGCCCGCTCTTGGCGGACTGAACTGTCCGGATCACCGCACTCATAACAGGCTATCCGGTGCCTCCGGTTGGACGGAGGACACCGGCGTCTTACCCTTCTTACGAAGGGACCGCTTGCCGGACTCCGGAACCACTGAAGGTTCCGGCATGGAGTCCGGACAAGAGTCGGGCTTAGAGCCCCTGGGGGTCTTGCCCCCCACGCGCCTGGAGTCCGGGAGGTCGCCTAGTGGTGCCTCCTGCGCCACCTCCTCTTGACCAGGCCCCCCTTGGGGCGCCACCTCGGCGTCGTCCGCAGCGTGAGGTGAGGAGGCGGTCGAAAGCGAAGTACTCTCCATTTCCGACTAACCCAGGGACCCGCTCGTCGAAGCGGCTAGATCGCTCTTGGGCGGGCTGCATGATTGTTCGACATTAGAGAACACTATGCAATAATGAAAAAGCCATGGGCATCCGGACACTTACGATCTCGCCAGGGGCTTGGCCCTTGTTGGCCAATCCTCCTCGTCGCTGTCGACGTTGGTGGAGAAATCTGGAGGAAGGGTTCTTCCTTTCTTGGACCCTCCGGCCTCCCCAGTTGGGGCGGCCTTCCTTTTCCTCTCCTCCCCCACTGGGGGAGAAGCTTATTTTTCCTCCTCCTCGTCCTCAGGAGAAGATTCTGCTTCAGAATCAGACAGCACCTGGCGTCGGGAGCTCCTTCGAGTTCCCGTAGCCTCCTTCTTGGCCTTCTTCTCCGGCACCACATGGGGTGCCGGAACCAGCAGCCCCATCAATCGGGCGTCCGCTGGGTCTTCCGGCAAAGGAGCCGGACAGTTAATCTGTCCGGACGTCTTCAGCCAGTCCTATCAAAGATTAGGGAGTTTTTAGATCCCACATAGAGTCAATCTATGAAAAAAGAGTCCCGTAAAGGGCAAAATAACTTACCTCACCGGGTGGACGTTGCGAGCTGTACCCGCGATCTTCAGTAGCGGATGAGGGAGCCTCGGCGCCCTTGAACAGCCCCTTCCAGGCGTCTTCGTATGTAGTGTCGAAGAGCCTTTTTAGAGTCGAGTGCTGTGCCGGATCAAACTCCCATAATTTGAAGGCCCGTTGTTGGCATGGGAGGATCCGGTGGATGAGCATCACCTAGATTACGTTGACAAGCCTGAGATTCTTGTCCACCAAGTTTCGGACGCATGCTTGGAGTCCGGATGTCTCGTCCAAATTCCCCCAAGTCCGGCCCGTCTCTTTCCATGACGAGAGCCGTGTGGGGAAGCCAGATCTGAATTTGGGGGCCGCCACCCATTTGGGGTCGCGTGGCTCGGTGATGTAGAACCACCCCAATTGCCACCCCTTTATCATCTCCACAAAGGAGCCCTCGAGCCATAGGACTTTGGCTATCTTGCCAACCATGGCGCCTCCGCACTCCGCTTGACGGCCGCCCACTACCTTCGGCCGGACGTTCAAAATCTTCAGCCATAAGCCGAAGTGGGGCTGGATGGAGAGGAAGGCCTCGCATACCCATTTATAAACGCCGAGATGTTGAGGATGAAATTCGGGGCCAGGTCATGGAAGTCCAGGCCATAGTAGAACATGAGCCCCCGGACAAATGGGTGAAGTGGAAAACCTAGTCCGCGGAGGAAGTGGGGGAGAAACACCACCCTCTCATGGGGCCTGGGGGTTGGAATGATCTGCCCCTCATCGGGAAGCCTGTGCGCGATGTCGCCGGACAAGTATCCGGCCTCCCGCAGTCTTGTGATGTGCCCCTCCGTGACGGAGGAGGCCATCCACCTGCCTCCCGCTCCTGACATGGTGGGAGAAAGGTTGAGGTGAGATGTGCGGACTTGGGCGCTGGAGCTCGAGTGCGCGGAAATGGATGAGCAAAAGAGGAAGAGGGCGTAGGTGAAAAGGTGGATCCTTATCCCCTTATATGGACGGACGAAGCTATGCGTCCCCCACCAGCCTGGTAAAACTCGCTTATCTCCCAAGCGCAGTAATCAATGGCGCGGATGGGTTACCCACGTCCGTATTGATGAGAGTCCCGGAATAAGGGGGCACGATCTATGCTTTGATAAGACGTGCCAAGGAAACCGCCTCGCTAAATGCGCTATGGTGGAACGGTAAAAAAACGATTCATATAAAGGCCTGGCCATGTTGTGATGTCACGCCGCGGAATACGTCAGCAGATCTGTGTAAAAGTTATTCTCTCTACGGTGGTATGTGGAACTTGTTTTGCAGAGCCGGACACTATCCTGGTGTTCAAAACCTTCTATGAAGTATTCGGAGGAGGAACGCGCCTTGCAATGCCGAAGACAATATGCGTGCCGGACTCGTCGTCATTGAAGCCTGGTTCAGGGGCTACTGAGGGAGTCCTGGACTAGGGGGTGTCCGGATAGCCGGACTATCATAACGGCCGGACTCCAAGACTATGAAGATACAAGATTGAAGACTTCGTCCGGTGTCCGGATGGGACTTTCCTTGGCGTGGAAGGCAAGCTTGGCGTCACGGATATGTAGATCTCCTACCATTGTAACCGACTACGTGTAACCCTAACCTATCCGGTGTCTATATAAACCGGAGGGTTTTAGTCCATAGGACGAACAACAATCATACCATAGGCTAGCTTCTAGGGTTTAGCCTCTACGATCTCGTGGTAGATCTACTCTTGTACTACCCATATCATCAATATTAATCAAGCAGGAGTAGGGTATTACCTCCATCGAGAGGGCCCGAACCTGGGTAAAAACATCGTGTCCCTTGTCTCCTGTTACCATCCGCCTAGACGCACAGTTCGGGACCCCCTACCCGAGATCCGCCGGTTTTGACACCGACACACTCCTTCAAATGCTAAGATTGCCAAATTAATGTATGTTCCTAAAAATAAGGGTGAAACTTCTAGTAAGGAAGATGCGGATCTCAAATCCATAAGTGTTCACCCCAACTTTCTCGCTATCCTTAAGGAACCTTTTGCTACAAATGATTTTCTCGATTTTGTGCCTAGGAGTTTGATAATGAATAAAAATAAAGAAACTCCTAGGGGTTATAGGTGTCTTATTGAAGGATTGCCTAACAAAGATGGCAATACTTAGATCTATCCTTGCTTTTATGTCTAGCTAGGGGCGTTAAACGATAGCGCTGGTTGGGAGGCAACCCAATTTTATTTTAATTTTCTTGCTTTCTATTTCTGTTTAGTAGTAAATTTTTGATCTAGCCTCTGGTTAGATGTTTTTTTAAGTTTTAATTAGTGTTTGTGCCAAGTTAACCTATAGGATCTTCTTGGATGATAGTTATTTGATCTTGCTGAAAATTCAAGAAAATTTCTGTTCACAAAAAAATTGTTTAAAATCACCAGAACATGATAAAATACTGATTCGAATTGCAGTAGATCAATAAACAAATTATCTAGGTCTTCCTATTTTGGTAGATAATTCTGAGATCCAGAAGTTTGCGTTTGATACAGATTACTACAGACTGTTCTGTTTTTGACAGATTCTGTTTTTCGTGTGTTGTTTGCTTATTTTGATGAATCTATGGCTAGTAAAAGAGTTTATAAACCATAGAGAAGTTGGAATACAGTAGGTTTAACACCAATATAAATAAAGAATGAGTTCATTACAGAACCTTGAAGTGGTGTTTTGTTTTCTTTCGCTAACGGAGCTCACGAGATTTTCTGTTAAGTTTTGTGTTGTGAAGTTTTCAAGTTTTGGGTAAAGATTTGATGGATTATGGAACAAGGATTGGAAAGAGCCTAAGCTTGGAGATGCCCAAGGCACCCCAAGGTAAAATTCAAGTACAACCAAAAGCCTAAGCTTGCGGATGCTCCGGAAGGCATCCCCTCTTTCATCTTCGTCTATCAGTAACTTTACTTGGGGCTATATTTTTATTCACCACATGATATGTGTTATGCTTGGAGCATCTTGTATGATTTGAGTCTTTGCTTTTTAGTTCACCATAAACATCCTTGCTGTACACACCTTTTGAGATAGAGACGCGTGATTCGGAATTTGTTAGAATACTCTATGTGTTTCACTTAAATCTTTTGAGCTATATAGTTTTTGCTCTAGTGCTTCACTTATATCTTTTAGAGCATGGTGGTGGTTTTATTTTATAGAAATTATTGATCTCTCATTCTTCACTTATATTATTTTGAGAGTCCTACAAAACAGCTTGGTAATTTGCTTAAGTTGTGAAATTAGTCCTAATATGATAGGCATCCAAGATTAGTAAAAACTTTCTTATAAGTGCGTTGAATATCATGAGAAGTTTGATACTTGATAATTGTTTTGAGATATGAAGATGGTGATATTAGAGTCATGCTAGTTGAGTAGTTGTGAATTTGAGAAATACTTGTTCTAAAGTTTTTAATTCCCGAAGCATGCACGTATGGTGAACCGTTATGTGATGAAGTTGGAGCATGATTTATTTATTGATTGTCTCCCTTATGAGTGGTGGTCGGGGACGAGCGATGGTCTTTTCCTACCAATCTGTCCCCCTAGGAGCATGCGCGTAGTACTTTGTTTCGATAACTAATAGATTTTTGCAATAAGTATGTGAGTTCTTTATGACTAATGTTGAGTCCATGGATTCTACGCGCTCTCACCCTTCCACAATTGCTAGCCTCTCTAGTATCGCGCAACTTTCGCCGGTACCATACACCCACCATATACCTTCCTCAAAACAGCCACCATACCTACCTATTATGGCATTTCCATAGCCATTCCAAGATATATTTCCATGCAACTTACCACCGTTCCGTATATTATCACACGCTTCATCATTGTCATATTGCTTTGCATGATCATGTAGTTGACATCGTATTTGTGGCAAAGCCACCGTTCATAATTTTCATACATGTCACTTTTGATTCATTGCATATCCCGGTACTCCGCCGGAGGCATTCACATAGAGTCATATTTTTGTTCTAAGTGTTGAGTTGTAATTCTTGAGTTGTAAGTAAATAAAAGTGTGATGATCATCATTATTAGAGCATTGTCCCAAGTGAGGAAAGGATGATGGAGACTATGATTCCCCCACAAGTTGGGATGAGATTCCAGACAAAAATAAAAAAAAATAAAAAAAAGAGAAAAAGGAGGCCATAAAAAAAGGCCCAAATAAAAAAACGAGAGAAAAAGAGAGAAGGGACAATGTTACTATCCTTTTACCACACGTGTGCTTCAAAGTAGCACCATGATCTTCATGATAGAGAGTCTCCTATGTTGTCACTTTCATATACTAGTGGGAATTTTACATTATAGAACTTGGCTTGTATATTCCAGTGATGGGCTTCCTCAAAATGCCCTAGGTCTTCATGAGCAAGAAAGTTGGATGCACACCCACTTAGTTTCTTTTGTTGAGCTTTCATACACTTATAGCTCTAGTGCATCCATTGCATGGCAATCCCTACTCACTCACATTGATATCTATTAATGGGCATATCCATAGCATGTTGATACGCCTAGTTGATGTGAGACTATCTTCTCCTTTTTGTCTTCTCCACAACCACCATTCTATTCCACATATAGTGCTATGTCCATGGCTCACGCTCATGTATTGCTTGAAGATTGAAAAAGTTTGAGAACATCAAAAGTATGAAACAATTCCTTGGCTTGTCATCGGGGTTGTGCATGATTAAATACTTTGTGTGATGAAGATAGAGCATAGCCAGACTATATGATTTTGTAGGGATAACTCTCTTTGGCCATGTTATTTTGAGAAGACATGATTGCTTTGTTAGTATGCTTGAAGTATTATTATTTTTATGTCAATATTAAACTTTTATCTTGAATCTTTCGGATCTGAATATTCATGCCACAATTAAGAGAATTACATTGAAAATTATGCTAAGTAGCATTCCACGTAAAAAAATTCTATTTTTATCATTTACCTACTCGAGGACGAGCAGGAATTAAGCTTGGGGATGCTTGATACGTCTCCAACGTATCTATAATTTTTTATTGTTCCATGCTATTATATATTCTGTTTTGGACGTTCAATGGGCTTTATTATACACTTCTATATTATTTTTGGGACTAACCTATTAACCGGAGGCCCAACCCAAATTGCTGTTCTTTTGCCTATTTCAGTGTTTCGAACGAAAGGAATATCAAACGGAGTCCAAACGGAATGAAACCTTCGGGAATGTGATTTTCTTAACAAACATGATTCAGAGGACTTGGAGTGGACGTCAAGCAATCAACGAGGAGGCCACGAGGCAGGGGGCGCGCCTACCCACCTGGGAGCGCCCTCCACCCTCGTGGGCCCCTTGTAGCTCCACCGACCTACTTCTTCCTACTATATATACCTACGTACCCCGAAAACATCAGATACGGAGCAAAAACCCTATTTCCACCGCCACAACCTTCTGTACCCGTGAGATCCCATCTTGGGGCCTTTTCCGACGCTCTGATGAATTGTGGGTTTATGATCAAGAATATCTATGAACAATATTTGAATCTCCTCTGAAGTATTTTATGTATGATTGGTTATCTTTGCAAGTCTCTTCGAATTATCAGTTTGGTTTGGCCTACTAGATTTATCTTTCTTGCAATGGGAGAAGTGCTTAGCTTTGGGTTCAATTTTGCGGTGCTCGATCCCGATGTGATGAGAAATGACACGTATTGTATTGTTGCCATCGAGGATAAAAGATGGGGTTTATATCATATTGCATGAGTTTATCCCTCTACATCATGTCATCTTGCTTAAAGCGTTACTCCGTTCTTATGAACTTAATACTCTAGATGCATGCTTTGGATAGCGGTCGATGTGTGGAGTAATAGTAGTAGATGCAGGTAGGAGTCGGTCTACTTGTCATGGACGTGATGCCTATATACATGATCATACCTAGATATTCTCATAACTATGCTCAATTCTATCAATTGCTCGACAGTAATTTGTTCACCCACCGTAATGCTTATGCTATCTTGAGAGAAGCCACTAGTGAAACCTATGGCCCCTGGGTCTATTTTCCATCATATTAATCTCCCGTCAACAAGCTATTTCTCTTACCGTTTATTTTGCTTTCTTTACTTTTAGTATTTATCATAAAAATACCAAAAACATTATCTTATCATCTCTATCAGATCTCACTTTTGCAAGTGGCCGTGAAGGGATTGACAACCCCTTTATCGCGTTGCTTGCAAGGTTCTTATTTTTTGTGTAGGTGTGTGGGACTTGAGCGTGGTCTCCTAATTTATTGATACCTTGCTTCTCCAAAACTGAGGGAAATACTTACGCTACTTTACTGCATCACCCTTTCCTCTTCAAGGGAAAACCAATGCAGTACTCAAGAGGTAGCAGTGTCTATTTTTCCAACTTTAGTTGAATCGAGTTTGACTACGGCCAGTCCTTGTTGAAGGTTAAAATAGCACGCTTGACGAAAAACGTTGTGGTTTTTGATGCGTAGGTAAGAACGGTTCTTGCTAGAAGCCCGTAGCAGCCACGTAAAACTTGCAACAACAAAGTAGAGGACGTCTAACTTGTTTTTGCAGGGCATGTTGTGATGTGATATGGTCAAGACGTGATGATATATAAATTGTTGTATCAGATGATCATGTTTTGTAAAAGTTATTGGCAACTGGCAGGAGCCTTATGGTTGTCACTTTATTGTATGAAATGTAATCACCATGTAATTGCTTTACTTTATCACTAAGCGGTACCAATAGTCGTGGAAGCAATAGTTGGCGAGACGACAACGATGCTACGATGGAGATCAAGGTGTCAAGCCGGTGACGATGGAGATCATGACGGTGATTTGGAGATGGATATCAAAGGCACAAGATGATGATGGCCAGATCATGTCACATATTTTGATTGCATGTGATGTTTATCCTTTATGCATCTTATTTTGCTTAGTATGGCGATAGCATTATAAGATGATCCCTCACTAAATTTCAAGGTATAAGTGTTCTCCCTGAGTATGCACCGTTGCTACAGGTTAAATGTGTCGAGACACCACGTGATGATCGGGTGTGATAAGCTCTAAGTTCACATACAACGGGTGCAAGCCAGTTTTGCACATGCAGAATACTCGGGTTAAACTTGACGAGCCTAGCATATGCAGATATGGCCTCGGAACACTGAGACCGAAAGGTCGAACGTGAATCATATAAAATATATGATCAACATAGTGATGTTCACCATTGAAAACTACTCCATCTCACGTGATGATCGGACATGGTTTAGTTGATATGGATCATGTGATCATTTAAATGACTAGAGGGATGTCTAACTAAGTGGGAGTTCTTAAATGATATGATTAATTGAACTTTAATTTATCATGAACTTAGTCCTGATAGTATTTGCATATCTATGTTGTAGATCAATAGCTTGCGATGTAGCTCCCCGTTTTGATATGTTCCTATAGAAAAATAAATTGAAAGATGATAGTAGCAATGATGCGGACTGGCTCCGTGATCTGAGGATTATCCTCATTGTTGCACAGAAGAATTATGTCCTTGATGCACCGCTAGGTGACGGACCTATTGCAGGAGCAGATGCAGACGTTATGAACGTTTGGCAAGCTCAGTGTGATGACTACTTGATATTTTAGTGCACCATTCTTTATGGCTTATTACCGGGACTTCAAAAACGTTTTGAAAGCCACAAAGCATATAAGATGTTCCAAGAGCTGAAATTGGTATTTCAGACTCATGCCCGAGTCGAGAGGTATGAGATCTCTAACAAGTATTTTGCCTACAAGATGGAGGAGAATAGCTCAACCAGTGAGCATGTGATCAGAATGTCTGAGTACTACTATCGCTTGAATCAAGTGGGAGTTAATCTTCCAGATAAGATAGTGATTGACAGAGTTCTCTAGTCACTATCACCAAGTTACTGGAACTTCATGATGAACTATAATATGCAAGGCATGACGAAAACGATTCCCGAGCTCTTCGGGATGCTGAAATCGGCGGAGATAGAAATCAAGAAGGAGCATCAAGTGTTGATGGTTAACAAGACCACTAGTTTCAAGAAAAGGGCAAAGGTAAGAAGGGGAAATTCAAGAAGAACGGCAAACAAGTTGCTGCTCAAGTGAAGAAGCCCAAGTCTGGACCTAAGCCTGAGACCGAATGCTTCTACTTCAAAGCAAATGGTCACTTGAAGCGGAACTGCCCCAAATACTTGGCGGATAAGAAGGATGTTAAAGTGAACAATAATATATATGATATACATGTTATTGATGTGTACTTTACTAGTGTTCATAGTAGCCCCTGGGTATTTGACACCGGTTCAGTTGCTATGATTAGTAACTCGAAACAGGAGTTACAAAATGAACAAAGACTAGTTGAGGGCGAGGTGACGATGTGTGTTGGAAATGATTCCAAGGTTGACAAGATCACCATCGCATACTCCCTCTACCTTCGGGATTAGTATTAGAACTAAATAAATGTTATTTGGTGTTTGCGTTGAGGATAAATATGATTGGATTATGTTTATTGCGATACGGTTATTGATTTAAGTCAGAGAATAATTGTTGTTCTGTTTACATGAATAAAACCTTCTACGGTCTTACATCCAATGTAAATGGTTTACCGAATCTCGATCACAGTGATACACGTAATATTAATGCAAAAAGATGCAAAGTTAATAATGACAGTGCAACTTATTTGTGGCACTGCTGAGGGAGTCCTGAACTAAGGGGTCCTCGGGCGTCCGGCCTATTAACCATGGGCCGGACTGATGGGCTGTGAAGATACGAAGACCGAAGACTCCACCCGTGTCCGGATGGGGCTCTCCTTGGTGTGGAAGGCAAGCTTGGCGACCAAATGTGTAGATTCTTTTCCTTTGTAACCGACCTTGTGTAACCCTAGATCATCCCGGTGTCTATATAAACTGGAGGACTTAGTCCGGAAAGGAGAGATATTCATTACCTTAGTCATACAGGCTAGGCTTCTAGGGTTTAGCCATTACAATCTCGCGGTAGGTCAACTCTTGTAATACTCATATTCATCAAGATCAATCAAGCAGGAAGTAGGGTATTACCTCCATAGAGAGGGCCCGAACCTGGGTAAACATCGTGTCCCCTGTCTCCTGTTACCATCGACCTTAGACACGCAGTTCGGGACCCCCTACCCGAGATCCGCCGATTTTGACACCGAAATTGGTGCTTTCATTGAGAGTTCCACTGTGCCATCGACGAAAGGTTCGATGGCCCCTTCAATCATTGATAGTGACGCCGTCCAAGGAGAAACCTTCCTCCCCGGACAGATCTTTCTGTTTAGCGGCTTCGCACTGTGGGCCAACTCGCTTGGCCACCTGGAGTAGATCGACAGCTACACCCCTGGTCACCAGGTCAGATTTGGGAGCTTGAACTACGTCGCGGACATCCGTGGAGATTTGATCTTCGCCGGATTTAAGACTGCGGCAACCACTCCCGGTCACCTCGACGAACATGACCTAAATCTGTTGTCAGATCGCATCCAGGAGATAGCTCCTGTGATCACTCCGGCCTTAGATCCAGAGCACACTACGACATCCAAGCATTTGGAGTTCAGCCCCACCATGGAGGCCACAGATTCTCACTACAAAAAATACACTTCCATGATGATACGTGTTTGTCACAGTAGGTCGCGTTTTTTGTCATGCATGTACATCCATGATAATTTTATGACAGAATCAATGTCGAGTGGTAGGTGCGACATATGCCAACGGGTGGCTTATCATTGTGGGAGCCAATAAGACATCGCCGGTGCCTGGAAACGGGATGAGGTGAAGACATGCACGCCGGCGGATCTTACCCAGGTTCGGGGCTCTCCATGGAGATAACACCCCTAGTCCTGCTCTGCGGGGTCTCCGCATGATCACTAGATCAACAAGTGGCTACAAGAGGCTCCTTGAGCTGTTTGGCGAGAGGAAGAAGAAGGGCAAGGCTAACTTTCTTCTCCCCTCGATGTAGTGTCTAAAACTCTAAGAGATCAACCCTTTGCATGGGTGCCCTGGGGGGTTTATGTAGGCCTACCTGAAAGCACAAGTGCTCCCTAGGTGGTTTTGGTAATTAATGACAACATATATCTTGTTGGACTAACACTTTTATCTAGTATGTTTCAGATAAGTTCAACAATGGAGTGGCATGGACTAAAGGATGTTGTAACTCCTTCAAGATGCTAAGGACAAAGGATTGGCTAAAGCTTCAAGCTCAAGACTCTTCATTTTACATTTTAGTGATCCAAGATCACATTGAGTCTATAGGAAAAGCCAATACTATCAAAGAGGGATGATGTGTTGCTTAATGAGCCTCTTGCTTCATGTGCTTAGTGATATGCTCCAAATACCCTCAACTACTTTCCCACTTCCACACACTTGTCCTAAACCTAAAGTCAAACTCGGCCCCACTGATTCTTTCTATCCGGCGCCACCAAGTTTGGATGTCTTAGCCACTGCCACAAACCCTAGGCAAATCGGTCTCACCGATAGGGATCTCGGCTCACCGAGATGGGATTGTAATCTCTCTATGTATGTCCATTATCAAAATCGGTCTCACCAAGTTTGAGCAATCGGTACTACCGAGATTACAATGCAAACTCTTTAGTTAACTTATTATCAAAATCGGTCCCACTGAGTTTGATAATCGGTCAAACCGAGTTTGCCTGACCAACTCTCTGGAAAGCTTATTACCAAAATCGGTCCCACCGAGTTTGTGTAATCGGTCTTACCGAGATTACGTTATGCCCTAACCCTAACCGAATCGGTCCCACCGAGTTGCATTCCGGCCCACCGAAAACCCTAACGGTCACATTATTTGCTAAATCGGTCCGACCGTGTTTAACGATTCGGTCCCATCGAGTTTGGTAGATTGTGTGTAGCAGTTAGATTTTGTGTGGAGGCTATATATACCCCTCCACCTCCTCTTCATTCGTGGAGAGAGCCATCAGGTGACCGAACCTACACTTCCAGCATCCTATTTACGAGAGAGAACTACCTACTCATGTGTTGAGGCCAAGATATTCCATTCCTACCATATGAATCTTGATCTCTAGCCTTCCCCAAGTTGCTTTCCACTCAAACCCTCTTTCCACCAGATCCAAATCCTATGAAAGAGAGTCGAGTGTTGGGGAGACTATCATTTGAAGCACAAGAGCAAGGAGTTCATCATCAACACACCATTTGTTACTTCTTGGAGACTGGTGTCTGCTAGATTGGCTAGGTGTCACTTGGGAGCCTCCGACAAGATTGTGGAATTGAACCAAGGAGTTTGTAAGGGCAAGGAGATCGCCTACTTCGTGAAGATCTACCGCTAGTGAGGCAAGTCCTTCGTGGGCTGACGGCCATGGTGGGATAGACAAGGTTGCTTCTTCGTGGACCCTTCGTGGGTGGAGCCTTCCGTGGACTCGCGCAACCGTTACCCTTCGTGGGTTGAAGTCTCCATCAACGTGGATGTACGATAGCACCACCTATCGGAACCACGCCAAAAACATCCGTGTCTCCAATTGCGTTTGAATCCTCCAATCCCTTCCCTTTACATTCTTGCAAGTTGCATGCATTATTTTCCACTCCTCATATACTCTTTGCATGCTTGCTTGCTATATGTTGTGAATGTTAAACTTGTGCCTCAACTCCACTCAAACTTTAAAGAAACTTAAAAACTGCAACTTTGGTACTTAGTGTCTAATCCCCCCCTCTAGACACCTCTTCTCAAGGTCCTACACTACCCCCCAGGGGTACAATGGTAATTCGGCTGGGCGTGGGCCCTAGCCGTCAGTGTCTATGTCTTGGCTTCTCCCGCCGGCACCTGGGGCTGACCGGTGGGTCCTTCCAGCTGCCGGCCTCCTGGTCGACAAGCAGGTCCCACCGCTTGGGGTTCTTATCAGGGGCTGGTTACTGTTGCCTCACTCTTGATGATGAGGGCTTTGTCGAGGTAAGCATGGCTACAGTGCCGCCGCCTGGCGGGCTCTCACTGTAGCCTTACCTCGTCTTGTCTCCTTAATGGGGCGCCTCCTTCGAGGGAGGGAGCAAGCCGGCTGTTGGGAGCCGGCCACATCTCAGGCCGGCCCAGGGGAGGCCGGGCTTTCAGGCGTCTCTCTGATCAAGGGGCCCGCCGCTGGGGCCGTCTTGACTTGACAGCTTGTCGTGGGTGGCGTCATGGTCAACATGGCAACAGTGCCGTGCCGGACGGGTGATGGCTGCCCCGTACGGCGCACTGTGGCCTTGCATGCTCCAGGATTCGGGGGTGGCAGGATTCACTGTTGCCACGCCCCGTCTCATCACCGTTATGTGGGCGCAGACATTGAGGGTACGATCTTGGCCACCTGCCAGGGGCCGGCTTCTTGGAGTCGGTCTCTTCGTGGCCGTCTTCTTGGAGCCGGCCCCTCGTGGCTTTCTTCATGAGGGTTTAGGGCCGGGCCGCCTTCCGGTAGTCGGCTTATGAGACAGCCGGCCAAGGGAAGGCGGCCCCATGCCATGGATGCTTGAAGGCTCGATCGGCCTATTATTTTTTGAAGAGCTAGGGGGAGCTGGCTAGGCTACCGTAATCATTTACTCCAACAGTAGTCCCTAAAGCTGGTTGGGCTTCGAGGCTAAAGGGAGGACGAGAAGCTCAATTAGCTTCCTATCTTGAGGAGCCGGCAGCTAGGAGCCGGCTTTGATTAGGTGCGCCGTCTTTGGGAGGCTTTGAAGCCTGAAGGCGGGAGCCAGCTGGCGCGTGATCCAGGCTGCGGGCTGGCCGCCTGCCGCCTGCGTGCCACATGGCACCCCTCGGCTAGAAGGGCCTGCCAGCCCACGCGCGCGACGGGACGCCGCCACAGACCGGGGCCCGCCACTTCCTGGCCTTGGCCCAATTGTGGATCTTACATGTCCCAGCGGGCCGCTTTCGCCTTCCGACGGCGATTTCATACGCCGTTAAGGCGTGATGTCGCGGGCGTGGGGAGTGGCGCGATTAATCCCACGTCCCCACGCCTCGCCTCCTCGGCCGCGCGAGGCTATAAGTAGGGGAGGAGGCGGCGAGGCGGCTCGCCGCGCTTCGCCCTCGCTCCGCCATTTTCTTCCTCTTCCTCCTCTCCGTCGTCGCAGCTCCTCGCCGCCGCGCTGCCCTTCCGCCGCCGCGCTTTTCTCGTCGCCTCTCCATCCTTATGGCACGGTCCAGCTCCTGGGATGGCTCCAATTTCCATGAGGACCACGTCGATTTTCTCCGCAAGACGTGGCTGTTGCCGGGCACGGATTATGTGCGGGTCCATCTTGCACCGGAGAGGGAGATCTCGCCGGCGCCGGGGGGGGGGGGGACGAGCGGGTAATCTTTTGCTCGCACTGCCTGTGCGGCGTTGGCCTGCCGGTGAGCGGATTCTTCCGCGCCTTTCTTGAGTTCTACCATCTCCAGCCGCACCACCTTACTCCAAACATTGTGGTGCTGCTGTCGGCCTTCGTCACTCTGTGCGAAGGCTTCCTTGGTGTCGGAGTAATGGGCCACGGGTAGGCAAACCCGAGCCCCTGAACCTTTCAAAACATCGGGGCAGACTACGCCCCTCAAGACGCCAAGACGAAAGGCCGCCTTCAGAAAGTCGGCGACAGAGTCGGCGACTACCCCTCTGGGCCGAGTTCCAGAGGCGGCCTCAAGACGAGCCGACTTTAAGCCGGCGACGTCAGGACAAGCCGACGACCTCAGGCGAGGCCGGCTACAGGTAGGCGGCCCGCGACCCCAACTATCTCTTTCCTGAGCGACTACGAGCAGGATGGGATAAAGCCGCCTCGCGGCCCATCCCTGCCCCGCCCATAAAGGGCAGGTATGGCCACAGAGTGTCGTACCGACGGAGATCTCCGTCGGCGGCATGTTGCACGCTGCTCGACATCAGCCCCGTGGGCAGATTCCTGTACCCACGATGGCACCCGAAGACGGCGGGACCTGCCTGTCGGCGGGAGAACCGAAGACGGCGAGAGCACCCCAAAGACGGACCCGATGGAGTCGGCCTCCGGGAGTCGGCCGGCCCCTCCCGCGGGCTCCACGCGCCATTAACCAGACAAGACCTGGAATGGCGACAGTGATCGCCCGCCCGGCAGCGGCACTGTTGCCATGACCCTATGACCAAGCTTGCGTCATTAGAAGCACGCTTCTGATGTCTGCAGCCGGCAAGAACCCGCCCATGGGCGGACAAGGGCTGTCGGCCCCATCTTTGAGCCGTCGACAGGGCCCACTAGTCGGCGGGCCCCAGAAGTCGGCGGAGAAGATGGCAACTTAGAGACTGACGGCTTGGACCCGCACCCAGCCGGATCACCGTTGTTCCCCCGGGGGGTAAGCCTATATAAACCCCCCGGGGCACCCATGCAAAGGGTTGGAATCTATTAGTTTTAGACACATGCATAGAGGGAGAGAAGAGCTAGCCGTGCCCTTTTTCCTTCCTCACCCCGAACAGCTCAAGGAGCATCTTGTACTCACTTTGCCATAGTGATCATGCGGAGACCCCGCAGAGCAGCAGTAGGGGTCTTATCTCCTCGGAGAGCCCTGAAGCTGGGTAAGATTCGCCGGCGTGCATGTCTTCGCCTCGTCCCGTTTCCAGGCACCGGCGACGTTCTACTCGCCCCCTCCATGATAAGCCATCCTTTGGCATATGTCGCACCCAACCCCCGACATTTGGCGCCCGCCATGGGGCCTGGTGCACCGTCGTCCGGAGACATACTCTGGACGGGAACCCTCTTCCTCCCTGGCGAGCGCAGCCAGCCCGGCAGGCCAGATGGAGTCTGCGCCGACGCGCTGCATGGCGCCGAGGTCGCCTGCGCGGTGAGCTGCCTCACCGAACTTGTCGGCGAGGTTCGCCTCTCCGACGAGCCTGCATCCGATGCACGCACGGACGGCCCCGAAAGCCTCCTCGCGGGCCTCCTCGAGCAGCTCCACGTCGCCGGTGAGCCTGCCGCCGACCTGGAGTCCGTAGGCTCCACCGACCCGATGCTGGTCGACTCTGACACCGCGTCGCTCGACGCGTTCCCCACCAACGTGGTGGTCTACGACGAGCCTCTCCCTCGCGCGGAGAGCGGCGGGAGCACCGTCACAGAAGTACTCATCATCGGTCACGGCGAGCCTTCCGGCGAGGGAGCTCGTGACCCTCTCGACACGGTTCTGCAAGACCTGACCGCCTCCATTCCGGAGGACGCCGATGCCGGAACGCTGGAAGCACGCCGCCTCCAGCTCCTCGTCGGCGCACAGAAGCTGGCGAGCATGAGACGCTTGTAGGAAGCCTATCAGCGCGAGATGGATCGCGGCGTAGGCGGCTTCGCCCGGCTCGGCTGAGCCTAATCGCCTAAGCGCGGTCCAGCCAGCGCGTAGCCATCGCCGGTCTGTTTAGGGGCCGATCGCCTGTATGCATACGCCCGCGGAGAACATTCGCGCGCTGCTCAGCGGCGGCGGGACGAAGCTGAATAACTTCGGCGAGGCGAGCGCCGCTGATGATGGAGCGGGTCGGCAACTCCTCGGCAGCGCGCCGCGCAAGAAGACGGAACCGGCTGTCGCCGCAGGCGCCCTTGGCGACAACACGGGCGACTTGCCCCTCGCCGAGATCAAAGCGCGGCGTCTCGGGCGCCGACTAGCGGCGTCCGCGGAAAAAAAGAACAAGTATCCGGCTGTCAGCCATAGCGGACTCACATCTCCATCGAGCGCGGCGAAGACGGCCGCCCAAGAAGCGATGGAAGCGGCGGGACGACTATCAGCCTCCTCCTCCCTGCAGAGAAAGGCGAGTCTCCCCGCCACCCGTCGAGCATCCGACTCTCGGCGACCGCCTTGGCCGCCGAGAGGGAGTCGGAGAAAATAACGCCCGCCACCGGATCGAGTGACTCCACCGATCCCTGGCACTAGAAGAAGAAGACGAGTTGGGCCCGCCCTGTTTCGGACCTCGCATCCGAGACGAGCCCTTCCCCCGAGGATTCACACTCCCCGAGACACACCCAAATACACCGGCTCCGTGAAGCCGGAGGACCGCCGATGGACTACTCCACGGCCGTCAGCATAGTGAACGGCAACAAGCGTGTTGCCGTAAAGTATGTTCCCCTCATGCTCCAGGGCACGACCCGGACATGGTTGAACAGCTTGAAGCCCCGCAGCATCAACAGCTGGGCCGACTTCACCGAGGCCTTCGTCCGCAACTTCACGAGCACATACAAGCGACCTCCTAAGCCTCGTCAGCTGTCCTTGTGCGTGCAAGGCCCCAACGAGTCTACTCGCAATTACCTCACGCGCTGGGCCGAGCTTCGGAACTCCTGCGAAGGAGTGCACGAGGTGCAGGCAATCGAGTACTTCACCGCCAGGTGCAGAGAAGGCACCCTCCTCAAGCACAAGCTCCTTTGCGACCAGCCAGAGACCCTCGACGAGCTGCTGGTCATAGCAGACAAGTACGCCACTGCCGGCTCCTCCATGAAGTCGGAGATCGAAGTCAGTGCGACTGGCAAAGTAGCTCCTCATGCTCCCAGAACTCCGGCTGGCGACGCCTTTCGGCGACAGCAGCAGAACGATCATAAGCGCAAGGCCCCGCAGCCGGCTTCCACAATGCCGGCGGTGGCGGCTGATCGAACCGGTGACGGAGGGCAGCCTTCGCCCAGCGGCGAAAGCGGCAAGTCCAAGCGGTTGCCGGCCTTCTCTTCTGAGCAGACTACGGGCCGGACCACCGCAAGTTCCACAGCCAGCGCCAAGCCGCCAAATCACACCACCGGAAGTGCCATGGCTCACCAGATCGCCAAGGAGAGCGGCCTTGCCCCTCCTCCGCTTTCTTTGAGCCGCCGCCTCCACCACCGCCCGGCAGCCATGTCGGGCCGATCGGTGCGGTACAAAGGCGATTACCCACAAGAGCGCGGCGCCTATGTCGTGTTTACCAGCGTGGCTGATGATCGCCAGCGAAAGCGGCAGCAGCAACAAGAAGTGAATCTTGATAGCATCAGATACCCCGAAATTCATACCTTGTCGAGAAACCCATTAAATTGGGCCGTCTTGATCACCCGGAAGGTGATGCCGAATCTGGGCTCCTACACCACGGTCTTGGGAACCACCCTTGCCATGGATAGGCGGGCCGCTCGCTTCTCATGAGTCTTGATGAGCGAGGCAGCAGACATCAACATCATGTACAAGGATACGATGGAGAAGCTAGGAATCAAGCAAAGACAGCTTCAAAGATAGTCGGATTTGTGTTCCACGGAATTGTACCCGCCTTTCCTGCTCACCCGATTGGCAAGATTTTGATAGGCGTTCTCTTTGGGGACAAGGATCACTTTCGCCGAGAGCGATCTGGTTGAAGTGGTGGACCTCGAAAGCCCCTACCATGCCACCTTGGCCGACCTGCCTTGGCCAGTTCATGGCGATCCCCCACTACGCCTACCTCAAGATGAAGATGCAGGAGCTCAAGGGATTCTGACCGTGGCCGGCGACTATAGAAAGTCATCCTTTGTGCGGCTGAAAGCAACCCGGCTAGCCGAGTCCACAGTGATCGCGGTGAGAAGCGGCTCTGGATCGGGTTGTGGCATTGGCGGCAAGCAGCCGAGATATCGCCCGACCCCAAGGAGTCGAAGTTGAGGGCTCGTTCAAGCCGACCAAAGAGACCAAGAAGATACCCTTGGACCCAGAGCACCCGGAGATCTGGCTGTCATAGGTGCGAACCTCGACAGCAAATAGGAAGGCGAGCTCGTCGATTTCCTCCGTGAGAATCGGGACATCTTCACATGGTCCCCCAAAGACATGCCAGGTGTACTGACGGATTTTGCCGAGCACAAGTTACATGTCCGATTTGATGTGAAGCCCGTCAGGCAGCCCTTGCGCCGCTTTGTCGGAAGAAAAGAAGAGTTGTTGGAGAAGAGATAGCGGCTCCTTGCAGCCGGTTTCATCATGGAAGTTTTCTTTCCGGAATGGTTGGCGAACCCGGTCTTGGTACTAAAGAAGAACAAGCGATGGCGGATGTGTATTGACTACACAAGCCTCAACAAAAGCCTGCCCCAAGGACCCGTTAAACTTTGATAAGAATTGATCGGTGATAGACTCCACGGCCGGATGCGAGCTGTTGAGCTTCTTAGATGCATATTCAGGATATCACCAGATCAAGCTGAACCGGCCGACAGATTGAAGACCGCCTTCATCACGCCATTTGGAGCCTATACGCTGCGACCATGACGTTCGGCTTGAGGCGCCGGCGCCACCTTTCAGCGCTGCATGCGAAGTGCCTCCTCAAGCAGCTTGGCAAGCATGCGTTTACGTGGACGATGTGGTGGTGAAGACGGAGAAGCGGGGAACGCTGTTGGAAGACCTCAAAGAGACCTTTGAAAACCTGCGCCGATTCTAGATTAAGCTCAACCCAGAAAAATGCGTCTTCGGAGTACCAGCCGGCCAGCTCCTTGGCTTCCTGGTATCTGAGCAGCGGCATAGAGTCTAACTCAAGTGAAGATCAAAGCGATCGAAAGGATGGAAGTACCGCCACTTGACTGCTAGATGTGCGAAGTTCACGGCTACTTGGCGTCTATCGGCCGATTCATCGATCGGTGGGCGAGAAAGCTCTTCCTCTGTACCAGCTTATGAAGAAGACCACCTTCTTGAATGGAACTCAAAGGCGGACGAAGCTTTTCTCTCGATTGAAGAGAATGTTGACTACTCCCCAGTCTTTGGCGGCTCCGACTCCAAAGGAGCCCATGCTCACAGATATTACCGCCACCGGCGGGGTAGTCAAGCCTGATCATTGTAGTTGAGCGCAAGGAGGAAGGCAAAGGCGCTACCTGTCCAGAGGCCGGTGTATTACAGGCGAGGTACTTTTCGACCTCCAAGCAGAACTACCCCCACTACGGAAGATGTGTTCTGGCGTGCACTTTGCCGCCAAGAAGTTGAAGCCTTACTTTCAAGAGCATCCAATCACCGTGGTTTGCACGGCCCCACTAGCGAGAGAGATCATCGGAAGCCGAGATGCTTGAGCCGAGTGGCCAAATGGGCCATAGAGTTGGCCCCCTACACCATCTTTTACCAGCCCCTTACCGCCATCAAGTCACAAGCACTGGCCGACTTCCTGCGTTGATTGGGCGAGACCCGATTACTGCCGCCAGCGCCCGACTCCACCCATTGGCGGATGCACTTTGATGGCTCCAAGATGCGCACCGGCTTGGGAGCCGGCGTGGTCCTCACTTCCAATAAGGGCGACAAGCTCAAGTACGCGCTGCAGATTCATTTCGCCGCCTCCAACAATGTCGCCCGAATCTGGCGCTCATCCACGGACTCCGGCTCGTAAAAGTGCTTGGCATTAAATCCGGATCCTGTGCTATGGCGACTCCGACTTGGTGGTCCAACGATCATCCGGCGGCGGGGCGCCAAAGATGCAAATATGGCGAAGCTACCGCTTTCTGGTACAATGACTAAGTGGATATTTTGAGCGATGCGAATTCCTCCACGTGCCAAGAAAGCGACAACGACCAAGCAGATGCCACAGCAAGAATCGGTTCCACCCGTCGAGCAATACCATCCGGCGTCGCCTTGAGCGCCTTCTCAAGCCATCTGTCAAACCGTCACGGAGTCGAGACTCCATTTTTGTGCCGGCTCCCCCACGAAGAAGTCGGATCCGACTCGAGCCTCGTGACGGCACAAGAATCCTTGCAGACGCCCCAAGAACGTGGCGGTGAAGCGGCCGGGGACCTCGGAGAACCCGGCCGAGGGATCTGGCGACCATTGCGAAGACTCCGGTACTCGGCCGGGGACTCTGCGCCTTGATCGGCAGGGGACTTCTTCAACCCGACAAGCTGCTGCAGACTCCAACCCGCCGCCTACCAGCCCAGCCGCCCTCGTCCCAAGTAGCGATCTTGGCGGTCGAAGAAATAGCGACACCCTCATGGGCCCAGCCCATCCTGAAGTTCTTAGTAAGCGGAGAGCTACCAATTGATGAAACCTTGGCTCGGCAAGTGCAACGCATGACGGCAGCCTACACTATAGTCAATAGAGAGCTGGTCAGCGCTAGCGTTACACGGTGTCTACCGGTGACTGTGTCGAATCGAGCAAGGCCAAGCAATCCTTGAAGACATCCATCAGTCAGGCAGTCGGCCATCATGCAACCTCAAGAGCACTCGTCGCCAAAGCCTTCCGACCACGGTTTCTTACGGCCAACCGCCCTAGAAGAGGCCAAGGAATTAGTTCAAAATGCAAGGGTGCCCGGTGTTTCGCTCCCAAGCCGCTTCACCCGGCTTGACACTCAAGACTATCCCCATCGCTGGCCCCTTTCTTCATTTTGGGGCACGGACATGGTGGGACCATTCAAGATGGCACGAGGTGGCCTAACTCACTTACTTGTCATGGTGGACAAGTTCACCAAGTGGATAGAAGCAAAACCCATCAAGAAGTTGAATGGTCCTCTGGCGGTGACTTTCATCGCCAACATCACGACTCGGTGCGGCGTACCACACAAAGCATCATCACCGATAACGGCACAAATTTCGCCAAGGCGCCTGGACCCGTTTACTGCGCGGCCTTGGCATCGGCGGCTTAAGCGTCCGTTGCCCATCCATGATCAAGCGGCTGTGGAGCGGGTGAACGGTCTCATCTGCTCGGCATCAAGCCTCGTTGGTCGAACCACTGGAGCGTTCGGGCCGGTGCACAACGAGGAGTTGCCGACCGTCCTCTGGAGTCTGCGTGCGACTCCAAACAAGTCAACTGGCTTCACACCCTTCTTCCTCGTCTCACGGTCTTTGAAGCCGTTATCCCAACGGATATAGAGTTCGACTCAGCGAGTCACCATGTACACGAAGAGGAAGCGGAAGAAGCACGTCAATCTGGCGTCGATCTGCTGGAAGAGGCATTTGTTGGCACTTTCGGCCGGTCCAGCATCTACCGACAGAGCTCGCGCGCTACTACAACAAGAAGGTCAAGCCAAGATCATTCCTAGAGGCGACCTTGTGCTCCGGCTGATCCAGCGAACAGCGGCCAACACAAGCCGTTTGTCGGCGCCTTTGGGAAGGCCCATTCATCATCGATAAAGTGCTTTGAGCAGCGACTCCTACTACGATCGGCGTTCGAAGCCCCGAGCATGCAAGAGGGGCGACTCCGGCAAGGAGGCGGAGCGGCCATGGAATCTGAATCTCCTCGAAGATTTTACTGATTGATGCAGTATGTACCACGCTACCCTTTTGTGTTTGAAATACCAAGACTCCGGGCCCCCCGAGACGAGCTCGGGGACTGCCCTCTTTTGTTATCCGTATGATAAGAATTATGCCTTTGAGTATGTTACCCTTTGATTATGCTGTTTGGCACCGGGATCGACTAGTCGGCCCGGGGACTCGCCGCCTTTGAGCTATGAAGTGCTTCCTGAAGTCAGAAAAGTAGCGTGCGGTGCCTAAACCGTCTCTGTCGAGAAGCCGCAGGCCTTCGCTTGTGAAGGCGGCTGTTTGGTGGGCAGGAGTAAGGTAGAGCGAGCGCCCTGCGAAAAAATGGCTAAGGACCCAAAGCATAAACATAGTTTAAATCGGCTTCCAGCCCGTTTCGTGAAACCGACTCTTAAGAAGCCGGCTTGCCGTTTTCTACCCAACTTGCTTAAACGACTCTAAAAAATGGCCAAGTACTTGCCTTCTCAAAGTAGCCAAGCACTTGAACTAGACGGCAATCCGCAGAGCGTAAGCTGCCCGACGGGCAAGGCGGCATCTAAGGAAAGGCGGCAAAGGAAAAAGCCACAAGAGCAATAAGCAAGGAAACATAAAATTAGAATAATATTTACACAAACTTAGGCCCTTGGCCGGATCTTCGAACAGAGGTTCAGAATACACCCCGTGGGTGGAATTGTGCAAATTAACAAAGTTCTTTCAAAAGACTAGCAAACAGATAAAATAAAGGCAAGGCAGCGGCCTAAGAAGCAGCGGATAGGGTTGGAAGGTCGGAGGCGGCGGCGGCGTCAGGCGCCGGGGCGACTGGCTGAACGGTCTCGGCTTGATCGTCTCTGGCAGCAGCTGGCCCAGATGGGCGCGGCTCATTCTTTGGGCCTTGGTCGAGCTGAGGATGGTCGCCGCTCCATCTTTAGGCGCCTCCATGCCGTCTCCGTCCTCCGCCTCGTCCTCATCCTCGGCGCTGAGTCGATCACCTCCGCCGAGTCTCGCCGTGTCTGGGTTCATCCCGAACCACTCCGGCGGTGCTTCCCCACCGCCTTCAGCCTGCTCAGGGACGAAGACACTTGTGTCCGTATAGTCGGCGATCGCTGCCGCACGCTCGACGAGGGTGTCCTCTGCGGCCAGCAGCTCCGCCTGGGCTTCTGACCGGAACGCGGCCAGCCGGTCCAGGTCGAGCCCTGGATACCACGCCAGCGAACTCCAGGGGCTCGGCGAGCTCCAGCCCGAGCCACGGAGCCCTTCAAGCCTCAAGGCGGCCAGCCCGCGACCTCGGCCAGGTCGGTGGTCCGGTGGGAAGTCTGCAGAACCGGCATGTCCGGCCACGGGCAGCAATCGCTGGGCCCCGACGGCGAAGGCGGCGCAGCATCCGATGTGCGGCCGCGAGACGAGCCTCAATGCTCGGGAGCTGCTTTCGTCAAGGGTCCGGGCGTTAGCTGCGATCTCGGCGCCACCGCCCTCCAGCGCCTCGGCGCTTTCGGCCTCGATGGCCTGATTGGCGCTGCGTGTGACCGGGGAAGAAGTCTGCCAAGAAGAAGAAAAAGCAAGTCGGAAAAACAGGGCGGCTTAACCCATAGCGGCAACCCAAAAGAAAAAGTAAAGCAAACTTACCATCGGCGATATCTTCGATTTCATGGAAGGCCGGAGGTCGGATCGCTTCCTGTTGGTACATGCGAGTGCTCGCTCTCAAATTCGGCCGGGAAGCGGCCTCTTTCTTCTGCCTCGGCCTGCGCCGCCTTGAGCAGCTCCCTCTGCTCCGCCCGGCTGAGTAGTGGCAGGTCGGCGCTTCTGCGGCGAGCTTGCCGCACTCCTCCTCTTTGGCGCATAAAGCGGTCTCGGCGTACCAGCTGCCCCTTGAGCGGCGTTGGACTCGAAGAATAAAAAAGAAGAAGGGCCGAAGTCGTCAGTTAAGAAGGTCGCCAGGAAGATCCGGCCCGACTGCGTAGCAGTCGGCCCGAATCTCGGGGACTACAGCCCGCGGGTGCGCCAGCGCGCCCCCGCGAAGAAGAAAACTCACCTCGGCTCCTCGCCAGGTCAGCAGCCCGCTTGTTCAGTTCTTCAACGTTGCGGTTGAAGGCGGTAGCGCGGAGATTGTGATACTCTGTCACAAGAATTCGAGACATAGGTAAAAACTTGGAAGTAAGCAAATAAAGTTACGGTCGCTGCTCGGCTGACCGGCCCGAAACTTCGAGGACTACACCCGGTGGAGTCTTGTGGCCAGCACGAAGAAAAGCAAGAAAATTCGGAAATGAAACATACCCGCTTACGGGCGGATCGCGATGCAGTGCGCCTTGGAAAGGATTACGGAGGGCGTCGCCCGCCGCAGCAGCTTCGCTTGAGCGTCCGAGAGCGCCCGTGTTCAGACGGGCCCGGCATGCGCCTCCTCGCACCCTGTGAACGGGCGCTGGCGCTTATCGCCTCGGCATCGAGGATGGCCGAGCTGGCGGTGCCCGGTATCCAAAGGCGCGGCGCCGAGGTCGCCTTCTCAAAACGGCGCCCAGCGCTTGGCGGCAGCGACTTGAAAAAGCAGTTGTGCCACGGCCTCGTCGTCGGTCGGGCGCAGGCCAGCGGGTCCGCGGCGCTGTTTGCCTCAGCGATCTCGGACAGGCGGCGAGGCGGCGGAGGTAAGCGCGGCCAGCGCCCGGCGAACCTCGCCGCCTTCCCTCCCTGCGACGGGGACCTCACCACCGACTCCCTCCGACTGCCCCGTGAACTCCGGCGGTGGTGGCGCTGAGCTCAGCGGAGTGACGAGCAGCGCCGACTGAAGGCGCGCGGCCTCCTCGGCTCGCCTTTTTGCTGCAGCAGCGGCTTCGACCGCCTTCTCGGCCTCCGCCTTCTCCCGGCCAGGCGGCCTCCTCCTCGTCGCGCTTCTCCTGCGCATTCCGCTCTGTTGCCTCCCGGTGATGCCGAGGGTCAACCCGCCACGACTATTGGCGGACGTCTCCGTCAACCCCATGGCCGGGCGGCGGCGACCCTCTCCAAGGTGAGGGGAGCCACGATGAGAAAAAAGGACATGAGAAGACTCGAGGCAAGAGCCGGACCAGAAGGAAACAAGGCAGAATAAAAAAAATACTTACGCGGAGACCAGCGGTGGCTTCTTCACCTCCTTGCAGGCGGTTAGCCTTCACGACAGCTTCTTACGTGCTTGAGTCATGGCGGCCTCCCCCAATTTCTTGGCACGGCAGCTTGGTGACTCGGCCCGGCCCGGCGCCTCTTCGGGCCGCCTCGACCCCCCAAGGCGGCGGATGAGCTCGCGCCTGAATGGCCGGCTTTCTGCTGGCGGCGGGGGGCGACTTCCTTCTCGACGTCATCATCGGAGATCGGCAAGGTGGCCGAGGGCCTGAAGTCGTCGGCCCCTCCCCCTCCCTCGGCGTCGGCCTCCATCATCGCCACACCCAAGTCTGGGTCGTCGGCGTTGCTCTCCGCCCGGTCGGGGACGAATTCACGAGCCGGCCCCGCGGCGCCGGCCGAAAGCGGCATGAGAGGATTCTGAGTCGGAAAAAACCAAGGAAAAGTAGAGCCGGATCCGGCTGAAGAAGGAAACGGAGAAGCAAGAGACGACTTACCAACGGCGGGGGATTGGCGCGCGAGTATGGCTCCTTGCCGAACTGCCATTTCTCCGTGAGGTCGCAGTTTGCCAAGAAGTTCACCGTGTCCACCACCTCCGCATGGGGCATGTCCTTGGAGCACATCCGGCTGGGGTCCCGGCGGCCGCTCATCTGACAGATCAGATGAGGTCGGCCTTGAAGAGGGAGGACTCGGCGCGCCACGGCGGCCAACAAGTCTGCCCCGGTCAGGCCCTCCATTTGTATCATCCGCCTTGGAGCCATGCGACGGCGGCGTTACTGCTTGAGTCGAGCGTCCGGGCCCTATAGGATGAGCTTTGGTGGAATTGGCCCGCCGCTTCGCCAATGGTAGGCGGCAAGTTGACCCGATCGCCTTGAGGCGACGTTCTTGACGATAAGTATGAGCGCTGCCACATCTTCACCCGACTTGATGAGGAGATGGCAGGAAAAGGGTTCTCGGGCACCGGCCTCCTCTTGGCGATGAGCGTGCCGCCTGAGCGGCATGCGGCGGCGTGGGTCCCGAGCTTAGCTTGGAAGAATTCCCCACAGCTCGATGGTGGGGAGAACTCGAGAAAACCCTTCGCATAAGGATCTGAAGGCGGACCAGCAGCACCACCGTGTTGGGGGTGAGGTGGAAGCGGTGGAGCCGAAGAACTCAAGAACAGCGGAAGAAGCCGCTCGCCCGGCAGCCCTAGACCACGCATGAGGTGCGGCGGAAAATCACCCGCTCGCCCTCCTCGGCGCCCGGCGTGATTTTGCCCTCGTAGCGGCAGGTCCGCACTAGGTGGCTGCGGGGATGCGGCGCGTTTGAAGAAGGAATTCGATGATGTAAGTAAATGCGTCGATGATGGAGCCGTCCCACACAGCGCGGGCGGTGGGGTGGGCGGCGGCGGATGAGAACTCATCTCGCAGCGCAGCGAGGCTCGACGCAGTGGAGCGAGAAGAAAAGCGAGGCTCGGCGCGGTGGAGCGAGGAAGAAGGCGAGGCGAGGCGGGGATGAGAGAGTGCGCGTGCGTCACCGCCCCCTCCCCCGCCTACTTATAGGCGCCTTAGGCTTCTGCGAGGGGCGGCGTGGGATTCGCTGCGCCCACGTCCCTCACGCCCCCGCGATTTAACCCACGATATTCTGCGCCGCGATAACGGCGTAGAAACCTTTCGCCCGCCGCGACCGCAGCCGGATCCGCTGCTTGTGGCGAGGCCGGTAATGATGTGAGCCCGCTGTGAACGGCTGTCTTGTCCTGCAGCGCTGGGCGGCAGGTAGCCTGCCAGCGTGGCAGAGCCCGCGGCGGTATTGCCGGGGAAGCTTATCAGCGCCGCACTTTGGATCCTCTGCGACCTTTGAAACCTTTGAAGAGCAAGACGGCCCCTGCAAGGCCGATTGCAACTAGTCGGCTCAAGATGGAGACGGCGTGTCGAGTCCAGATTCTTCTACCAAAGGGATGAAGGCTGCCGAGGCTCCTCGACGAGGCTGCCCTCGGCGCCTCACCGACCGGGGACTACTGTCGGAGTAATGGGCCACGGGTAGGCAAATCCGAGCCCCTGAACCTTTCAAAACATCGGGGCAGACTGCGCCCCTCAAGACGCCAAGACGAAAGGCCGCCTTCAGAAAGTCGGCGACAGAGTCGGCGACTACCCTACGGGGCCGAGTCCCAGGCGGCCTCAAGACGAGCCGACTTTAAGCCCGGCGACCACGGACAAGCCGACTCAAGCCGGCGACCTCGGGAGGCCGGCTACTGGTAGTCGACCCGCGACCCCAACCATCTCTTGCACGAGAGACTACGGCGGGATGGGATAAAAGCCGCCTCGTGGCCCATCCACCGCCCGCCTATAAAGGCAGGTAGCACAGAGGCGCTGCATCGGCGGACATCTACATCCGGCACGCAAGCATCGCTGCCACGCCGCTACGACATAAGCCACAATGGGCAGAATTCTGTACCCACGATGGCACATGCATGCGACCCGAGCGGCGGGACCGCTTTGTCGGCGGGAGCACCGAAACGGCGAAGAACCCCAAAGAGCGGACCCGATGGAGTCGGCCTTCGAGTCGGCCGGCCCCTCCAGCGGGCTCCGCGGCGCCATTAACTGAACAAGGCGGGAATGGCGGCGGTGATCGCCCGCCCGTGGCGGCTGCTGTTGCCATGACCCCATGACCAAGCTTCGTGTCATTAGAAGCACGGCTCTGATGTCTGCGGCCAAGACCCTGGCCACATGACAAGGAGCTGTCGGCCCCATCTTTGGGCAGTCGGCCAGGGGGCCCCACTAGTCGGCGGGCCCCATAAGTCAGCGGAGAAGGCGGCGACTTAGAGGCCTGACGGCTTGGACCCAAGCACTCACCGGATTCTGTTGTACCCATTTCGGGTAAGCCTATATAAACCCCTCGGGGCACCCATGCAAAGGGTTTGAATCTAGTAGTTTTAGACACACGCATAGAGGGAGAGGAGAGCTAGCCGTGCCCTTCTCCTTCCTCACCCCGAACAGCTCAAGGAGCATCTTGTACTCACTTTGCCATAGTGATCATGCGGAGACCCAGCGAGCAGCGATGGGGTGTTATCCCCTCGGAGAGCCCTGAAGCTGGGTAAGATTCGCCGGTGTGCATGTCTTCGCCTCATCCCTTTTCCAGGCACCGGCGACGTTCTACTCGCCCCCTCCATGATAAGCCATCCTTTGGCATATGTCGCACCCAACCCCCGACACTTGGCGTCCTCCCCACCCTCGAACTCTGGGGGGAATTCTTCCAATCCAAGCTCGGCACCATCGTCGTGGGCGTGCCTGCCCCATGCGGTGCCTTCATCGCCATGCGGAGATCGACTGGCGACAATCTGTTTCCGCCCATCGCGTTGATCCAGTCGGTGAAGCTCTGGCAAAAATCTTACTTCTACGTGAAGAACGTCGCTCCGCAAGGCGACTTCGTCAATTTGCCGGCTTACATAGCCGGCCCGCCTGCTGGGAGGCGGCCTTCATGGTCCCACCGAGCCAGGTCGCTGTCTCCGGCTGGGGCTGCCACCGTCGCACGGCTCCGGGTGATGGTCCAATCGGAAGGCCTGACCGGGGCCGACCTGATAGCCGCCTTTGTGGAGCACCGGGTGCTCCCACTCCAAGGCCGCCCTCACATGATTTGCCAGATGAGCGGTCGTTTCGACCCAAGTCGGCTAAGCACCAAGGAGATGCCTCATGACGAGGTATCTTACATGGTGAATTATATCGACAACTGCAAGCTCACCTAGGAGTGGCGGTTCAGCAAGGAGTCGTACTCTCGCGCAAATCATCCGCCTTCGGAAAGATTCCCTTCGTTGCTTCTTCTCTTGTTTCCGAGGTCTTAATGGCCGACTCTTGATCAGTCGGCTTGTTTCATGAGCAGAGCCTCCTTCAACCGTGGCCGGAGCGCGGGGTGGAGCGCTTGATTCGTCCCGACCGCGCGACGGACGACTTGGACGATCCCGACTTGGGGGCGGCCGCCCTAGACAACGACGTCGTATGAGGAGGCGGTGAGGCAGGCGGCTCCGGGCTCGGGGCCGTCTTCGAGGACTGGCCGGATGACGACGAGGCCGAAGTTATTCCGCGCCGTCAGCCAGCGTCCGATCATCAAGGCGCGGGCTCATCTGCGCTACCGCTTGTTCGTGGTGGCGCGAAGCAGCCAGACGCAGCCCGGCCCTCTTTGGCAGTCGGCCGAAGAGGCCCAAGTGTTCTGCGGCGGTGACCAAGCGGGACGAGCGGCCGCGAATGCAGCCCGCTTCCACAAGGTGGTGAAGCAGCCGCAGGCGGTTTCGGCGTAAGTGTCAATTTTCTCGCGCCTTTCTTTTTTCTCTTCGGTTGATATTCTTCTAAGCCTTTTCCTTGACTTATCAAACAGGGCTCCGCTTTCTCTCGGCGGGCCCTGCCCGCCCTCCATATTTGGAAGCGGCGGGGAGGGCTCTGCGGCGCCCGCAGCGTGGATCCTCGTGCCGATCTCCTAGCGGCGATGGAAGCGGAACATGCGGGGAGGCGCGGAGGCGGAGGCGAGGGCGGCCGCCGAGGTGGCTCAGAGGCAGCGGAGGAGGCGTAAGCCGGCCTTGTCGGCCAAGGCTCAAGCGGAGGCAGCGGCCGCGGAGAAAGCGGCGGAGCCCATGCGTAACACTGCCTCCGCAACTCGCCGTCCCTTCGCACTGCGTAGCCCCGGATATCCCAGTGCCCCCGCCAGAGGAAACCGGCCGCGACCGGCCGGCGATGGAGAGGGAGGAGGGCGACGCAGTCGTCCTGGAGGGGGAGGTGGCACCGCCATCGCCGACTAGAACGGGCCAAGGCGGCTGGCCTAACGTGCCGGCTGGAGGCCAGCCGACTGTGAGGGCGGATCTTGTGGTCCTGTCGCCGTCTCGTCGGCGCGCGGGGAAGGCGACTTCAGCGCCGGAGCCGCAGAAAGCCGCGGGCCTCAGCTCGTCGGCCCAAGATCTGGAGACGGCCAGCGCCAGCTCGCCTGGGTGGACGCCGGGCGGTAGGATGGCCGTGCTGAACGTGGCGGCGCAGGATGTCCGGAACCGGCTTCAGTCCTAGGCTGCCGCGCTGAAGCGGTATACTCAAGAGTTTCTTGCGACGCGAACGGCCATTCGGGTGAGTCCTCCCGCTTTTCGTCGATTGCTCTTGATTTCTTTCGTGGGGGCGCGTCAACGCACCCACTGGGTGTAGTCCCCGAGTTCCGAGTCGACTGGCGGCAAAGCGTGACTTGGAACTTCTTAGTAGACTTTGATTGCTGTCTTGTTCTTATTCGCACCTCCGTCCTATTTGCAGGAATATCACAACCTCCACGCGGCTGCTTTCAACTCCCAGGCCCAGGAGATGAACCAGAAGACCGCTGACGTGACCGAAAGCCAGAGTAAGTGCTTCATTTTTTATCTCATGTTGGGGCGCGTCAGCGCACCCATTGGGTGTAGTCCCCGAGATTCGGGCCGTCTGCTGAGCAGTCGGGTCGGATCTTTCCTGACGACTTCTTCCTTATTGCTTTTTTCTTCTTCTTCATATCTGCAGGGGCCAATGCCGACTTGAGGGAGCAGCTAGGTGGGGCCCAGACTGCCCTTGGCGCCAAGGAAGCCGAGTGCAACGCCTTGGCTCAGGAAGGTGATCGCTTGGTCAAAAAACTGGCCGACCAGGAGGAGAGCCATAAGGCGGCCCTGAAGACGGTGCAGGACAGAGAGGCCGCCCTCAAAGCCGAATATGAGACCGAGGCGGCGAGCTGGGCCGAGGCGAGGCAAGCGCTGAGCGAAGGCTATGGGCGGATTGAAGATTTGATTGATAGTAGGCCGCCTTCTTCTTCGTCCCTTTGCTTGCCCCCTGTCATCTGGTTTGTCTTCTGACTTTGTGCTACTTCTTTCTTCTTTGTGCAGATTACTTTCCTCGTTACTCCGTTGCCGCCAACCAAGCCATCGAGGCCCACCGCGATGCACGACGGCAGGCTGGGGTTGAGATCGCACCGGATGTTGGCCGATCACTTGAGGAGCAGCTTCTGGTGATTCAAGCCCGCCTGCAGCCGGCTCACCGCATGCTCCGCCATCTTCAGCGTGTCAGGGCGCAGGTGCTGGCCACCCTCTGTCCCGGCGAGGTGGTTCCCAGACCCGGTCGGATCGCCGATCACTGGAGGTAGCGATCGGCGCTTTGAGGCTGGAAGGCTTCGCAGCTTGGTCGGTGCTGGGGCGCTAGAGTTCGTCCGAGCTTGGTATCTGGGCTGAACTTGGCGGTGAGCACCTAGCGGCGGAGGCCGACGAGAGGCTGGGCGGTGCGGCGGCTATCATCCAGCGCGCCTCGGCGATCGCCGATTACACCGACACTAGTGCCTTTGCCCCTGAGGTAAATGATGATGGCGTCGCTCAGCCGGAGGAGTGGTTCGGGCTGAACCCGGCAGAAGGTGAAGACTCGGCGGAGGAGATCGCTTCCAGCGACGAGGGCAAAGAGGAAGAAGGGGACGATGGTGAAGACATCGTGCCAGACGGTGAAGCTACCAGCCAGCCTCAGCTTGATCGTGCCTCCAGCAACGAGGCACGTGCAAGCGCGCCGCCTGCAAGAGGTGACAATCATGCCGAGACTCCCCAGCCGGCCACTCCTCCAGCCAGCACTACCGTCTCCACCAACCTGCCCGACTCGCCTGTTGCTCCCTTGGCCTGATCCGCCGTCTTTGCTTTCCTGCTCGTTACTCTTTGAACCATTTTTATTAAATTTGCGCAGTTCCACCCACTGGGGGTGTATTCAAACTATGTTGAATGCTGGCCTTTCGAAGGCCTTTTGTGTAAATATAATCATGCATGTGCTAGGCTTCCGTTCATATTTGCTTTTCATCCTTTTGGCTGTTTCCTTTGCCGCCCTCCCTTGGTATTTGCCGCTTCCCAACCGGATAGCTGCTCTGCGATGCATGGCTGGGGAAAGAGACTTGGCCGTTTTAGGAAGACAAGTACTCGAGCTTTCTTAGATTGTAGCAAGGTGGGCGGGAAGCGGCCGGCAACTTCTTTCGACAACCCGGTCGGCGGGGTGGGAGGCCGGCTTGTGTTATATAAGTTCGTTAGTCCTTAGTCATTTTTCATGTGGGCATCCTTTCCTGCCTTTGGCTCTTGCCAGCCGGACAGTCGATTCTTCGAACTGCGACTTTCAACAAGAGAGGGCTTGGGTGCCGACTCACTACTTGTCTGACTGCAGGTAGAACTTGAATATAACTCAAGGCGGTAAGTCCCCGGGCCGACTGGTCGAACCCGGTGCCGGACGAGAAAACAAATGTAGTAACATAATCATAGGCATGATACTCATTATTCATGTCTCGTACTTAATACAAAAGGTAGCGTGGTACATACTACATTTTAACTGTAAAATCTTTGGAGGAGATTGGCGTTCCATGGTCGTTCTGACACCTTGCCGGAATCATCTCCCTTGCGTGCCTTTGGCTTCTGCGCGTCGATCAGGTAGTAGGAGTCGTTGCCCAAGGCCTTGCTGATGACGAAGGGGCCTTCCCAAGGGGCCGAGAGCTTGTGCTGGCCAGATGTTCGCTGGATCAGCCGGAGCACAAGATCACCCTCTTGGAAGGATCTTGGCTTGACCTTCCGGCTGTGGTAACGACGTAAACCCTGTTGGTAGATGGAAGACCGGCTGAGGGCTAACAGCCAACCTTCTTCCAGCAGGTCGACGCCGTCTTCTCGTGCTTCCTTGGCCTCCGCCTCCGTGTACATGGTGACCCGAGGTGAGTCGAACTCATTGTTAGTTGGGATGAAAGCCTCGGCACCATATACAAGGAAGAAAGGGGTGAAGCCGGTTGACTTGTTCAGGGTAGTGCAAACTCCAGAGGACGGCCGGCAGCTCGTCGAGCCAACAGCCGGCCGAACGCTCCAGTGGCACGACCAATCGGGGCTTGATGCCGGAGAGGATGAGGCCGTTTGCTCGCTCGACTTGGCCATTTGACTGCGGGTGGGCAACGGACGCTAGGTCCAGTCGGATGCCATGTGTCGCGCAGAAACGTGCCAGTGCTCCCTTGGCAAAATTCGTGTCGTTGTCGGTAATGATGATGGGTGGTACGCCGTACCAGGTTGTAATATCTGCGATGAATGTCACGACAGTCGGTCCATTCAGTTTCTTGATCGGCTTCGCTTCAATCCACTTGGTAAATTTGTCCACGGAGACGAGCAGATGTGTCATGCCGCCGCGCGCTGTCTTGAATGGGCCCACCATGTCCAGTCCCCATACGGCAAAAGGCCAGGTGAGGGGATGGTTTTGAGTGCAAAAGCCGGCAGGTGTTGCTTGGAGCTGAAGACTTGGCATCCTTTGCAGTGTTTGACTAATTCCTTGATGTCATCCAAAGCAGCCGGCCAGAAGAATCCATGGCGGAAAGCTTTGGCGACGAGTGATCTTGAGGCCGCGTGGTAGCCGCATTCGCCTTGGTGAATGTCCTTGAGGATTGCTATGCCCTTCTCTGGCTCAACGCAGCGCTGGAAGACTCCAGTGATGCTGCGCCTAACGAGCTCTCGGTTTATTATCGTGTATGCTCCGGCTCGGCGTTGGACTTGCCTTGCCGAGATCTCGTCAGTCGGCAACTCTCTGTTTACCAGGAAATTGAGGATGGGCTGGGCCCATGATGGAGCTGTGACTTCTTCTATTGCCAATACGGCTACTTCGACCAGGGTGGGTGGGCTGGGTGGTGAAGAGTTGGAGTCGACCACCGCTGTTGTGTCGATGTAGTCCCCGGCCGACTTGTAGTCCCGGGCGGGTTACGAAGTCCCCGGGCGGGTGCGACTATGGCAGTCCCCGGGCCGCTGTCGAAGTCCCCGAGCCGCTGCTCGGTTCCCCGTCGGATCCGACTGCGTCGGGGTCAGGCGGTACGAAGATGGAATCATATTCTGGAGATGGCTTGACAAACGGCTTGAGGAGGCATTGGAGAGAGACGCCGGTTGGTATAGCTTGTCGGGTGGAACCTATTCGTGCCAGGGCATCTGCTTGCTCGTTGTCGGCCCGTCGCACGTGGAGGAACTCGCATCCTTCAAAATATCCACTGATTTGCTGAACGAGGAAGTGGTAGCTCGCCATGTTTGCGTCCTTGGCGTCCCAGTCGCCAGATGATTGCTGGACTACCAAATCAGAGTCACCATAGCACAGGATCCGGCGGATGCCGAGTTCTTTGGCTAGCCGGAGCCCGTGTATGAGCGCCTCGTACTCGGCCACATTGTTGGAGGCGGCAAAATGAATTTGCAATGTGTATCTGAGCTTGTCGCCCTTGGGAGAGGTGAGGACGATGCCGGCTCCCAAGCCGGTGCACATCTTGGACCCATCAAAGTGCATCCGCCAATGAGTGGAGTCGGGGGCTGGCGGCAAGTACTGGGTCTCGGCCAGTCAACAAGGAACTTAGCCAATGCCTGGGACTTGATGGCGGTGCAAGGCTGGTAGAAGATTGTGTAAGGAGCCAGCGCAATGGCCCATTTTGCCACCCGAACGGACGCATCCCGGCTGCCTATGATCTCGGCGAGCGGGGCAGTACATACGACCGTGATGGGGTGCTCTTGAAAGTAGGGCTTGACCTTCTTGGCGGTGAAGTACACACCATAGCACATCTTCTGGTAGTGCGGGTAGTTCTGCTTCGAGGTGGACAATACTTCGCTCAAATAATACACCGGCCTTTGGACTAGCTGAGCTCGGCCTTCTTCTGGGCGCTGAACCACGATAACGGTGCTGACCACTCGGCTAGTGGCGGCAATGTAAAGGAGCATGGGCTCTTTCTCAGTTGGTGCCGCCAAGACAAAGCGGCCCGGCCAAAGATCTTCTTTAGCTCGTGGAAAGCTTGGTCTGCTTGGTCGTTCCACTCGAAGTGAGTGGACTTCTTCATGAGTCGGTAGAGGGGGAGAGCTTTTTCTCCTAGCCGGCTGATGAAGCGGTTCAGGGAGGCCAGGCATCCGGTAAACTTTTGGACGTCTCGTAGCTTGGTCGGAATCTCCATTCTCTCTATGGCCTTGATCTTCACTGGGTTGCATTCGATGCCGCGTTCGGAGACCAGGAAGCCTAGAAGTTGGCCGGCTGGTACTCCGAACACGCATTTCTCGGGGTTGAGCTTGATCTGAAACCGGTGCAAGTTTTCAAATGTCTCTCTGAGGTCTTCCGGCAAGGTGCCGCGCTTCTCCGTCTTCACCACAATATCGTCTACATAGACGTGGGCATTTCTGTCGAGCTGCTTGAGGAGGCATTTCTGCATGCAATGCTGAAAAGTGGCACCGGCATTTCTCAAGCCGAATGTCATAGTCAGGTAGCAGAAAGCTCCGAATGGTGTGATGAAAGCGGTCTTCAGGCGGTCAGCCGGATCCACTTTATCTGGTGGTAGCCCGAATAAGCATCCAAGAAGCTCAACAGCTCGCATCCGGCTGTGGAGTCTATCACTTGGTCGATTCGAGGTAAGGCAAATGGATCCTTGGGGCAGGCTTTGTTGAGGCTGGTGTAATCTATACACATGCGCCACTTGTTATTCTTCTTCAACACGAGGACCGGGTTGGCAAGCCACTCTGGAAAGAACACACACCTCCATAATGAAGCCGACTGCCAGAAGCCGGGCTATCTCTTCTCCTACAATCCTTCTCTTCTCCTCCGACAGTCGGCAGAGGGGCTGCTTTACTGGTTTTGCATCTGCTCAGACGTGTAACTTGTGCTCGGCGAAATCCTTCGGAACACCCGGCATGTCCTTGGGGGACCATGAGAAGATGTCTCGATTCTCACGGAGGAAATCGACGAGCTTGCCTTCCTATTTGCTGTCCAGATTTGCCCCGATGACGGCAAACCTTTCTGGGTTCTCCGGGTCCAGAGGTATCTTCTTTGTTTCTTTGGCCGGCTGGAAAGAACCTTGGGCATCATACTCCTTGGGGTCAGGGGACAGGGCCGGCTGCTCGCCAGCCATGGCCACGACTCGATCCAACATCGTCTTCTCTTCGGCAATCACGAGGGACTCGGCCAGCCGGCTGCTAGCTTCCGCACACTCGCAGGATTTCTTGTAGTCTCCGGCTATGCTGATTGAGGGAGTCCTGGATTAGGGGGTGTCCATCTAGCCGGACTATAACCTTTGGCCGGACTCCTGGACTATGAAGATACAAGATTGAAGACTTCGTCCCGTGTCCGGATGGGACTTTCCTTGGCGTGGAAGGCAAGCTTGGCGATACGGATATGTAGATCTCCTCCCATTGTAACTGACTCTGTGTAACCCTAGCCCTCTCCGATGTCTATATAAACCGGAGAGTTTTAGTCCAGAGGGGCGAACAACAATCATACCATAGGCTAGCTTCTAGGGTTTAGCCTCTCGATCTCGTGGTAGATCTACTCTTGTACTACCCATATCATCAATATTAATCAAGCAGGAGTAGGGTTTTACCTCCATCGAGAGGGCCCGAACCTGGGTAAAAACATCGTGTCCCTTGTCTCCTGTTACCATCCGCCTAGATGTACAGTTCGGGACCCCCTACCCGAGATCCGCCGGTTTTGACACCGACAGTGATGATGCCCTTGGAACTCTGTATCTTCATCTTGAGGTAGGCGTAGTGGGGTATAGCCATGAACTTGGCCAGAGCAGGTCGGCCAAGCAACGCGTGGCAAGGGCTCTCCAGATCCACTACTTCAAACCATACTGCTTCTCGGCGGAAATGATCCTTGTCCCCAAAGAGAACATCTATCTTGATCTTGCCTATTGGTGAGCGTGACAGGGCCGGGTAATGCGATGCCATGGAACACGGTCCGACTAGGCATGAGCTGCTTGCCTTGATGTTCAAATTTTCTCCATGGTGTCACGATGCACAAGATATGTTGATGCTGCTCCCGCCATCTATCAGCACGCGGGAGAAACGGGTAGCTCGCCTTTCTGTTGCGAGGGTGGCATCCAAGACCAATGCGTATGAGCCGGGAGATGGCATCACCTCTGGGTGGTCGGCCCGGCTCCAGCTGATAGGCCTTTCTGACCAGTGCAGGAACTCGGGGTTGTTGGAGGCAACCGCGTTGACTTCTTGGTGTTGTTTCGGCCGGGCCATGCGCCCGGGTCTTCGGCTGGCTTGTAAAGACGACGTAGGCGGCATCCTCGTCGGGGAACTCGTCTTGAACAGCCCTGACTGCTGGTCGAGTGGCCAGCTGCTGAGGGGCCGGAGGCGGCTGACCAGCAGGCGGAGGCGGCACCAGCCCTTCGCCTTTGGAGATTCATGTGAGCCAGTGGCATTTCCGAGTCGTGTGGTTGGACGGCTTCACCCCGCTGTGGAAATTGCAAGGGGCATCAAGGGCTTGCTCATATGAGAAACCGGCTGCCAAGCCGGCCTGCCGCCCTTCTGCTTCTTGGGCGCGGACCGCCCTTCGGGTTGTTCATCTGATTTGTGGCCACACCTTAGGCGGTGGAAGGCGGCATAGGGGCCTTTGCGCTTGTTGTCGCTTCCGATGCAGGCGTCGCCTGGAGTCTCCAGCCGGCGTCTTGGGAGCCGGAGTGAGCACCTTCCCGGAGGCATCTATTCGGAGCTCGGTCTTCATCGAAGAGTCGGCCGTGGCGTACTTGTCTGCTATGATCAGCAGCTCATCAAGGGTAGTCGGCTCGTCGCAGAGGAGTCGGTGCTTGAGGAGGGTGCCTTCTCGGCATCCCGCGGTGAAGTACTCTATGGCTTGAACCTCGTGCACCCCTTCGCAGGAGTTGCGGAGCTCGGCCCAACGCGTGAGGTAGTCGCGACTTGATTCATTGGGCCCTTGAACACACAAGGAGAGTTGTTGGGGCTTGGGAGCCTGTTTGTAGGTGCTGGTGAAGTTGCGGATGAAGGCTTCTGTGAAGTCTAGCCAGCTGTTGACGCTGTAAGGCTTGAGGCTGTTGAGCCAGGTGCGCGCCGTGCCTTGGAGCATGAGGGGGACGTATTTCACGGCAACACGCCTGTTGCCGTTTGCTATGCGAACTGCGGTGGAGTAGTCGATCAACCAGTCTTCTGGCTTCACAGAGCTGTTGTACTTGGGCGTGTCTCTTGGGAGTGAGAACCCTTGGGGGAAAGGCTCATCGCGGATGCGGGGGCCAAAGCAAGGCGGGCCGACATCGTCTTCTTCTTCTAGCGCCAGGGATCGCGCTAGGTGGTCGATCCGATGGTGGGCGTCATTCTCGCCGACTCCTTCGCGGCGGCCTAGTCGGCCGCTGAGAGTTGGACGCGTGACAGGCGGCGGGGTGGGATATGTCTCCCCACGAGGCGGAGGAGGAGGTGGGTTGCCTTGTCGTTCCACAGCTCAACGGCGTCCTTCTGCGCCGCGCTCGATGGAGATTCGAGTCCGACTGCGGCTAGCAGCCGGCTCCTTTTCTTGCCTTGCGCGGGTGTGGCCTGCAGTCGGCGTCCATGATGTTGCACCATGCTCTCGGCGTGGGGGAAGACTTTCAATGCGGACGCCAGCTTCATGCCGCTCTGCGGCCGCGTCGATCAACTACTGGATGCGTCTGGTCATGTAGGGGAGCTCGTCGGCCCCTAGTCCATTCAGCTCGTCCACGGCCGACTGGGCGGCGTGTAGGTTCTCGAGGGGCGTGGCATAGACTGGGCGATCTGCTCCCAGCATGTTGGCGATGTCCGCACCGCGCTTCTTGACGACACCGGCTCGGCTAGGCCCGTTAGGAGGCGGCGTGCCAAAGGCGGAGCGGTCGACTTCACGCTGGTGAGCCTCAGTGAGGCGTCTCAGGGAGGCTATCTTCTGGCCCTCCGCAATGAAGGCGAGGCGGTGTGCCTCCAGTGTCTCGGCGTCGGTGTGGAATGGGGACGGACAAGTCGTGCAGCACCGCTTGCAGGGCGTCGTGGGCGTTCTCGCCAGAGGCGACGCCGTGGCTGATGACCAGTACCTCGTTGACGGTGTTGCGCCGCTGTCGGCTTAAGGAAGAGGGTCATCGAAGATCACTATGTTGGTGGGGAAAGCGTCAAGCGATGCCGTGTCAGAGTCGACAAGCATCGGTTTGGTGGAGCCAACCGAATCCAAGTCCGCAGCAGGCTCGCTGGTGATACATCTCCAACGTATCTATAATTTTTGATTGCTCCATGCTATATTATCTACTGTTTCGGGCAATATTGGGCTTTATTTTCCACTTTTATATTATTTTTGGGATTAACCGGAGGCCCAGCCCAGAATTGTTGTTTTTAGCCTATTTCTGCTTTCAAGAAAAGGAATATCAAACGGAGTCCAAAAGACCTGAAACTCCACGGAACCTATTTTTGGACCAGAAGAAGCCCATGGAGTACCGGAAGCTCACCAGGGGAGTCCCAGGCTGCCCACGAGGGTGGGGGGCGCGCCCACCCCCTGGGGCGCGCCGCCTACCTCGTGGCCAGCCCGGAAGTCCACCGACGTACCTCCTACACCCATATATACTCTCGTACCCTAAAACTTCCAGAACGGGGATTAGATCAGAAGTTCCGCCGCCGCAAGCCTCTGTAGCCACGAGAAATCAATCTAGGCCCTCTCCGGCGCCCTGCCGGAGGGGCCATCATCACCGGTGGCCATAGAGGAGTATCCCGGAGGGGTCTTCGTCATCATGAAGGCCAAGGACCATAGGGTGGAGGCCATGGAGGAGGAAGCACAAGGGGGAGAACCTCTCCTCCTCTCTTCCTGTGGTGCCAGAGTGCCATCGGGAGGGGAATCATCGCCACGTGATCGTCTTCATCAACATCACCATCATCATCCTCATCTCTTTTATACGGTCCACTCTCCCGCACCCCGCTGTAATCCCTACTTGAACATGGTGCTTTATGCCACATATTATGATCCAATGATGTGTTGCCATCCTATGATGTTTTGAGTAGATATCTTTTGTCTTTGGGTTGATTGATGATCTATATTGGTATGAGTTGTATGTTTTACTTTGGTGCTTTCCTATGGTGCCCTCCGTGTCGCGCAAGCGTGACGGATTCCCGCTGTAGGGTGTTGCAATACGTTCATGATTCGCTTATAGTGGGTTGGTGAGTGACTGAAACACAAACCTGAGTAAGAGGGATTGTTGCGTATGGGAATAAAGGGGACTTTATGCTTTAATGCTATGGTTGGGTTTTACCTTCATGATCTTTAGTAGTTGCGGATGCTTGCTAGAGTTCCAATCATAAGTGCATATGATCCAAGTAGAGAAAGTATGTTAGCTTATGCCTCTCCCTCATATGAAACTGCAATAGTGATTACCGGTCTTGCTAATAATTGCCTAGGACAATTCCGCACACCGATCCACCATTATTCCACACTCGCTATTTATATTATTTATTAATATATTCTAACTTTATGATAACAGCACCTACTTTTATGTTTTAGCTCTCCGATATCATACAAAGTTATCCTCTTCATACCTACAACGAAGTTTTATTTCTTGTTGCTAGTTGGAAGCAAACGTCCGGTGCACGTAGAGTCGTATCAGTGGAAGATAGGGCTTGAGGGAATATTGATCTTACCTTTAGCTCCTTGTGGGTTCGACACTCCATACTTATCACGTCCACCTTTGGAAAGTGCTACGATGATTCCTTGCACTTGGGGATTATCAAGCCCTTTTCTGGCGCCGTTGCCGGGGAGCAATAGCGTGGGGTTGATATTCTCGTGTGTGCTTGTTTGCTTCCTTCACTAAGTAGATTTTGTTTTTACTTTTTGTTTCTGTTTAGTTGTGGGTGAGACATACAAAAAAATTTAAAAATGAAAATACAAAAAAATTATTACTTGCCTCTCATGCCTAAAAAGTTTTTCAAAAAGAGAAGTGATTGGAAGGTTTTGCATTGAAGAAGTGAGGGTCCACCTTGAGCACTTGTGCTCATGCTCACGGAAACAATGTAGAATTTTTCATGGAAGTTTCTCTGTAAATAATTATCCCCTTGTATATATTCATTGTATTATAAAAAATGTGCCAAGCCTTGGTTTTAGGATGATTAGAATGCTTGTTTACTGTGTGCAAAACAAAAACAGAAAGTTTGGCTGTAGTGCGTGAATATACATTTTTTACTGGAAAGTCAAATGGGTCTGAAACTTTTTGAATATTACTTATGTACAAATGTTTCAAATTTTAGAATTTATTTTATCATTTTATTAGTTACAGAAGTTTGGCAAGCTTCCAGATTACTACAGACTGTTCTGTTTTTAACAGATTCTGTTTTGCGTGTGTTGTTTGCTTATTTCGATGAATCTATGAGTATTATCGGAGGGTATGAACCATAGAGAAGTTGGAATACAGTAGATTTAACATCAATACAAATAAAGAATGAGTTCATTACAGTACCTAAAGGTAGTGATTTGCTTTATTACACTAACGGATCTCACAAGTTTTTGTTAAAAGTTTTGTGTGGATGAAGTGTCCGAAGGTCGAGGAGCTATCAATATGAGAAGAATAAAGAGAGGCAAGAGTTTAAGCTTGGGGATGCCCAAGGCACCCCAAGTAAATATTTCAAAGTATACTCAAGCATTTAATCTTGGGGATGCCCCGGTTGGCATCCCATCTTTCTTCTTCAACAAATATCGGTATACCTCTGTTTTTGTTTTGTTCACATGATTTGTGTCCTTTTGTGTTTTTCCTTTTCTTCAAGAACCATGCTAGCATGAGATAGCCCTTCATTGATTTATAGAATACTTCATGTGCTTCACTTAAATCTTTTAAGTAGGATCTTATAGAATTACTCTTTGTGCTTCACTTAAATCTTTTGAGTATGGTTTTATAGAATGCTTCATGTGCTTCACTTAAATCTTTTGAGTATGGTTTTATAGAATGCTTCATGTGCTACACTTATACATTTTGAGCTTGGATATTGGTCAGTTGTAGAATGCTCCATGAACTTCACTTATACCTTTTGGAGTATGAATAATACTATCATTTAAAGTGGGTTTGGAAGAGTGTCAACTTTAGGAATTAGTGATCCCACTATTTTGGAGGATGTTGAATCTTAGTGTGATATTTATGAAAGTGGATTCGGAAGAGTGTCAACTTTAGCTAGTAATGATTCCACTATTTTGGAAGAGGTTCTAATTGAGTATGAGAACAAAGTTTTTATCCATGATACTACTGAAAATTATTATGAGGGAGGAATATATGCTTGTAGGAGTTGCAATAATATTAAGTTTCCTCTCTATGTGCTTAAAGTTTTGAAGTTATACTTGTTTTGCCTTCTTATGCTAGTTGATTCTTGTTCCCATAAGTTGTGTGATCACAAAATCCCTAGGCATAGGAAGTGTGTTAGATTTAAATATGCTAGTCATATTCTTCAAGATGCTCTCTTTGTGTTTCAATTCTTATCTTTAAAGTGAGCATCATTGAAATCATCATGCCTAGCTAAAAGGCATTAAAGAAAAGCGCTTGTTGGGAGACAACCCAATATTTACCCTTAATGTTTTTTTGTGTTTACATGATTAAGCTACTGTAGTAATCATGTTTTATATCTTTTGTTTCAATAAAGTGCCAAGTAAGACCTTTGGGAAGACTCGGGTGAAAGTGAATGTGATCTTGCTGTAAAAAACAGAAACTTTGCGCTCACGAGAATAGATATCATTTTTTACAGAAGAGTGCTTTTGAGTTGATTCTTTTTGCAGAAGATTAATAGAAAAATTCCTCACGTCCACCAATTTATTTCATAATTTTGGAGTAGCAGAAATATGGTTATTGTTCAGATCATTACAGACTGTTCTGTTTCTGACAGATTCTGTTTACATTGCATAGTCTGCTTGTTTTCTAGTTTCTATGGCTTATATTTCTCAATATAATTTGTAGAAATGATATGGTACAGTAGGCATTGTGTGAAAACAATTATGAACCTTGTCTTTTCAGTACCAAAGTGAATGGTTTGCTCTTTATCATACTAACCTATCTCACGAAGTTTGGCTAAGTTTTGTGTGATTGAAGTTTTCAAGTTTTGGGTGAGATATCGATATGAGGAGAATAAGGAGTGGAAAGACCCTAAGCTTGGGGATGCCCAAGGCACCCCAAGGTAATATTCAAGGAAGACTCAAGTGCCTAAGCTTGGGGATGCCCCAGAAGGCATCCCCTCTTTCGTCTTCAAAACTATCGGTACACCCGGGGCATCCCCTCTTTCGTCTTCAAAACTATCGGTACACCTTACTCGGAGCTATATTTTTATTCGTCACATGATATGTGTTTTACTTAGAGAGTCAGATGGAGACGTGGAGTTGGTCGAGGAGGCTGACGAGGCGGCTCTCGGGGCAGCCTGTGCCCGCGTCGGATGCGGGCTCGTCGGAGATGCGGGCCTCGCCAAGAAGATCGGCGAGGTAGCTCGCCGCGCAGGCGTCGGCGACGCCTTGCAGCGCGTCAGGGCAAGCGCCATTGGGCATGCCGGGCTAGCTACGCTCACTGGGAAGGAAAAGGGTTCCCATCTGCAGGTGTCTCCGGACGACGGTGCACTCGCCCCACGGTGGGCGCCAAATGTCGGGTGGTAGGTGCGACATATGCCAACGGGTGGCTTATCATTGTGGGAGCCAATAAGACATCGCCGGTGCCTGGAAACGGGATGAGGCGAAGACATTCACGCCGGCGGATCTTACCCAGGTTCAAGGCTCTCCGTGGAGATAACACCCCTAGTCCTGCTCTGCGGGGTCTCCGCATGATCACTAGATCAACAAGTGGCTACAAGAGACTCCTTGAGCTGTTCGGCGAGAGGAAGAAGAAGGGCAAGGGTAGCTTTCTTCTCCCCTCGATGTAGTGTCTAAAACTCTAAGAGATCAACCCTTTGCATGGGTGCCCTGGGGGGTTTATATAGGCCTACCCCCCAGGGGTACAATGGTAATTCGGCTGGGCATGGGCCCTAGCCGTCCAGGTGTCTATGTCGCCTGGCCACGGCATGGTGCCCATGGCCATTTAGTGGGTCCTTCCGGCTGCCGGCCTCCTGGTCGACAAGCAGGTCCCACTACTTGGGGGTCTTGTCGGGGGCTGGTTACTGTTGCCTCACTCTTGATGATGAGGGCTTTGTCGAGGTAAGCATGGCTACAGTGTCGTAGCCTTACCTCATCTTGTCTCCTTAATTGGGCGCCTCCTTCGAGGGAAGGAGCAAGCCGGCTGTTGGGAGCCGGCCACATCTCAGGCCGACTGGGGGAGGCCGGGCCGCCTTCGGGCGTCTCTCTGACTGAAGGGGCCCGCCGCCTGCGGGCCGTACAGAAAACTTGTTGTGGTTGGCGTCATGGTCAACATGGCAACAGTGCCACGCCGGACGGGTGATGGCTGCCCCGTACGGCGCACAGTGGCCATGCGTGCTCCAGGATTCGGGGGTGGCAGGCCTCACTGTTGCCACGCCCCATCTCAACACCGTTATGTGGGCGCAGACATTAAGGGTACGATCTTGGCCGCCTGCCAGGGGCCGGCTTCTTGGAGTCGGTCTCTTCGTGGCCGACTTCTTGGAGCCGGCCCCTTGTGGCTTTCTTCATGAGGGTTTAGGGCCGGGCCGCCTTCCGGTAGTCGGCTTGTGAGACAGCCGGCCAGGGGAAGGCGTCCCCATGCCTTGGATGCTTGAAGGCTCGATCGGCCTGTTATTTTTTGAAGAGGCAAGGGGAGCCGGCTAGGCTACCCGTGGTCATTTACTCCGACAATCAAGATAGTCATACCTGTGCTGGCGTAGAAGTGTTCTATGACATTACCAAAATTATCATCACGGAAGTGTCCACTTCCATGATAATAAATGGCGCGTCACAGAAGTGCTTTCGTCAAGGGTGACCGACACGTGGCATCCACCTTAACGGAACGTTGTTAAGCTATCGGGTCCGGTTTTGGATCCGATAACCCGTTAACAGCCCGGACCAATGGGGATTTTCCACGTGTAAAATCATCATTGGTCGCGAGAAACACGTGTTGCCTCACCGTTGGGACAGATGTCATCCACTCATTGGACAGAGGCGCCTATGATAGGTCGACATGCGGCACGGCCCAACAGCCGCCCATTCCGGTGAAAAAGGCCGCACAGGGAAAAATTAGCAGGCCGGCCCATATAAGGCCTACTTGTGTCAAGTCCATTTAAGCCCACGGCCCATACGAGATGTGCCAATTCGGCCCGTCAACGGCCCGTTAAAGATTTGACACCATTGCAGCCCATCGTCAGTTCGAGCCCGTTAACAGCCCGCTACATATTTGGGCTCAATATCGGCCCGATGAGATTTCGGCCTGTTAACGGCCCATTTAATGGATGGGCCAATTTTCAGGATGTACATCTTTCGGCCTTTTAGCGACCCATTTAAATGTTGGGCTAATTTCCGGCCCAAAGGTGTCTTTCGACTGTTGACGGCCCATAACTGATGGGCCATTTGTTGTCGGACCTGAGTTTCGGCCCTTTAGCGGCCCATTTAAGTGTTGGGCCAATTTCTGGCCCGTGTCACTTTCAGCCTGTTGACGGCCCATAAATCAGTTGGGCCACTTGTAGTCGGACCTGAGTTTTGGCCTTTTAGCGACCCATTTAAGTGTTGGGCCAATTCCTGGCCCTGTGCCTTTCGGCCCGTTAACGGACCATAAATGAGTTGGGCAATTTGTAGTCGGACCTTAGTTTTGGCCTTTTAACGGCCCATGCCCTTCATGGTCCAATACCAGCCCGGTTTCTCTTCGCTGCTAAAGGCCCACAACCTGATTGGGCCATTTACAATACGACTTGACTTTCGGCCTCTTAGCGGCCCATGCTATTCATGGTCCAAAGATAAGCTGTCAGCCTCTTTCGCCCGCTAAAGGCCTCATAGATAGTTGGGCCATATGTAGCCCAAACTTAGTAACGGTATGTTAACGGCCCGTGAAATAAATTGGGGCCGCCTGTTGCCCGCTTCGATGTCGGCTTGTTAACGATCCGGGAGGTAAGAGGGCCGACCATTAACTTTCGGCCTAGTAACGGCCCATTAACTTAATGGGCCCACTAAAGTTCGTACATGTCTTTAGGCCAAATTAGATAATTTGAGCCCATTACGATTAGCAATTATGCACAGGACCTAAACCGATCAAGCAAAGGTACGACATACAGGGAATAACGTTGCACATCCAGCATATATTACAGGAAATTACGAAAGCAACATTGACACAATGAATGAATGGGCAACCAGAGAAGCACTACAATTCAGTAATGTGCGTGATATGAGATAGTACGTTCATGCAGCTCGGTATGCAAAACTACCAGGCAGTTTTCCTTACAAAAATAGACATTGGCGCCTTTAACATTTTGCTACAACTAATTTTAGATCAGATAAAGGTTAGATTCACGCCGATTAACAAAATACATGTTGATGTAAAAATATAGTGATATACAACAGGTACTTACATTAGCATTGGAGCACAGAGAATTCCGGCAAGATATTTTCCTCGAATATGATCCCAATGGAGGAAGTCTTGTATCGTTTAATCTTATTTTCTAAAAGAGAGATGGGTAAGAAACATGTAGAAAATATGATCAGAATGCTATAAAATTTCATGATCCGAGGATACGCACATGCTTCTTAGAATGGAGTTGACATTCTTTTGCTGGACTGGAACGGACTAGTTCTTTGGCCACTGGAATCTGCTTATTATCAGTGGGAGTTGGGTTTCTCTGTCTTTGGAAGCGGTATCTATGAAAAATGGAGTTGGTTTATTATCTCTGGCGTTTGGATCTTTTGCAAAGACCTGGTTTGTAACCCTTGATTCTAACATGGCCGTCTTCCCTTGCATGCCTTATATAGAAGAATGGTGATTCAGTTATAAAACATGCTACAGCAGAGATGGAATAGGTACTGAAGAATAGAAAGGCATGACATATTGACATGTATTCCCTCCATCCGGAAATAAATGGATGGGTCTAGGCGTATTTCAGCTCTAGATACATCCAGTTTTATCCATTTCTGCGACATTTAATCCGAATGGAGGGAGTATGATGTAAGAGCAAGGGATACGACAGGACAACACAGTAAAAAAACATACTGAAAAACCCACTGCAGAACTAAGGTATTCAAACCCGCTGATATGAGATAGTACACTCATGCAGCTCAGGATGCAAAACTACCAGGCAGTTTTCCTCACAAAAATCAACATTGTGGCCTTTAATCATACATTTTGCTACAACTAAATTTAGATCAGATAAAGGTTGGATTCACGCCGATTAACAAAATACATGCTGATGTAAAAATATAGTGATATACAACAGGTACTTACATCTACATTGGAGCACAGAGAATTCCTGCAAGAATCTTTCCTCATAAACGATACCATTGCAGAAATTCTTCTATCTCGTTAAGCTTATTTTCTAAAAGAGATGGGTAAGGAACATGTAGAAAATATGATCAGCATGCTATAAAATTTCATGATGCAAGGATACGCTGCGCTTCTTAGAATTGAGTTGACATATTTTTGCTCGATCGAACGGACTAGTTCTTTGGCCACTGGAATCTGCTTATTATCTCGGTAGGAGTTGGGTTTCTCTGTCGAGCGGTATCTATAAAAACTGGAGTTGGTTTATTATCTCCGGCGTTTGGATCTTTTGCAAAGGCCTTGTTTGTAACCCTTCAGATTCTAACATAGTCGTCTTCCCCTTGCATGCCTTGTATAGAAGAATGATGCTTTAATTATAAAACATGCGACAGCTGAGAGATGGAATAGGTACAGAAGAATAGAAAGGCATGACATATTGACATGTATTCCCTCCATCCGGAAAAAAATGGATGGGTCTAGGCGTATTTCAGTTCTAGATACATCCTTTTTTATCCATTCCGGCAACATGTAATCCGGACGGAGAGAGTATGGTGTAAGAGCTAGGGATACGACGGGACAACACAGCAAAAAAACAATAGCTGAATGTAAAACTATATGCTAGCAGAGTACGCATAGAAATAACTAAGGAAACATACACGTGTATGATTGGGAAAATAAGATGGCATTGCAACAGAGCACTAGAACAGCACTTCAATGTAAAAAACATGGTATGGTAGACAGATGAAGTACATACTGATGAATAACAATGCATAAGATATTCAGAAGCATGATGTCCAAATTAAGCAGATGGCATTGCGATAGAGTAGAATGACAGTACTTGAATTTGAAAACATGTTATCATGAATGGAATAGGTACTGAAAAACAGGAAGGCATGACATATTTACATGCATGATCAGCATGCTAAGCACATGGCATTGCAACAGAGTAGATACATGTCGGATTTCGAGTTCCGGCAGACCCTCTAGGTTCAAACTCTTAGGTGCACATAGAGATCTCACCCCCTACCTACCTACGCCTCGTCGCCTCGCAAGGATCTAAACTACACAAAGGGCAACACAAGGGACACAAGGTTTATACTGGTTCGGGCCACCATTGTGGTGTAATACACTACTCCAGTGTGTGGTGTGGTGGATTGCCTCAAGGGCTGATGATGAACAATACAAGGAAGAACAGCCTCGCGAGGGTCTGTTCTTGGCCGGTGCGATGAACTGCTAGGGGGAGTTCGATCGCTCTCTCTCTCTCTCTAGATTGCTTGGCCTCTAGCTCTGTTTTGGATTCCGGATCCCCCTACCCTGTGGGAGGCTAGTCCTATTTATAGGCAGAGGCCCTGGGCCTCTTCCCAAATATTGAGCGGGAAGGGCGCCAACAATTGGCCATTTTGAAGGGGAACATCTAGTACACTTATCCTGACTAAAGTTGGTCCTCGCTTTGTCAAAGGCTCGACGGTGACGCCGGCTTGGGCTCCACGATGACCTCCTTCCCGCCATTGCGATGGTCTTGGTCTTGTTGCTTGAAAGCGGCTGCCTTTGCTTGATGCTCTCGCTGCGCTTGCCTCCTTTGCACCAAAGAGGAAATGAGGACACTGCGGGCTGGCGCCTCACCGGGCGCCCTTGGTCGTCATGGCTTGCATCATGGGCACCTCGTGAGGTACCCAGCGTTGATCTCTCCGCCTCCTCGCGAGCCAGCCCGACGAGGCCGTGCTCGAGGAAGCTTCTGTCGTCCGCCTCATGAGGCTTGGCCCCTCACGAGGTCTTGAGCTTGTGCCGATGAAGATGGGTCGTCTTTGGACCACCCTTGATCCATGCCGCAGGCCCTTGAGCGAAAGTCTGGGTACCCCGTTCCCGGAACGCATGACAAGTGGCCCCGGGCCCAAGGCGCGCCAGGACTTGGCTGAGCAGAGAAGCGAAGGGGCAAGTGCGAAGTGCCGCGGGCCCTAACAGTCTGTGGCCTCGGGCGCCGCGTGGCGGTTGATTGGACGTGGGCGTCTCTGCTCTCCCATGACGCCTTGACAACTTCGCGAATCGTCAAAAGAGCGGCACCCGTCTAGGCTTTTCCTCCTTTGCCTTCTCCAGTCATTGCCCAGATCCCCTTTCTCGCTCCTATCCTTCCTGCTTCCAAAATTCCCAGATCTGCTCCGACCCCATGCCCTAGCAAGGTATGGCGCCTCGCCAGACCCCGGCCGGAGCTTGGTACTCGCCTGCTTTGGACTCCCCGAACGTGTCGGAGAAGAGCCTTGCCCGAGCGCGCCGGATGATGGCGGCGCAAGGCAACGACGGGGCAGCGGTGCTCAAGGCTGGCTCCGCCCTTCCTGAGGACCAAGGAAGCACCTTCTATCCGCTCTTCGTGAGCGCCATTGCCGCCGGTCTGGTGCCTCCCTTTTCTGAGTTCTTCTTTTCTGTCCTCCGCCATTACAAACTGCAAGCTCTCCACCTCCACCCCAACTTCGTTCTTCTCCTGGCGATCTTCGCCTACTATTGTGAGGCTCATGTCGGGGTGCAGCCCTCAGTGGCCTTGCTGCACCACTACTTCTACCTCCGGGTCTCTCGCGGGTCCATCTCCGCGTGCGCAAGCTTTGTCGCGTACGGCAGCTCCAACGCCATCTCGAAGCCCGGGAAGAGGATTGAAGGCTTTAGGAGCAAGTGGGTCATGGTAGATGCTGGGCACATCCATCCTCGGCTGATTCTGCCCACGGAGCAGCCCACGCCCATCGACGATTGGTCTCGCACGGAACTCGTGGATCCTCGTGCGAAGCCAGTGCTGGAGAAGATGAACGCGGACCTATGGCCGGGTAACATGGCGACGGCGACGCTGACTGGGGCATCGCTCCTGAGGGAGTTCCTGGAGCACCAGGTGGCCCCGCTCCGTCAGTACTCGCTTCCGCTGTGGAGGCCTCGCCCGAGCCCCGTAGTCCTGGCCAACGAAGATCTGGCCGCGGTCCTCCAATCTTTAGTCGGGGGAGACGTGGCGAGGCCGGAGGGTGCTCCTGTACCCCTGTTCCTTCGAGATGACTGGGAGCAGGAGGTGGACTCCATGCCCGCTTTCATCGGGGACGGGCCTGTGCCCGTGGAGGTTCCCGAGGACCCGGCGGCCCTGGCGACGGTGAACATGTCCTCCGGTGACTCCAGCGGAGAAGAGGAAGAAAAGGAGCGGGGAGAGGGACCCGACTCCGAGGCGACCGACGAGGAGTCGAGAGCGCCCCTCCCCCGGCGCAGGTCCCGCGCTCTCCGCCTCTTGCCGGACGATGATGAGGATGGAGATGAGCAGGGCGGCGAGAGCTTTCCCTTGATCCCGAAGAAGGAAAGGACGGGGCTGGTCTCCCGCGGGTCTGCCCCGACTCCGAGGCGATCTGTAGACGCGCCTCCTGCTCCCGAGCCTCTTGAGGCTGATCCCTGCAGCCGGCTCTCGGGCTTCAAGTTCGGCCGGAGGTTGCTCGAGCCCACGAGCAATGACCAGTAAGTGCTAGATTCTTGTTTCATTCCTTGCTTTGTCGCTGGGGCTTGATATCTGTATTCCTTGGCTTAGGGCGCTGGGCGGCTAAGAAGTCAAGGGGGCTCCTGAGGATTCGTCCGAGGCAGCGCCTCCGTCCGTGAAAGAAGGCGACGGCAAGACACGGGCCTCTCCTGCCCGGTCATCCTCGTGAGGCCTGGCGGAGCTAGCTGGGGCGAGCTCAGCCCCCATGGCCCAAGCGACTCGAGGTATCCTTGCACGATGCCACCGCTGCAGCCGTCCGGGTATGAAGGCCACGCCCATGGTGCTGTGATTACGCTGCCGTCCTCTCCTCCTACTCCACCAACTGTTGTCTCTTTGACTCCTTCTACTATCCTGGATCGTGCTGCTGCTGAACTGGACCGGCTGCGGCAAGATATTCTGGGCGCCGACCCTCGCTTGGTGGCCGGACGCTTGGAGCTGGCCTCATTTGGGTTCCTCGATGCTTCGATTCGGCGGCTATTTGGTTCGAACATGACGGCTTGCGACGAGGAGAAACAGGTCGTCCTTGGGTCAAAGGCCGCTCGCGACGCCGCCTTGGGGGAGGTAGCCGATGTCCGAGGTCGCTGTAAGGCACTGGAGAGCGAGCTGCAGGGCCTGCGCGACCAGCTTGCCAAGGAGGCCCGCGTCCGCCAAGAGAAGGAGGAAGACATAGAAGCTCGTGAGGCGGCCGCCAAGGACCGGGATGCCAAGCTTAACCGTCGTCGTGACCGCTTGGGTGCGCTGGAGCAGGAGTTGGAGGCAAAGAGGGTCGAGCTGGATGGCAAGGCGCGGGTCCTCGCCGAGGACCGCGTGGCCTTCGCGGAGATGGAGGCGAAGGCTCGCACCTTGCTGAGGTAACTTTACGACAGCGGCCTGGAAAGCCTGCTGGCCGGCGCCGAGGACGGCCCTGCCAAGCTGCTTCCTTTCCTGGTCCACGCCCTTGAAGATGTCACCCTTGGCCTTGGCCCCACGGCTGAGGCCGAGGCGCTGGTCTGTCTTCTGCAGTCTTGACGCTGGCCCCACACGTCTACCTTCACGACCCCGACATCGACCTCGACAGCCTGCTGGAGCCCGTGACCGGCGAGCTTGCCGATGTCGCTGCTGAGGCCGTGAAGGGTCGAGCGGAGGCTCTGCTGGCGAAGTTCCGGGCCTTCAGCACCAAATCAAAGCGAGGCACTGCCGAACCTGAGGCTTCACGAGGCGAACCCGCCCAGCGCAGCTCCGCCGCCAACGACGGTGCTGCCAACAAGTGACTCCTCTGTGGCTCTTGTCCTGCTTTCAGCTCCTGCAACAAGCATCATGCCTCATGGAGGCGTTTAAACTTGCGTTTGGCGTTGTGAAAATAGTTATGTACTGTAATATTTGCTTTTGAATTCCTTAAGATTTGCGCTTTTCCTTCCTACTTGCTTATGTTCTACGCCGGCAGAGCCCGGCCCGCGAATACCTCAGCCGCCTTTAGCCCCGACCGGAAACAAGGACGGGACCAAGGGGTGAGGGGCTACGTGACAAGTTAGGCTCCTGAGTCGCGATGCTCAGGAGTCCTCCTTGGTGCATGAACAACAAGTAGGGAGGTGATATGTATGGGTGAATTTACCATTCTACGTGTGCAGAGCCCGGCCCCGCGCATATCTCAACCGTCGTTAGCCTTTCGGAACTAAGGGGTGAGGGGCTACATGACCAGTTAGGCTCCTGAGTCGCGATGCTCAGGAGTCCCCCTTGACGTTCAAACGGCCTTCGTACCTTGGCTCCACTCAGGGAGGGACGTGCGACGAACCAGGCCCGAGGGGCCTGGCTGGGTGGCGTGCGTCTGGCGTGACCCAGGCGTAGCCCCGTGCCCAGCCCTCGGCTGCACTCCCGAGGGGAGGCGTTGAGATGAGGCCGGACATTGAGCTCTGGGCTCCCTCAGGTTGATGTGCCGGGGCCACCCTCGATTGTTTATCACCAGCGCAGAGCATAGCGCTTCCGTGTGTATGGGCATAGCCGCTCTCCTCGGCGATGGTCGTCGGCCAGCTGGAGCATGGCGCTTCCATCAGTGCGTGGGAGGGGCTCCCTCCGGGAGGAGCCCCGGCGTGTCAGCCCCGCCTCACGACACGTGGCTGGCGCACGGTAGGGCTGACGAGGTGTATCTGGGCACCCGTGAGCCAGCGCGGGACTCACGGGGCCCTACCTCAAGGCGGGTTGCGCCTGGCACTGGGCCTTAACTTGTGATGTGTCCGTGCAAATTTGGTTAGATGTCGTCGCTACGTCCTCGGGTCCCGGCCCTCGAGCAGGTCTCAGCCGTCGCTGGTATACCAGGTCGCGATGTCGTGGACAAGGCCAGAGGGTGAGGGCTGGAGAGCCAGTAGGAGCCCATGAGTCGCGATGCTCAGGTACCCCCCCCCCCTTTAACGTGTAAGCGGCCGACATGAAGGAAGAAGGGGTGCTGTGAACGGGCACCAAATAACAATCATGATGGGTCAAACGCACGACCCGAATAAACGCAAGAGGGGTACATGCCGCTGGGTCTGGCCCGAGTGGCTTGGGGATGATGCAGCCCGAGGGGCGCCCCCAATAAAGTAAGCTGGGAACATGAAGCAAAAGGGATACACGCCGCAGGGACGGATCCACGCGGCCTGGGAATGATGCATCCCCGAGGGGCGCTCCCAGGTGAAAATGAAACTCGAAGGATGTCACCTCATAACGTTAAAGACGAAGGGATGCTGAAGTAGTGGATGTCGTGGGCTGCGGAAGCTGATCTTCATGAGCCCCCAGGCCCAGGAGCCTTGGGAGGCTCCGGAGGCGCTGGTGGCTCCTCGCGGACCATCTCCATCTTCGCCAGGACTACGGAACGCCTGGCCTGTTGAGCCTCCAGGATGCTCCTTATGAGGCGCTGGCGTGTGGCAGCCGCGTTCAGCAAACCATGAGGCATGCGAACGTAGTTGTGGGGTGTACCTCCACAACGCCCCCACGCGAGGCCGAGGCGCCTCGAGAGGCGGCTCGGTTGAGCCCTGGTATGTCGATGCAGACGCGCAGCCCACCATCCTCGCCCAGATGGGGAGCTACGGCGGGTAAGCGGCGGCCGCCACTCATGACTCTTGACTCCTGCAGCCCCTGAATGATCCGGCTGACGAACTCTTAAGGGTTTGGCCTTCCTTGCCTCGCTCCTTCCTGAGGGAAACGTGCTTTGAAACACGCCTCCAAGTGGTGCCCAAGCGCCTCCCTCGTGATCTTAGCAAGGTCGGTGGCCCTCCAGGAGAGAGCCCCCGAGCCTTGCTCGAGGAGGGCGCTGAGCACGCCTTCCTATGCGACAGAAGGAGGTGCCCCCTGAACAGGCGCGGACCCCGAGGTTCTTGTGAATATATCAGTGTGTGCAATTATATCTGACATGCATGGAAGACAACTAGTAGTTAGATTTATGTAATGAGTGCGTGTAGGAGACAACATAAATAGTAGGACTAGGGTTAACTAGCAGCAACAGGTCTCATAAACTAAAGGGAGAACACAGATAAAAGCTACAGAATATGTATCGTTTGTACTCGAGATTAACTAGATGGCACACAAAAGTATTAAAGAACAACATAGGTAATACTAGAAGTGGTATAATACTATAATCACCAGCCTGTGGGATAGCATTGGCTGACGGATGATAACTATGGAACATCGTTACCTAAAGAACAAGTATCTTAGCTGAACTATGGAACAACGTGAACTCCTGAACAAGACTCGTAAGAGATCAGCATGAATATACAGTGAAATGTGATGATCTATTTTCCATGCTTAGATGAATAACAAAGCCATAAATGTTGCACACAAGTAAGATGAGCGTACAACCTACCTGGCTGCCATCCATAGGAGTGAGCATCATGTCTTTGAATTGTCGATGGCCCTGCAGTTGTTGTGGTTGTCCATGTCGGGCACGCGCATTCGATGCAGGGAACTGTTGAGTGGGGACTATAGCTCCCTTCTGGTGTATTCTTCCATTGTTGGAGCAGCTGCGGTGAGTCTGAAGACGGTGTGTCTGAAGATGCAGATAACACATAATGTTAAGAACGACATATCTCTTTGATCTAAGGAAATACACTAAGAGATCAACAGCAAGGTACGAGAGTGGTCACACGTCTGTTGACTGGAGACTAAATTGGGGTCACACGATTTTATTTTATTTTGGTACTATCCGATTTTACGCCGGATGGCTTGATGGCCGTCTTGTGCCTCCTGGCTGCCACTGTTCGGAATCTTCACCGAAGAACCAGCGACCAACGGCAGAGCAGCCTGCCTCCGCCGTCCGTGGCCCCGGCCAAAACCCCACTCCCTGCCCCACCGCACTGCCGTGGTTGCGCCGCCCCCGGGCCAATCCACAAACACTCACCGTCATCCAGATCCGGCGGCAAGATTCTTCAACCCACGCAACTCTAAAAGATAGCCATCTAAGCGGCGCTCATGGCGAACTTACGACCCGCACCCTTATGTTAGACACCAGCCAACCGGCAGCCTAGGAGCTCCGCCGCCTCGAGGATGTGTTGCTTCCCATTGGGAATCGATTGGCCCAGAATAAAAATTCAGACAACTGACGCCTAAATAAAGTGATTTGAGATGAGGGTGTGACCTATCTGGCGGCATGGTGAAGTAGGCAGGTCCAGCTGCTGAGTCGGTGAGGCCGCGGCTTGATGGCGACCGTGGCGGCAGGGAAAGAGCGATGTCGCGACGGTCGTGACTACACGGAAGCAGCGCCGAGGGACTGCAGGCCGGATCCGAGTTGGGCAGCTCAGTGCCCGTGAACAACGGCGGGGGTGAATCGGCTCCGGTACGGTTCACGCGGCCGTCGTGGAGGCAGCACCGGCAGCACGGAGTAAGAGGCACACGACCCAGTGCACGACGGCAAATGCACAGCGTCTCCGGCATTAGGGAGGAGGGCGGCTGTGAATATGGTGCGGTGGGGGCGCCATGGAGGTGGGGCTGAGGTTTCGCGGCTCGGGAGAAAGGAGCTTCCCGGGGAGGAGGTGATTTGGCGCCCACGAGGTATGAATGGGGCGGGCGGGGGGTGAGGGAGTCCTGGATTAGGGGGTATCCGGACTGCCGGACTGTGTACAACGTCCGTACTATTGAAGCGTGAAGATACAAGACTCAAGACTTCGGCCCGTGTTCGGATGGGACTCTCCTTTGCGTGGAAGGCAAGCTTGGCGATCCGGATATTGTGTTTCCTTTTCTTTTAACCGACTCCATGTAAACCCTAGCCCTCTCCAATGTCTATATAAACCGGAGAGGTTGGTCCTTAGAAGGCCGATCACAATTACAATCATACCATCATAGGCTAGCTCCTAGGGTTTAGCCTCTACGACCTCGTGGTAGATCTACTCTTGTACTACTCATATCATCAATATTAATCAAGCAGGAAGTAGGGTTTTACCTCCATCGAGAGGGCCCGAACCTGGGTAAACATCTGTGTCCCTTGCTTCCTGTTACCATCGGCCTTGACACACAGATCGGGACCCCCTACCCGAGATCCGCGGTTTGACACAGACATTGGTGCTTTCATTGAGAGTTCCTCTGTCGTAAATCCGCTTGTCGAGCTCGATGGCTCCTCCAATCATCATCAACGACGCTGTCCAGGGCGAGACTTTCCTCCCCGGACAGATCTTCGTGTTCGGCGGCTTCGCACTGCGGGCCAACTCGCTTGGCCATATGGAGTAGATCGACAGCTATGCCCCTGGCCACCAGATCAGGTTCGGAAACCAAAACTACACGGCGGACATCCGCGGAGACTTGATCTTCGATGGATTTGGGCCCATGCCAGGAGCACCGGACAGTCACGACGAGCACGGCTTAGACCTGCCATCGGACGAAGCTCGGGGTATCACCCCCGTAGTATCCCCGGACCTAGATCCGGAGCAGGCCGCGTTGCCTAAGGACAGAGGGATGGACCCCGCCCCGTAGGTCGCACACTCATCGTCGGTGGAGCCAAACACGGGTCTTACCTCTGCGGTGGCCTGTGACTCCGAACCCCCGGATTCGTATCCGGACGTTGGTTCCATCACAAGACTCCGACTGTCGGGCCAGGATGGGCACCGGTAATGGAGTTCACCGCTGCGATATCTTCCAGCACTCGCCCTTCAGTGACACGCTGAACTCATTAAAGTCTCTCTCTTTTTCAGGAGGCTCTTCACCGAACTATGTCTGGGTCGAGTGGGAAGCAGGCGATGAAGGAATTCGTTGCCCACCCACCACCCACTTCATTGCCATAGTCGATGATTTCACTGGCGTACTGGACTTCAACTCTGAAGATATCGACGGAATAGACGACGATGCAGGAGAAGAACATGAAGCACCACTCACTGGGCGGTGGACAGCCGCCTATCCCCATGATATATATATATATATATGGCGGGCACTCCGAAGGAAACCAATGGCAATGAGGCAGCGAAGGATAATCCCTCAGGGAGAAAAGCATAGCATGGGCATCGTCGGCGCCGCCCCAAGCCCCGCCACAGGAATACCGGCCCAGAAGACGAAAACAATCAGGATGGTGCTGAAGATGAATATAACCCTAGACGGCTTGCCTTTCAGAAGGCCGGACTGGCCACTGTGGGATACTTGGAGAGGGACAACTATACGCCCCCCCTCAGGGGCAGTCAAGCCTCGGCAATGAGCCAATTGGCGTGCTGAAGATCCAGTGGAACAAGCTCGCTTCGAGCGACGGCTCATGGCCACGGCAAAGAGCCTGCAAAGGAAGCAATAGCAGCTTAAAGCTGACCAAGATTTGCTGGTGGACAGATGGACCAAGGTCTTGGCCACCGAAAGATACGGACCCGGCCGCCCCGACAAAGGGCACACAGGGCACAATCGGCCACCCCAACCTAAGCAGGAGAACCCAAGGCACATGCCGAGACGTCAACACGCCACTACGGTCCAAAACAATACAAAGGACACAAGAAGAAGCATCCTCAAGCCTCGGCGCAATGGTCATAAGCGTCAAGTCAGGAAGGCTGGTGCTAATTCCAGCAACTCCCAGTCCGGTGAGTGGACAAAGAACAGCTCAGACCCAACCAGCCCGAGCCAGACACTCGATCAACCATGTGAAATTCATGGTACTCCTAGAAGGACGGCAAAGCATACCAATAGAGAATGCCGGATTCTCAAAACAAAGCGGCTGGTCGCGTGCCGGAAACAATGAAGGGAGGCGTACGGTCAAGAGCCCTCCACCATAGCATAAAAGTACTGACCAATCGCCCCGGCCGCATTAACTGACAAGAACTCAATTGCAGTACCTACGGACATAGCAAACCGGGGGGTCCATAACACATAAAACCCCCGCAGGTGTGAAATCACAAACAACATCTCCTAAAAGATGCTAGGGGCAAAGGCCAAGTTTTTCTGGCCCATCACTCTAAACGATTGTCTTCGGATCACCAAAAAATACTACGCCAAAGAATAAATCTTCGGCACCTTCCCACCAAGCGGTAATTTACCGTATGCTAACGGGACGAACCACGTTGACTAGATCCCACGTGGTAAATCACTCAGGCCAACACCATGTGATGCAATCACACCTATGGGCAAGGCCGAACCCGCCCTCGGGGCAGATATAAATGCAATGCCCGGGAGTAGCGAGTCACGCATGCCTATCAAAATTTTGATATGACAGCCAACTATCCGAACACCAACTGAGGAGTCCGCGTTACCAAACGGTATAACGGCTGGGTTTACCAGGGTCCGATCAGGAGCCCTCGGACCAACCACAAGAGGACGCTCGGCTACCTCTGAGTATTCGCCTTACAAACTAACTTCGAAGCAGAACAGGATTGGTGACGTGGAATCGGCCAGGACACACAAGGGGCCCCCCTAAAGAAGGCAGTCCAGATTCACTCTTGATCCACTCACAACTCCCTCCAGTCCGGCCATCACAGGTTCCGCCAAAAAACACCTCTTTTTCATAATCATACATCGTACTCATATGCATAGACATATCATCTTACTACAATGCATAGACTTTAAAAACATTTACCGGACGTCGCTTGTCATCGACACCTCGTGTTACGCCCGATTATGCCAGGGGCTTCACAGTACGGCAATAAAGTCCGACCACCTTCTCGGTCGCTCGGCACCCTGAACTTATAGCACTATATGCATCAGCTCCGAATCATGTCTTGGGTCATTGGTTGGGTTTACCCGGCTCCCTTGTTTTGGTACCTTACGTTCCATTATATCGGCTAAGGTAAGCGCAGGGAGAACTATCTGCGATTGTGTCCCGGATCTGCGGACGAGCACCTCAAGAGAGAAAGCCGAAAACCATTGTCATGATACGATAGCTGATCAGCTGTTCGAGAGGTTGTAAAATCCTTAAAGATTCATTCCGACAACGCCATTATAAATGCAGAGTCGCGATTTAATCGATCTTCGATCGGCGTAATAGAGCCCCTAGTTCGCCTTCGAACACTAGGGGCTGCGCCGACCATACTCGAATTCCTATGGCTAAGTGAGAGTAATAAAGCCTTATAGTCCGATTTCCTGGTTCGTGGTGAGAAACGCCTCCGTAAAAGGACCCAACTATGGGATAAAGAGCATTCAGATATATCCCGAACACCCCCGTATTATTTTTACGTGGGGCGAATTTACGGTGGCCAACTCTCAGGATTTACATATAATAAGCAGCCGCACAGGAAGAACATACGTTCAAACAAAACAGGCAATATATAATAAAAGTGCCATTATCCCACAAAAAAGCGGCATGAATGCCCTCAGGGAAATATAATGTCTTTGGTACATTTATCCGCCGCAAAGTAACTCCCTTCAGTACACCTTCATAGTACAGTTCAGGCTTGCGATGCTCCTTACCCTCTGGCGGCCCCTCAGTCATCAGCTTCTCCGTGTCAAGCTTCCCCCAATGCACTTTTGCACAGGCAAATGCCGTACGTGCACCCTCTATGCAGGCCGATCGCTTAATAGCATCAAGCCGAGGACAATCACCCACAATCCGCTTCACGAGCACTGAAATCGCCGGAATTGGCTCCGCCGCCACACCGGACAACCAAGTCCTTCATGGCTAGTTCGGCCGCCTGGTGTAGTTCGACCAGCTGCTTCAGCTGATCGATAAAGGGCACCGGATAGTTCGGTGTCAAATACTGCGACCAGAAATCCCTCTCCGCAGACTTCTTTTCCTCGGTTCGGTAGAATTGCGTGGCATCTGATATGCTGCGAGGAAGATCCGCAAACGCCCCTACAAAAATAAGAATTCAGCTTGCTGCCTAGAATTCTTCCCATTATCATGAACAAATGGCTAAGAATATAGAATGCCTTACCAGCCGCAACTTTCCGGGCCTCTTGAATGTCCCGTACAGCACCTCGGGCTTCTTCACGAGCATCTTCCGCGGCTTGGAGCGCTCGGGCGAGTTCGGATTCTTTCCCTATTAGACTCTGCTCCAAGCCCTCGCTTTTCTTCACAGCCTCTTAGAGCTCCCGCTCAGCTGTGACAAACCTGGCCTCATGTTTTTCACAAAGTGCCTGTTCGGTGGCAGCCTTCTCGTTGGCATCATCCACAGCCTTCTTCAGTGCCTCATATTTGGCACTCGCTCCTAGGGCATACAACACAAATACTTTTCAATAAGCACAATTACTTATTCGTGCCTAATGCAAGATAATGTTTCAACATACCTTGCTTCTCTTCTAATTGCTTCCTCACAAGGCCAAGTTCTTCCTCGGCCCGTTCCAAGCTCTGCTTCAGTTCGGACACTTCCACATTATGAGCGGCCGTCTTCTCCGTAGACACCTGTGTTCAAACAAAGAGGTACACGTCATTAACATTAGTTCCCACGACAAAAGAGGATTTAATCCCCTGCCCGGCTCCCTCTCCTTCGCCGGACAGTGTATCAGGGGCTACTACTCATATTATGACGATTCCTCAAAGGTTTCTTAGGAAACATACCTCAAAGGCCTTTATAAGGCCAAGGCAGGACTCGTTCAGCCAGCTCTCGGCGGACTGGATCTTTTCAACCACCGCACCCATAAGGGTCCGATGTTCATCGACGATAGACGCGTTCTTTAACGTTGTCGATAGACCACCTGGCAACTCTGCTTGAACAGAGGTTGCCGGTGGAGTAGGCAGGCCTCCCACCATTGAAGGTGGCTGCTCGCCCGGCCCAAGAACCCTAGAGGTCTCCTGGACCTTGTCCGGCTGTGGGCCAAACCCAAGATCGCCCCCGCTGATGGCACACTCACGGGCCATCGCTCCCGTGTGCCCGGCTCCAGTAAAATGCCCCCCTGGTCCGAGCCCCGTTGAGACAACACCTCAGTGTCGTGCCGGGACTTTGGGGAAGGGGCCTCTGGAGGCGTCTCGCTCGCCAAGGCGTCCGAGCTCAGCGAATCCTCGGATGAGGACTGTCCCAGTATGAGACCTTGCCGACTGTGCAAAATATAGCAACAGTTAAAACTACTATACCCAAAAACAATCTCGGACGCATATGCGTGTTCGGATTTTGTGTACTTACGACTTCCCCAGGGGCTAGGCCCTGGGATTCCACTCCGGTCTACTGTCGGCAGCCGTGGTGGATGTCTCTGGGAGGGAACCTTTCCCCCTCTTGGGCGATTCGGCCTCCAGGGACGGGGAAGCTGCACGCTTCCTCCCACCTCCAGAGTGAGGCTCGTCTTCCTCTGCTTCCTCCTCTTCGTCCTCCGAGGAAGGAGCGTCGCTTGAGTCTCCGGATTTTGCGTCCAAAGCCTCCTGATGACGGAGGCCACTCCGGGTCTTGTTGACCTTCTTGGAGGCCTCCTTCTTTGGCGCCTCGTAAGGCGCAGGGACCAGCATCTTCGACAGAAGGGGTCCGGCCGGTTCCTCCGGCAACGGGGCCGGACAATGTATCCGCTCCACTTTCTTTATCCATCCCTGAGGTCACGATGAAACATGATTAGGATGTCTCCCTCATGACATGCCAGCTGTAGCATGAATAGACAGAGCTTGGTTGTGACTTACGGGGCTTGGAGAATGGGATAACTGATACCCACGGTCTTTGGCGGGGCCCGGCCATGATTTGCCAGACTTAAAGAGCACCTTCCAGATATCCTTGTGGGAGGAATCGTAAAGCTCCTGAAGGGTTTGGTGCTCGGCTGGGTCGAACTCCCACAGAGTACAAGCTCGACGCTGAGAGGGGAGAACCAGGGGAACTAGCATCACCTGGACTACGTCCACAAGTTTGACGTCCCTATCGACCACACCCTGAAGGCGCGTCTGGAGCAGTGACAGCTCATCGGACGAGGACCAGTTCGGGCCCTTCTCGGGCCAGGATGTGAGACGCAGCGGAGCTCCGGATCAGAACTCTGGAGCGGCCGCCCACTTTTCGCCGCGTGGCTCAGTGATATAGAACCACTGCTGCTGCCACTCCTTGACGGAGTCGTTGAAAGCGCCCTTCAGCCAAATGGCCTTGGGCATCCTGCTTACCATGGTGCCGCCGCACTCGGCGTGCTCGCCACTCACCACCTTGGGCTTCACATTGAAGATCTTTAGGCACAGGCCGAAGTGAGGTGAGATCCGAAGAAAAGCCTCGCACACGACGATGAACATCGAGATATTGAGGAAGGAGTTGGGGGAAAGATCATGAAAATCAATCCCGTAGTAATACATGACTCCGCGAACAAATGGGTGCAGGGGAAACCCAAGCCCGCGGACAAAATGGGGAAGGAACACGACTCTCTCGTGAGGTTTCGGAGTGGGGACGACCTGTCCCACCGGTGGGAGACGGTGGCCGATCTTCTGGGCCAGATACCCGGCGTCCCAGAGCTTCTTGATATCCTTCTCCTGGACAGTAGAGGCCATCCATATGCCTCCTGCTCCGGATCCGGACATCTTTGGAAAGCCTCTCTTTGGTGGAAAAGAAGAGTGCTTGGGCGTTAGGGCTCTAGAAGAGGGGAATGGGCTAGCGGAAGTAGAAAGGTGTGGGTAAAGAGAAAGAGGCCTTGTCTCTTTATAGGGGCGGTAAGTGCTTTTTGCGCCTCCCCACTTGCCTGGTGGAACCCGTTTACCTCCCGCTCGCCGCGATTAGCGGTGCGGTTGGATTACCCATACCCGTAATGATGAGAATCCCGTGATAAGGGGACACGATCTCTACTTTGACAGGACGTGTCAAGGAAACCACCTCGCAATGTGCGCTGTGGCTGGTTGTGGGAAAATGGTTCGAATAATGACCCGACCATAATGACACGTTGCGTTGCCTAAAAAGTTGTCAGCAGATTGGATTTGTGAAATACCATTCTCTCCACGGAGGGATGTGAAGATCATTTTGTGGATCCGGACACGATTCAAGTGTTCGATAATTATTTTGGAGTATTCGGAGGAGGAACCCGCCTTGCAATGCCGAATACAATACCACGCGCCGGACTCATCGTCATTGAAGCCTGGTTCAGGGGCTACTGAGGGAGTCCTAGATTAGGGGGTATCCGGACTGCCGGACTGTGTACAACGTCCGGACTATTGAAGCATGAAGATACAAGACTCAAGACTTCGGCCCGTGTCCGGATGGGACTCTCCTTTGCGTGGAAGGCAAGCTTGGCGATCCGGATATTGTGTTTCCTTTCTTGTAACCGACTCCATGTAAACCCTAGCCCTCTCCGGTGTCTATATAAACCGGAGAGCTTGGTCCTTAGAAGGCCGATCACAATTACAATCATACCATCATAGGCTAGCTCCTAGGGTTTAGCCTCTACGATCTCGTGGTAGTCTACTCTTGTACTAATCATATCATCAATATTAATCAAGCAGGAAGTAAGGTTTTACCTCCATCGAGAGGGCCGAACCTGGGTAAACATCTGTGTCCCTTGCTTCTTGTTACCATCAGCCTTGACGCACAGATCGGGACCCCCTACCCGAGATCCGCCGGTTTTGACATCGACAGGGGGGGCGGGGGGGAGGGGAATTGGGAGGGGAGTGGAACCATGTCTTCTGGACGCATTTATGCGAAATGTGAGGGAGTACAGTTCTACCCTTGCCTATAGGCTTCTCGGCTTGGAGTCTGTGTACTAAGGGTCGGGGATAGTAGAGTAACTTTGCTTCTCCCCAAATAGTGGGCGGGAGCGATTTGAGGAGGGCGTGTTTTGAACTATAGTGGGCGCGGCGATTTCAAGTAGGAGAGCGTGTTTTGAAATAGTGGGCGCGAGCTATTTGAGGCGAGGAGAGCATGTTTTGCCGACCATGGTTTATGAATTATTCGGCACATGTCATTTCGACCGAGGAGAAGGCGCGCTTGGATGAAGTTACGAACCTACCCTCGATGTACAACGGGCCAATTGATGCGTGTCCCACATAGGACGGTAATTTCGCGTCTCCCATTTATTTTCTCAGGCGCATTCCATCGAGCAGAAAGGATGTTTAACGGTTCGTTCAAATTTTGGGAGAACAAGCATCCACGTCTACCTTACCAAGTCGATTCGAATCAAATTTTCAAATATTAGCTTGCCACTTCTTTTTTAGATGGAGAGATGATGCTTGGGAGTAATGTGTTTTACATGCTCGTTGCTAGCGATTTACTATATGACAAATAGTTGACCCACTCGAAACGCGAATCAAACCCAAAATGAAATATCTCGATTCAATGAAATAGCTCGTTCAAGATGTCAAAATAGTGAACTAAATCCAAAATTGAACACCTCAATCGAGTAGCATGTTGTACAAGATTATAGTACTCCATGAACATGTTGAAAGTCAAATTAATGAACTTGTTTGATATACGCATATATCAGTTCATGTGTGGATTGCAGACAACATGTTCTCCAATTTAAATATTTGAATGCAAGTTTATATCGAAACATTGTTTATATCAGTCTTTGATGCATAAAACGCGACCTCCCCCTCTCCCGAACTCCTGTTCTCTCTCTCTCTCTCTCTCTCTCTCTCTCTCTCTCTCTCTCTCTCTGACAATCTTCAATTCAGACGCATCCGACACAAAACCTTGTTGGCCCTCTCCCTTCTCTCTCTCTCTCTCTCTCTCTCTTTGTGTGTGTGGGGGGGGTCTTTCTAGTTCGCATGCATATATACACCATCTATAGGTCTCTCTCACACACTATGTATGATACTCTAGCTAGTCCAAGCTAGATATCTTGGGTGCACTCATCGTATGCACACAAATTCCTTGGCTCTTTGCTCGTAACTCTCTCATGCACCACTATGTCGTCTCAGAGATCCCCCCCCCCTCTCAAACTCTCCATCCACCTGGGTCACACATACACATGCATATCTCACTCGCACTCGATAGGCCCATCTAAAACTCTATCTCGCTCCCTCGTTCTCTCTCCATCTCACACGCACACACACACAATCTCATGCCCAGCTAGCCAAGTATGATGGTATCTCACTCAATTCTAGGCACACACAGTCCCCCCTATATGTATATGACTAGCTAATCTTAGTCTGCATCACAAACATGTGCATGGTCTATCTCGATTTCTCTCGGGGCATCTTTCTATCACGCACGCACTCCCTCGATCTCCCACCCATATAGTCCCCTCACGATCTCGAGGGGATCTCTCTATCACAAACACACCCTCTCTCCCTCCCCATGCGTCCATGCCATCCATGTGTCCCTCTCGACCCTTTTTTCCTTGTTGGCCAGACCTCTATTGGACATGTGCTGCGAGGTGTCTCTCTCCATTGCAAACAATCACACACTAGCTATCTTCGTGTATCTCCTCGCCTCGCTTTTCCATCTCGGAGATGCGTGCGTGATATGTTCGCATAAGAAACGAAAAAACACACACTCTCTCTAATTTATCGTTTGTTGTCACTTTCTCTTTCACACACATACTCTTTTTGCACACTTACTCATTTTCCTTCACACGCACTTAATCTGTCTCGACTGAGGCACTCTCCTCGGTCCATAGCATATAGTTTATTGAAAAGTCAAACATCACAAAGTTTGACCATGTACGTGGAGAAAAAGAATTACATCTAGTATGGCAAACATATACCATTAGATTCGCCATGAGATGTAGTTTTGTATGATGTATCTTTGGTATTGTAGATATAAATACCATTTGCGTAAACCTGATCAAAGTTTCCAAAGTTTGACTTCTAAAAAATTCACATACCTTTGCATTATCGAGCGGATGGAATATCTCTTTCCCCTCTCGGCTATCTCGACGCACTACCAGCCTTATCGGGCTCCTCAATCTCTCTCAAACTTTATTGGTCAGTTTGGTTCATGACCTGACCCTCATGCCTTGATGGCGGTCTTGCTCGGGTGTGGACGTGAGATGTAAAATATTTCTGCCTGGCCAAGCTTGTGTGGTGCTGAAGCGTTTGGTTCATGCCTGGGCCAGGCAAAGCATCAACGTCCCATCAATCAATCCATGCATCAATTATTTAATGCTAATATCCATCCATGTTGCTGTTAGCCTCATGGCCGCACGACCAGGCACGGCTAGGCGTTCGAAATCGGTCGCCTGGGCCAGGCTACTTGCAGTGTCTGGAGTTCAGCCAGGCTAATTAAAGTGCAAGGGAACCCAAGCCAGGCGGTCTTTCTTTTTCACAGGGTAGCAACCAAACAAGCATGCATGAAATCCAGCCACAACCCTGAGCCGAGCAAAAGATGCCAGACGCAAGCCAAACTGGCCTTATATCTCCCTCGTTCACACATATACATGTCTCACTCGCGCTATACATATAGACCCATCCAACACTCTCCGCCCTTGTTCTCTCTCCATGTGACACGCACCCCCCTAAGTACCATAATCCCTCACTCCATCATAGGCGTAAGCACTCCCCCCCCCCCCCTCCTAAGTATAATTATCTCTTACTAGCCATCAGGAACACACGTATTCTCTCCTTCCATCCATACGTCTATCTCGATATCTCTCGGGGCATCTTCTATCGCGCACACACCTTGTCACTCGATCTCCCACCCATGTAGTCCCGTCACGATCTCTAGGGGATCTCTCTATGACAAACATACACTCGCTCCTCCCCATGTCTGCATTTTCTCCGTACGTCTCTCTCGACCTCTCTCCCTTGTTTGTCAGACCCCTGGCCACGTGCTAGGGGTCTTTCTCTCTCGGTTCCAAACAACCACACACTATCTCCTCACCTTGCCGCCGTTGTCGAAGATGCATGTGTGATATGTTTGCATAAGACACGCATGCTTTTTCTCTACTTTTATCGTGTGTTGTCCATGTCTCTTTCACACACGCACACACACTTTTTTCACTCTCTCTCTCTCTCTCTAGCTAGGGACTCTGTCTTGAAAAGTCAAACCGCATAAAAGTTTGACCAGGTATATGGGGAGAAAAACATTTACATCTGGAACGATCATTAGATTCATCACAACATGTACTTACTTCATACTATCATTTATCTTTAGTATTGTAGATATAAGTAATTTGTTTATAAACTTGGTCAAAGTTTCAAAAGTTTGACTTAAGAAAAATGTTGTAACTACATTATCGAACGGAGGGAGTAGCTCTTTCTCTCTCTCTCTCTCTCTCTCTGCTATCTCTCATGGGCCTCCCCTCTCACTCGAACTCTCTATACCGATGGATTATATGCTCACTGTGTTAGCGTATAGCTCGGTATATTGTTTAGTTGACCGGTCAACCAATCCACATGCTGCCTTGTCAGCTCGTGTTCTGTATCTTCGTGTGTTGGCCCATGTGGCAGTGGGTGAAAATAAGTAAACTAGAGGCCCATCTAACACGCGGTGAAGTAGACAGAGTTGAAACCACTCAGGGTAGCACCCCGCACGCTAGTAAATTGAAGGCGCATTGAGGACAAACTTCTTGCGCGCGAAGGATGCGCTCGTGCACAATTCACCACTGTGCGGTGGCATGGACAGAAGGACGCACTCGCGCACACCCAACACACAACACACACCAGCACACGTGTACACCGACATCGCCGCCGGTTGAGATGGACGGCAAGGCAGCCAACAAGCGGAGGCGGCTCGAGCCAAAACCGCATCCGGCGAGCCTGGACTTCATCAGCAGCCTCCCCGATGACATGCTGCTCGTCATCATCGGCCTCCTCCCCACCAAATCTGTCGTGCGGACCGCCCTGCTCTCCCGGCGGTGGCGCCCCCTCTGGCGTTGCGTCCCCCTCAACCTCACCGTCGACAGCTGCCTCTGCGACGGGGATTGCAAACGCATGGCCGCAGTCTCCAAGATCCTTTCATCGCACCCTGGGCCAGCCAGACGCCTTGACATCCGCATGTTCAGTACCAACTGCAAGGTCCAACCCAAGTTCGACGAGTGGTTCTTATCCCCACCCTAGATCAGCTCGAGGAGCTCAGCTTTGAAGCTGGACGATGTCGCTCTCGCCGCCATCTGCGCGCTCCGCCTCACGCCAACGCTCTTGACTGCGCCTTGACTTCAGCTCCTGCTATCTTCCCAGTTAATGCCGCGCCGCCTTTCTTCTCCCTCAACTCAAGCAGCTCGACCTCTTCGACGTTGTCATCTCGAAGAAGGCTATGGAGCACCTGCTCCGCAGCTGTACTGGGCTCGAGTACCTTCGTCTTGAGCAGATCCACGGGTTCATTAGCCTCCACATCGCCTCGACGAATCTCCGATGGATTTATGTGTCTTGCTGGCCCCACAACAAGACATCAATTGGGAAGAGATCAGTCCAGCTGTTCCACGTTATGGTCATTGAGAATGTGCCTTTCCTTGAGAGATTGCTTGTATCGGATCTAGAAGGTCCAACAAAAATTAGGGTCATTGACGCTACCGAAATTGACAGTTGGTGTACTCGTCGCCAAATTCTCCGAACTCTTTATTGGATCCTAATGGTTCGGTACGGCACTCATCTTCTTCTCCGTCTTCTTGAAATTCACATTTTTAATTTCTTCTTGATGTATTTACGACCGTCTTCGAAAATGATTCCCACAAGCTTGACCCAGTCCATGCGCACAGTCAAGATCTTAGCACTAAAATCTATCGGCCCCAATCTGGATCAAGTTGTTGGATTCCTTACATGCTTTCCGTGCACGGAGAAGCTACTCATCAAGGTGAAACTTCTTTCCTATAAGTAAACGGTAATCACAACGTAGCACAATTTTTTTCGTAATTTTCCCAAATTACAATGACAAGTGTAATGTTCAAAACTGCATCTACGCACTGCACCGAAAGAAATGTTTTTAGTATTTTTTTCTCACGTGATCACCTGCATCGTTTTTATGTTGTACTACTATAGTAGCCTAGGCTAGTCATAGTGGAAAGTAACTTAGAATACTCCAGTAACTCTATGGTTACCCTAAGAGCAAGTACTACCTCCGTCCTGGTTTACTCTTCCAATTTTGTAGTATCAAAATTTGACCATAGATTTAACTGACAAAATGTTAATGCATGTCACTAAGAACTATATCGTTGGATTAGTATTTGAACATAATTTCAAATGGTGTAATTTTTAGTGACATGCATTGGCATTTTCTTAGGTAAAATCTATGGTCAAAATTTTATACTAAATACGAGGTAGTATTCCCTTCGTCCCAAAATTCTTGTCTTACATTTGTTTAGATATGATTGTATCTAACACTAAAATGTAACTAGATACATCCGTATCTAGACAAATTTAAGACAAAAAATTTGGGACGGAGGGAGTACAAAAGTGGGCTATGTAGGCCAAAACATGTGCCAAATTCACTTGTGATGCATTTGGCATCGATGCCCCTCCATTGCTCACCTGCCCCAATCTGGATCACCTACCTTGCTCCGGTGCCAAATTAACTCACGCAATGAAAAAACACTACGTGGGAGAGAGAGAGAGAGAGAGGACTGAGGCAATAAAAAACACTTGTTTGGGAGAGTGAGAGGCCCAGTGTAGTTGGTTTGATTGATTTGTTTATACATGTGGGTCTGTGTGCACAGCGGTGCCAACTGTCTCACATCGCGAGAGCGGTGCCAAAATCTTTTGATTTGACATCGATGCGTATTATGTGGCATACTTTTGCGAAATATGGCATCGGCCACATAGTGGAAGGCAACAAATGCCCAAGCTCTTCACGTGCTCCTAGTTAAATGAGAGGAAACAGAAAGAGAGAGAGAGAGAGAGAGAGAGAGAGAGAGAGAGAGAGAGAGAGTGAAAAAATATCACTAGCCAGCCAACCCTATCGTATGAGCGAATGATATTGGTACCTCTTGATGACACGACAATCTTATGCAGCCAGCTGCTCTAATATGTTCTCTTCTTTTGCAGATAAAAAAAGACCCAAAAGTGAAAAATGTGTTGCACTATAACAATCTCGTCGAATGCCTTGATCTCCATCTTACAGAAATTGATTTGATCGACTACCGAGGCAGCACATCTGAGATTAAATTGGCCAGGTTCTTTGTTACGGAGGCAAGTGTGCTCAAGGTAATGAGGTTTGGCGTTCTCTGGCGCAATAATGAATGGCGTCTTGATCACCGCATAGCGTCTAAGCCTAAATGACAAAGTCTCCACAGAAACTGAATTTGTTTTGAAATATCAAGTGGCGGAGACTCGAAAACTTATTTGCCCATTAGTGACTTGTCGAGGCGGTGGATTTTAGTTTGTACGATAATCTTGCATCCACCTAAAGTAACGAAAGTTCTTACATAAACTTCCTAGTAATTCCCTCTTCGTAGGTGCAGCATTACTCCTAACATTTGTAATATCAGTTTGAAACTTGTAATATTGTCGTGTCCTATTCCTTCGTTTTCAAAATCCTGCGAATCAAAGAGGTCCTGAGTTGGTGATGACGTTGTGCCTCCCATCTTTCACCAATAGCCGTCGGATCTAGATCTGACGCATACAAACCAAGCTTCTCCATTTTTGCAAAAAGATGCCCGCACTTGTTCCCTATTTACAAACAACTCCTTGTCTCTCACAATCAGCCTTATCTCCTCCCCACCACATCTAGAAGGCCGTGGAAAAATCGGCGCGATGGTCATTTGCCGGAGTCGCCCACCCCCAATCTTGGTGTTCCGTGCAATGCACGGGCATCTACGCATGGGAAACTATGTCGAGCAGGGCTAGTTGTAAGCAGGCTAGCTCTGACCATGATGATAGTGATTGCAGACGGTGAGGCTGACTATGGTATGCGAACACGGCGCCTATACTCAGTGTGTCATCTCGGTAGCGAGGTCTTGTCACTTCACCGTGAGGAGCAAAGACGTAATAATTTGACCAGCGGGTAGTATAAAGGTGCTAGTACTCCTACTACTACATTGGTAGTACTACTACTAGTACTAGTAGCACCACCGTCTGGATTTAGGAGTACTACCACGTCCATCTGGATTTTAGTATTTGACTAGCAATATCTAGTAATGCATATCACAAAAATGTACTACTCCTCTCGTAAATAAATACATGGTGTTTTATTCCTATCGTGAGAGAACTTAATGTTTTTTGCTAATCGGAGTACTAATAGGATTACATGCAATGAACTAAACACTGCATGTCATGTTTGGTAGTCTCAAGTCATTGAAAGCATGCACGGCCCACATCTCTCATTGGTTGATATGTCACGAAATAAGAAACAAGGAGGGAGTTAATGCACCGTGCCTAAGTGTTTTGGGATTATTTGGTTTTCGTAAGGTGACTTACACAACATTTTTTTTACATGCATTAACATTTTATTAGTTAAATCAAAGGTCAAAACTTGGCGCAAAATGCAAAGGGGACCAATAAACCAGTAAACATCAAACTTCTCTCATTTGGCCCCAACTAGAGGTCCGGTGAGATGACTATACTGCACCGGCACGGAGGGGGACGCAGCTTCACTGACTTACGGCAACTGCCTTTGGGTGAATGACACGTGGGCCCAGGGGGTGGCTGGCCCACCTATCATACAGCCAAAGGCAAAAGTGAGAGGGCCGAGGAGTAGTACGAAATCCTACGCACCTACGCACGCTAACCAAGGGCAAGAGTGATCACTCGAATCGCAAGATCAGTTGACTAGAAGCTAAGCTAGACCCATGGAGGCGATGAGCGCGAGCATCGGCCAGCTGTACTAGATGGTCCACGACGCCGTCCTGTGGCCCGGCACCGAGGAACGTCTCCAGGTAGTATTGCTTGAGGCCTCTAGGGCGAGGGGCCGCTTGGACGGCAGCTTCGTCTCCTTGTTCGACGAGGTCCTCGTCGGTTTCCTAGACAAGTTCACCGTCGTCAAGAAGCTCGCGGACGACTTCGACGTAAGCCTCCAGCCGACGCGCCCAGGCTCTGCGATGCCCGCCACCCTCAACGGCCACTATGGTGACAACCTCTTCGACACATTGGTGGCCTTGCGACTGCCCGCCGTCGCGCCGGAGAATGTCCACCTCGAGGTCGCGCTCGCCAGCAAAGACTGGGCGCAGCAAGACACCATCGACATAATCACCCACGTCTACGCGCAAATCATCCACAAGGACTACTACATGCAAGAGGAGGACGATAGGACACTGGCCTTCTTGGACCGCAGGGCAACCTTGGACGGCACTGTTCAGAAGCACGTTGAGCTCGCCGCCAACGCCGATGCTCCTCACACGTCGGTTGGTGACCCGGCGCACTAGGGCGTGAGGATGTCGTTGATGGATCCGTATGTATTTTTATCTTTACGTCAAATCCATGTAGTAGTATATGATACTATAGTAATTATCTTACCTTTTGCATCAACTTCATAATTTGTGTACGTACTCCATGCATGGACGGCGCCAGAACCAAACTTCTCATTACTCTAGGCAAATTCGTTATTTTCTATCTATCGGTCGCGCCATGGAGCAGAACCAAATTTAACAAGTTAGGAGTTCAAAAGGAAAAGCCTGCCGTGTTCGCGTCGCAACCCCACACGAATGGTCCGGCACGCCGCTCAAGCAGGAATGCGTGCGGTGTTGCATTTTCACTTACAAGTGGGACCGCAGTTGAGCAAATCGACTATCGGCAAACCCCCACCCCGCCCACCACGCGATGGCTGAGAAAATAGGAGGGAGAAGAGATGGCTGTAGCACGGACTCCAAGAAAATTGGTGTCGGATGGGACTCGTGTGGGTGGCGTGTGATGTACTGCTAGACGTGAATGCTAGTTATGGCCCATGCCACCCCACTATATTGAGCCTATATCGAGGTACGTAGAACAAATTTCCTGCAGTCCATGCTCAACCCTCCTCTATCTCTCTTCTCAGCCAGCCAGCGGACGCGTGGAGCCCATCGTCTGTTTGCTCACATGTGGTCCCACATGTCGCTGAACATAAGCGGACCCAATCGAACTGCACATCTTTCACCTCGACGTCTTGGTGATGAAAAACAACCAATAAAGATCTTCGGTGGCCGCTTTTGGAGTTACTCAAGAGTAGTAAGATTCTATTTACGCTTTAACCCAAGATGCACATCTCGTGGCTTCAACTACCACTCTATTTTCTTTCATGACACGACACGGATCTGGATGTCCCACTGTCGGCAAAAGGAGGAAGAACCCGACCAAATCTTCGGTTGTGCTCTCGGATTAGACTAGTTGTGCTAACTTAAAAAATTTATTGTGTACTCCCTCCGTTCCAAAATACTTGACTTCCATTTGTCCAAGAAGGGATGTACCTATATCCTAAAACATGTCTAGATACATATATATTTTGACAAATAGAAGGCGTACAGTAGCGGAGGGAGTAGAATGGATGCAAGTTTTTGTATTGGGAAGAAGAGTACATCCATATATTGATAGAGCGCAATTTAGTAGATGTTCTATCACTTTTAGCTAGCATGAGGCTAGAGATGAGATTAGTGCACTTGTTGATACTCCTACTAGAATAGAGGCTAGACATGAGACTAGATGCGAGGAAGCAACGTCTACTTCTTTACACTCGAAGAAGAAAGAAGCACGCAAGATCGAGCCTCCGCAGATCAACTATGAATGCATTGAGAAGGCACTAATCCAACTTACAGGAGTAGTAAAATGTATTCTTGTGGTTCTTGTTTTCTTTGGTCTTGATTTTCTAGTCAAAATTATCATTGGAGTTCGTGCAAAACGGAGGTCCGTTTGGGGTCATGCGTTGGAGTTGGCCTTACAAGTGGGACCGCAGTTAAGGAAACCGACTATCGGCAAACCCCCACCTCGCCTGCCCCGCGATGGCTGAAGTTAGAGAAACGACGAAGTTGAAGAGATTGCTCTAGCACGGACTCCAAGAAATAATATGGTGTCAGATGGATAACGGGGTGGTGGCGTGTGTCGTACTCCTGGATGTGAATGCTTGTTCTGGCCCATGCCACCCTACTACTACTACTACTTACTCCTACTATATAGTACTAGTATCGAGGATTCGAGGTGCTAGTTACGTACAGCGAACACATTAACATATGGCTACAGTAAAAACACACTACCGACGCTTGAAGCATGTGAAGCTAGTACAAATAGTGTACTACTATTGTTGATTGGCCTCATACGATAATCTGTTGCAATGCACGTACAATTATGTATTCGGAAAATATTTTTTTGCCTCGTTGCACCACTCACTCAGAGAAGCGACTCGAAAGCCATTCATAAATTTAGTAAGTTTATCACAAGCATATCATTTTATTACATACAACAGGTCATCAACCCACATCGACAACGAGGATACATTATAAATACTAAATTTTTCACCATACAACAAATAACAAGCAATGAAATGAACTTCAACTCAACCATTCCTCGGCGTTGGAAACGCTTGCTTTGAACCACAAGTGATTCTTCCGGGACGGGCCATCCATTGTCGATCCGGAGACCAACGCAGATCGATCATCCAGGCTGAAGCGGCCTACTATATCAGTACTAGGGTAGGGAAGCACCCAAATGTCCGAGGTATAGACACAGTTGCTTCTCATAAATGGTACTAGTAACGGTGTGTCAACAACAGTTGGATCGCCTTTCACCATCATCGGATAGTTTTGTCCAAGGAAGAGCGAGTTTTCTCCAAGACTATCAATTCTGTACATCAGGAGAAGGAGTTGGCACTAGCACACTAGTATCCATCCCAAATACCATGCAACGGGTGTTGGAATAGGTCCGGAGAGTGCGACCATGGGAGAATACACCTGCTCCCTTAGCAGTAACATCATCAGTGGGTTGTATACACACAAGAAGAGGTGATCCATCGGAATTAGTTGCCAGGCGCCACAGAGTATATGGGCGCTGCTCGTCCTCATGCTCGTGATCATCACCATCGTCATCTCCCCCTTGGTTATAAAAATTTTCAAGTATAGGTGGTGGGATGTTCACAGGACCTTGGAAACACAAGAAGAAGGTTAATTAGTAAAGGGAAACTAGCTAACCCGCATGCATGTGGATGAAATAATTATAATTACGATGGAAGACAAACGTACCGAAACTACGAGGATCCCATGCAAAAACAGTGCCACGAGTGGTGGCAGCAAACACAAGGCCCTCGTATTGAATTGCATCACAGTACTCATCCGTGTACAGAAACTGATTTTTGAGCAATATCCATCGAGTCAAACCACCAAGGACGGCAACAAGCTTGTCGAAGATAGCAACAACTTCATAGTTGTTGTAATTCCAAGAGCGGTTGGGAACTCAACAAATTGCTATCTTCCGTAGAAGACAGTCACCGTGATCGTATTTGAACGTGCGTACAATACCGGTGTGCTCAACCTCTGGGCAGTCTGCTGAGATTTTTGGAAGTGGAACCCGTTTACGAGTGTACACATTCACAAGTTCCCACTCGTAGTTAGACCCAATGTAAACAACCCAATCTCCATTTGCGCCTGCCCAAGCCTTGCCCTCAAGCGATGGCATCTTAACATCATACGTATCATTATCAAGCGGCATCAACTTGCACAGGGCGCGGCCTCCGTCGTCCGGCGCGATCATCGTGGTCACGGCGAAGAAGATAGGGGAGATCAAACCGCTCCTTGACTCTTGGGTTCCTTGTAATGATGTTATTAGTTGAGTCGAGAATGGGCTTGAAACGAACCTGCCATGCTAACCGGGTGATGACGTCAGACCGATCAATGAGTTCCTCCACCACGTCATCTTTCAGATCGGGGCAAGAATAACGGGGTCGTTTCCGGCCTGTTCCCTCCATGGAGAAGACGATCGAACAATGGCAGAAGAAAGGGTGAAGGGCTAAAGGAAAATGGAGGAGGGAAAGGAAGAGCATGCGACAGCACTTCCAAATCGAGAGGGAAAGGCGAAGAGTTGGTGGACGGTTGCCAGTTTGCCACGGTTCACGAAGAGGCGCCCCAGCCTACGCGTCCGTTCGGAAATACTCCTACTACTCACTGTGGTCTCACTGATATGTTGGAACGGTACCACATGTCAATGAAACATGGTGTGTAATTTCTCGTGCAAAATGCGATCTGGCCGCGTTGGCCCGAGGTGCCGTATTAGTTATCGACCTTTATATTTTTAATGGCGTGTCGTTCAGTTTTGAAGCATGACTAACTGGTACTGTACGCAGAGAAAATATAAACTACTCTATGATACGCCTCCAACGTATCTATAATTTTTGATTGCTCCATGCTACTTTATCTATTGTTTTGGACTATAATGGGCTTTATTTTCCACTTTTATATTACTTTTGGGACTAACCTATTAACCGGAGGCCCAGCCCATAATTGCTATTTTTTGCCTATTTCAGTGTTTCGAAGAAACGGAATATCAAACGGAGTCCAAACGGAATGAAACCATCGGGAACGTGATCTTCTCACCGAACGTGATCCAGGAGACTTGGACCCTACTCCAAGAAGTGCCAGACTGTGATGCCCCCGATTCAATCGTACACTAATCATGCACGCATACGTGTATGATCAAGATCAGGGACTCACGGGAAGATATCACAACACAACTCTAAAACATAAATAAGTCATACAAGCATCATAATACAAGCCAGGGGCCTCGAGGGCTCGAATACAAGTGCTCGATCATAGACGAGTCAGCGGAAGCAACAATATCTGAGTACGGACATAAGTTAAACAAGTTGCCATAAGATGGCTAGCACAAACTGGGATACATGTCGAAAGAGGCGCAGGCCTCCTGCCTGGGATCCTCCTAGCTACTCCTGGTCATCGTCCGCGGACTGCACGTAGTAGTAGGCACCTCCAGAGTAGAAGGAGTCGTCGTCGACGGTGGCGTCTGGATCCGGGGCTCTATCGTCTGGTTGCAGCAATCGGGTAGAGAGATGGGGAAAAGGGGAAACAAGGCAACCGTGAGTACTCATCCAAAGTACTCGCAAGCAAGGAGCTACACTACATATGCATGGATATATGTGTAAAGGGGCATATCGGTGGACTGAACTGCAGAATGCCAGAATAAGAGGGGGATAGCTAGTCTTATCAAAGACTACGCTTCTGGTCGCCTCCGTCTTGCAGCAAGTAGAAGAGAGTAGACTGAAGTCCTCCAAGTAGCATCGCATAGCATAATCCTACCCGGCAATCCTCGCTGCCGCCTCGCTAGAGAGCGACCACCGGGTTGTATCTGGCTCTTGGAAGTGTGTGTTTTATTAAGTATCCGGTTCTAGTTGTAATAAGGTCAAGGTACAACTCCAAGTCGTCCTGTTACCGAAGATCACGGCTATTCGAATAGATAAACTTCCAGGGGTGCACCACATTACCCGACACGCTCGATCCCATTTGGCCGGACACACTTTTCTGGGTCATGCCCGGCCGCGGAAGATCAACACGTCGCAGCCCCACCTAGGCACAACAGAGAGGTTAGCACGCCGGTCTAAACCTATGCGCCAGAAGTGCAGGCCCATCGCCTTAGCACACCTGCACGTTCGCGAGGGCGGCCGAAAGCGAACTAGCCCCTTAATACAAGAGCAAAGGCTTATGCTCCAATCCGGCAGCGCCGCCATCGGCCGACGTCACGAAGTGCCGGCTGATACCACGACGTCGGTTGCCCATATCTTGTCCCACGTGGCGGTTAGTGCGTATAAGGTCAACGACCCAACTCGAGATCAAATACCAAGAACTTCGTTAAGCGTGTTAAGTATCCATGAGCGCCCATCAGAGCCAGGCCCACCTTTCTCCTAGGTGGTCTCAACCTGGCCTGCCGCTCTGCCTCAAAGTAACTGTCGGGGGCCGTCCGGAACCCAGGCCCACCTCTACCGGGATGGAGCCACCTGCCCCTTCAGCCCCCATCTCCGAACAGTATCTCAAGTAAGGTAATAGTATAAAGTGTACAGTATATGCCCATGATCACCTCCCCAAGTGATCATGGCCCAGTAGTATAGCATGGCAGACGGACAAGAGTGTAGGGCCACTGATGGAACACTAGCATCCTATACTAAGCATTAGGATAGCAGGTAAAGGTAACCACAGTAGTAGCAAGGACAAGCTATGCATCAGAATAGGATTAACGGAAAACAGTAACATGCTACACTACTCTAATGCAAGCAGTAAAGATAAGAATAGGCGATATCTGGTGATCAAAGGGGGGGCTTGCCTGGTTGCTCTGGCAAGAAGGAGGGGTCGTCGGTGACGTAGTCGACCACAGGGGCATCAACATCATCACGGGGTCTACCGGAGAGAAGGGGGGAGAAACAGTAAATACATATCAAGCAAGTGCATAACAGCACAATAAGCAGAGCTAGACGTGTTCTAACGCGGTATGAGGTGATCTGGGTGAAGGGAAACATCCGGGAAAGTATCCCCGGTGTTCCGTGTTTTCGGACAAATGAACCGGAGGGGGAAAGTTGCGTGTTTGCTATGCTAGGGATGTGTGGTGGACGAACGGGCTGCGTATCCAGATTCGTCTCGTCGTTCTGAGCAACTTTCATGTTGAAAATAACTTAATCCGAGTTACGGAATAAAAGATATGATTTTCTAAAGATTTTATTAATTTTGGGAATTTAATTAATTATTTAACTTAATTCGAAAATGGATTTATGACATCACCATGATGTCATGCTGACGTCAACAAATAACGGGGTTGATCGTCAACTGACCAGTGGGTCCCACTGGTCAGTGACACATTTTAATTAAGCATTTTAGTTAACCTAATCAAGATTAATTAGGGGGTGGGCCCCACTGTCATTGACTACTTAATTAGCTAAGTAACTAACTAACTAGGTTAAATTAGTTTAGTTAACAGATTAGTTAAGTTAATTAACAGTATTTAATTAGGTTAATTAATTAATTAACATCTTTATTTAACTATTTGTATTTTTTTTAATTCTTTTTTTTTGTTCTGGGGCGTGGGCCCCATGTGTCTGTGGCCCAGAGGGGCTAGCGGGCATGCGGTCTTTGGGCGCCAAAGCGGGCGGGACCGATCGGGCACCCGCCAGAGGAGCGAGGCCATGGCCGGTGGCGGCCCCATGGCGAGTGACCACCGTGGCGGCGGCAGAGGAGCACCGAGGCGCGGTGGCGATCGCATAGGGCCGATGGCTGTGGGATGCGGGCGCCGAGCCGATGGCGGCGTCGTTCTGGCGCGAGGGGTGCGGGTGCGGGCGCAGACGAGGGGTGACCGGACGCGAGCAGCAAGCATGCGGAGCGCGCCAACAGCGCCGAGCGCACGCTGCACAACGATGGGAGGGATACGGGACAGGGGAGAGGGAGGGGCCTCAGGTTCGTGGTGAGAAGGGGGCGGTGAGGCTCGGGGGCGACCCGTGGGGAGGAGGACGGAGACGATCGACGGAGACGGGGAGGCGGTCCGGCGACGTGCGCGGCGATGAGGCCGTTGATGGAGAGGGCGAGGGGGCGGCGCCGACGGGGACCTCGGGTGACGGTGGACGGCTTCGGGCGACGGGTGGCCGTGCCAGGGGTGATGCAGTCGGGACGAGGGAGCGAGGTGGGGATGGGGCGGCATCGGTGTGGAGGCGGGGCGACGGAGGGCGACGCCATTCGGGGAGGTGCTGACGTCGGGGACGACGCGACGGAGAGGGGCAGGCCGGCGAGGTGGGGCTCCGGTGAGGCAGCGTGGTCTCCTGGCGGCGACGGGCGACGGCGTCAGTGGCCTCCTCCTCGATCTCGATCCATATCGGGGGAGAGGGGGAGGAGATATTTTCGGGGAGGAGTGGGGGAGTGTCGGTGGCGGTTCGGGCACTGGGGGTGGATAAGGGGAGTGGGGGGAGTGGCCGGATGGGCCGGTTTGGGCCTGCCCAGTTGGGCCGGTGGCCTGCTGGGTTTCTCTTTTTTTTTGTTAATTTGTTTTCTCTTTTGTATTTTCTATCTTTTATTCATTTTCTATTCTGTTTTATTTCATTTTAAATCATTTAGGCCATTTCTAAAAATGAGTTTGCTGCACTATAAATACCTATGCCATTTTTGGCACAAATTAACATTTTGTTTTGTATATTTGAAAACTTTTATTGTTGACATTAATTTGAATTTGAATTTTGAAACGGTTTCGAATTAACCCGAGATTAGCAACAGTAATTAAGGTGACGTGGCATCATTAGCAGAGGGTTACTGTAGCTTAATTATCCGGGCGTCACAATTCTCCTCCACTACAAGAATTCTCGTCCCGAGATTTAAGAGGGGATCAAGGGGGAAGGGACTTGGTCGGGTCTTCTCGGTGTTGGTTGCTCTTCTCGAAGAGGTCAATCCAATATGTTGATGCCTTCATTTCTCTGCTTCGGGTCATCATGATGAAATCGGCATCCTTTCTTTAGGAACTCCATCGTACTTACGAAAGAATAACGTGTGGGTATTCCGGAAGAACCTACCTCTGCAAGGTTGACTATCTGGTCGATAACATAGGGGAAGGTGGCGGAAAGTAACTCTCGAATTGAAATTTAAGAAAATATCGAGAGCAAAGTAAGGAGGTATCAAGGGATGTTTTGAGCGGGCAGGCAATCGTTCGGTGCCTGAAACAGGGCGTGAAAGGGGTTCAAAGCAACGGGAATAAGTATTGTGTCTGATACCAGAATTGATGATATCTCGAAAGGTGGCTCGTGAATTGCATACGAGGCCACACGCGAGGAAGAACCTTGGGAACAGGGGGTGCAGGAGAGTCAAGTTTTGATCCTGTGGAACTGTGGGTTATGGGCCCACCATGTGGTTAAAAGTTGGAAGGTGGGTGACATCTTGTACGATTATGTAAGCAAGGCATGTCAGAGGATAGTTTGTCGGTCATGTCGGCAACAACATAGGTACCAAGGGCGAGGGACGAAGAGAACCATTTTCATGCTCGTTGAACGAGGCGGACCAGTAGGCAAAGTTCTCGTCCATCGGTGGTTACCGGAATGTCATCAACAAAAGTAACAGGGTCTTTCTGACAGAGTGGTACAACGAGGTGTTTACATAAGCAGGGATATATTACTGCTTATATTATATAGATCACAAGAAGGTTTAAACAAACCAATGGAAAGGAAAAGTGATTATCAGGTTTAAACAGAACAATGGAAAGGGAAATGTGTTTAAACACACATATTCCCAGGGTATATCCTTACCAAGGACAAGTAGAGAATGATATCCATGACAGGATAGAAAATAGGAAACCATTTAGGTAAGTGGGGAGGAATCTCATGATATTACCCATGCAACGGTGTTAGGATAAATGATAAGGAAAACTTAGCATTGTGCTTCAAATGCACTTATTGAAAATCGGATTACCACAGGCATGCTTCGAGATAGCATTGACATGGTCTTCAAGCAAAGGTCAGACTTTGTATACAGGAAGGATCCATCAGGAACAACTTGTAGAATAAGTCTTACAATTTCCTCATGGAAGAATGGATAACCTTGCTAAAAAGGATACTATAATGATGGGTCCTTCGGCCGTGTGTCTTTGGGCATGACATCACCTTACCGGGTCATAAAAGACCAGTGTTATAACTCTTGGAAAAATGTTCCAACCATCATATCTGACCGAGATTAGACCTGATCGGTGTTAGGATACCTCAGACTCAGGATGCCCGAGAAGAGAAGGTGTGACACAAATTGACGAGATGACATTGTAAAATTCTCGGGAAATGAACTATGAAAGCGAGTTCCAAAACAAGAGTTCATCAGTAAACCAACGAGAGGATGAGGAGGTGGATGATGGAATCAATGACAATTCCTCGAGGTTTCCAATAAGATGGATTTCCATAGTTATGTGAACAAGGAGATAACAATTGCCAGATCAAATGATATATTGATGTATGTTCGAGGAAAACATCCACAATTAAACTTGCTTGACAGGTGCACCCAAAATATGGGGATGGGTTGCACGATAAATATTAGGACGACGACTTAATGAACAAAAAATTAAAATGAATCAATCGACCATTCACTTCAAAGCAATAGGGTTGCTGGGAATTTTGAATTCACACATCATAGTTCAATTGTCGGTATTCCGGTTAGAAACAACACGGGGACAAAGAAAGAATGGTGATGATGAGAAGTATCACTATACCAAGAATTCTTAAGAGGTGGAGTAATCCTCACGACATTCTTGACATAAAAGATGGTAACACTCCAAGGTAAAGAAGAACAAATGTTAGGTAGCAAGGAACTCAAGGTATAACACAAAACAGGAACAAGTTTGTGTTGGAGGGAAGGTAATAAAGTGGTTGATGATAACACAAATCATCGAGGCAAGGATGGTATTTCTCATCATGAATCCGATTGATATCCTGGAAGAGCTCATAAGGTTGATGATGATCACGACACATTTGTCGAGAGGTTACACGAAGATGTAATCGATCGACGATGACATCAAGTCAAACGAATGATGAAGCGAAAGGTTATTGGAACCCCGGTTAGGACACAAACTCGAAATCAAGTTTGTTGTTCAAGGAGAACTGATATGATGACGAAAATCGACGCAAGCTTAGTTCATCGTTGAAAGTTGTGCTCCGAGAATAAGGACCGTAGCACGCTTAAAAAATTAGTATGATGATGATATAGCTGATCAGGCTAGGAATGACTTAAAGGATTATTAAACTTCGTAAGCAACGAAAATTACTTAGAGTTATTGAATCGAAGTCTTGAATCGATTCACTTATCGATTTTCTCGGTTAACAAACAACCCGAAGCATGAAGTGACAAAGACAGGGTAAAGGTAGTACTCCATCAAAGGACAGGTAATGTAGTGCAATGGCATGATATCCTCGAGATACCGTGGGTAATAAACTGACTGCACCAACGTAGAGGTTGGACTGGGTATTGCTTTGCAGAGGACAAGTGCTTAAACTTGCCCAAGAAATGGGATCAAGGAAGAACATATGGTCGGAACCACGATTGCAAAAGGCGGATCGGATATGAGTTGAACTTATACCAAGGGAATAATTAATTTAGGAGAAGCTTTTAATGATAACATCTACATCGTGTCCATGGGCATGAACACAAGGTTCAAGGTCGACTCCCACTTCTTCAATGTATAATCTTTCATTCACTTCTCACGTTCAATGAAGCTGTAGTGTTGAAATTTTATCTGGCAAAATACCAGAAGAGTATGACTCGTGAAAACTTTCGAGTTCACACATATTAAGGAAGGCATAGGTTCAACCCATCAGGGTATCGTGGAAATATATACCACAAGCTTCAATAGTAAATACCACCAGCTCGAAAGCTGAGCATGGTTGAGAAAGCAGAGGATACAATTTACCAAAGGCATTATGTATCTGAGGGAAGGCTCACAAGGTTATTGAATATGAAGGACGTTGTTAGATAAAATCCAACAAAGGATCTGGTGGTCCACAAGGGATCTGACGTGAGCATCGGTACTCAACTAGAGCAAGAAGAATGCAAGGAGATAAGATTATAGAAAAAACTGACTAACTCAATTGTCAAATGCAAAGGAATTATGATTTCCAAATCAAGGGATCAGAAGCAATGCTCTGATTAGGGATGGATAAGTTGAATAGCCTTAGGGTACAATCAACGACAATTGGATTGGTCGAGAACCAATTCCAGTTAACAGAATGGCAGCTCAGCCGGAAAGGTAATTTATAAGGATCAATGATGATTGTGTGTATTCGCAAACATATTGAGTCAACAGACTCAAAATGATAATGACAAGCAATGTCAATAAGACTACGAGACTTATGGGATTAACCATAATGCAAGCAAGCAAGAATTTCAAGAGCCAAAGGCTCCAGAGGATTTTCGGAAGATCGAATAGTATTTTGAAGACTTTTGTGAAACACATGAACAAGCGAGGATGAGCGGATACTCTACAAGTGCGAGGATTTATTTGAAGGTGTTTTCATGTGGCAAAGAACTTCTAGGCAGTAGGCACATAGTATTCTCGGAACAATAGAGAAAACTTCGGGGTATCTTGTAATAACAAGATCAATGGGGGATGATCGTATGAATGGCAAGTGTAAGTAGTTATCCATAAGGGATTTATCGGTGGTCGGGAATAGCAAAAGTGATGGGCACAAAGTCTCGAGAGAATATCAAAGAGTATCTCCGAAATCTTCCGTGCGTCGGTGATCATCTGGATGAAGGGCCTCTCCGGGAGAAAGTATTTTCGAGAACCTAAAGTTAGATTTTAGTAAAAATCGTTTAACCCGAATAGAAGAGAGTTCAGAATCCTGCAGTAAAGGCCGAGGAGTAAAAGATCCTAGTACCACCCAATGGCGGCGTGGGCCCGTAAGGCACACAGCCATGTTAGTAAAAGTTTTGCAATGTCTAGACTCGACTTCGCCAAGGAGTGTGAAAGGGGATTCCTACAGATACGGCTCGATACCAACTTGTGGACGCCCCGATTCAATCGAACACTAATCATGCACGCATAAGCGTAATACGATCAAGATCGTGGACGACGGGAAGATATCACAACACAACTCTAAAACATAAATAAGTCATACAAGCATCATAATACAAGCCAGGGGCCTCGAGGGCTCGAATACAAGTGCTCGATCATAGACGAGTCAGCGGAAGCAACAATATCTGAGTATGGACATAAGTTAAACAAGTTGCCATAAGATGGCTAGCACAAACTGGGATACAGGTCGAAGAGGCGCGGGCCTCTCACAGGATCCTCCTAACTACTCCTGGTCATCGTCCGCGGACTGCACGTAGTAGTAGGCACCTCCAGAGTAGAAGGAGTCGTCGTCGACGGTGGCGTCTGGATCCGGGGCTCTATCGTCTGGTTGCAGCAATCGGGTAGAGAGATGGGGAAAAGGGGAAACAAGGCAACCGTGAGTACTCATCCAAAGTACTCGCAAGCAAGGAGCTACACTACATATGCATGGATATATGTGTAAAGGGGCATATCGGTGGACTGAACTGCAGAATGCCAGAATAAGAGGGGGATAGCTAGTCTTATCGAAGACTACGCTTCTGGTCGCCTCCGTCTTGCAGCAAGTAGAAGAGAGTAGACTGAAGTCCTCCAAGTAGCATCGCATAGCATAATCCTACCCGGCAATCCCCTCCTCGTCGCCCTGTTAGAGAGCGATCACCGGGTTGTATCTGGCACTTGGAAGGGTGTGTTTTATTAAGTATCCGATTCTAGTTGTAATAAGGTCAAGGTACAACTCCAAGTCGTCATGTTACCGAAGATCACGGCTATTCGAATAGATAAACTTCCCTGCAGGGGTGCACCACATTACCCGACACGCTCGATCCCATTTGGCCGGACACACTTTTCTGGGTCATGCCCGGCCGCGAAAGATCAACACGTCGCAGCCCCACCTAGGCACAACAGAGAGGTCAGCACGCCGGTCTAAACCTAAGCGCACAGGGGTCTGGGCCCATCGCCCTTAGCACACCTGCACGTTGCGAGGGCGGCCGAAAGCGGAACTAGCCCCCTTAATACAAGAGCAGCTTATGCGTTCCAATCCGGCGCGCTTCGGGCCACCGACGCCACGAAGTGCCGGCCGATACCTTGACGTCGGTTGCCCATATCTTGTCCCACGTGGCGGTTAGTGCATATAAGGTCAACGACCCAACTCAGATCAAATACCAAGAACTCGTTAAGCGTGTTAAGTATTCGCGAACGCCGAACAGAGCCAGGCCCACCTTTCTCCTAGGTGGTCTCAACCTGGCCTGCCGCTCTGCCTCAAAGTAACTGTCGGGGGCCGTCCGAACCTGTGCCCACCTCTACCGGGATGGAGCCACCGCCTTCAGCCCCCCATCTCCTAACAAAGTATCTCAAGTAAGGTAATAGTATAAAGTGTAATAAGATATGCCCATGATCACCTCCCGAAGTGATCACGGCCCAGTAGTATAGCATGGCAGACGGACAAGAGTGTAGGGCCACTGATGGAACACTAGCATCCTATACTAAGCATTAGGATAGCAGGTAAAGGTAACAACAGTAGTAGCAAGGACAAGCTATGCATCAGAATAGGATTAACGGAAAACAGTAACATGCTACACTACTCTAATGCAAGCAGTAGAGATAAGAATAGGCGATATCTGGTGATCAAAGGTGGGGCTTGCCTGGTTGCTCTAGCAAGAAGGAGGGGTCGTCGGTGACGTAGTCGACCACAGGGGCATCAGCATCATCACGGGGTCTACCGGAGAGAAGAGGGGCGAAACAGTAAATACATATCAAGCAAGTGCATAACAGCACAACAAGCAGAGCTAGACGTGTTCTAACGCGGTATGAGGTGATACCGGTGAAGGGGGGGAAACATCCGGGAAAGTATCCCCGGTGTTCCGTGTTTTCGGACAAATGAACCGGAGGGGGAAAGTTGCGTGTTTGCTATGCTAGGGATGTGTGGTGGAGAACGGGCTGCAGATCCGGATTCGCCTCTGGCCGTCTGAGCAACTTTCATGTTGAAAATAACTTAATCCGAGTTACGGAATAAAAGATATGATTTTCTAAAGATTTTATTAATTTCTGGAATTTAATTAATTATTTAACTTAATTCGAAAATGGATTTATGATATCAGCATGATGTCATGCTGACGTCAGCAGTCAACAGGGGTTGACTGGTCAACCTAACCAGTGGGTCCCACTGGTCAGTGACACATTTTAATTAAGCATTTTAATTAGGGAAAACTTTGTTTTTGCCACTCTAGTTTTTGCCCACTTTGCTTATGCCACTCTAGAATTTGACATTTCACTTTTGCCACTGTTAGCTTTTGATAATACATCACTTTTGCCCTTCCGTGGCAAAAACAAAATTTTCCAAGTGGCAATTGTGATACATGTCAAATGCTAAGAGTGGCAAAAGTGAAATGAAAAATTATCGTTTTTGCCACGGAATGGCATTTGTGATGTATTATCAAAAGCTAACAGTGGCAAAAGTGAGATGTCAAATTCTAGAGTGGCATAAGCAAAGTTGGCAAAAACTAGAGTGGCAAAAACAAAGTTTTCCCTTTTAATTAACCTAATCAGGATTAATTAGGGGGTGGGCCCCACTGTCATTGACTACTTAATTAGATAATTAATTAACTAACTAGGTTAAATTAGTTTAGTTAACAGATTAGTTAAGTTAACTAACAATATTTAATTAGGTTAAAATTAATTAGGTTAATTAATTAATTAACATTTTTATTTAACTATTTATATTATTATTTTTGAATTCTTTTTTTTATTCTGGGGCGTGGGCCCCATGTGTCTGTGGCCCAGAGGGGCTAGCGGGCATGCGGGCGCTGGGCGCAAAGCGGGGCGGGGACCGATCGGGCGCCTGCTCAGAAGGGGGCGAGGCCATGGCCGGTGGCGGCCCCATGGCAGGTGACCACCGGCGGCGGCGACAGAGGAGCACCGGGCGCTACCGGGCGGATCGCATAGGGCCGATGGCTGAGGACTGCGGGCGCCATGAGCCGATGGTCAGCGCCAAGACGCAGCGAGGGGCGCGAAAAGTGGGCGCGTCTGAGGGTGACCGGACGCGAGCAACGGCACGCGGTCGCGGCCAGCGTGCGTCGAGCGCACGCGTGCACAACGCGTGGGAGGGATACGGGGACAGGGGGAGAGGGGAGGGGCCTCTCGTTCGTCGTGAGAAGGGGGCGGCGAGGCTCGGGGGCAACCCGCGGGGAGGAGGACGGAGACGATCAACGGAGACGGGGAGGCGATCCGGCGACGGGCGCGGCGATGAGGCCGTTGATGGAGAGGGCGAGGGGGCGGCGCCGACGGGGACCTCGGGTGACGGTGGACGGCTTCGGGCGACGGGTGGCCGTGCCAGGGCGAGGCAGTCGGGACGAGGGAGCGAGGTGGGGACGGGCGGCATCGGTGTGGAGGCGGGGCGGCGGAGGGCGACGCCATCCGGGTAGGTGCTGACATCGGGGACGACGCGACGGAGAGGGGCAGGCCGGCGAGGTGGGGCTCCGGTGAGGCGGCGTGGTCTCCTGGCGGCGACGAGCGACGGCGTCGGTGGCCTCCTCCTCGATCCCGATCCAAATCAGGGGAGAGGGGGGAGGAGATATTTTCGGGGAGGAGTGGGGGAGTGTCGGTGGCGGTTCGGGCACTGGGGGTGGATAAGGGGAGTGGGGGAGTGGCCGGCTGGGCCGGTTTGGGCCTGCCCAGTTGGGCCGATGGCCTGCTGGGTTTCTCCTTTTTTTGTTAGTTTGTTTTCTCTTTTGTATTTTCTATCTTTTATTCATTTTCTATTCTGTTTTATTTCATTTTAAATCATTTAGGCCATTTCTAAAAATGAGTTTGCTGCACTAAAAATACCTATGCCATTTTTGGCACAGCCCGAACATTTTGTTTTGTATATTTGAAAACTTTTATTGTTGACATTAATTTGAATTTGAATTTTGAAACGGTTCCGAATTAACCCAAGATTAGCAACAGTAATCAAGGTGACATGGCATCATTAGCAGAGGGTTACTGTAGCTTAATTATCCGGGCGTCACACTGAGGCGGTCACGAGGGTGGAGGGTGCGCCCCCTGCCTTGTGGGCCCCCTGACGCTCAACCGACGTACTCCTTCCCCCTATATATACCTACGTACCCCCAATAGATCAGAAGGAGAGCCAAAAACCTAATTCCACCGCCGCAACTTCCCGTATCCACGAGATCCAATCTTGGGGCCTGTTCCAGAGCTCCGCCGGAGGGGTCATCCACCACGGAGGGCTTCTACATCAACACCATAGCCCCTCCGATGAAGTGTGAGTAGTTTACTTCAGACCTTCGGGTCCATAGCTAGAAGCTAGATGGCTTCTTATCTCTTTTTGGATCTCAATACAATGTTCTCCCCCTCTCTCGTGGAGATCTATTCGATGTAATCTTCTTTTTGCGGTGTGTTTGTTGAGACCGATGAATTGTGGGTTTATGATCCAGCTTATCTATGGAAAATGTTTGATTCTTCTCTGAATTCTTTTATGTATGATTGAGTTATCTTTGCAAGTCTCTTCGAATTATCCGTTTGGTTTGGCCAACTAGATTGGTAGTTCTTGCAATGGGAGAAGTGCATGGCTTTGGGTTCAATCTTGCGGTGTTCTTACCCAAAGGATGTAAAGGGTTGCAAGGCACGCATCGTATTGTTTCCATCGAGGATAACAAGATGGGGTATTTATCATATTGCATGAATTTATTCCTCTACATCATGTCATCTTGCTTAAGGCATTACTCTGTTTTTAACTTAATACTCTAGATGCATGCTGGATAGCGGTCGATGAGTGGAGTAATAGTAGTAGATGCAGAATCATTTCGGTCTACTTGTCTTGGACGTGATGCCTATATACATGATCATTGCCTAGATATACTCATAACTATGCTCAATTCTTTCAATTGCTCAACAGTAATTTGTTCACCCACCGTAGAATATCTATGCTCTTGAGAGAAGCCACTAGTGAAACCTATGGCCCCTGGGTCTATTCTCATCATATCAATCTCCATCACTTTATTTACTTGCTTTGCTTTTACTTTTCACTTTGCATCTTTATACCAAAAATACCAAAAATATTATCTCTATCAGATCTCACTCTCGTAAGTGACCGTGAAGGGATTGACAACCCCTAATCGCGTTGGTTGCGAGTAGCTATCGTTTTGTGCAGGTACGAGGGACTTGCGCGTGGCCTCCTACTGGATTGATACCTTTGTTCTTAAAAACTGAGGGAAATACTTACGCTACTCTGCTGAATCATCCTCTCCTCTTCAGGGAAAACCAACGCAAGCTCAAGACGTAGCACTCTACCATTACTCCACCTCCAGTACTAGTAGTATAAAGAAATATAGGCCGGAGCTTCAGCGCTTTCTTCCCAAGGGCTGCCCACTTGCTTCTCACACTACCACCCCCCCTCCAAATCTAAAAAAGACGGCCCCTCTCTCCCTCCTCACCGGTGGTCACAGATCCGCCGGGGAAGAAAAGGACGTGCAGCGTTGACGCACTTTGCGTCGGTGGCGAGCGAGGTCATGCATCGACGACAAGGCCGTCCTCTCAGACCTAAGCGCCCAGCTGGATGGCCTCCATCCCCAAGCTTCGCTGCCGTAGTGTGTGCGGAGGACGGCGACCATGAGCGAAGCCACTTCCCGCCGACCCTCGGGTATGCTACCTCTTTTGAACCATACCCTTGTTCTATTGCCCCATCTCGCCACGTGCGTTGCATATGGATCTTTTCCACTCCACCATCTTCCCAATTTGCTATCCTCTGCTTTCTGCTGGCCACGCAGACGAAAACCATAATTTGCACTATTAAGGGAGACCCTACTTCATGCAGACTAATCCATATGCAGGGTTGAATAAGGAAAGGAAGGGAGACTGTACTGTCCAAGAGAGTAGGCATCGAACCCGCATCTAGGTTGAGAAGGGGAAATCAGTAGCTAAGGAACGAGTCTCGTGTCTCTTGGTTGAAGAAGGGTAGAAAGGCATGACAACGCAATAGAGAATGACCAGGTCGATCGGTTTGTTGTCCTCACATAGGAAAAAGGTGGCTAAAGAGAACAAAAATGGGACGTAATCCACATATGCCTGGATATTTGTTGCTCGGGCAACCATATCTCCCTCACCACTCTGCGTCCGTGGAGGTACATCATAAGTGCGCCCAATCGTCCTAATGGGCCTCCCATGCTCTTATTGCCACTTTTTGCTGTTAGTATAATGCCCAGTCAAGTCAAGCAATGCTCTCGCTAAAGTGATGCCACATTTAACTAATGCCGCTCTCAATCTAATGCCACCGATAAATTTAAGCAATGTCATTTAATGTCACTGGATTATTTCAGGGTTAGCTGTTGATTGTGGATGTATTAAAGATTTTTCAGCTAAGGCATTCTAATGTTGTTGCACAGCCAGTATACCAACGATGAAACTTGTTACTACCTTCAGATTTTTGCCTTTGTTAATGCTTATAGATTACATACCTCACTTTCATGAGATAAGTTAATTTTTTTATGCAGTGTCACCAAAATGCCAAGGCTGATGTCATTTTATTTTGGTTAAACTGCATGCACAATTATGAAGACAAGAGGAAAGGTCAAGAGTGGGCACCTCCTCCTCCGGCTGTTCTCTTGATTCGCTCGATCAAGTTTTTATGTTTGATCGATTATCAAGATTGGGATAGCAATTTTAAGGTCCCCCGAGTTGAAAACGATATTTACCTTGGAGGTACATGGTTTGCAATTTTTTATACTGTCATTAGTTAATAATGCTAGTTACCTTCAGACTTTTTATTTGGTTTAATGCTCATGCAGCTAGTATACCAATCTTTGAAACTTGTTACCTTTACATTTTGTATTGTTAATTCTTATAGAAACCTTCGATGCTAGAGTTTATTGAAATCTGTTCAAGAAAACCATTGTAATTGTACCCTATAATAAACTAACTACTCTCTTGTTGCACTAGCCACCGGATTAGTGTATATTTGTAGTATTCGAATGGTGTTGCATTAGCGTATGGACATAAATAAAGTGTGGCAAGCTTTCCCAGATATGTGCTCAAGAAAACTACTACCTGTTTTTCTAAATACTAGACGTTTGGGTACTTTAAATTGAACCGCAAAAACGTCTTATATTAAGGAACAGAGGGTGTAGAGTTCACTCAAATTATCCCGGTAAAGCTAGTCACACCTTTGTTAAAATTAATGTTCATTATGTTATCGAGGAGGTGCATGTATGTTTGTCTCTAATGCCTGTCGACTACATACGACATCATGATGTAATGTTAAGTCATTTCCTTTTGTACAGTGTCACCGAATTGTCAAGGCGGTGATGGCATTTTATTTTAGTAGAACTGCACAAAATTTGCTTAAAATAAGAGGAAAGGTCAGAATGGCTCGCTTTTTCGTAAAAAACTATGTATGCCTTCTGACATCACCGATGTTGCTTTATTTATTCCTTCAAATAGGTGGTTAGAAACAGTCTTGCTACCTTTTCCCATTAAGAAATTGGAATGCTTATATTTGTGAGTCTATGCTTCAACTAGTGCCACTTTTATAGTAATCACACTTTCAAAATCTATGCAAACAGGGATGCTCGATTTTAGTGGAACTGCACAAAAAGTCCAACTAGTTCAACATTAGGAGCATGTTTTTTTTCCAAACCTTTATATCCAATTGGTGGCACTATGAGTTGTTCATTACAAAGGTACATGGTTTGCTACTATCTTGCTACTCTTTTGTCTTTGTCATTAGATAGTAATACTAGTGGTTTGCATGTGCATTTATTGGCAGGGTGTACCTACATTGGAGGTGCAGGACAGGATTCAATGATTGGATGCTCAATTTCGGTTGTATTGACTTCACCTCTTCCATCACTACGAACATGGTGTGGTATATGTTTACTAGCTGCTTGATATTTGTGCAGACAGAGATGCCTACCCGTTGCTATTTGGCAAACAAACAAAGTGTCCGCAATTTTGGTTGAACTGCACAAGAGAATAGTATAGTCACTGCATGCAGTGCCATTTGAAAATAGACACAAAGATTGGATAGTCACTTCATGAATTTGCGAGAAAAGTAGTCTTGTACTATTCTTGGCCAACACTAGGTGCTCAATTGCTTTGGTCTGATTATGCAATGGGCATCATTTTGCCTAAGTTAAAGTTTATATTCCGAGAATAGTCTCGCGGTGTGATCGAGAGAAGACCAAATCATATTGCAGTGGATGTTCCTCCATCATGTGTGGTTCATTCTCATGGTTCCAAATTTGTTGGTGAAACCACTTACGTTTGCAAGAGGAATTGTAGACTTCACAAACAAATTTGTCTTTCGATCGTATCTTGAATGTTGGCCAAGATAAGCATCCATGTTAGTAGGAAGAATAGATGTTTTTTATAGATCTTTGCTTTTGGAGCTACATATTTGTATATGATCTGTGAATCATTGAGATGCATTAACATGTTGATCTTATGTATGGGAATCATACTAGTTAGTTTTAGTTGCGACGCAAGATCCGAAGTGGTTGATCTTTGCTTTTGGAGCTACATATTTGTATATGATCTATGAATTATTTAGATGCATTAACAGTTCCTTATTTCTGTTCGCTCAGTGTTTACAAGTTACTGATCGATCACTAGCTAGCCCACGAATGCGCTCCTGGCAGTTTTATTTGCGACGCAAGATGCGAAGTGGCAGTTTTTTGAATAAAAATGCCTACCTCTGAAGAAACTGACAAGCTACACTATCAATCCTACACGGATAAAAATGCCTACCTCTGAAGAAACTGACAAGCTACACTATCGATCCTACACGGATAAATAGCGGATCACGCACGTACTACCTCCTTTCCGGTTTGCAGGGCTCAACTCAAGAAATGACCTACTGATCCTGAACGAATAAATAGCAGATCACGCACGTACTAGTACCTCCTTTCCGGTTTGCAAGGCTTAATTAAAACCTCTCACCAACCAAGGTACTCCCTCCGTCCGGGTTTATTAGTCCCGTGAGCAAAGCAGCAAGACCAAGGCATGGCAATAATTAACGGCTTGCAGAAGTTTAAGCCTAATTAATTCCAGCGATTTAAGTGGCTGCATGCGTGCCTCGGCTGCGACTTCGCTGCATCTTTGCTGCGTCTTGCTGCGAGTGATTCTGAGTGCCTGCATGCAGCCGGCCATAATTAAGGCAGCTAACTGATGCAAAAAAAGATATGCTTTAATTGTTGCGGGCTTTTTAAATCTGTGGAATCATTATTGACAAGGAGGGAGATGATTTGAGTGCACTCGTTTGACCGCCATGCCGGCGTGTGACCTAGACGGGACGGGACGGCACAGTCATAATTTCAGTTTCTCTTGTTTTCCATAGCAAGCTGGCGCGCTAAGCCATTATGCATTGAATTCCAATGACCGTCGTGCTACCTTCCCCCTATAAGTACTGTTTCCCGGCCTTCTCCGGTGCCACCGTGACCCAACTCGCCATATCCTCATAAGCCCCCACCGGCCCGACCTCGCTCGCCACGTCCACCATGCCCCCGCCCATCCACGGTAGGCGACGCCGGAGGCGGTCACCGCCGGAACTAGTGTTCGGTATTTCACCGGAAGGCAGACAGAGGGAGGCATTCTATCTGTCTTTAGATGGCAATGCGGAGATCGAGGAGTTGATGGAGCGCGACCGCATGGCGGAGGAGCAGAAATTGTTGGAGCGCGACCGCCTGGCGGAGGAGCAGCGTATCACCGATTTGCGTCGCTAGCGGGACATGGAGTAGCAGCGCACCGACGCTCTGAGTCACGAGCAGAGCGCCTGCAACTAGGCCGACTACATGGAGACCGGCGCCCGACAAATAGCCCTAGAGGCTGTCGGGCACGCACGCGTTCGCAACGCCGATTTTTACTACCAGCTCGTCAAGTGGGTTTCTCGCTTGGAAGCCGCAGCTTCGATGGACTACGCCGGCATGGAAAGGGCCAACGCGCGCGAGCAACGCTCCCTATCGCACCTCTTGCAAGTCCGAGGCGAGGCGCAGGACGCCGGTGCCGGCGTTTAGCGTGTACCACAGATGGCCTGTCTAGACAGCCTTTTAAATGAGTTGTATTTGTCCTCCATGGGTTTAGAGGCTGACTTGTGGGCCTAGCAAGTTGATGCGTACACAATCAGGAGATGATTGTACGTGGAGAGGATGACAGCAGGGACCCGCCAAGGTCATGGCGACGCATAAGCAAGTGCCTCCTTATTTCAAGCCAATAAAAATGGCTCCTCCTAGTGGATTTCGACATCTGGGTCCCATGCCATTGTCAACGTAGTCAATAAGCGAGAGAATTACAACGAGCGGTGACACGAGGGGACCCAAAGAGCTTGCCCAGTTATTTTTGTTTTGGGTTAATTTGATAAATGCCACTCCAAATCTGGTGTATCCAAGAAATGCCACTGCAATTTCCAAACTTTGAAAAATGCCATTTCATGCCATTTCTAGTGGCATTTTTCGAAGTCCAGAGTGGCGTTTTTCAAAGTTTGCAAACTGCAGTGGCATTTTTCAAATTTGCAAAAATTGCAGTGGCATTTTTCAAAGTTTGGAAATTGCAGTGGCATATTTATGAATCGTCATAACTGGAGTGACATTTATCTAATTTGTTTTTGAGATGAAAGCAGGGTGTCAACTGGGCTGTGCGGGACACTCTGGCCTGTCTAGACAGCCTTTTCTTTTATGTTTACCACAGACCAGCCCAGTAGTTTTTTTTCTTTCTGAAAATGGCTAGCCCAGTTTTTTTGTGATTTATCAAGTAAGTCGCTTTATCAGGCCTGTTGGGCTGCAAATCTTTCAAGACGAGGAGAGCTTCATTCGGGTTGGCTGAGAAAATGGCCTATCAGTAATGAGAAATGGGTTGTACATTTTTAAAACACATCAAACCGGTAATTAGTTTCAAATATCTTTTTTTCATTTAGAGATTTTAAATTGCATTGATTTTTATGCGTGGACAATTTATTGGATTTGATATTGATATACATTTATTTTTAAAATCAGTCTGAATGTGACTCAAAATTTCAGTATTAAAATAGTTCGCATCAAGACCGACATATGCAAAAAATCGTATATTTTTTTAACCGTGGCCACAATATGGGCTGTAATGCTAACAAAAAGAATATGGGCTCCAAAAAACCCATAAGAATTAGCAAATGGGATGTAAATTATTTGAAATAATGGCAGATGGGTTGTATGCTGTTTTCCACAGATTTGAAGCTTTCCACAGATGGCATGTATACTGTTGGATGTCCATCCAACGGCCGTCGTGCTTCTTCAATCTCTGCTCTTCCTGATCCAGGCGCTCAAACAAGCGCCGGCGAGACTGCCTGCTCCCTCCTCCTCATGACCGGTTGTGCTGCTTCTTGTGAGCCTCACCGCCCACCGTACTCCCATCGCTGGCCTAGCCATCCCTCTACTCACCCACAGTCCCACACATGTCGTTATTCTCCGTGACGGCAAAGCGAACCAAGTAAACCCTCGTGACAGTCGTACTCCCCTCCGCGTGGGGAAACAAGCTGCCGAGTCTTCCTGCCTCCGTGTCGTTCCTTCCTAGGCCTCGCCGTCGTCCACCGCCTGGTGCTCTCGGCGTGGCGTGGTCAACGTGGTCAACGAATCGACATGCATCTGAAGTGGATTTGTACGTGGAGAGGCCGACAGCTGGGTCCACGGCCGCACGCAAGGAAATTCCACCTTATTACACGCAAAAATAATGATTCCTCCACCTGACATCAGGGACCCACCGAAAGGGCCTCAGTATTTCGTGAAAAAAACGTTACCGCCGCTGACAGCTCGGACCCACCAGCTATATCTTCGCATGCAAGGAAGTGCCTCCTTATTATGCACAAAAAAAATGAATACTCCCACGCTATTTGGGACCCGGTATAGTGGGCCTACTAAGTTGACGGGGCGAAGGGCTTTGTCAACTTAGTCAATATGCACGATTCTAGCTCGACCGACCGTGACGATGTCCATCCAATGGCCGTAGTGCTTCTTCAACCTCTGGTGTTCTTGCTCCGGCCGCCCAAAGCAGCGCCCGGTCGTGCCGCTTTGCTCCTGCCTCCGTGGCGGTTGTGCTGCCGTGAGGCCTCACCGCCTAATACTACTCCCACCGCTGGCCAGGCCATCCCTCCACTCCACTCACCCACACCCCTATTATTCTCACAGCGGTAAGCGCAGCCGAACCGATTGAACCCTCGTACTCCTCTCCGGCGTGGGCATCCACTGCCGCGTCTTACCCGGCTCCGCGTCGTCCCCTTCCTAGGCCTCGTCGTCGTCCACCGCCATGGTGCTCTCGGCGCAGCGTGGTCAATGTGGTCAACGACCGAATTCCATCGGAAGAATACTGTACGTGGAGAGGCTAACAGCTGGGTCTTATTATGCGGAAAATAATTATTCCTCCACCTGACAGCAGGGACCCACCGGACAGGCCACCAGTATTTCACGAAAAAAATGTTTGCCCCTGACTGCTGGGACCCACCCGACGGGCCACCGTATTTCACGAAAAAAAAGTTCCCCCTGCTGTCATCTCGGACCCACCGGAAGTGCTTCCTTATTACGCACAAAAAAATGAATACCCCCTGCTAGCTGGGACCCACCTTGGTGGGAGGCTGACTTGTGGGCCTACTAAGTTGACAGGGATGAAGGGCTTTGTCAACTTAGTCAATATAAACGATTCTAGCTCCAGTGACCGTATGATGTCCATCCAACGGCCGTAGTGCTTCTTCAACCTCTGGTCTTCTTGCTCCAGCCGCCCAAAGCAGCACCGGTCGTGCCGCATGCTCCTGCCTCCCGTGGCCGGATGTGCTGCCGCGGAGGCCTCACCGCCCCCTACTATTCCCACCGCTGGCCAGGCCCTGCAGCGACGGTAGCCTCACACCGCAGCCGAACCAGTGAACCCTCGTACTCCTCTCCGCACGGGCTTCCCCTGTCGCGTCTTCCCCGGCTCCCCGTCGTCCCCTTCCTAGGCCTCGCCGTCGTGCACCACCCTGATGCTCTCGACGCGGCGTGGTCAACATGGTCAAGGAACGACTTCCATCGGACGTGGACTGTACATGGAGAGGCTGACAGCTGGGTCCACGGCCGCAGCAAGGAAGTGCCTCCTTATTACGCGGAAAATAATTATTCCTCCACCTGACAGCGGGGACCCACTGGACGGGCCATCATATTTCACGAAAAAAACGTTTCCCGATCGCCGGGACCCACCAGCTACATCTTCGCATGCAAGGAAGTGCTGACGATCTGTCACATCCCTAGTTACGGTATGACCTAGACTAGCTAGTCATGTGTGCATCATGTTTAAATTCCATTTAAGTTTGAAATGAGGATTTGTGAAACCCTCAGAATCATTTCTGGAAATGACCCAGATAAAAATTGCTTCAATTTGGCCCAAAAAAATGTTCCTGTTTTCTCTAAAAATATTGGTCAGAGGTAAAATTCCAACCAATATTTTTGGGAGCTCAGAAGTATTTATTTTTGGCCATTTGAATTAATGCAAAGAATATTTGCCTTGGATATATATATGTTATATATATAATATATGTCCAAAATTATGCTAGTTGTCGAGGAGTTCTGGAATAATATAAATAGCTCCTACAAAAATTGGCATAAGAAAATAAATTGATTTAGTAATTTTATTAAATCAAAACATATGTCAGAAAAATAGAAAAGAAACAAAACCAGAAATGCTTACTTGTGCTCACTGAGGCACAGCAGTATGCCCAGGGCCGGGCTCGATTCTGTTACGCCCAGCCCACTGTGGGCATAGCCGTCTTCCTCCTCTTGCCAAGAGGCAGAGGGGAAGCGGTGCCCGCCAGGCGCGCATGCATCTGCCGTCAAGGCGTCCTTCTCGCCGCCCTGGAGCGTCTGGACGACGCCACGCGCCCCCCGGACCCTCTCACTCTCCCCAATCCTCCCCTCTCCTCTCCCTCGCTTTCTCGCGCGACGCCCGAACACCACCGTCGCCGTCGCACGCCGTTGCCGCGCCACCGCCACGGACTCGCCTCCCCGACAAGTCCAAAAGCTCCGCACCATCTTCCTCGTCCTCGACGCCAAGCCACGCGCCTCGGGAGGCCCTAGAGCGCCGCCATCGCCATCGTCTTCATCTCCGGCCACCCGAGATCGCCCTCGCCGTTCCGGTCGCGTTCGACCCTCCTCGAGCTCGCTGACGACGTTTACGTTCTCCCCATGAGCTCTACTTCGTTATCCCCTCCTCCCCATGCTTGTTTGCCCTGCCTAGCTAGCTCAGCTGCCGTGCCTGAGACCTCATCGCCGCCGGCCATGGTGCCACCGTGGTCACAGCTGCCACAGCTCGCAACCGAGCTCACCGCCGTTCTCAGTGCCCTCCCAGCGTCGTTTGCACCCGATCGCAACCCCCTAGTGCCCTCAGTAGCACCTAACCCGACGCACCCGACTTCGCCGCCGCTGAGCTCGCCTGGGCGAGCTCCGGCAAATCCCCGCCTCTTCCACTTGCTCCAGACGACGCGGACGGCGCCGGCTCCTCGCCCGTGGTCTCCGTCGCCCAAATGGTCGCCGGAAGGCCGATCCCGAGCCTCCGCCACGTTCGCTCGCCGGGCAAGAACGGCCGGGATTGACCGGTCAACTCAGCGCTAATTAACCCCCGGTTGACCTGTGTTTGACCGTATGGGTCAATGACAGGGCCCGGCCTACGACTAATTTTTAGTTAGGGAAATTATTTAACCTCTGTTATTTAGCTATGACACTGACGTGTGGAGCCCACACGCCAGGTTTGACCCCAGTCAGCCGCAGTTGACTTGCTGACGTCATGCTGACCTCAAGCTGACGCAATAAATGATTTCTGGAATTAAAATAAATCAGGAAATTCCAGAAAATAGCCAAAACTTCAAAAATTCATATAAATTCAACCGTAGCTCAGATTGAAATAATTTATATATGAAAATTATCAGAAAAATGCAATCTATCCATCTATACCAGTTTCATGCATGATAAAACAACTTATACCTGCTGTATAGGTGAAAACACATGAATGGCATTTATAAGAGCTTATTTTGAGTTGCATTTGAACCTTTGGTTCAAATGGACTTCAACCTAATGAATGCTAGTTACATTAGCTCAAACAGCATCACATCTTCATGCCATGTTCATGCATCATATTGTTGCATATGCTTGTGTATTGATTGTTGGCACCGTTCCTTCTCGATAGGTCCCGCCTCGAGACCGATCCAGAATACTGTCGAGGAGCGGTGCCCCCTGTTGGTCTACTGTGCAAGCAAACCCCTTGTTCATTACGATATAATCCTACTCTTTCGCTCCTGCTCTCGGTTATTGCATTAGGACAACAATGAATCATTTGCTACTTTGTGCATGCGGTAGTTGAACCCATTCCTCTGCATGACCCGTCATTGCCACAAAGAATAGTTGAAACCCACTAGCATGTGTAGGAGTTGATTGAGCCATGTTGTGTTCCTACCATGCTATGCCTGCTATTGCTTAGAGTTGTGTCAGGTCTGATTCATTGGGAATGAATTGGAGTACAGTTCTATGTTACGATCTTTGAGAGTGAAATGTGTGAACACGATTTGGTAAAGGTAGCGGTGAGAGGCCATGTAGGAGTACATGGTGGGTTGTCTCACCGGAACCGTCCTTAAGCACTGAGTTCTGTGTATGTTGTCCAATGACTAGCTACTACCACACATTGGAATGCTTAAGTGCCCTCTCGACTTATTAACCAACTTGACCTCTGTCCAGGAGTCGCAACTAGTTTCTGGTGTTTGTAGGTAGTGTTAGTAGTCTACCAAGTGGCACCCGGCCAGGTGGGCTTGGGACAGACTAGGCACAAGTGGCACGGTGTACCAAGCGTAGATCCATCCGGCGAGGTGGGCTTGGGAACCCTGCACACATCATTTGGGGCCGTGAGCGACACCCCGGCCGGATCTCCTTGCGGATGGAACCCAAATAGGCGATAAACCTGGATTAGAGTCTTGTGTGGTTAGTCAGGTCGTGGCCGACACCCTCACCAGGCTTCCGCTTGAAGGTTGCCGAGGTACATGACGTGTACATGGTGATAAGTGGTGAGAGCGTGTGTGAAGAAGTACACCCTTGCAGGGTTAACATGATCTATTCGAATAGCCGGGTCCGCGGTTATGGACTTCTTGGATGCTTACGTGGTACATAGACAACTTGAAGTGGATACTATAAAATGCTCAAGGCAAGTGTGAGTGCTATGGATGGCCTTCTCATATGGAGACGGGGATGAATCCATAGTAGTGTATTGATGTGGTGGCTAGTGGACTCGTGTATGTTGCTTCACCTCAAAGAAGTTCTCGGTAGTCGAGAACAGGATAGCCACAGAGTCAAAGTCGGCTTGTCGCAACTAAACCCCACATTACCTTCTTGATACAAATGCATGTATAATAGGATCTGATGTAAGTCTTGCGAGTACCTTTGTACTCACGTTGCTTTATTTATGTTTTTGCAGCGGAGACTTCAGTCTTACTAGTGGTTCCGCTTGGACTTCGACGAGTAGCTTGTTACCTCAGCTACGATCTTGTACCCTTGGGAGAGTCTTGTAGATAGTCAGGCTTCTCAGTCTTTTCATTTGTAGATGTCTGTACTCGGACATGTAATGCTTCCGCTTGTTGCTTGTATGCTCTGAATGATGGGTCATGTGACCTCTGTTTGTATTTAATGCTATGTGGCTCTTCTGGGCCTTTATCTATATGAGTTTGCGTTATGTTGTGATGCCATGTTGTACAGCACATACTTGCATGTTATGCGTACGTGTAATGTGTATTGCTATGTGTGGGATCCGACAACCTAGTTGTTTATCCTTGGTAGTCTCTCTTAGGGGAAATGTAGTCTTGTGCTTCCGGGAGCCATAGTAGTCCGCTACAGCCCGGTTCACCGGAGTCCTGCTAGCCCAAAGCACTATCGCTTCCGGAACACTTGACCGGGCCGCATGTGATTCAATTCGTTCTGTGTACATCGCCTTCGGAAATGTCACGCGGTGACATCCGGAGTCCTGCCTAGCCTGCTACAGCCCGGGGTCCCGGAGTCCTGTTAGCCTAGTGCTACAGCCCGGATTCGCACGCTGCTGACCGACATGCTCGATGTTGATTCACGTATGCCTGTCCCCGTAAGTTAGTGCCACTTTGGGTTCACGACTAGTCATGTCGGCCCGGGTTCTCTGTCATATGGATGCTAGCGACACTATCATATACGTCAGCCAAAAGGCGCAAACGGTCCCGGGCCATGGTAAGGCGACACCCGTGGGAATACCGTGCGTGAGGCTGCAAAGTGATGTGAGGTGTTACTGTGCTAGATCGGTGTGACTTAGAATCGGGTCTGATACGCCGGGACCCACCTGGTCGAAGCGCATATAGCGTTGTCATTACGGTCGTGAACGGTATGCATTACATATATACCGGGTCGATGTGGAGGCGCGCACGTGTCATAGTAGAGGCGCGTACGTGTCATAGTAGAGGCGCGCACATAGCATGTACACGTACGTACAGCAGCCAGGGTGCAAGAAAGAAAATACGGCCACGTACGTACATACGGGCAGGGTCTCGAACGCCTACTCGCGCATACATACATGGTTGGGTCGGAACGGAGAAACAACGTTGTCGTCGTGTTTATGGGGAGCCAACCGGCTGGGTCGGAACGGAATGCGTGGTTGTGTTCATCGGGAGGGCTTGGACGGAACAGGCGATGGAAACGAGGCCTGGCGTACCGCAGAACGGAGGAAACGGACCTCCTACGGTCGAAACGGGGGTCCTGTTGATCGGGAGGGGTGTGGCGTACCGCAAAATGGAGGAAACGAACCTCCTACGGTCGAAATGGGGGTCCTGTTGATCGGGAGGGGTGTGGCGTACCGCAAAACGGACAAAACGGACCTCCTACGGTCGAAACGGGGGTCCTGTTCATCGGGAGGGGTGTGGCGTACCTTAAAACGGGGGACTCCACGGGATACTATTCATCTCCACCGTCGACCTCCTCCAGCCTCCACAGGCTCCTGTTCATCCAGCCTCCATCGTGCGCTACTCCACCGCCTACTGTTCAACCACCCATCCACCGTCTACTGTTCATCCAGCCCTCCACACCACGGGGTCCTGTTCAACCACCCTGATACGTCTCCAACGTATCTATAATTTTTGATTGCTCCATGCTAGTTTATCTATTGTTTTGGACTATAATGGGCTTTATTTTCTACTTTTATATTACTTTTGGGACTAACCTATTAACCGGAGGCCCAAATTTCGTAATTGTCGTTTTTTGCCTTTTTGTGTTTCAAGAAAGCAGAACATCAAACGGAGTCCAAACGGAATGAAACCTTCGGAAGCGTGATTTTCTCACCGAACGTGATCCAGAGACTTGGACCCTCACGCCAAGGAACATCGGAGGCGGTCACGAGAGTGGAGGGCGCCTCAGGGCGCCCCGCCTCGTGGGCCCCCGATGCTCCACCGACGTACTCCTTCCTCCTATATATACCTCATTGCCCCCAAACGATCGTAACAGGAGCCAAAAACCTAATTCCACCGCCACAACTTCCTGTATCCACGAGATCCCATCTTGGGGCCTGTTCCGGAGCTCCGCCGGAGGGGGCATCCACCACGGAGGGCTTCTACATCCAACACCATATCCTCTCCGATGAAGTGTGAGTAGTTTACTTCAGACCTTCGGGTCCATAGCTAGTAGCTAGATGGATTCTTCTCTCTTTTTGGATCTCAATACAATGTTCTCCCCCTCTCTCGTGGAGATCTACTCGATGTAATCTTCTTTTTGCGGTGTGTTTGTTGAGGCCCGATGAATTGTGGGTTTATGATCCAGCTTATCTATGAGTAATATTTGAATCTTCTCTGAATTCTTTTATGTATGATTGAGTTATCTTTGCAAGTCTCTTGAATTATCCGTTTGGTTTGGCCAACTAGATTGGTAGTTCTTGCAATGGGAGAAGTGCATGGCTTTGGGTTCAATCTTGCGGTGTCCTTACCCAAAGGATGTAAAGGGTTGCAAGGCACGTATTGTATTGTTGCCATCGAGGATAACAAGATGGGGTATTTATCATATTGCATGAATTTATTCCTCTACATCATGTCATCTTGCTTAAGGCGTTACTCTGTTTTTAACTTAATACTCTAGATGCATGTCAGATAGCGGTCGATGAGTGGAGTAATAGTAGTAGATGCAGAATTGTTTCGATCTACTTGTCTCGGACATGATGCCTATATACATGATCATACCTAGATATACTCATAACTATGCTCAATTTCTACAATTGCTCAACAGTAATTTGTTCACCCACCGTAGAATACGTATGCTCTTGAGAGAAGCCGCTAGTGAAACCTATGGCCCCCGGGTCTATTCTCATCATATCAATCTCCATCACTTTTATACTTGCTTTGTTTTTACTTTGCTTTTTTTACTTTTCACTTTGCATCTATATACCAAAACTACCAAAAATATTATCTCTATCAGATCTCACTCTCGTAAGTGACCGTGAAGGGATTGACAACCCCTAATCGTGGCCTCCTACTGGATTGATACCTTGGTTCTCAAAAACTGAGGGAAATACTTACGCTATTGTGTTGCATCATCCTTTCCTCTTCGGGGAAAACCAACGCAAGCTCAAGACGTAGCACACCCCTCCACGGGCACCCCTCCACCGTCTACTGTTCATCCAGCCCTCCACCACACCACGGGGTCCTATTCATCCAGAGGCAACGCCACCGCTCACTGTTCATCCAAGCCCCCCCCCCCCCGGGCAACACTCACTATTCATCCTAGAGGCAGCATCGATCGGCTTCAGTTAGCAGCAGAGTGAAGGAATCGCCGATCGGGTTCTCATAATGACCATCGATCGATTGCTCGGGTTCAAGAACGCGTAGCCTACGGTGCAATCGCCGGGTTCAGTTAGAGCCCTACGCCTCGCCGGGTTGATTAGAGCCAACGCCTCGCACACTGCAGCGTCGTGTCACGAGAGAAAGCAGCGCATCGCCGGCCCCGACCTCCCACCGTAATCGGAACTCCCCAAAATTTTCCTCCCTCGCTTCTACCACGGTTTTTCCGTCATGGACGGCCCAAAGAATGTCATGCAGCTGCTTCTCCGGCCCGCCCAGGACGAAAAGCCCATTTTCTGTCATGATTTTTTGTCATAGAAGTAGGAGCCCACCACATCTATGATGATACCGGGTTTTGTCATCGTCATAGAAGTGTCATATGTATGACAGGAAAAAAATTCGTTCGGCCCAAAATGGCACGGATGTGTCTTTTTTTTGTAGTGTCTCCGGCGTTGGAGCCGCACATGGATTTAACCTTAGGAAATACTCATGTCACCGGAACTCCGGACTCCTTTCCGGGTATAAGTTCTGAACCATGTGGGTTCGCGGATACCGAACTTGATCGCTTAACGATCTTTGAGTTCGGTGCCGCAGACATCTTCCAGCACTCGCCCTTGGGCAATGTGCTGAACTCATTAAAGAACTTGTCCTTGGTGGGGGACTCACAGCCGAACTATGTACGGTTTGAACTAGGGGCTGATGATGGGGAATTTTGCTTCCCACCCACCACCCACTCCATAGCCACTGTCAAGGACTTAACTGACATGCTTGATTACGGCTCCGAGGACATCGTCAGTATAGACGACGATGCCGACAAAGAGCAGGGCCAAAACCCGCCACTCATTGGGCGACGGACGGCCACTTCTTCCTACAACGTATACATGGTGCATACGCCCAAAGAAACTAACAACGATGACAAAGAGGATCCAGTTGAAGATAAACCTCCTCAGACAAAGCCCAGTCGCCGACGTCAGCGGCGCCGCTCTAAGTCACGTCGTACAAAAGACAACAACACGGGCACCGGAGAAAACAATACTCCGGACGATGCCGAAGACAATGAAGACCCTGTGGGAGCAACCTCCGAACAGGATGAACAGGCCATACACGAAGACACGGAGGACAGTAACTATCTTCCGCTCTCCGAGGAGGAGGAAAGCCTCGGCAACGAGGATTTCATCGTGCCCGAGGAACTTCTCGAGCAGGAGCGCTTCAAGCACCGGCTAATAGCCATTGCAAGAAGCCTGAAAAAGAAGCAGCTACAGCTTCAAGCGGACCAAGATCTGCTCAATGATAGGTGGACCGAAGTCCTAGCCGCCGAAGAATACGGCCTTACTGGCCCTATAAAAAGCTACCCGAAGCATAGATTGCTACCCCAGTTCGATGCCGAGGCGGTGGAGCCCGTACCACCATCGCACAACGCGGCAGGCCGAGCGCAACTTGGTCCGGATAAAGCGGCAACTCAAGCCGAACACCAGACCACCCCACCTTGCTGTAAAGGCAAGAATAAAACAGCTCGGGGCCGTACATACGACCTTCGACGGGACTTGGACAGTTGAAAGTGCAACTATCCCTGGGTGGTTTTGGTAATTCCTAACAACATATAGCTCATTGAGCTAATGCCATTTCAAGATAAATATTTCAGGAAAGTTCAATGTTTGGCATGGCATGGATTAGAAAGTGGACCCTTCAAAATACTAAGGACAAAGGATTGGCTCAAACTCAAAGCACAAAATTCTACATTTTCTATTTTAGTGATCCAAGATCACATTAAGTCTATAGGAAAAGCCAATACTATTAAGAAGGGATGATGTGTTGCTTAATGAGGATCTTGCTCAAAATGCTTAGTGAAATGCCCCAAAACCCTCCACTACTTTCTCATAACCACATATGTCCCAAACCAAAAAGTCCAACTCGGCCCCACCGAATCTTTTCATCCGGAGCCACCGAGTTTAGTTGACATAGCCACTACCAGAAACCCTAATCAATTCGGTCTCACCGATAGGGATCTCGGTATCGCCGAGATGGGATTGCAAACTCTTTGTTTCCCTTCGTAACGTTTCGGTCAAACCGAGATGAGCGATCGGTCCCACCGAGATTGCAATGCAAATTCTCTGTTTCCCCTTTGTAACATTTTGGTCCAACCGAGATGAGCGAATCGGTCCCACCGAGTTTGCCTGACCAACTCTCTGTTTGGCTATTACCAAAATCAGTCTCACCGAGTTTGTGTAATCGGTCTTACCGAGATTACGTTATGCCCTAACCCTAATGACATCGGTCCCACCGAGTTGACATGTCAGTCCCACCGAGAATCCTAACGTTCACATTTTGAACTAAATCGGTCTGACCGAGTTCTCTGAATCGGTCCCACCAAGTTTGGTGATTTGTGTGTAATGGTTAGATTTTGTGTGGAGGCTATATATACCCCTCCACCCACTCTTCATTCATGGAGAGAGCCATCAGAACATGCCTACACTTCCAATACACATTTTCTGAGAGAGAACCACCTACACTTGTGTTGAGGTCAAGATATTCCATTCCAACCAGATAAATCTTGATCTCTAGCCTTCCCCAAGTTGCTTTCCACTCAAATCTTCTTTCTACCAAATCCAATCCTATGAGAGAGAGTTGAGTGTTGGAAAGACTATCATTTGAAGCACAAGAGCAAGGAGTTCATCATCAACACACCATTTCTTACTTCTTGGAGAGTGGTGTCTCCTAGATTGGCTAGGTGTCACTTGGGAGCCTCCGACAAGATTGTGGAGTTGAACCAAGGAGTTTGTAAGGGCAAGGAGATCGCCTACTTCGTGAAGATCTACCCTAGTGAGGCAAGTCCTTCGTGGGCGACGGCCATGGTGGGATAGACAAGGTTGCTTCTTCATGGACCCTTCGTGGGTGGAGCCCTCCGTGGACTCGCGCAACCGTTACCCTTCATGGGTTGAAGTCTCCATCAACGTGGATGTACGATAGCACCACCTGTCGGAACCACGGATAAAAAATCTCCGTGTCAACATTGCGTTTGCTCCTTCAAACTCATCCCTTTACCTTCATATGCAATTGTTTTACATTCCGCTGCTATACTCTTAGAATTGCATGTGTAGGTTGATTGCTTGACTTGTGTTAAGTTGCTAAAATCTGCCAAGAACTAAAATTGGGAAAAGGCTAGATTTTTATTTGGTCAAGTAGTCTAATCACCCCCCTATAGACATACTTTCGATCCTACAAGTGGTATCAGAGCTTTGGTCTCCATTTGCTTTGATTTCCATAGCTTTTGGTGGTCATAGCCTTGGTTTCACAACCTAGGAGAGTATGGCGTCTAGCGAGGGAAATTATCGCCGTAGAGGTCCTTACTTTGATGGCACTAATTTTGCTAGTTGGAAGCATAAGATGAAAATGCATATTCTTGGACATAACCCCGCCGTTTGGGCTATTGTGTTTATTGGCTTGCAAGGTTAATTCTTCGATGGGAAGGAACCGATTCGTGAAGCTACCGCGGAAGAGTTGAAGATGCTACAATACAATGCTCAAGCTTGTGATATTCTCTTCAACGGATTGTGCCCCGAAGAATTCAACAAAATCAGCCGTCTTGAGAATGCAAAGGAAATTTGGGATACTTTGATTGATATGCATGAAGGTAGCGACTCCGTCAAGGAATCCAAATTGGATGTGCTTCAAAGTCAACTTGACAAGTTCAAAATGAAGGATGGTGAAGGTGTCGCAGAAATGTACTCTAGGCTTGCTCTCGTCACAAATGAGATTGCCGGCTTAGGAAGTGAAGAGATGACCGACAAATTCATCATCAAGAAGATCCTAAGAGCCTTGGATGGAAAATATGATACCGTGTGCACATTGATCCAAATGATGCCCAATTACAAAGATCTCAAGCCAACGGAAGTCATTGGAAGTATTGTTGCTCATGAGATGTCTCTCAAGGATAAGGAAGAGCTTCACAACAAGTCAAGTGGTGCTTACAAAGCCTCATGTGATACTCCCACATCTTCAAGTGAGAAACAAAACTTCAATGAAGAATTGAGCCTAATGGTAAAGAACTTCAACAAGTTTTACAAGAGTAGAAGCAAAGAAAGAAGCTCCAAGTCAAGGTCCTACAATGACAAAAGATCTTCTAGTCGTGAGCGAAATTGTTACAATTTTGGAAGACCCGGACACTACTCCAATGAGTGTACAGCCCCCTACAAAAGAAGAGAATATTGTCCTCAAAGAAGAAGTAGAAGAGAAGAATCACCACCAGGAGAAAGGAGGAGTAGAGATGATCGTTATGAAAGAAGACCCTCTCGGAGAAGCAAGGATTCGGAAAGGAAAGAAAAGTCATCAAGGAGCTACACAAAAAGAAGACATCAAGCTCATGTTGGTGAATGGGTATCCGGCTCCGAACTCGACAATCACTCTGAAAGAAGTTATCACTCCGACCAATATACTCAAGATGAAGGTGTTGCTGGTCTAGCACTTGTGTCAACCAACTCCTATGACATATTTGACTCACAAAATGAAGGAATTGGAAGATGCTTCATGGCCAAAGGTCCAAAGGTAACACATCCCGAGTATGTTGATTTCAATAGTGATGAAGATGATTTGCTAGGTGATGATGATTTACTTGTTGACAACTCTAGTAATGAAGACTATGATGAAACGTCAATTAATCATGCTAATCAAGATAAAACGAATGATGATGATAAGAAGGAGATTGAGCATCTAACTCAAGAACTAAACACTCTTAAGGTAGCTCATGAAACTACCTTGGAAATTCATCGAGAACTTTTAAAGACTCATGAGCTACGCTTTGAAAAGCTCAACCTTGAGCAAGAGCATGAGTTTATAAAGGCAATCAATGATGATCTTCGCAAGAAAAGTTCTTCTTACATTGCCAAGCGTTTACTCTTGTCTACTTACATGCCACAAGTTAAATCTAGCAACAAGAACAAGAAAGATTCTTCATCTAGTAGTAACAACAATCATGGTAAATCAAATGTTGTTGCTTCTAGTAGTTCTCTTGATTCCACTAATGATTCTCTTAGCCATGTTACACTTGAGCAAGAAAATATCTTATTGAAGGTAATCATAGAGAAAGGTGTTTACAAGAGTCTTGCCGGGAGTAAGCAATTTGATGAAATTGTGCGCAAGCAAGGAAGACACCGGAAGAATCAAGGTGTTGGTTTTGAACGAAAGTTCAATGCCAATGGAGTTGAGTGGGAAGAAGAGCAATACCCCAAGACGAAGTTTGTTCCTCAACAAGAGAAGTATGATCCTACTTCTTTGAAAGGAACACAAGATCAAGATGATCTTCCACCATAAGAGCACAAGCAAAAAGGCAAGGACAAGCTTCAAGAGGAAATTGATGCATTTGAAGAAGCACCTAAGGCTTTGGTCAAGTGGATTCCCAAGACTACATCAAGTTATACTTCATCAAGCACAACTACGATTCCAAGGATTCCCATCAAGATGATGTGGATCCCGAAGAAGAAGAACTAAAGAGTTCTTGAGGGTGACTCCCCCAACATACTTCACTCTTATAATTTTGGCGAGGACAAGTGCAAACAACTTCCATATCTTGCACTAGTTCAAGGAGTCACAAACCCTCTTGTTGGTAAGACAAGGGACAAGGTAACCTAATGCTTTCATGGACATAATCTTGTGTGTGCATCACTCTATGTCTATGGATATCCTTGTTTGTTCCTTGTGGGACTAACCCATGTAGGTATTGAAAGTGCAACTCACTCCAAAGGATTGCTCCAAATGATCTACACCAACATTGAGCATCTACATCTTCAACACCTACATGAAGTCATCATCGACAAAACCCAAGGTTAGTTCATTCCCTTTAGGGGGAATATCACATCTAGGGGGAACTTTACTCAAATCAATGAGCTAAAGCAACGCTAATGGTGTGAAAACAACAATGCTTTATGTAAAAGTGGTAACACCACTTGTGCTTAAACAATGAGTATGACCTATGATCAAATGTTCTCATTTGACTCCTAAGTCAATATACTCATATATAGATGACCTAGTCATCGCCAACTACTTGATAGATGCTAGAATGTTTGTGCATGCTTTTTCACATATTTCATTTGCCATTTTATTGTGTGAGCATGTTGGTTGCATATTTTACTCATTCGAGGACATCCATTTGTTGCTTTGATTGTTTGGCTTTTTCGCTTTTGCCAAATGGATGGACAAGAATGCCTAAGAACACCCTCTAGCTATCTATGCTTTTCTCGTCTCAAACTCTGTTCATGCTACATCACAAAGTTTGATCAAGTCATTCGAACCACTCTGTGTGAGGAGCACTCGGAGATCCCGATTCGTCATAGGCTTAAACCTCCAAAACCTCTTTGTGCATCTCGGTCTGACCGATTCATCCTTTTCGGTCCTATCGAGTCACCAAGTTGATCTAGGGTTTTCAATCTCGGTGCAACCGATTAGGCTTCTCGGTCACACCGAGTTGCAGTAACTGCTTGCAGTTTTGCATCTCGGTGCCACCGAGTCGTTCCACTCGGTCACACCGACAGGGTCAGGTTATATATACCGCGGGGTCAAAAATTTGGAAATTTCTCCGAACCCCTTCGCCCGCGCGTAACCTACTCTGCCTCCTCTGGTCCCCGGATCGTCCTCTCGCTGCCAGCGACCTCCCACCGCTGGTCTCCGCCGCCGTCAATGGAAATCTTCTCCGTCGTTGCCGCCATAGCAAGTTCGTCGCCGCACTAGGGTACGGACTTGATCATTGTGCTAATCTTTAACTCCGATTCCTAGCACATTGCTCTGCCATGTTTCTTGCCATAATTGAAATCATCCTGTCCAGCGAAAAAGTCTCGTAGATTAGTTTGATTTGAAATTTTAGGGTTAGGTCTCCGTCGAACTCATCTCGGACCGACCGAGTTGTAGAAATCGGTCTCGCCGATTTTGGCTTAGGCCAGAGCACATGCGTTTTCGGTCTGACCGAAAATTGCAAATCGGTGCGACTGAGTTCGATTCTCTGTGAAACCCTAGCAGTCCTCGGTGCCACCAAACTGTGACTCGGTCTGACCGAGTTCACTAGTTTAGGTTCCAAAAGCTGCTTCGGTATCACCGAGTTTACAAATCGGTATATCCAAAATGCTTTCTGAAGAACTAAAACTAAGTTTTTAAGTCATCTGTTTTGCAAAAACTCCTGTACTTTGTGATGCTCATCTACTCTACCTCATCTATAACCTATTCATAGGGTCTGCTGATAGTTTGCTTGCAAGATGTCTGACCAAAGTGACAGCCAGAACAAGTCAGAGGAACAGGTTCAGTTAAGTGAGGGCACTAGTCCCTCTAGCAGCTATGATGATGGCAGCAGGAGCACTCCAAGCAATTAGCCAAATGCTGCCACAAGGCAAAGGAAGAAGAGGACTTCTGACTCTGAAGATGAAGACTATGTGGCTGTTGAAGATGAAGCCACTTCTAAGAAGAAAGTGCTAAAGAAAGAATATGGCTCAGTTTGCTGCAACTAAGCCAGGTCTAAAAACTAAAATGCCAGCAAGAAGACAGCCCATGTCTAAGGCAAGGAAAGTTGCCACAGGTGAAACTATGAAGTTCACCATTGAGTCTGAAGAAGAGGCAGCTGGATAAGATAAGAAGAAGAAGAGGGCCAGAACCACTACTGCCAGAGTTCTTGGCAAGCCCTCAATGAGGAAAGATTCTGAAGAAGAGGAAGAGGAAGAGGATGTTGCACCAGCACCCAAAGCTCAGAAGCTCATGGGGGATGCAATCAGATCAGGGGCTGCTCCATCTAAGCCCAAAACTGGTCCTAAGTCTGCTGCTCCAGCTCCAAAGCCAAAACCCAAAAGGAGCACCAGGAACATCCCTGCTGAGGAGAAGAACAAGGCCCCAGTGCCTCAGGCTGCTGAAGAAGAAGAAGATGATGATTCTGTTATTTTGAGGAAGCTGGAGCCAAAGATCCCTGATCATAATGATGCACACCCAGTTGCAGAGAACATGAAAATCAGGAAGGATTCAGGATTGAGGGTATGGAGAGAGTCTGAACCATATGCCACCAGGAGAAGGACTGTTGTGGACTACAGATTCCACACTAAGGAACAGCAGGACTTCTATGAGACTGTTTTACTTGACAAGAAGCCCATAGTGTGTGACATGAGATGGGTTGATTGGAAATACATCAAGGAGAATGAGGATCACTTCCCTGGTGTATATGACAGCTTCAAGGCATGTGGAGTTGATGAGTTTGTTGCTCAGAAGTTCACCAAGTGGAATGATGAGCTCATTATGCAATTCTAGTCCACTGCACACTTCTATCCAGATGGAAGGATTGTGTGGATGTCTGAGGGTACTAGGTATCAGTCTACTATTGAAGAATGGGCACAACTCATAAATGCTCCTAAGGAACAAGAGGATGCCTTGGATGTCTATGCCAAGAAGAAGAAAGACCACAACTCTATGGCAAATATGTACAAAGAGATCCCTGATGATGCTTTGGACACACATAAGTTTGGATCTGTACACTATTTGTTGTCTGGTCTGCCTACAATCAATTGGATTCTGAGGCACACACTTCTTCCCAAGTCAGGTGATCACAAGATGATCAGAGGACATGCTATCAACTTGTTGCACATATTTGATGTCCCACAGAAGTTCAAGGTGATGAGCCTCATTGTGGAAACAATCAAGAGGATTGCAGCTGATCAGAAGAGGAGTTGTGGATATGCCCCACACATCCAGGAGCTCATTAACTCAAAGATGGGCAAGGGCAAGTACATCTTGGACAAAGAGCATCTTCCCATCTATCCTGAATTTGAGGACAACACAGTAGTCATGACTGAGAATGAACCATCATCTGTGCAAGCACAAGAGAACAAAGCCAAAGCTAAAGCTGAGAAGGCTGCAAAGATGCCAACTATGGAAGAGGCATCTCAGATATTCTTGAAGAGCAAGCAAGACCAGCTTGGATATCTGATCCAATCCACTCTGAGGATTGAGCAGGGCTTGGACACTCTGACCAAGAACCAAGAGAGCTTGGAAAGGATAGTTGAGACAAAATTCTATGACCTTGATGTCAAGATCACAGAGATCCAAACTGCAGTTGAGCAACTTCAGGAGGAAGCAGAGGAGAAGAAGGGAAAGTCCACCACAGATGCATTTGCTAGAGTGCCCAGAGGACAGAGATCTGCTGCAGTGATGGATGACACTAGAACTACAGCACAAGACCAAAGAACTATAGCTTCAGTCCCAACTCCAGCAACTACTCCACCAGCTCCAACCACTTCATCAGAAGCTTTCGTCCTTGGCATTCTCTCAACACCACCTCCCGAAGATCAAGCCTGAGAGTCGTTTAGCACTATGCATTTTCAAACTTTTTGGTAACTTGTTGCCAAAGGGGGAGAAAAATGTATAGATCATAGGCTTCGAGAGAGAGAGAGAGAGTGTGTGATGGTTTTTATCTCTCTTTGCACTCCTTTTGGTTGGTTTGAAACTTGTTTGCATGCTTGAGTGATACTACTTTATGTCCTTGTGAGATACTTATTTGGTCAAGTGTTTGATCATATGCTACCCTTAATGCTTGTTGGTTAATGCTATTCTTCATATCATATTATGATCATTCACTTTGCTTGGTGATTAGTGCATGCTTTTAATCTCTACCATTTTGAGCGCTCCACCAAGATGTATGTGACATGGAAGAGTAACCCATGATCCTAATCGATTGTGCACTTGCATTCAAAAGCAAATCCTAAATAATGCACAAATTTAGGGGGAGCTCTTGCTTATCACATACTTCTCAAAGCGACGATGTTTTTCAATCTTATGTATCATTTGTTGAAGCTTTGATCTATATGTTGTCATCAATTACCCAAAAAGGGGAGATTGAAAGTGCAACTATCCCTGGGTGGTTTTGGTAATTCCTAACGACATATAGCTCATTGAGCTAATGCCATTTCAAGATAAATATTTCAGGAAAGCTCAATGTTTGGCATGGCATGGATTAGAAAGTGGACCCTTCAAAATACTAAGGACAAAGGATTGGCTCAATCTCAAAGCACAAGACTCTACATTTTCTATTTTAGTGATCCAAGATCACATTGAGTCTATAGGAAAAGCCAATACTATTAAGAAGGGATGAGGTGTTGCTTCATGAGGATCTTGCTCAAAATGCTTAGTGAAATGCTCCAAAACCCTCCACTACTTTCTCATATCCACATATGTCCCAAACCTAAAAGTCCAACTCAGCCCCACCGAATCTTTTCATCTGGAGCCACCGAGTTCAGTTGACATAGCCACTGCCAGAAACCCTAATCAATTCGGTCTCACCGATAGGGATCTTGGTCTCACCGAGATGGGATTGCAAACTCTCTGTTTCCCTTCGTAACATTTTGATCAAACCGAGATGAGTGATCGGTCCCACCGAGATTGCAATGCAAACTCTCTGTTTCCCCTTTGTAACATTTTGGTCCAACCGAGATGAGCGAATCGGTCCCACCGAGTTTGCCTGACCAACTCTCTGTTTGGCTATTACCAAAATCAGTCTCACCGAGTTTGTGTAATCGGTCTTACCGAGATTACGTTATGCCCTAACCCTAATGACATCGGTCCCACCGAGTTGACATGTCAGTCCCACCGAGAATCCTAACGCTCACATTTTGAACTAAATCGGTCCGACCGAAGTTCTCTGAATCGGTCCCACCGAGTTTGGTGATTTGTGTGTAACGGTTAGATTTTGTGTGGAGGCTATATATACCCCTCCACCCACTCTTCATTCGTGGAGAGAGCCATCGTAACATGCCTACACTTCCAATACACATTTTCGAGAGAGAACCACCTACACTTGTGTTGAGGTCAAGATATTCCATTCCAACCAGATAAATCTTGATCTCTAGCCTTCCCCAAGTTGCTTTCCACTCAAATCTTCTTTCTACCAAATCCAATCCTATGAGAGAGAGTTGAGTGCTGGGGAGACTATCATTTGAAGCACAAGAGAAGGAGTTCATCATCAACACACCATTTGTTACTTCTTGGAGAGTGGTGTCTCCTAGATTGGCTAGGTGTCAATTGGGAGCCTCCGACAAGATTGTGGAGTTGAACCAAGGAGTTTGTAAGGGCAAGGAGATCGCCTACTTCGTGAAGATCAACCCTAGTGAGGCAAGTCCTTCGTGGGCAACGGCCATGGTGGGATAGACAAGGTTGCTTCTTCGTGGATCCTTCATGGGTGGAGCCCTCCGTGGACTCACAAGAACTGCTACCCTTCATGGGTTGAAGTCTCCATCAACGTTGATGTACCATAGCACCACCTATCGGAACCACGGATACAAAATCTCCGTGTCAACATTGCGTTTGCTCCTTCAAACTCATCCCTTTACCTTCATATGCAATTGTTTTACATTCCGCTGCTATACTCTTAGAATTGCATGTGTAGGTTGATTGCTTGACTTGTGTTAAGTTGCTAAAATCTGCCAAGAACTAAAATTGGGAAAAGGCTAGATTTTTATTTGGTCAAGTAGTCTAATCACCCACCCCCTCTAGACATACTTTCGATCCTACAACAGTAGAGTAGGACGCGCAAGATCGGTCTACGGATCGCGAAGACGTGCCTTGACACACGACGACGGCTACCTATTCGGACGTGACAAACCTAGCCACACCCGGGCAAAAAACTTCAAATGGACTCCATCGGAGGTACGCTGCAGGGTGGCCCAGCGTAGAGGCACCGCACACCCAATTTGCTTCACGGACGAAGTAATGGAGCATGAATTTCCAGACGGGTTCAAACCCATGAATATCGAATGATACGACGGAACAACGGATCCCGCGGTATGGATCAAGGACTTCCTCCTCCATATCCACATGTCCCGCGGAGATGACCTTCATGCCATCAAATACCTACCACCTAAACTCAAAGGACCAGCTCGGTACTGGTTAAACAGTCTTCCGAAAAATTCTATCGGCAGCTGGGAAGATTTGGAAGATGCCTTCCGTGACAACTTCCAAGGAACATATGTCCAGCCACCAGATGTTGATGACTTAAGTCACATTGTCCAACAGCCCGGAGAGTCAGCCAGGAGGCTCTAGACTAGGTTCTTAGTTAAAAAGAACCAAATCATCGACTGTCCGAACGCGGAAGCCCTTGCGGCCTTCAAGCACAGCGTCCGAGATGAATGGCTAGCACGCCACCTCGGTCAAGAAGGACCTAAATCCATGACATCCCTTACCGCTTTAATGACCCGCTTTTGCACGGGAGAGGACAACTGGCTCGCTCGTAGAAGCAACAGCGCCGGCGACCTAGGCACCTCCGAAATCCGAGACGGCAATGGCAAGCCACGGCAAAGCAAACACAACAGTCGCAATGATAATGAAAGATCACGCGACATAGCGGTCAACGCCGGATTGAACAATCCCAAACCCGGTCAACAAAAAAAAGCCATTCAAGGCGAATCGAGACGGACCATCCAACCTAGAAAGGATATTGGACCGACCCTGCCAGATTCACAGCCACCCCCATAAACCAGCTAATCATACCAACAGAAACTGTTGGGTCTTCAAGCAGGCGGCAAGCTCAACGCCGAACACAAGGGGAGGAGGCCGCCAGGCGATAGGGACGACGGAGAGGATCGAGCAATCCTGGAGCAGAAATAGCAGTTCGGCTTCCGCCGCCCGCCACATATACCTGCAATATTTGTACCGCGCATACATCACTATGCACTCAAGATACCATGGGCATAGGTGGAAGCACAATACGAACAAGCCCGCAAGCATTCCCGTAACATTTTTATCTACTTTTTTTTCTTTCTTTTTTATCTCTTAAAAACAGGTGACGTAAAGGACAGACATCCAAAACTGACTCTAGCGGAGTTCGGATCCATACACTCACCTCAGGGGCTACTTCCGTCAAGGATTCCCCCCTCGCCGAGGACAGGCGGCGCAGACGTGCGACAGGAGGTCCAAAATAACTTTTTGTAGGCTGCACTCTTTATTTCGAGCCTGTAATGTGCCTTTTTCCTCCGCCTTCGACCCCAGGCATGTCAAATATCCGGGGTTGCGGTCTTTATATACATAAAGTAATCGTTGGCATATCGCTCAAGTCCCAGTAAACATTATCAGAATTAATCATTCGTGTCTTTTCACCAATGAATATGGCTCCTATGGTTGTTTCATAGGTATACCTCAGCATAACCCGCCACGGGCTCAGTATGGGAACAAATGAGTTGCCAACAAAGTCCGAACAGCTTTTACAGCGTACTCCGGCGTCGCAAGTTTGGCCTTATATGCATCAGCTCCGAATCATGTCTTGGGTCAATGGTTGGGTTGCTGCCCCGTGCTTGCTACCTTACGTTCCGCTCTATCGGCTAGGGTAGTAAAGGGAGAACTACTGTGATTGTGCTTCCGTCTCGTCTGGTCAAGCACATCAGTAGAGAAAGCCAAAAACCGACTGTCATGATGTTGCGAGAGCTGGTCAACCACTCAATGACTTATCGGAATCTGTCGTGATTCCCTCCGTATTACACGAAGGACCTTTTTTCAGGTCATATATGTAATGCACCATATTGGAATAAGCCGTACACATACCATGGGCTATATCATAGCCCCCCCCACCCCTATAAAACTCCTATGGCTAAGTGAAAGTGTTAACGCCCTATAGTCTGATTGCCTAGTTCGCCGCATTATCACCTCCTTCATGGACCAAGACGTTGGATCAAGAGTGATTAAATGCTTTTCCGAACACCCCCGTACTTCCTACGAGGGGGCTGAAGCCGACGACTGGAAAACTTTCAGTTTATATTAAAACGGTCGCATAGGAGGAACATAAGCTTTCGAGCAAAACATAAAAATATATTGTTTTTTACAATTCTCATACACCTCACTCGAATATTATGTCCTTCGAGCATTGGCCCTCTATCAAGCGGGCGGCCTCTAGGACGTCTTCAAAATAAAGCTCTGGTGTGTGACGGTCCTTGCCCTTGGGTGGACTCTTCGCCGCAACATCGATGGCCTTCATCTTCCCCCAGAATGTCTTGACACGGGCAAAGGCCATCCGTGCACCCTCAATGCACGCCGACCGCTTCATAGCATCGATATGTGCCACCGCATCAACGAGCCGTCGCACCAAGCCAAAGTAGCTATTAGGAACGGGCTCATTTGGCCACAGCCGGATTATGACATTCTTCATGGCAGCGCCGGATATCCTATGTAGCTCGGCCCATTGAGACATCTGCTCATTCAGCAACAGGTGGCGCTTTGACGCACCAAACTGTGACCAGAAAAGCTTCTCCGTTGCATATCCCTCTTGCGCTTGGTAAAACTGCGCCGCATCGGAAGAACTCTTCGGCAAGTCTAAAAACTCGTCCGGAGAACTCCACACTTGGTTAAGCTGAGCATAGTTCGGATCGCTGAACTTCGTCTGCAGCAAAAAGGGCTTACCGGCTGCAATCTCCCCAGCTTGCCGGATCTCCTCGCGGGCCGCTCTGGATTTGGACCGTGCTTCTCTCGCCTCTCGTAAGGACTTGTCAAGTTCAGCCATTTTGGCTTCATTTTCCTTCTCAAGAAGTTCACAGCGGCTAGCAGCATTTTTTAATTCGAGCGCCATCGCGGATATCTTCTCCTCGTCTTGGCGCCGAGCATCTTGTTCGACTTTTAACTCAGCCCATGCCTTTTAGGCAGCCGCATTACTAAATCAGGCCTGCTCCTTGGCCCGGGCCTGCTCCGCCCAAAGAATTTCAACGGCGGGGGCACCATTTGCAGTCATGCATATTCCAGTATATAACCTTCAGCGTTATGCTTATATCACAAAAAGTATGTGAAGGGACTGCCCCGAATACATACCTTGCGATTTGTCAAGACGCAGATTGATTAACGCAATGTCATCCCCTGCCGCATCAAGCTTCCACTACAGCTCGGCAATTTCCGTAGTCTGGGAAGTAGCCAGGGGGAAGCAGCCTGTGTTCAAGTTAATTAGATTAGTCCTTGAATATTTCTTCTCGATCCTCCGTTCGCCTCCCATGTGGAGCCAACCCGAGTCTCAGGGGCTACTACCTATACACAGGTGCATCTTTGCAAGTAAAACATAGTTGAAAACATTATATTACAAACCTCGAAGCCTCTTAGAAGGCTCATGAAGGCTTCATTCAATCCGCTCTTCGCGGACAGAATCTTCTCAACCACCGTAACCATCAAGGTACGTTGTTCCTCCGAGACAGATACTTTTCGCAGCATATCCCGCAATGTATCCGGTGTCGCCGGGTCTCCGGAAGCCGCTCTGGGAGCACGACCATCCTTTAAAGAAACCCATTCACCCGTCTCCGTAATCATCGCTATCGGCAACCCGGACAGTCCAGTGGCCTTCATTATTGGCCCCGAATCCCGAACGATTGAGGTTCACCTTCGTGCATCGACTCCTTCATCCCCGCACCGCTTGTTGATCAAGAATAACCCTCCGAGATGACACTTCGGAGTCGTCCGCCTTATTGGGCGAGGAGGTCGGGGAGGCATCTCGCTTTCCATCATCTCTGGGAGGAGATCTCCCGAAGAAGAGGAGTGCCCAGAGGAACTCTGTGCCAGACTGTAAAAACACACAGGCACGTTACGTTTCTCTTTGGTAACAGGAAAGAAGCGGGACGCTATCAAAGTAACCCAGATTCACTTACGGTTTGGTTGAGGGCTTGTCCTCATGACGGAGCTGTTCACTGGCATCGCCTTCCAATCCCGAGCCGCTCGACGGTGGCATCTTGCCTCTCTTAGGAGACCACCCCTCCCAACCTTCGGAGGCGGTCCTTCTCCTCCTGAATGGAGAAGGGATACTGGCTTCTTTTTCACCTTCGTATTCGGGCGAGGAAATATCGATTTCTCCGGACTTAGTATCTGATTTACCTCCGGAAGGAAGGTCATCCCGGGTCTTCTCACTCTCCACCTTGCCCTCCCCTGCCGGTATCTGGTATGGTGCCGATGCCAGCATCCGTGTTAGCACGGAGTCTGCTGAGTCTTCGGGAAGAGGGGCCGGACACCTAATCCATTCCGCTTTCTTTATCCAGCCCTGGAAAAGGATGGTTTGATCGGTATCTTAGCACAGGATATCTGATTATGAGGTGTTCGGCGGATGAGTACTTACCAGGGTGTCCGGATGGTTACAGTCTAGGCCAGTATCTTCGGTGGTGTCCGGCCATTGTTTTTTCTCCCAAGAATAATTCCCACATTCCTTCGTATGCGAAAAGTCAAGAAGTTCTGAAGAGTCTGTGGCCCTTCTGGGTTAAACTCCCACAGGGGGAGAGGCCGTCGCTGGCACGGCAAGGTCCGGCGGACTAACATCACCTGAATAACATTGGCAATATTGATATCCTTTTCAATGAGGCTTCGGATTCGACTTTGCAGAGTCCGCACCTCGTCAACCGATCCCCAGTCCAACCCCTTATTAATCCACAACGCAAGTTGAATTGGGGGGCTGGATCGAAACGCAGGCGCGGCTACCCACTTGGAACCACGGGGCTCGGTGATATAGAACCACTCCTGCTGCCATAAGTCGGAAGATTCTTTGAAAGATCATTTTAGCCAGACAGCATTGGCGAGCTTGCTCACTAAGGCACCACCGCATTCCGCCTGCTCCCCCTCTATCATTTGCGGTTTCACATTGAAGGTCTTGAGCCACAAGCCGAAGTGTGGAGGAGTTCGGAGGAAGGCTTCGCACGTGACTATAAACGCCGAGATAAGAAGAACAAAATTCGGGGCAAAATCGTGAAAATCTAATCCGTAATAGAACATGAGCCCCCGAACGAAGGGATTGCGAGTGAACCCTAATCCTTGGAGGAAGTGGGAAACAAACACGACCCTCTCGTCGGATCTGGGGGTAGGGATAACCTGCCCCTCCGCGGGAAGCCGATGGAGGATTTCTGCGGTCAGATATCTTGCCGCCCGAAGCTTTGCGATATCCTCCCCTGTAACAGAAGAAGCCACCCACCGGCCTTGACGGCTGGATCCAGACATGACTAAGGCTTACGGAGGGTGAAACCTGGGTGTTGGAACTTGAGGTAGTAAGAGTCGAGGAAGAAGCAAGCGTGGAGAGGAAAGGCGGGTCTATGCCCCTTTATAAAGACCAAGAATATCGAGCGCCTCCTCCCGGGCCTTAAAATTTGCCTATTCCCAAGGAGAGGAAAGGGGACACGATCACTGCTTGGATAAAACGTGTCAATGACAACCACCTTTTGGAACGTGGGGCCGCAGGCCAAACAACGGTTCGAAATTATGACCGGACAGGCGTGATGTCATGTTGTAAAAAGTCGTCAATGGATTGGACCCGTGGAATATTGTGTTCTCTCTGCGGTTGTGCGCGGTGTGTGTTACAGGTCCGGATACAATCACCATGTTCGGAGACTATCTTGGAGTTCGGAAAGAAGGGAACCCGCCTTGCAATGCCGAAGACAAATCTGCGCGTCGGACTCCTCGTCATTGAAGCCAGGTTCAGGGGCTACTGAGGGATTCCTGGACTAAGGGGTCCTCGGGCGTCCAGCCTGTTAACCATGGGCCGGTGTCGGTGTCAAAACCGGCGGATCTCGGGTAGGGGGTCCCGAACTGTGCGTCTAGGCGGATGGTAACAGGAGACAAGGGACACGATGTTTTTACCCAGGTACGGGCCCTCTCGATGGAGGTAATACCCTACCCCGCTTGATTAATATTGATGATATGGGTAGTACAAGAGTAGATCTACCACGAGATCGTAGAGGCTAAACCCTAGAAGCTAGCCTATGGTATGATTGTTGTTCGTCCCATGGACTAAAACCCTCCGGTTTATATAGACACCGGATAGGTTAGGGTTACACAGAGTCGGTTACAATGGTAGGAGATCTACATATCCAGACGCCAAGCTTTCCCTCCACGCCAAGGAAAGTCCCATCCGGACACGGACGAAGTCTTCAATCTTGTATCTTCATAGTCTTGGAGTCCGCCGCGATGATAGTTCGCTATCCGGACACCCCTAGTCCAGACTCCTCAAGAGCTCTCGAACGGGCTTCAATGACGCATTTAGTCCGACGCAGATATTGTCTTCGGCATTGCAAGGCGGGTTCCTCCTCCGAATACTTCATAGAAGGTTTTGAACACTGTGATAGTGTCCGCTCGCAAAACAAGTTCCACATACCACCGTAGAGAGAATAACTTTTGCACAGATCTGCTGACGTATTCCGCGGCGTGACATCACCCCACGGCCAGGCCTTTATATGAATCATTTTTCTACCGTTCCACCTTAGCGCGTTTAGCAAGGCGGTTTCCTTGGCACGTCTTATCAGAGCATAGATCATGCCCCCTTATTCCGGGATTCTCATCAATACGGACGTGGGTAACCCAACCATGCCCGTTGGCACGCCTCCTCTATCAAAGGCGAGTCCTAATCGACCACGGGGTGGGCTCTTGGTATTCAACCTCTTTATAATGAGACCAAGGCCCTCTTCTTTTTACACCCTCCATCGAGTTCGCCTCGCGCTTCAAGTTCCAACACCCAAAGCTTCAAATTCAGGCACTTCAGACCTTCGACGATGTCCGGTTCCGACCAGCACGGCCGACGGATGTCTTCCTCCGTCACAGAAGAAGATGTGCCTAAGCTGCGAGACGCCAGGTATCTAACCGGCGAGATCTCGCATAGGCCTCCTGCTCCAGGGCAGGTCATTCCCACTCCTGAGCCCGGCGAGAACGTGGTGTTCGTGTCCCACTTCCTTCGGGGTTTAGGCTTCCCGACGGATCCCTTTGTGCGGGGGCTCATGTTTTATTATGGGCTTGATTTCCATGACTTGAACTGGAGTCCATCCTCCATATCTCGTCATTCATTGTCATATGTGAGGCCTTCCTCCATATTACCCCTCACTTTGGATTATGGCTCAAGACCTTCAAGGTGGAGCTAAAGATGATCGAGGGGCAGCAAGCAGAGTGCGGAGGGGCGGTCATAAGCAAATGTGCTGATGCTCATGCTCGAGGGCTCTTTTCAAAAGGAGCTTGGTTTGTGGCAACGGGAGTGGTTTTATATTACCGCTCCTAGGGGCACCAAATTGGTGGCGCTTCCGCCTTCCGCCAGTCCACCACAGGTGGCGTCATGGGTCAACAAGGGCTGGATCGGGGTCGCCCAAGGACGTTCATTTGCTGCAGGGCCGTATTCGAGACCTCCAAGAAAGAGAGATCAATCTGGTTGCAGTGGGCGCAGGTTATGTTGATCCGGCGCCTCGCCTCGCAAACGCCGCCTCCACTGTGGGAATTTAATCCGGAGGGACCACGAAGCTCTCCAAAATTTTATGGGCACGACGCCTGCGTGGAGATGTATAAACTGTTCTTCGGATCACAAGAGAAGTGTCCGGACCTGACTGAGGACGCAGGACTAAGCTGCAATCGCCCAGATACTCAAGTAAGTAGTCCTGTAACCGGACAAGCTGTTCGTTCATATCATATATACATGCCCTTTAAAGGAGCCGTTTCTTGAACAGGAGTGGATAGCCAAAGCAAAGTTAATAAGGTGTCCGGCTCCCCTCCCAGAGAACACGCCGGATCCCATGCTGGCTAAGATGTTGAAGGCCGCGCTTTTAAAGAAGGCGAGGGAGCGGGAGGCAACCGCCTCCATGAAGGAGGTCTTTGAGGGGAGGGATCAAAATCCCGCCTCCAAGGAGAGAAGAGGACCGCTGGAAGATCTGGAGGTCAAGGCCTCAAGAGGGGGAAGAAATCTTCGTCAGAGAGTCCGGAGCTGGGGAGTAACCCAGCCGCACTATTTCCCCAAGGGGATCAGCCCTCCAGCGAGTCGTAAGTAAAAAGTAGGGGTCTTGTAAATAAGGAACATCCCTGTATTTATTTCTAAAGATAACCAAAATTGTACCTTGTAGTTCGGATCTCAGCCCTTCTCAGCAGAGCTCGTCTTCGGGGGATCTTCTTCCGGAGATGATGGAGAGCGAGACGCCTCCACCTGTCGCACCCTCATGCGAGGCGGACGACCCTGAGGTAACGTCGCGGAGGGTTCCCCCAAGTCCGGCGGGGCCGGAAGGTCCGGCGCCAAAGGGTGTGCGGTCGGAGGAGCTGAAGGATCTGCTCGGGCGAGCGGCTATCTCAGAAGATCACCGTGTTCTAATGTGTATGGTGATTGAAAGAATTGCATCCGCGGAGATCGGATTGCATGAAGCCGTCATAAGCTTACTGACGGGTTTCGAGGTACGCAAAAAATGATGTACCTTCTGACAGTTATGCATATAAAATGCGCCCTGTATAGATAGTAGCCCCTGAGACTCGGTATGTTGTCAAAAATGACAGCGTGCCGAGGATCAAAATCTCAGTTATAACATATCGCCGCTCCTGAATAGGTGGCGGGGCGTCCGATGGCCAGCCGGACTGATGAATATGCCGAACTAAAGCAGCGGCTTGATGAGGCGGATGCGGACATCGCGCTGGTCAATAAACGGTTCGACGAGTCACAAGGTATGCGACTTCTACGCGGACACCTGGTAAGGGAGCTTGACGCCCATGTCTTACTATTAGTATGCTTAATGCAGATGGTGCCGCTGCTGTGGAAGAGCTGCGGGCGGAACTCGCCCGAGCGAAAGAGCAAGCCAGAACTAGTAATGCGGCCGCTTTAAGGGCGGCCGAAGAGCTAAAAGCCGAACGGGCTGCTCACTGCCGAAGCAAAGAGGAAATGGCCGATATGGCCAGAAAGTTGAAGGATACTGCCGATCGCTGCGAGGTTCTTGAAAAAGAACGTCAAGCGGAGCAAGAGGGCCTAAAAAAGGCCACCGTCGAGTCCAAGGATGCCCGTTCGGCTTTGAGAGCTGCCAAGGAGGAGCTGAGTCAGGCCGGGGCAATTGCAGCTGGAAAACCGTTTCTGCTGCGGAGGAAATATATGGATCCAAATTATGCTCAATTGGACAAGTTGTGGAGTTCGGAGGATGCTTATCTGGACTTAGCGGCGAGCGCCGCGGACGCGATTGAGCACTTCCGAGGCCAGAAGGGGCACAGAAGGGAAGAGCTATATTGGTCGCAATTCCATAGTCCGGAGCGTCCTCTTCCGTTGACCGATCGGTTGGCCGAATGGGCGAGCTGAATCGACTATCCGGACTTGCCATGAAGCATGTCATGACTTCATTTGTGGCTGGGCGGACCTCACCAAGAGTTATTTTGGTTTAGTGCAGCAGTTCCTTGGTGCGGTACCGCGTATCGACGCAATAAAGCGGTCGGCATGTATTGAGGGAGCGCGGATGGCTCTGGCCCGTGTCAAGACATACTGGGCAGATATGAAGGCCACCGACGTTGCATCCCAAGATTCGGACGGAAGCCGAATACCTGCCGAGCACTACTTTGAGGAAGTCCTGGCGGGCGCTCGTTTAATAGAGACGCAAAGATGCTCGAAGGATATTATGTTTAAATGAAATGTATGATTTGTGAAAACAAAGTTTCAATATAATATAAGAGCTTTTTATACTTGTGCATTCAAGTAGTAAACTACCTCAGGCGGCCGCTTATGTATATGTATATATAACCTGAAAGATTGCAGTCCTTGGCTTCAATTTCCACGCACATAGTGCGGGGGTGTTTGCAAAGGAAGCGCTTTGTCACACTTAATCCAACGTCTTGGTCCTGTTAAGGAGGTGATAGCGTAGCAAACTAGGCAACCAGGCTATAATGCTTTATCACTTTCACTTAGCCATGGGAGTTCGAGGGTGGGGCTACTATATAGCCTCTGGGGCACCGCACTCTCCCGAATTCAAAAGCGATGTGCCTGATCGAAAACTGGTCCTTCGTTAATGCGGAGGAATCCTAAACATTCCAGTGAGTCATCGAGTGGTTGACCAGTCTCGCTATATCATGACGGTCAGTTTTAGGCTTTCTCTCGAGGTGCTCGCCCGCCGAACCGGGCACAATGTGATAGTTCTCCGGTGCCGCGTTAGCCGATAAAACGGAACGTAAGGCAGCAAAACACAGGAGCCGGGCAAACCCAACATTTGACAAAAGACATGATTCGGAGCTGATGCATATAAGGCCTAACTCGAGACGCCGAACACTCCCTAAGGTATTCGGTCTTTATAAAAACGGGCAGAATAATGCCCTAAGCCCCTGGTGTCTAGGTACGCGCAAAAATTCTGGTGCGGCCAATGCCAAAACGCCAGCCTCCTCCTTGGTTATAGTAAGAAACCGGGGGATGTATATCAACAAGAGACAGTAAAAAAGGTTTACGCAGGGTCTTAATCTGAAAAGAATCCTTGCAACGGGTCCCTACTGCACGTCTGTGCATGTGTCTCCATTGTGTTGTATCCTGGACGGGTGTAGCACGTTTTCATCTGTAAAAGAGAGGAACTTAGTTTTAAAAAAGAAAAAAAGATCGTGTGAGAGATGTACTTTATATTAAATAAACAGAGTACGAGTCGAAGAAGTGGATAAGATTGAGCTTTATTGTCTCTTGTGATATATGCATGCAGCCCCTTGTATGGGGGTCCGCCGCTAGTAGGCGCCAGATTGCCTAGCAGCCGTGTTCGGGGTTTGAATGACCAAGTCAGGTTCTTTGAATAGCGGAGCCAGATAGGTGTGGGGCTGTCAAGGCAGTCTCACGGTCCTCCGTGCTCAAGTAACACTTAATACTCCCTTTTAATGAGATGATGTCGCATGGATCGGGCATTTTAAGTGTGAGAGATGCATAATGTGGTATTGCGTTAAAGCGGGCGAAAGCTTCGCGTCCCAATGGTGCTTGATGGCTACTTTTGAACGGGGCGACATGGAAGATTAACCTTTCGCGACGGAAGTTGTCGGATGAACCGAGCACAACTTCTAGCAAGATGGAGCCCGCATAATGGGCATATGGGCCTGGCATTACTCCTTTAAAGGAGGTGTTGCTATGGCGAATTTTGGTTGGCTTTATCCCCATCCTCATGGATTGTGTCCCGATATATCAGGTTTATGTCACCGCCGCCATCTATGAGGACTTGTGTAAATTGGAACTGCTGATTATAGGATCCAATATCAAGGCAGTCCATCCTGCGTTAGGATACTTTCGAATAGTCCCGATGGTCGAAGGTGATTGGTTTTGACAACCAAAGTGCGGCGCGCATTTTAGTGGGCGTCGCCTGCTTTTTCCCTTTGATCACGTGAAGTGAGTTTACTGTTTTAACCTCTTGTGGGAAATTCTTTTGTTTTCCGGGCTCGCTTGTGGTGCTCGTCATCATCTTCACTTGGTGTGTCGAGCCCCTTGTGTTCGGCGTTGAGTCTGCCGGACTGTTTGAAGACCCAACTGTGGGTATGGTTTGCAGGCCTCCCAGGAGTACTGTGGATTTGACATATCTTGTCCAAGATTTTGTTGAAGTTGGATAGCTCATCGCTATTGTCCCTAAGGGGCAGTTTTTTGTTGTTCTGCTGTGAGATTTTGAATCCGGCGTTGACTGCCGCGCTCTTTGGACCATTCCCTTTAATCCGGCGCTGGTCCTTGTTGCGCCGTGGTTTCCCGTTTCCATCCCTGACTTCGGATGTACTTGGGTCGCTGGTGCTGCATCTTGCTAGCCAGCTATCCTCTCCCGCTAAAAGCAGGTCATGAGGCTTGTTAATGCGGCCATTGTTCTTGGCTTTTCTTGGCCGAGGTGTCTGGCGAGCCATTCGTCTCGGACTTGTGTTTGAAAGCTGCTAAGGCTTCGGCGTCCGGACAGGCGACTATTTGGTTCTTTTTAGTAAGGAACCTGTTCTGCACTTCCGGCTGACTCTCCGGGTTGTTGAGTTATGTGACTTAAATCGTCTCAGATCCCGGAGGGCGGACATAGGTCCCCTGAAAATTTGCCCAAACGCATCCTCGAGCTCTTCCCACTCCGATGGTATTTTCGGGAGGCTTTTAAGCCAATGCCGAGCTGGCCCTTTGAGTTTGAGGGTAAGTATTTTATGGCGTGGAGATCATATCCTCTAGCCATGTGTATGTGGAGGATGTAATCCTCAATCCAGACTCTGTGGTCTGTTGTTCCGTCAGATGCCTCTATGTTTACGGGTTTGAATCACTGGAAATTCATGATCCAAAGACCTCATCGGTGAAACATAGGGGATGTGCTGGCGCCCCTATATTTGGGTGTGCCGTGATGTTCGGATTTTTGGCCTGTTGCATTGCTTTGAAGAGCTTGCTTTCTTGGCCCATAGATGGACCTAACTGGGCCATCCTTTTGCTGTGAATCCTTATGTGGATCGCATACCAGCTTGTGTGCGGCGCCATTTGCCGCTCTCTTTTTGCCGTGGGGTCGTCCATCCGACCGGGTGGCCTTCTTATTTTTTGATTGTGGGGGCTCTAAGGCCTCCTCACAAATTCGGGCAGTAGCTTTCTTTTGGGTAGCTCTTTGTTCGGCGATCACTTTGTATTTGTCTGCGGTGTTGAATACTTTGCTCCATCTGATCTGAGTGCATCTTCCGCTGTTTTGAGCTTCCGCCGCTTTTTCAGGCTACGGCAGTGGCGACGAGCCTTTTCGAGGTTATCTTGCTCCAACAATTTGTCCGGCGTGAGATCGTCCGGATTGTTGTCTTCGCCGGGACGGGTTGTTTATCCAAGTTGTCTTGTTCGGACGATTGCTCGATAGCATGTTTGTCGTCCACCGGTTCGCCCTGCTCTATGGCTGGGTCTCTGTTGAGGCGGGACTTGGTCCGGCGTTTACGTTGCCGTTTTGACTGTTTTCGAGGATTTATCCTTCGTAGCGTCCCGTTGTTCCTCGTCTTCATTTCCTTTAGGTGTATCCACCATGTATATATCATGATATGAGGTGGTTGTCCAGCATCCAACAGGTGTTGGTTCATTGTTGTCTCCTACATCGTCGTCTATACCGTCGATGTCTTCGGAGTCGAAATCGAGCACGTCGTGTAAGCTTTCAACGGTGGCTACGAAGTGGGTGGTGGGTGGGCGTTGAACGTCGTCTGTATCCCAACCTTCCTGACCGTAATCCGGCCAGGGCTCTCCAGATAAGGAGAGAGACTTTAGTGAATTCAGGATGTCGCCAAAAGGCGAGTGCTGAAAGATGTCCGCGGCGGTGAACTCCATGACCGGCGCCCAATCGGATTCGATTGGTAGGGGCGCGGAGGGTTCGGAGTCCGGAGAGGAGTCCGGCACCTTGGAGTCACGGTCTTTGCAGGGGACAGGGATAGAGTTCGGCTCAATCGCCGTAGAGATCGTAGCCCCCGAGGCGGTGTCCAACCACTCGTCCTCGATCGGGGAATCCAGCTCTGGATTGAGGGTCGCAGCGGATGCTGGTGCGGCCTCTAGGGCACTGTTCGGCTACAGAGCTAGATCATGCCCATCGAGACAGTGCGGCGTGCTTGGCTGCGGCTCGAATCCATCGAAGATCAAGTCTCCGCGAATATCGGCCGTATAGTTCAAACTTCCAAATCTGACCTGATGGCCAGGGGCGTAGCTTTCGATCTGCTCCAGATGGCCAAGCGAATTGGCCCGCAGTGCAAAGCCGCCGAATTCGAAGAATGTCTGGGGAGAAAGGTCTCACCCTGGATTGCGTCGTTGTTGATGATCGAAGGAGCCATCGGGCCTATCGGTGATGACACAGAGGAACTCTCAATGAAAGCACCAATGTCGGTGTCAAAACCGGCGGATCTCGGGTAGGGGTTCCCGAACTGTGCGTCTAGGCGGATGGTAACAGGAGACAAGGGACACAATGTTTTTACACGTTCGGGCCCTCTCGATGGAGGTAATACCCTACTCCTGCTTGATTAATATTGATGATATGGGTAGTACAAGAGTAGATCTACCACGAGATCGTAGAGGCTAAACCCTAGAAGCTAGCCTATGGTATGATTGTTGTTCGTCCCATGGACTAAAACCCTCCGGTTTATATAGACACCGGATAGGTTAGGGTTACACAGAGTCGGTTACAATGGTAGGATATCTACATATCCGTATCGTCAAGGAAAGTCCCATCCGGACACGGGACGAAGTCTTCAATCTTGTATCTTCATAGTCTTGGAGTCCGGCCGCGATGATAGTTCGGCTATCCGGACACCCCCTAGTCCAGGACTCCCTCAGCCGGACTGATGGGCTATGAAGTTACGAAGACCGAAGACTGCACCCGTGTCCGAATGGGACTGTCCTTGGCGTGGAAGGCAAGCTTGGCGACCAAATGTGTAGATTCTTTTCCTTTGTAATCGACCTTGTGAAACCCTAGATCCTCCCGGTGTCTATATAAATCGGAGGACTTAGTCTGGAGAGGAGAGATATTCATTACCTTAGTCATACAGGCTAGGCTTCTAGGGTTTAGCCATTACGATCTCATGGTAGATCAACTCTTGTAATACTCATATTCATCAAGATCAATCAAGCAGGAAGTAGGGTATTACCTCCATAGAGAGGGCCCGAACCTGGGTAAACATCGTGTCCCCTGTCTCCTATTACCATCGACCTTAGACGCGCAGTTCGGGACCCCCTACCCGAGATCCACCGGTTTTGACACCGACAACGGCCGTTTAGGTCATATTGGTGTAAAGCGCATGAGGAAACTCCATGCTGATGGGCTTTTGAAATCATTTGATTATGAATCACTTGATGCTTGCGAACCATGCCTCATGGGCAAGATGACAAAAACTCCGTTCTCCGGAACAATGGAGCGAGCAACTTACTTACTGGAAATAATACATACTGATGTATGATGACCAATGAGTGTTGAGGCTCGCGGCGAGTATCGTTATTTTCTGACCTTCACAGATGATTTAAGAAGATATGGGTATATCTGCTTAATAAAACTCAAGTCTGAAACATTTTAGAAGTTCAAAGAAATTCAGAGTGAAGTTGAGAATCATCATAACAAGAAAATAAAGTTTCTACGATCTGATCACGGAGGCAAATATTTCATTTACGAGTTTGGCCTTCATTTAAAAACAATGTGGAATAGTTTCACAACTCATTCCACCTGGAACACCACAGAGTAATGGTGTGTCCGAACGTCGTAACCATACTTTATTAGATATGGTGCGATCTATGATGTCTCTTACCAATTTACCACTATCATTTTGGGGTTATGCATTAGAGACAGTTGCATTCACGTTAAATAAGGCACCATCTAAATCTGTTGAGACGACACCGTATGAACTATGGTTTGGCAAGAAACCTAAGCTGTCGTTTCTTAAAGTTTGGGGTTGCGATGCTTATGTGAAAATGCTTCAACCTGATAAGCTCGAACCCAAATCGGAGAAATGTGTCTTCATAGGATACCCAAAGGCGACTATTGGGTACACCTTCTATCACAGATCCGAAGGCAAGATATTCGTTGCTAAGAATGGATCCTTTCTAGAGAAGGAGTTTCTCTCGAAAGAAGTGAGTGGGATGAAAGTAGAACTTGATGAGGTACTTGTACCTTCTCATGAATTGGAAAGTAGTGTTGGGGAACACGGTAATTTCAAAAGAATTCCTACGCACACGCAAGATCTATCATGGTGATGCATAGCAACGAGAGGGGAGAGTGTTGTCTACGTACCCTCGTAGCCCGAAAGCGGAAGCGTTATGACAACGCGGTTGATGTAGTCGTACGTCTTCACTATCCGACCGATCCTAGTACCGAAAGTACGGCACCTCCGTGATCTGCACACGTTCAGCTCGGTGACGTCCCACGAACTCTCGATCCAGCCGAGTGTCGAGGGAGAGCTTAATCAGCACGATGGCGTGATGACGGTGATGATGAAGCTACCGGTGCGGGCTTCGCCTAAGCACTACGACGATATGACCGAGGTGGATTATGGTCGAGGGGGCACCGCACACGGCTAAATTTGTTGTCTGTTGTATGTTCTAGGGTGCCCTCTGCCCCCGTATATAAAGGAGCAAGGGGGAGGCCGGCCGGCCCTAGGGCACGCCAAGGAGGGGAGGAATCCTCTTCCTAGTGGGAGTAAGATTCCTCCTTTCCTGGTCCAACTAGGAGGAGAAGGGGAAAGAGGGAAAGGAGAGGAAGAGGAGAAGGAAAGGGGGGCGCCCCCTCCCTAGTCCAATTCAGACTCCCTATAGGGAGGGGGCGCGGCTGCCCCTTGTGGGATGCCTCCGCTCTTCCCTATGGCTAATGTAGGCCCAATCTTTCCCCCGGGGGGGGGGGGGGTTCCGGTAACCCTCCGGCACTCCAGTTTTCTCCAAAATCACCCGGAACGCTTCCGGTGTCCGAATATAGCCGTCCAATATATCAATCTTTATGTCTCAACCATTTCGAGACTCCTCGTCATGTCCATGATCATATCCGAGACTCCGAACTACCTTAGGTACATCAAAACGCATAAACTCATAATATCGATCGTCATAGAACTTTAAGCGTGCGGATCCTACTGGTTCGATAACTATGTAGACATGACCGAGACACATCTCCGGTCAATAACCAATAGCGGAACCTAGATGTTCATATTGGCTCCCACATATTCTACGAAGATCTTTATCGGTCAAACTGCATAACAACATACGTTGTTCCCTTTGTCATCGGTATGTTACTTGCCCGAGATTCGACCGTCGATATCTCAATACCTAGTTCAATCTCGTTACCGGCAAGTCTCTTTACTCGTTCTGTAATGCATCATCCCGCAACTAACACATTAGTCACATTGCTTGCAAGGCTTATAGTGATGTGCATTCCTAAGAGGGCCCAGAGATACCTCTCCGACAATCGGAGTGACAAATCCAAATATCGATCTATGCCAACTCAACAAACACCATTGGAGACACCTTAGAGCACCTTTATAATCACCCAGTTATGTTGTGATGTTTGGTAGCACACAAAGTGTTCCTCCGGTATTCGGGAATTGCATAATTTCATAGTCATAGGAACATGTATAAGTCATGAAGAAAGCAATAGCAACATACTAAACGATCAAGTGCTAAGCTAACGGAATGGGTCAAGTCAATCACATCATTCTCTAATGAGGTGATCCTGTTAATCAAATGATAACTCATGCTATGGCTAGGAAACTTAACCATCTTTGATTCAACGAGCTAGTCAAGTAAAGGCATACTAGTGACGCTCTGTTTGTCTATGTATTCACACATGTACTAAGTTTATGGTTAATACAATTCTAGCATGAATAATAAACATTTATCATGATATACGGAAATATAAATAACAACTTTATTATTGCCTCTAGGGCATATTTCCTTCAAGTAGTTCATCACAGAAATCAGTCCCAGTGATTCCTACACCAATTAGTGAAGAAGCTAATGATGATGATCATGAAACTTCCGATCAAGTTACTACCCAACCTCGTAGGTCAACCAGAGTATAGTCCGCACCAGAGTGGTACGGTAATCCTTTCTGGAAGTCATGTTACTAGACCATGACGAACCTACGAACTATGAGGAAGCGATGATGAGCTCAGATTCTGCGAAATGGCTTGAGGCCATGAAATCTGAGATGGGACCCATTTATGAGAACAAAGTATGGACTTTGATTGACTTGCCCAATGATCGGCGAGCCATTGAGATTAAATGGATTTTCAAGAGGAAGACGGACGCTGATAGTAGTGTTACTATCTACAAAGCTCGAATTGTCGCTAAAGGTTTTCGACAAGTTCAAAGGTGTTGACTACGATGAGAGTTTCTCACTCGTATCTATGCTTAAAGTCTGTCCGAATCATGTTAGCAATTGCCGCATTTCATTAAATTTGTCAAATGGATTCAAAATTGCATTCCTTAATGGAGTTCTTAAAGAAGAGTTGTATATGATGCAACCAGAAGGTTTTGTCAATCTGAAAGGTGCTAACAAAGTGTGTAAGCTCCAGTGATCCATTTATGGACTGGTGCAAGCATCTTGGAGTTGGAATGTACGCTGTGATAGTGTGATCAAAGCATATGATTTTATACAGACTTTTGGAGAAGCCTGTATTTACAAGAAAGTGAGTGGGAGCTCTATAGCATTTCTGATATTATATGTGGATGACATATTGTTGATTGGAAATAATACAGAATTTCTGGATAGCATAAAAGGATACTTGAATAAGAATTTTTCAATGAAATAGCTCAGTGAAGCTACTTACATATTGGGCATCAAGATCTATAAAGATAGATCAAGACGCTTGATAAGACTTTTGATGAGTATATACCTTGATAAGATTTTGAAGGAGTTCAAAATGGATCAGTCAAAGAAGGAGTTCTTGCCTGAGTTGTAAGGTGTGAAGTTGAGTAAAGACTCAAAACCCGACCACGGTAGAAAATAGAAAGAGAATGAAAAGTCATTCCCTATGCCTCAGTCATAGGTTCTATAAAGTATGCTATGTTATGTACCAGACCTATTGTGTACCTCACCATGAGTTTGGCAAGAGGGTAAAATAGTGATCCAGGAGTGGATCGCTAAACAGCAGTCAAAATTATCCTTAGTGGAATAAGGACATGTTTCTCGGTTATGGAGGTGACAAAAAGTTCGTCCTAAAGGGTTACGTTGATACAAGCTTTGACACTGATCCGGATGACTTTAAGTCTCAATCTGGATACATACTGAAAGTGGGAGCGATTAGCTAGAGTAGCTCCATGCAGAGCATTGTAGACATATTTTTTTTGCAAAATACATACAGCTCTGAATGTGGCAGACTCGTTGACTAAACTTCTCTCACAAAGCAAAACATGATCACTCTTTGGGTGTTAATCACAAAGCGATGTGAACTAGATTATTGACTCTAGTAAACCCTTTGGGTATTAGTCACATAGAGATGTGAACTAATCACATAAAGATGTGAATTATTGGTGTTAAATCACCTGACGATGTGAACTAGATTATTGACTCTAGTGCAAGTGGGAGACTGAAGGAAATATGCCCTAGAGGCAATAATAAAGTTGGTATTTATATTTCCTTATATCATGGTAAATATTTATTATTCATGCTAGAATTGTATTAACCGGAAACTTAGTACATGTGTGAATACATAGACAAAACAAAATGTCCCTAGTATGCCTCTACTTGACTAGCTCATTAATCAAAGATGGCTGAGTTTCCTGACCATAGACATGTGTTGTCATTTGATGAACGGGATCACATCATTAGGAGAGGTATCTCTGGGCCCTCTCGGTAATGCACATCACTATAAGCCTTGCAAGCAATGTGACTAATGAGTTAGTTGCGGGATGATGTATTACGGAACGAGTAAAGAGACTTGACGGTAACGAGATTGAACTATGTATGATGATACCGACGATCGAATCTCGGGCAAGTAACATACCGGTGACAAAGGGAATGACGTATGTTGTTATGTGGTTTGACCGATAAAGATCTTCGAAGAATATGTAGGACCCATATGAGCATCCAGGTTCCGCTATTGGTTATTGACTGGAGATGTATCTCGGTCATGTCTACATAATTCTCGAACCCGTAGGGTCCGCACGCTTAACGTTCGATGACGATTTGTATTATGAGTTATGTGATTTCATGACCGAAGTTTGTTCGAAGTCCCGGATGAGATCACGGACATGACGAGGAGTCTCGAAATGGTCGAGAGGTAAAGATTCATATATTGGAAGGCTATATTCGGATATCGGAATGGTTCCGAGTGATTCGGGTATTTTTCAGAGTACGGGAGAGTTACGGGAATTCGCCGGGGGAAGTTAATGGGCCTTATTGGGCTTTAGTGAAGAGAGGGAAGAAGGGCCACGAGGTGGCGCGCGCCTCCCCCCTGCCCAAACCGAATTGGACAAGGGGGGGCGAGGCCCCCCCTTTCCTTCTCCCTCTCCCTCATTTCCTTCTTTCCCACTCCGAAAAGGAAAGGGAATCCTACGAGGACTTGGGAGTCCTGGTAGGACTCCCTACACTTGGCGCGCCCCTAGAAGGGCCGACCTCTCTCCCTCCCTCCTTTATATATGTGGGCAGGGGCACCCCAAAGGTACTTCAATATTTGTCTTAGCCGTGTGCGGTGCCCCCCTCCACAGTTACACACCTTGGTCATATCGTCGTAGTGCTTAGGAGAAGCCCTGCTCGGTGACTTCATCATCACCGTCGCCACGTCGTCGTGCTGACGGAACTCTCCCTCGTCCTCAACTGGATCAAGAGCTCGAGGGACGTCATTGTGCTGAACGTGTGTTGAACACGGAGGTGCCGTACGTTCAGTACTTGGATCGGTTGGATCGTGAAGACGTTCGACGACATCAACCCGTTACTAAACGCTTCCGCTTTCGGTCTATGAGGGTACGTGGACACACGCTCCCGTCTCGTTGCTATGCATCTCCTAGATAGATCTTGCGTGATCGTAGGTAAAAAATTTAAAATACTGTGTTCCCCCCAACACTCCTTATAGTAATTGTGGCTCATGAACTTGTGTGTTTTCGGTTCAACTCGGAATTAAACTTTTCTTTTTAGGGGCGGAATTAAGCATTTTGATAGGGAAAAAGGGTTGGACGAACTTTTTTTTGCAATACCGAGATTGCTCTCCTTCCGCGCAGCTGACTTCCCAAGTCAGAGGATCTGTATCCCCATCGACCGAGCAAGCAAAAAAAATCAACCAAGCAAGCAAATTTAAGCTTGGAAATCTCATGATTTTCAATTTCCTTTTACCAATAGCATGGTCATATAAACGGTGCATACAAGCAGCTCATCCCTCGGGAGTATAATTTATTCACAAGATCTAGTTTGTTCTCGACCCATCAGATCGTCTCTGATCGTTTTTCTCTCCCTGGCGACTGGAACCCTAGCCACCGCCAGGAGAGGCCCTCTTTCAGTGCCTCCTCCGGCGGCTCCCCTCCACCGGCGACCTCAGTCGTTGGTGGTAGGGGGGTCACCGGATCCTCGCGTGTGAATTGTTTTTACTCCCTTGTAGTCTAGGTTTTTAGGTTGTTCATCATCTTGGCTTCGGCGGCAACGATGACGGCGCTGAATAAAGATTCTTCGGATCCTTCCCTAACGAGGCCATCGGTCCTATGGTTGGGGATGGATTTGGAAACCAGACTGTTCAAGTAAGGATGGCGTGGCGGCGGCGACATCCTCGTGGTGGACCTGTGTCCTCGGGCTCCGTTGTTGCGACGGCGTTTGCTCCAATGTCGGCGCGGAGCTTGGGAGGTAGTCCAGGAGCGGATGCAGATTGTGGTCTGTATCGACGACATCTGAAAGACGGAACGTGTGTTGGGTTCATGATTCGTGGATGGCAGGTATGGTTTCCTCCTTCGGCGTCTTAGTCGTGGTGGGGTGCCAGATCTGGAGTTCGATGGCGTGTCTGGGGTGTTGCCCTGGTCTGATTCATTCAATGACAATGGCTTCACTTTTGGTGAGCCACCTTGGAGGTCCGCAAAGCTGCATATCAGCGATGGAGCCGCGTCGAGCTCGGGTGAGGAGGTGATCTATTATTCTTTTCTTAGGTGGCTGCTGTGGTGGTGTCGTAGGCAGGTGACGGGCGTTGGTGTCAAGCTCAGAGATGTTCTGCTATCTGTTCAGTTTTGTCATGTCGATTCTTACGTGACTGGTACTTTGTTCTTTGTGATATGAATGAGGCACGTTTACCATGCAAAAAAAGACCTAGTTTGATCTCATCAATATTATTTAAGTTGGACCCACATAAGTGACACACGTGTGATATGAAACAATTCCGGCCTGACGTTTTTTGATGTCAAGTTTAGTTACCTGAGGATGGCAATTTTAGTTATGAAGCATAGCAAATTTTTGTTTGGATGGCAAGTTTAGTTTTTGGGGTTTTTTAATGGTAATTTAGTTGTAAAAAATGTCAGTGTTACTTCGTGCGACACATGTGGGACTTACCATTTAGGTTTAAATTTCATTGTACTCCATGCGCACACAAGGACACTGGACGGTCGGTCAGGTAAGCAGGTGCCCAGGTAGCCGTGCTTGCGCTGGGTGTATCCGCCGCTGGTCAGCGTCACAACCTCCACGGTCGTGGTCTCGTACACTTGGTAGTGTTGCTGCTGGTGGCTGCCGCCATGACGGCCGGTGCCGGAGTAGCCCAACTCCCCCTCCTCGCAGTTCTTACCATAGCCCGGCCCCGGCGCCGTGAAAAGGGTTCTTGGCGACGGTGTCCGCATAGCCGGAGCTGTGGCGGTGGAGGTTCATCTGAGGCTGGGGCCGGAGCTGGACGTAGCCGTGGCAATGGCCGCTGAACGACATCGCCATCTCGCTATCTGTTTTCTTTCTTTCTCCTTTCGTCATCGATCTGTCACTAGTAGAAAAAGGGCCTATAGTCCCGGTTGGTGAGGGCCTTTAGTCCCGGTTCATGAACCGGGACTAAAGGGTCGGTACTAATGCCTCGACCCTTTAGTCCCGGTTCAATCGTAACCGGGACAGATGGGCCTCCACGTGGCCTGTCCACGAGCCCAGGCGGGAGGGCCTTTGGTCCCGGTTGGTGGCACCAACCGGGACCAATAGGCATCCACGCCACAAGATTTCTATGGCTGTGGTTTTTGTTTTTGTTTTTGAAAAGGGGGGGTTGGGGGTTAATTTAGGTGTTTCATATATTGTGCTATAGCTAGCTAATTAATAGAGAAAAGTGTCCTCTCTTTGTCCGTGCTTGGTCGACGCTACGTACTATACATACGTATAGAGAGGACTAGCTAGACACGCTTAGCTAGCTAGTAATTAAGCAAATGTAAGATCGTCATGAACATATATGCATACAGAGAAGTGATATCGACCACCTCTCCTTCTCCGAGAGATTGGTCGAATAACAAGTTCTCGTATATCTATCCGACACTACCGCTACATATATATAATAATTATCTTTTACAAATATATAATCTCCTAACATACGGACGCGTGGTCCACATAGTATTCTCCGTCTTCAGCGATCACGTGGTCAAGAAAGAATGCCGCCAATTCCTCTTGAATTGCTCGCATGCGATCTGGTGCTAGGAGTTCATCCCGCATCCGAAACATCTAATTTTAAGAAAGGGGTCAATACATATATATATATATATATATATATATATATGAATGAATGAAACTCAACACAAATGATGGTAACAAAATAAAATTGTGAATATTTTTATTTACGCACTTCATATTGTTTGTCGGAGTAGCCCCGCTCACAGGTCGTGTGGCGGATGGACTCCCAAACGTAGTATCCACAGAAATCATTCCCTTGTTCCTGCCACAACCACTTTACAAGAAATAGAGGTCAATCAAACTGATAATTAGCAAGCATGCTAAATGGTATTGATGAAACTAGCGCTTGAATCACTAGGAGATGCGTGGAATATGCTACTATATAGTACTTACTTTCGGGTGTCTAAATTGCAGCTTCTTCGGTAGTCCGGAGCTTTTTGGTGAATTTTCTCCAAGCCCTGCCATACAAAGAAAACAATTACTTGATATCGTAAATGAACAAAGTTGCTGATATGGTGGATAATGATCGATTTAACTTACTTCTCGAGCATTTCAGTCATGTCTGCATACTCCTTGGGATCTTTTCGCTTGGAGTCTAAGACAGTTACTACTCCCTTCTCAAGCTTAATCTCTAGGAGAATATAGTGGTAGCTGCGCACATGCATAACTCATCAATATTACATTACTATAACCTGGACTAATAAGGAAACCGAATATGCCACAAGACAGTAACACTCACTTGAAGTTGTAAGGAAAGAGTATTATATCTTTGTGTTCATTTATTACCAACGATTGTAGCTAGTTGGCCTCGGTATTTTCTTTACGAAATTCAACCTCAGATTTATCTATGAGATATGTGTTAATGAACCCAATATCACCCACTTGTCTTTTCTTCAATTCGGCGATCTTCAATCTGCATAATATAGTGAGGATAATTATAAATACATGCAATGAAAGGGCTGAGTTATATAGAGAGACTTAATGATGTAAGTAGTAATGCTTATGACAGAGCAGGTGACCGTTGCTTTATCGAGGGCCAATTGATTGAAAAACTGGTAGAACTCCTCAAATGGAATAGGCAGCAGTTCAATTCCAAGGAGGTCATGCTCCTTTTAACTCTCACATACAAAAGTACTCCTCCCTCGGACTCTTTGCAGGTTTTCATGTACCAATCATGCAATCTTCGCATCATCGTTGATAGAGAACTTTCATCTTTGACGAGAGGCTTCCGTACTCGTATCTTTGTATCTGCACCTCCAAGAAATCATAATGTACATCGTCGGGCAGGTAATCTGCAGGATTGCCATAACCGGGCACCATCCTCGGATCGACGATGTCGCTAGCGAGCACCTTGAGCGGGGCACGATTGCTTCATTGTTCGCCGAGCTGGGCAATTTGTTTCCCAGCTCGTCGTTCTTTCATCCTTTGATCACGGACAGTACTTCCCGACCGCTCCGCTTCAGCAAATGCCTTTCCAATCATGCGCTCATAGTTGCCTTTCGGCGGAGACTTGGGTGGTTTTGTCGGGGCAGCAGTGCGCTTCGCTTTCACCGGATCTACCTTCTCCTCCGGAGGTGGATGTCTCTTTGCTTTCAACCCTTGAAACCAGTCATCCACTTCGGTCTGCGCGATCTTCGTTTTCCTCCTCGCTCCTCTCAGACGGTAACTTCTCCGGAGTCTTTAGAGAAGGACCCGAATCAGATCTCCTCCCGCCTTTGGCTGTCGCTAGATGCGGCAGAGCAGACGGAGCGGATGTCTTCTTTCCTTGCTTACGAGGCGGAGGAGAAGGACTACGACGCCACGGAGCAGCCGTGAGCGGCGGGTCTCTTCCGCCTTTGCCGACGAGGCGGAGAAGGAGGAGGCTGTTGCTCGGGCGCCGGTGCACGCGGAGAAGGAGGCGGAGTGCCGCCACGCGCCGGAGAAGGAGCCGGCCGAGTGCCCTAATCGTCACTCGCCGGAGGAGGAGGCGGTGGAGGAGGCGGAGTGCCCTGACTCGCTGGAGGAGGAGGAGGAGACGGAGGCGTCCAGTTCGGAAGGTTGATGAGATCCTTCTGCCATAGGCATGGAGTCTTCAGATCAGAACCAAACCGATACTCCCCTTCACCGGTAGGGTGGTCAAGCCGGAGGTCCTCAAATCCCTCCGTTATTTCATCGACCATCACCTTAGCATATCCTTCCGAATCGGCCGGCAAAGTGAAAAGTTGAGTCGGGTTTAGTAGGATAAACAGAGCCAACAGCCGCCTTGACCTTCAAATTGCTCCATTGCGCCCATAAGGTGGCAATTTTCAGCATCCGTGATAGCATCCACGGGATAGCTGGCGTGAGCCGTCAAGGCATGTTGCTCGGGCTGAAGCGACTTCGGTGGAAGCCACGCTGCTTCTCCGCCGAGATGGCGGGGTAGCCGGGGAAGCTTGGCAGGTCGCTTTGCGATCTGCTGCTTCTCGTTCCTCTAGCCCCATTACCCTTTCGTGCAGCGCCTGCATTTGGCTCTGCTCCAGTTTCTTCCTCCTCTCATGGGTTTTGTAACCCCCTGCGTCCGGAAATCCAGCCTTCCACGAAACGGAAGACTTCGTATTCCCACATAGTGTGGCATGAAACCCTTGTAAAGCAGGTGGGTGTGAAGGATTTTCCGGTCAGAGTAAGACTTCGTATTCCCACATATAGGGCATGGACAACACATAAAACCATTCTGCTTGTTTGTCTCAACCACTTCGAGAAAATCATGCACGCCTTAATGTACTCGGAGGTGTGTCATCACCGTACATCCATTGCCGGTTCATCTGCGTGCATTATATATAATTAAGTGTGTCAAAAATCATTACGTAACATCATGAATAGATAATTAAGTGACCAAATTAATAGAAGTTCATCATCACATAAAAACCAAAGTACATACATAGTTCTTATCTAACAACATAAAGCTCTGCAGAGCATCTAAATTAATTAAACCATACATTGAAAGTATGTAAAACATTTCAATGCGAAAACAAATGCGATCATAATCGCAACCAATGTAACAACTGATCCAACGGCATAATGATACCAAGCCTCGATATGAATGGCATATTTTCTAATCTTTCTCATCTTCAAGCGCATTGCATCCATCTTGATCTTGTGATCATCGATTTACATCCGCAACATGCAACTCCAATATCATCTTCTCCTCCTCAAGTTTTTTATTTTTTCCTTCAAGAAATTGTTTTCTTCTTCAACTAAATTTAACCTCTCGACAATAGGATCGGTTGGAATTTCGGTTCAACAACCTCCTAGATAAATAAAATCTGTGTCACGTTGGTCGGCATAATTTTCATAAACAATAAATGAACCAATAGTTATGAAAAGATAATATATACCACATCCGAATCATAGACAGGATTTAGGGCCGACGGGGCGGATACCAAAACCATCGCACTATATAAGATGCAATAATAAAAGTAAGAAAATAATACAAGTATCTATCTAAACAAACAAGTAATAATATTTTTCCTTTCAGAAAGAAGATAAGAACAAGAGGCTCACCACGGTGGTGCCGGCAATGAGATCGGCGCGGGTGATCGACGGCGATGAAGACGGGGACGGGGCGTGACGGACCGCTAAACCTAGATCAATATTGAGGAAAATGGAGCTTGGCGGTCGAGCTTGGAGAGGAGAAACCTTAAGTAGTGTGGCTCGGGCATTCCATCGAACACATTATGTGCATAGGAGGTGAGCTAGAGCACCACCAAGCCCTCTCCCTCGGCGGAAAAAACAGAGCGGTGTGCTCGCTCTTGCGCGAGGGGCTATATATAGAAGCACCATTAGCCCGGTTGATGGCATGAACCGGACTAAAGGGAAGCCTTTGGTCCTGCTCACGCCACCAACCGGGACCAATAGTGGTGGCTAGAGCCAGACCATTGGTCCCGTTGCCCCACCAACCCACCAAAAGGTCCTGGACGAACCGGGACCAATGGCCCACGTGACCCGCCGCCCCGGCTCACGAATCATGCAAATAGCTCCATTGGTCCCGGTTCCGGATTGAACCGACTAATAATGAACTGAATCTGACGAAAGCCCTATTTTCTACTAGTGTGTGCAAGTGTGCCTCGTGTACGTACGGCCTTGCGTGGACTGGCTTTTACTGGAGATGCTGGTATCCGCATTGTGATGGATATGGCCTATGAAAGCGTCTGTGCGGTGGTGACCGGCCGGCCGTCCTCCACTCAGGCGGGCGGGCATCTGGCGGCGGAGCATACAGAGACAGCGTAAACATGAAGCGGCAAAGATAAGATCCTATTCGCTCGCCACATCGAACCTGCATATGGTAAAAGCAAAAAATCCTGGTACAAGTTTGGGAGTCGCTGTTGATCGATGCCCAGAAGACTGAGAGAGAGACTTCCTGTGCGATTTCCACAATAATGCGATGCCCACAAGGCCAGAACCTCGTACTACTTGTCTATAAGCACCGATGCTTGGAACCATAACAGTTGGTGGAAGACAAGCCACCCCAGGTGAATTTTGCAGCCATGCACATGGCGTTCTACTTCTACCAGCAGGGTTGTCTCAACCTTGGCAAGGTGAGCCTCAAAATTGTGCCCTCCTTGCTTCAGGTGTCGCTTCCTCTTCATCGGTAGCGTGCCATAGCAGACGCAACAATAACAATATTCTGCACGGTCGTATCACCCGCAGCTTTTTATCTTAGGTGTATAATCAAGTTTTATTCATTAAAAATCACAGAATATGATATACAGTTTTGGTCATGGATTGGCCAAACCAGACATATGGCACCCTCGAGCCCGGACCTAGCGAAAGACAAAACATGACTAACCTATGTGCTTCCACATTAACCATTCGACTCTAAAAAGTGAAATTACATTGAAATTGAACCGAGTAGGAATTAATCTCGCTAATGATAGCCCCATATCTTCTTCTAGATCTTTTGTTGATGTCCGCAATGACTTGTTTAGAATCTGATGCAATCACTACCTGACGTAACTGGAGGTCTTCGGCAAGCGTGAGTGCCTCCTTGCATGCAATGGCCTACAGAGTTGCCGCGTGGCTACACCACCTAGGACCAGAGAAGAACTGCCCATATCCCGACATACTGAAGCCGCGGCTCCTCCTCTTCCCCTTCAAACTCCGGCATGTCGACATAGTGCGACATGAACAGGGAGCCGAGATGGTGTGGATTTATTTCCGTAAAAGAGCAGATAGCAGAGATCCAATTCTCTTCTTCCAAATCATGGGCTTGCGATAGGTCACTATGCCGAAAGGCCTGCACTTCTTCCCGTGCTATCATTAAAAAAAATCTATTGCAGCAAGTGTTGAGCATATATTGTGGCATGTATAGATTGTTTCTTGTACATCAAGCCCACCTTCTATTACCTTGTATAGATTGAGGTAGAGGCCCATATTGTACATCATATATACGTGCATATTGCACTGATCAATACATCTTGCATTACCACAATTCTCTACATGGTATCAGTTACCGCGATCTAACCCTAGCTTCCGCTCCTCAGGCCGCCGCCACACCCTCATGTAGCCGTCGCGCCGCCGCCGCCGCCGCCGCACCTCTTTCTCCACGCCGCCGCTGCACTCTCCTGCCGCCGCCGCGTCCTTCCCCACTCCCCCGAGCCGCCGCTGCCCCCCCGTCAGCCGCGCCCCCTCCTCCTCTCCTTCCACCCAAAACCCTAGCCACCCCTAGCCGCCACCCGATTCTCTACAACAAGTACTCTAGTTTGCAATGGACTAGACAGGACGCTCCTGGAATGAGAGTCTCCAATGTGCTCGTGGATAGCACCCAAAGTATTAAACAACGGTCATGACAAACGGCGGCTAAAGCGTTAGCGTGTTAAATTACTGCATGTGATGCATATTCAAACGCTATAGCGTTGAGATAGCACACTATTTAAAACTATGATAGGACAATGGAGAGCGCTCTCAAGACAAGCCCAACAGGAGGTACCAACGCAAGTTAAAAAGATGTTCACGAATTCAAAAAGTGATTGCCAACTTAAAGAAAAAAATGTTGGCAAATTTGAAAAAATTATATAAAATATATTTTTTAGATGAACATGTGTGCTTTTTTGCGTTCTTGCCTAACAACAAACATTCCCTGTAACTATGCAAGAACTATATCTCGCTTGTACCAAGAGTTTCTCTCTTCTCCCTTTAAACCTTTTCATGTAGTGTACAGTGCTGGACCGGCACATTTCTAGCTTTTGTTTACGCTTGCTCGCATGCTGTTTCGTGTGTTTGCTGCTGCGGTTTTATTTGTTTTTTCTTTCTTTTTCGTTTCTTTTGTTTTTCTTTCTTTCTTCCCTAGTTTTCTTCGGGGTTTTCTGTTTTCTTTATTTCTCCATTGGTTTTCTTCGTTCCTTTCTCCATTTTTCTCTTTCATTTTGTTCGTTTTATTCAGTTTTCATTGGTTTTTTCTTTCCTTCTTGTGTCTTCGTTTTCTTTGATTTTATTTCGTTCTTTCTCGGGTTTACTTCTTTTTCTGTGTTTTTCTTTGGTTTGATTGTTTCCATTCTTTTGCATTGATTTTATTTGGGTTTTATTGTTCTTTTCTTTTTCTTTTTCCTGTCTCTTTCTCGTTTTTCACTGGGTTTTCTTTTTTTTTTATGGTTTTCATCGGGTTTTTTCTTTCTCTTTTCATATGGAACAGGAACATTTTTTATACACGATTAACATTTTCATATACATATAAAATCATTTTTTGTACATGTTTTGTTTTATTAATACGTGATTAATATTTTTAAATTTATGTTTTGATGCGTACTTTCTTTTCCGTACACATTATACATTTTTGCTATATACATAAACATTTTTCATATCCCACTAATACATTAATAACATTTTTATCAAATATATATTTTGTTGTAAAAAATCCGTACATGTTTTACATTTTTCTTATACATCATGAAACATTTTTTATATAAACATTTAATATTTATCAAATGCATGATCAACCTTTAAAAAAATGATGTCTACTAGATTCCATACATCTTGTACACTTTTTTCATACACCGGCAACATTTTTATGCATGTTGAACACTTTTTAAATATATGATTAACATGTTTTTGTACATATTTTTTGACGTCTACTTTTTTATATACATTGTGCATTTTTGGTATACATAAGGAACATTCTGTTATACCAGTTTAACATTTTTTCATACATTATGAACATTTTTTGTACTATATATGTTTTGATGTCTAGTTGTTTCTCATGCACATTGTACATTTTTTAAATATATATAAGGAACATTTTTCGTGCACATTTAGCAAAACTACATGAATAACATTTTGAAAATGCTTATTTTGGTGTCTAATTTTTTCATATACATTGTACATTTTTCATATGCATCCATACTTTTTTTATATATGTTTATCATTTTTTGGATACATTATTATTATTATTATTATTATTATTATTATTGAAAATGTAGTACACTTCTTGAAACTCGCAAACATTTTTCAAAAATTCCACATACATTATTTTGAATTTTATCAACATTTTTTAAAATTACACTAACATTCTTATTATACTGTGGTAATATATGAATGCCACATAATTGCGGCGCCGCCACCAGGAGGCAAAAACCCTAACCGCCTTTTTCTTGGGAGAAGAAACAAGGGGGGAGGGGGGGGGGGCAGAGGAGCTACAATCTTTAATTTTGCGTACATGGTAGCTACTACTGTATGCACTGTAGCTAAAGTCAATAACCATTGCCACATCATTATTACTGTTGTATTTTTAGTTTTATCAGATTGGTGTCTACGTGGCTTGTACTATAATCTTTACTAGATCGGCAACGCGCCTTGGCGCGAGGGTGCCAGTCCCAACGTTGTGGTTATGCAGGAAATGCTCAAATTAGTAGTAACCCAGGTTTAACATACTTACTCAAACAAAATATAACTAAATAAAAATAAGAAGGTACATTCACATATGATAGAAGCAAGAAATTAGGGAGTTCAACATCACCATAAGATTATCATAAGGTAGCATCGAGTTTAGTATGTTCATGAGATCACAAAAGATAACCACTTGACAGGAAGTGTGGCTTGCTGCACCTCACCTGCACCAGCCATATCCAACCCGGCAAAAGTATGGTTTATATTCCAACAGTTCACAAAAACAAAAGGATCCAAAGCATCAAAGCCATTAGAAGTAAGAGATGTAGTATGACATACCAAAAGAAAGCCACGATCAATCATTCATCAACTATTATCTACAGATGATGAGTCAGAAGGAATAAGAGCATCCATCATATCTATATATTATTTAGGCCTCATCCATAATTGTCCAACAGAATTACACAACTAAATATTTCCATAGAAAAAACTGCATAAAATTCCAAATGATGGGCTTGGAAGTTGTAATAATTAAAGGTGCATCCTTATTCTGATAAGGATGACCAAAATATATACTGGAATTCTTTTAAGATACATATATGACCAAAATTAAAAGATATCATAACTACACATAATTCAGCCCTCATCCATAATCTCTCCAATCCATGCATCCTCCAAGTAACGAGAAGGAACCAAGTAGCTCATGACACAGGTTGAAATTGAAAAGAATCTCACCAATCTTGCAACATAATAGAAGTTCGTATCATTATGAAATCAGAGAGAGAGAGAGACTAAAGTAACAGACCTAGAAGATACCAATATATTTTCATAGCAGCAACAACCCAAGCAATTTAAATTTTCCACTACAATAAGAAATCATGAGCAAAAGGAATTGTAGAACATAAGAGAAGGGGATACAGATGAAATGAATGTAACAAACACATGTAACCAACTTGATAAGAAAGGGCGTGGTACTGGACACTGTTACCCCGACCTACTCCTATGCAATCAATGATGACATATGACTCAGACCAAGTCATGCCCAATCTATTTGAGGGTAAAATGAACAAATGCTTGAAATGCTTACTTGAGACACAGAGCTTCTGCCAGACCTGCCTCGAGTCCCCTGAGCTGATCCTTTGGACCATTGGATTTTTTTTCTGTCATCACAAGAGGGCACAAGTCGGCAAGACCAAACACCTTCAACTTTACATCAAAAATTATACAACAACCCAAGTTAACTAATCACGGAAACACCACAATTATTCCGCAGGTCATGTAATTCTGCACTTCCGAGATTTGCAGATCAAACGGCTCGCCGCCATCAATGAACTGAATAGCGAACAACTGGTATTGTATGCTTCAGACATCACTCCCATGTGTTTCATAGCTTAAAGGATTTGGACTTGCTTAGAACCAAAAGCCAAAAAGAAAATAATTGTGCTTGTTCTTACTGAATTGCAACACGAATTTTTGGTACATTCCCTAAACAGACAGTTGAAAATGCCCTACGTCTACTGTCAGCTCTATTGAATCAACAAAAATGATGATCTGATTTGCATCTGCCTACCAATCCACCACTAACAACATCGTTTCATGACCAGTGATACAAATATCCACTAAATAATCAGGCAAAACTGATCAATCTTGTACATAGTGGATATTGTCAACCCTTTACACTGTCCCCACAGGCATAATCGAGTCCTAACCTACTCTACTGCCACTTAGTGAGACCATTCCCAGGCTTAACGCTCATATAGCGTGAAAATTCTATCAAATTTGCGGTGTGAGACTAAAAGCACAGTATGGACCTTACTCGTAGCAGCAGGCCGACGTGTCCTCCCACGGTCCCGCTTGCCGCGCTGCCGTTCTCTGCTGCATAGAGCTTTGGAAGGGGCATATCCATGCTCTCAACTATAGTAACTTCATTTACAAAAGTACATAATATTAACTTATATATGCATTGTACATTGTAAAAGGAAAAAAGTTTATTAGTCACCTTGACAGTGTACCTCCAAACACAAAATTACTAATAATTTCCTAGGGAATTAAAAAACAGCACCGAACAAATTACAGTTTAAGATGGACCACCTTTGTGCTTTTTTAAGAACCCAAGAAGAAAAGAAGCATCCGCAGATTCTTGTTGATACATTAGAACTTACAAAGTTTTTAATATACTTGACAGATCAAAATAGTAGGAAACTAAATTAACACTGCATTCCTAACAACAATAAAATAGCAAGCAAGAAGCATTAAAAGAAAACAGAGAGCAGCATGAGCACGCAACATAAAAAAATTGGGTCACCTTAAGATCAAGAACCAGTGGCACTCTCTCCATTCAGATCAAGAAAGAAAACATAGAGCAGCATGAGCATGCAACATAAAAAAACTGGTTAACCTAAAGATCAAGAACCAGCGGACCTCTCCATTTAGATAAAAAAGAAAGACCTCCGTAAACATCCTAAGCCGCAATGGAGGCACACACCAACTCCTGCATACAAAACATGAAGTGTCTTTTAGTTTCATAGATAATGGTCTATGAAGGATCTTTTACTAAATGCATAGTACCCTATGCCTTTAGTATCTCAACCAGAACCAAAACACAAAGAAATGGTCAACTAAGAGAATGGTCTACCAACACGATGAACCAAGTTATCTCATAGAAGATACCATAACTGCATCAGGATCCAAAAATATGTCGTAAAAACATAGGGCACTATGGCCAATGTGGATAAGAAGACGTTGTCGCAGTGGAGAAGCAGAGACATGGGGTCGATGTCATAGGGGGAAGCGCTCACCCGAGGAGCAGGACAATACTATACATATGTCACCGAGAAAATTATAATCCAATGTATTGAAAAAATATATTAGCACCTTGACGATACTATACATATGTCAACCAGAAAATAAAAGACTTACTATACATATACATATGTCCTCCAACTTCCATAAATTCTAATAAATAATCTTCAGCTAAGAACAGAGTTGGGAGCGACCAAAATTACACAAATAATCAAGCATAAACCTAAGAATAGGTCACAAAGTTACATAGTGCTCAAGAGATGTTCATCCCACTACTTTTGCAGCCTAAGACCATTTTCTATAGTCTACACTCCTCCACTTGTTGCCTATTCCAGCAAGTAGATGGCCTGAGGCCTGAATAATGAATCTATGTAACTAAAAAGACAGAGAATTCACATGACAGTGCCATGGACCAAGAGGACTCTAATCTAAGAATATAAAAGAGGAAAACTATACAATAAATGCGATGAAAGCCAGGAAAACTGATATTTCCATCACACACCATATCACAAATTGAGATCATATACCAGCATTAGCAAATCAGACTTGAGATCACGTCAAACATTTCAGTCATAAATATTTTTAATACCAGGTTTTGAGGATGACAATAGACTAATAATCAAATTCTGAGTTTGTTGCCATACCTGACCACTATGACATGTATTCACACAATGCACTGCCTTTGCAGCCTACAAAGTATACAAAACAGGCTTAGTAGGAACACAAAGGGGCATTGAAGCTTAGACTATTACAAAAAATGGTAAAACCAAATATTTATCTTCATGGACATCGAAAGGTACCTCGACAAAGACAACGACAGCTGACTCTTGCCGACCAAGAAAGTGTATGCTTTGTCAACTGAATCGCAAAGTTGTCTTCTTGGTGGGAGTACGCCTATTTTTGGAACCAAGAGCTGGCCCACCAGGCAGGGAGAAAATACTTGGTGAGAATGCACCTCCTGTAATTAGAAGAATAGTCATGGTATGATAAGAACAAAACATTTCAAAGCAAGGTATGAAGGCTAAAGGCCAAAATGTTAATAGTTCTGGGTAGCTATCAATCGGTCCCTTGAATCTCAGACACTAAGAACAATTTTGAGCTTACTCGGGCATGAAAGCTCATTTGTCCAAAGGTTGCATTGAAAATGTATAAAGAAACAACTAAGCAAGGAAAAGAGGAAAAATGAAGGTCCATGCACGGAATAAAATAGGAAACATGTACATAATAATCTAGAAGCTAGATTTCTTGACACCTCACTATAATCACACTAAGTTGCATCTAGTATGCTGTGACAGTAGTAAATGTTTTAACTTCTAGAAAAATCCTCAAAATTGGGGCTCTAATATGTTGAGACAGGAATGTTCTTGCTGAGGGTGTGCTTCCTCTACTGTAGGCTCATGTATGTATCAGGACAGAAAACTAATAACACTACTGAAGTGATACCTTGGCATATAGCAGCATGGGCATGTGTAGTATTCCATTATGCTTGACTTTCTTCGAACTCTTGAACCATCAGCTAGTCGTAGACACTACATTGGTAACTCAAATCTTGAATTTGAGTTGCTCATTTGAATCTTGAATTTTTGTCCCTCTACCTTCAGCAACACGTCAAAATTATAAATTTGTGAATTTATCGCATATGCGCTGCAGAAAACTATCTAATGAAAAATGGACATACCCAGAAAGGTAAAATGGAGGAAGAAACAATTGTCAAGAGAAGTACAATATGTGCATTTTCTGCTTATTTCTCAACAAGATGACATCTTCTCGATTTAAATCTAGCAGGTTCATAACTACACTTTTTTTGTGACAGAATGCATACTCCTAAAAATACCATTACGCACAAAATTTACATCCTAACATAGAGAGGGCACACATTTTTGGTCGTTTGCAAGTCTTGTGGAGAGTAATCATGCCAAGCTCAGACCTCATCAGGTGCGCAAGACTGATGACTGCATATAGGATTCCATGTAGTGATCAATAATCTAGAATATGATCTGCCAAGACTCTAAATGAACTCCATACTGTCATATCTCTCGTATTGTATTGTAGAAGTATAAAGTAGATAGAGACACATTATCACTTCAAGACTAATCAAATTGCCATATATGAGACTGCATCAAGTGCAATTATAACAGTTCACGCTGCACAAGGCAATCACTTTGGAAACAGATCAGAAGATTCAACATAATTAAACTGAACATTCTACACTATGCACACATAATACAAGCAATTTTGTAATCGACAAGAAAGTTCCAATGACAAGAGCATCGCATAATATGGATATAGGGAGGGTTAGTTTATACCTTGGTGGATCCACGAGAGAAAGTGAAGACATCATCGATGCCGGCGAATCTGCAAGACCTTCGGGGACGCGGGCGGCCCGATTTCAGACTCTGTGGGCGGCACCGAGCCGGGTCAAATCCTTCCTCCGCTGAAATTCCTCCGCTTTCTGCCGATTCCATGCCGCAAGAAGAAGAACCAGAAGGAGGGAGGAAAGAAACCGGTCGTAACCCAATCCTCGCATGTAAAGAACAAGAAATCCATGGCGGGAAGTGAAGGAAACAGAGGAATGGAGCCAACCACGGAACAAATGAACAGAGCCAACCAGTGAACATCCCCACTACACCTAATTCTAATCAATGTAAAGGCAGCCACCACCTAATTCTAACCAAAGCAAAGAGGATGGATTCGATTAGGGGTTCTTCCACCACTCCATCTATCTATCTATAGATTGCCTCTCCTTCCCCGAATTCGATTCGGTTGGGTTCCTCGATGGGGAGAGGATAAGGGGAAGAAGGGAGGCACGAACTCTTGGCGATGGGACGGTGGGCCGCCCGTTCTTGTTCCCCAGTAGCCCCTCCCCGACGGCACGATGGAGAGCTTGGCGAGGATGATGGCGCGCGGATGGCCGTGGCCGCCTCCCTGGCGCACTTGACGCCGAGGCCGGCGTGGCCGTTCTTTGTCCGCCGACGACGACAAAAGGCCTTGAAGCGGGTCTTGTTGGCCGGGCGCGCTCTGCCGCAGACGGGTTATCTTCATCACCTGCCCTTGAGCAGAGCAACAAGGGCGGCGAAGCCGCTGGCCGTCTCCCGAGGACCGAGAGGGCGGGAGGAGGAGATGACCCGACGACGCCAGAGGGAGGAAGCGAAGGGGAGGAGCGGCGGGCTGCAGTGGAGAAGGGAGGCGGGGAAGAGAGGTAGGATGGATGGCGGCGCGGTGAGGAGAGGGCCGGTACCGGGCGAGCAAAGAAGGCGGGCGGCCGGCGGCGGGCAGGAGGCGGGCGCGGCAGAAGATTTAGACGCCAGACGCCGCCTGCTGCCGCGCGAGGGTGAGCGGGCGCGAGCGCAGGAGCGCAGGAGAGGCGGCGGCTAGGTCATCTCCAGAAGGCGCCACTTTTATACCCATGTGCGTGAAATGATGAAAATGCCCGTGGCGCCGGAATCTGGCGGTGGCACGAACGGGTGAAACTGTTCATTGCAATAGTGCCTCCAGTTGATCCGAAGCCAGAGGTCGTCCTAGTGCTTGATCCGACGGCTCAGATCGCATCAAGCAGCCAGATCCAACGGTCAGGAATCCAAATCGCTGAGAGCGTCCGGGAGTGACTGGAATCCTTATTTCACGATGATATAAATGAGATATCTATTACCATGAAAAAATAAAATAGAACAAGGAAGTACTTTTTTTCAGAATTATGTGACATATTGTGCAGTCTAGTTCAATTTTTAACCGGAACCCAACTAAATTTCTGGTTCAATACAAAATCGGTTCTGATTCTGTCATTTCAGAAGACCAATTTTTTGAACCGAATTCTGGTTAAAAATTCGGTTCTGATTCTGACATTTCAGAAGACCGTTTTTTCTACCCCTAAAAAGAGGACCGTTTTTTCCTTCTTCATAAAAAAAACCCCGATCAGTTCGGTCTAAACAAACGCGACCACTTTTGCCACGACCTTGGCTTCTTATTTACGGACCAGTGCCACCGCCAGCCCACACGTTCGCTCGGCCTCCTTTTCCCCTCGCCGTCCCTCCCTCCCTCAGACCGACGAGCACCGCCGCCTCCCACCAGCATCTCCTTCCGCCGCCGCCGCCGACGCCGCCCCTCCCTGTGCCGGAGTCCCAGCTCCCCGCAGCGTCTCGTGTTCCGCCCCTGCAACGACTCCAGCCCCCGACTGCACGCGCGAAGCCCTCCTTCGAACTCGACATCGACACCAACCCTATCGGCACCGGCGCCGGCGAGGCGAGGCGACCATCCGGGTGTCACTTTCCCGGTTTGCGGGCGAATCCCTGTCTAGCTAGCTGCCCCGCCCTCTCCCTGCGCCGTTGAGGGCGAGGAGGAGGAGGCGATGGGGACCATGACGATCGGTGCCAAGTACAAGACCACGCTCAGGGACCCCGGCCACGGCGGCGTCCTCCGCATGGTGCGTCCACATCCTCGGTCGCCGTCTCCGCCCCCACCCACCCACACACACACACCCCATTCGCCTCCCATCCGAAACCCCCCTTATTGGCAGCTTGTATTGGTCTTGGGTTCTGTTTGGTTGGCTTGCGCCGGCATTTCTTTTGCTGCTCGGTCGTCGAGGCGTGGTTGCTCGGCAGGTGGTTATCGGTGTTGAGGTGACCAACTGATTGATCCAGAGTAGGTTTCTGATTGGACGCAAAACAGAAGAAATTGAAGCATGCTGCTGCTTACTAGATCGGAGTGCGTGTGCGTGTGCCTGTGCTTTCCTCATTGTTGTATGTGTATTGCACCCAACATTTGGGTTTAGTCGTGGAACAGAGTAAGTCTGATCCGCCGTAAGTTAGCATTGCGGTTGGAGCAAAGGGATTGTGTGTCAAGCCCGGTGCCTCCTTTGCCTTTAGTGGGAGCCAATTTGTGCCCCAAGTAAGAACACCCAGTTTGCTTAATGAAATTGGGGGCTCAACACATGCTATAAAAAATCTGCTTGAGGCAGTTATTTGGTTCGTGATTGCACTGTTTATGTATGATGTTCCTAGTATTTTCATATTTGGTGCTGATGCAGTCTTACCGCTGCTTGCAAGTGATCATAATGCGCTTCTTTGTTCTTGTAATTGCAGAGTGAAGACAAGTTAATATTTACCCCTAATGATCCACGCTCACTAATGAAGCTCAGTGTTGATTTCCGAAGCATCAAAGGTACTTGTCCTTTGTCCATATGCAGCGCTGGTTTCGTAATCATAGCACTGAGGGTTGTACAAAATTGAAGTACTGCCATTGTTCTGATGTGTTAGGAAACTACTTAATTGTAGATAGATGGGCATTTACTAGGTGTGGTTTGCGATTTGCCGTGGGTTTGTTTGAAATGATTCAACAGAATGAAGAACATATACATCTAAGATTACATATTCAGAATACATACGTCCAATATTACATATTCAGCTCATCAGCTGTGCCAGAGTAGGCCATGCATGTTGGTTGATGAGAATTGATTTCATGGTCATTACCAATATGCTTGATGGTAACTTTGTAGCTTCTTCCTACATGTGCTTCAGGCCACAAGTTTAACAAGGTAGATGGTAGCAAACCAACGCCGCCATTATTGAATCTTTCAAAAGATTCTGACAAGGTATGATCAATTAATAAAATATAAACATCCTGTTGAGTTTTGGTTGATAGGCATATATATGCTCTTCATTTATTTCTGTGACTGAGAAGATTGTGATTTCTGTGCTTTTTTCAGGGGGGAGGCTATATTTTTGAGTTTGACAATGTTGGTAACCGTGATTTGTGTCGCGACTTTGTAGGTAATGTTCAGTAAATGTTTCTAATAAGCATGTCATTTTCTGCCATCAAATAGATCACATATTATGAACAAATACATCTTTTGAAAATGATTATTCTTGTTAGACTGAGTATATGCATTTTTAATGTTACTTTGGTCCTTGCTTCTATATTTTGATTGTGAGTTTCACCTCTAGTCTGCACAATTATTGCCAACAAAATATAGAACTAACTGGTGATGTTGTTCTCTCAGCTAGGGTTTTAGGCAAACATCAAGGTACTGTGCCTGCTAGAACAAATGTACCTCCAGAAAAATCAGCTGTGTCAACTGGTCCAGACCAGCTGAGTTCTGCCGAAATGGAACGGCGGATGAAATTGCTACGAGAAGATAGGTAATATCTGTATTTCAAACACCCTGCATGATTCTTCTGCTGACAGCAACATGGGGTATTGATAATAATTTAATACTAAACCGCAACAGTGCAAGCTGTCTTGCTCTCTTTAGTAATTTTCGCTGAGCCCTTATGTGCTTGTGCTTTTCAATTGATTACCTGATTCTAATTTTTTTTCTTGTTAAGTATGCATTTGGCTCTCGTAGGTTCACTTATTCAAAGATGATACTAAAGCTTCACTTTTAACTGGTCTTTACTGGTCGGTTTCATCAGCATATAAATCTGTGCAACATTACATAATGAAGCTGGTGGCATAGCTTCTAGATTGAAAATGATATGCCTTTTATGTGTTGTAACTGTAGAACTTTGAAAGAGCCAAAATAAAGTGCAGATGCCAAAATGTATTCACCTATCCATTTTTTGTATGGGAATGTCATTCAGATATATTTCCTAGCGTACCTGAACTTGCTTGGGACGAAATGCTACTGTTGTTGGTGTAATGTCATTCGGTTATATTTTATTAATAGATCACCTCAGGAGCATGTTGATGCTGTTAGGGTAACAGATCTGTGTAGCTGTAGGGATGAACATTTAATCATCGTATGTTGTTTTAAGAGAATGATACAGACAGATTTTCAGACTATCATAGCCAACCAGAGGAAACACAGTTCTGTTGTATTATTGTCTTGTTGAACCTTCTCTTTTTGCAGTGAACTGCAGAAGTTACATAAGAAGTTTGTGCTTGGCAATATTCTGCAAGAGTCTGAATTCTGGGCAACAAGAAAGGTAAAAACTACTGTGCACGGATACAATTTCTGTTTGTTTTGTAGTATATTTTTATTCAGTTGCAACCAATACTTATTTAAGTCCTGCAGAATTTACTTGACGATGAAACAAACAAAGCATCAAAACAAAAGCCAGGTTTCAAAAGTGCCATGCTAGCTGATGTTAGGCCATCAGCTGATGGACAGGTATGCTATGGGCCTATAGTCATTGCAAGCCTATGTGGCATACCATGATAGTTTATGTAGTATATGGCTGTATCCTATCACTTATTGACTTCACTCAATGTTGGTTATCTTAATTTACTCATTTCTGATTTATGTGTATCCTTCCACAGACAAACAAGGTTACTTTCAGTCTGACTACTGAGATTATCCATCAGGTACATTGTTTCTACCTTGGTAATGAATTATCATCTAAAGCAGGTTTACCTGCTTGCATCATTTGCTACTTCAACCATCATAAATGCAGCTATGCATTTATCTAAATGCTGGTCTGCCTGGTAGCATCATTTGCAATATTTTTAACTGTCATGTGCAGTGCTATGTACCTAAAAAAGGTGTAATGCTATGGTTGATGGAATTTCTAAACAGTTGTGTTGTTTAATGGTTCCACTTGACCAACTATTTATTAGCACCTATTGCATTCTGTGTAAGGAGCAACACCTCACTTGTTTTCTTAGGGCCATGTACTGACACATGGTCCTAGACTGGGTGGTATTTACAAACTGTAACTCTTTGTGATGACACAGTTCTACTTTTCTTTTCTTCTTCAGTACTTGACATACATATAGAATGGTATGATCCCTTGTCAAGCCATTTTTATGCCATGAAAATCTAAATATGCCATTTTTACTGCATGAAAAATGTAAATTCCACTGTATTTTGCTATACCTGTTCAAAAACCTCGAGTGGGCTACTCAAACGCATTCTTGCATCTATTAGTCTGGATCAGTGAAGCTATGCTCAGGATTGGCCTGTCTAGACTATCAGGCATTGTAAGCCTGTCCTGGACATAGTTACTTGGATTGCAGGCCACCCTGCGATTCACGATGTCAGGTCGAGCATCCTGTATTCTTGTGATCTGGTTGTCCACCAGGAAGCTGCTGGTCATGACCCCATGCAATAGCAATGGGAGAAGGGCAGAGTGGAAGAGAGAGATTGAGAGGAAGTGAGCTAGTCCCACAGCCCACTCCCTTCTCATTCTCTTCCTTATTCCCTTCTCTGAATACATTTAGATTGTATCGATGTATTATCTGACTCTTAGGGTCATCAGCCTGGATTCATCGGGCCACATTCATAATCAGTGTCGTGAAGAACATTGCCCCTTTTGACTCACATGGGTAGCCACCTGTGAGTGAGGCCACACCGTCGTGACCGCATTTCTTGACCCGGTCGAACAGGCTTATTCTGGTCCTTGGGCTGGGCTACATCTGCTCAGTAATACTAATTTACCTGGCATACATTATTAACCATGTAAATGCTAAACTCCAAGATTGTCTATTGGATGTTGACTAAGTCTTGAAAATCAGTTGTTATGAATATGATATATTATTTGAGGTTTTGCAGATTTTTGCAGAAAAGCCAGCCGTGCATCGGGCATTTTTGGATTATGTCCCGAAGAAGGTAAGATAGTGCATACTTGTGTATACTATTTTCATGTGCCTTACCATAGGCTTTAGGAAGCTTGAGCTGAAGTTGAAGTTAGTTTATACTATATCTGTGTTGGCATAAAGTGGATTTGGATTCTCATTTTGCTCTGTTTTTCCTTCATCTCATGTGACTCCCAAAAAGTTGTCAGAAAAGGATTTTTGGACAAAATACTGTAGAGCTGAGTATCTACTTAGGACAAAAAATACTTTAGCGGCAAAAGCTGAAGCCGCTGACGATGAGGAATTAGCCATGTTTTTGAAAAATGATGATATACTTGCCAAGGAGGCAAAGCTCAAGGTATAATTCTAGCTTTTTATTGTTGTCATCCTGCATATTTTGCAATATATGTTTCCTTCAAAAAAAAATTGATGTCTCAATTATTGTGTACAGATAAAACGAGTTGATCCAACATTAGACATGGAGGCAGATGCAGGGGATGACTACATCCATCTTCCGGTGTGTTACTGTTCTTGCTACTGTTTTGTTATATCTACAAGTTCACAAAGACAAGTGGTTTATCCGTTTCTCATAATGAGCAAATTGTCTGCTATTTTGATCACAACCTCATGTAGTGCTTAGTCCTATTTTGAAAAAATTCATATCATTATTCTTTCGGGCATCTAGGATCATGGGATGCTCCGTGATGGCAGCAGAGAGACGGCTGATATTGATAGCGAGTTGGCTAGGAGAACACTTTCTCAGGATCTGAATCGGCATGCTGCTGTTGTTCTTGAAGGGAGATCAACAGGTGAAGTTTTGGACTCAACTCAAAAGTTTTCATGCTGTCTCATTTAAGTTTTTGTATACTGAAGTTGATTGGTCAAGCATGCTATTACTGTTATGAGATGATACTGTTATGCTAACAGCCTAACAGTTCATCTGCAACTACACTTCTACTGGCTTCCTGTTTGTCTGTCTAATACTTCCTGAAAAAGAATGCACCGACAGTTGCACAAATCAACCATCCTATACTGCTGGTTGGTTGCACACTGTAATGCTCTAGTGTAGTACCTTCTCTGTGCTGGTGTACTTTCCCCTTCACATTAGAGGAATGCCAATATTTCTACTTTGCATTTGCTTATGCTGTTAATAACTTAGTATTAATGCACCATGTGGTTTCAGTGCGTAAGGTGATTGTATTTGTTATGCATCTTTTTGCAGATATTGAATCAACTGATACGAAGACTGTGGCTGAAGCACTTGCAAGGTCCAAGAAGGGTTAGTAATTATATCGCTGTGTGCATCTGTTCTCACCGTAATTAGTTCCTTACTAGGCTGATGAGTTATGAACTGCAGAACCACCTCCTAGCTCTGCTGCTGATGATGCTAGTCATGAGAGATTGGTAAAGGTGGCCCGCATGACTGAGATAGAGGATCTGCAAGCTCCACGAAGTCTCCCATATGCACCACTTTGTATAAAGGTAATAGTTGGTTCATATGGCTTGATATAATATATTACCTCCGCCCCAAATTAGTTGTCTTAGATTTGTCTAGATATGGATGTACCTAACACTAAAACGTGTCTATATACATCCGTATCTAGACAAATCTAAGACAACCAATTCGGGACGGAGGGAGTATCAACTACAGCAATATATCGCAAGATTATGGATTCTCACGCCTTTCTTGTCTTTATAGGATCCTCGAGAATATTTTGATTCTCAGCAAGCAAATGCTCTGAGACCTTTAGGTAGCAACGATGGAAGAAAGGCCCGCAGCTGCAGCCTGAGCACCGATGATGCATTCCGTCATTTAATGGATCAAATATCTTCCGTGAAAATGAACTGTCCTGTTGTTCAGTCAGATGTTGCTCTAAAGGTAAGCAGTTCTACTTGAACCTGATACCAATGTTCTATAATAAACTTTACGGGGATTAGGTCCTGTTTCCTTGAAAGATGCATGTCTGTAGATATATCTGACTTGCTCCCTCCATTCCAATGAATAAAGCATGCGTGCATTTAAAAAATGAACTTCAACAATAAATTAGACTAACTAAATGTGGGTTATATGCGACTAAAATTGTGCCGTTGAATTCGTATTCGAAAGAAGTTTTCAATGGTATAATTTGTAGGTCACAAAAATTATATATTATTGGTCTAATTTATGGTTAAAGTTGGATTTGAAATGCGTGTGCGCCTTATTCGTTGGAATGGAGGGAGTAGTACTATCTCATAAGCAAAATTGTTGGTGCACTAACCCCCGCTGCGCATTGGTCTATTACTCTTTCATTCCCTCTGTCATGCGGTTACCTCATCCAGTGTAGGTGAATCTTGTTTCCTCTGTAAACGGGTCGGTGGTTCTTTGTGTTTGTACATATTTTACTGGAAGAGAATTTGCTCTTCCAAAACCAGTGAAGAAAATTTGCATAGAACTAACCAATCAGTTCCCAACCATTTCTATGGACACAATGATAGGCCCAACATTCTAAATGGAACAAACACTTCTACTATCAGAAAAGTTGATGTTTGTGTAACTGTTTTATATATGACTAACTTACACCTTATCTGGTCCACAATTTTGCATTGCCAAAAAAGAAACAGTATCCATTTTGCAAATGAAACTGGTTTACCTTTGTTTGTTTTGTTCCGATTCTTGATGTTGGATTGTCATTTCATCAACATCCCAATACTCCCAATTACCTGAATACTCCAAGTTTCCCTTACAAACACACGTTTTGGATGCTGTATTGCTGTGGCTTCTATATTCTTAAGGTATTAAATTGCATGAGCAGGAAAACCTAACTACCTACATGGTATGGGCCTAGGTTCTTAACGAATTGAATGAAGGAATTTCGCGTTCACGGAGGCTCAATCTTAAGAATCCCCAAGACAGTCTCCTTGGTCGTCTTCCTCACCGAACACGAGATGAACTTATGGATGTGAGATACTGCACCTATTTACCTTTTATGCAGAAGCTGTACTGTACTTCCAATTTTTTCTAGAATGTTTATTTTCCGGACTTATCTTAATGTACCTTTATTTATTTATTTATGTATATTTGTCCGAGATCTTCTAAAATCTTCTTATCACCGCACTCGAGATCTTATTATACATCTTGTATTGACAGAGTTTATTGTGACTGTCTATTTTGTTAGCATTGGACGGCTATCCAGGAGTTGCTGCGCCATTTTTGGTCATCATACCCAATAACAACCGCAGTCCTTAGTAATAAGGTGTATTGTCACTCCTATCTTATCTGAAATATTGTGTAACCCACAAGTAGTATTTCGGTGGAAGTTGGTAAAAGTAGCTCAGTGGCTGGGTGACTTTTGATTAAACAAATGGTTACTTAAATGTAGTTTCCTGTTTCAAGATGAGAACAATACCAGTGCATGTTATAAATGTGAATAATAACTAATAAAAGCAAGTACAAATGATCAGTTAATATTTTTAGTGGTGGAGTTTGATGTGTTGCCAAAATGGTGCTTGTCTGTTTCCTTGCTATCAGTAATTATGGAAATTGACCACCACCAGGTTCTTTTTCTTATTACTCCCTCCGATCCAAATTAACTGTCGCAGCTCTAGTGCAACTTTGTACTAAAGCTGCGATAATTAATTTGGATCAGAGGGAATATTATTTTTAATATATTTTTGGCTATCAAAATGTTGCATTTAACTAACCAATTTGTTTCTAGCTTTTCTCATACTGTATTAGTTCTGTTAATAGAACCACTTACTGAAAAATAGCAGTTGATAAGATTGTGTTATACAGTCTAGTATTGGTATATTTGTGTACACAGCGTAATAGCAAGTCAAGGATGCCCAGATTGATGGTTATGTTCTTACTGTGGTTTTGTCACTAATTTATAATCTAGATACCTGGTAGGACTGCCATATGGTAAGCTATCTTAAGCAGTTAAAAACATCCAGACCATTATTCCTTAGATGTTTATGTACTTCTCCGGTTGTTCCACAGGTTCAACGGCTGAAGGAAGCAATGACACAGATATATCAGAAGTTACAGGTTAATCTTCCTCAGCACAGTAGATATTTGGAACCTATCTAATTATAACTGAAATTGCCTTTGATTATATTCATCTGTGCAACTTCATACGTGCAGGATATAAAGGAATCGGCACAGCCTGATGTACGGCATGAAATATCTCAACTCGTAAAGCCCATGACACAGGTTCCTAACGCTTCTTACTGTTGTGTTTGATTACCATTACCCCATGAATTATCTGAACTTGGAGAAAACTATCCACCTATGCCTTTGTCATGATTTAGCTAGATGCATTTCCATATTTGTAAAGCAGAGCTGCAGAAAGGATCAAATATTTGTATTGAATGCTGCTTTTATTTTCATTTGCTGGTTTTCGTGCTCATTGGATACTTGCTTCCTTGCTGTTGATGCCGTAAAACACATGAATACCAGTTTTCTTTGAATAATTTTCAGCAAGCTGATTATATAATAATTTCCAGGCGCTGGATGCTGCATTCTACCATGACCAGCAGCAGAAATCTTCAAAGGCCGGGAGCAAGCCCAATGGGTTTTGAGCAGAGAACACCCCCCATAAGGATTCAACCTTATTACTGCTAGAGCGTGAGGGCTACCACGCCGGTGAGCTCTAGGCGGCAATGATGCTGTGTTGAAAAGGCACTCCTGGAGGCTTTTATTTTGCCGTGTATTAATTATTAAATACACGTGGAACATAATAACATGCTTACTTGCAATTTTTTCCCTGGACACCTCGTATTCATCTCCTCCTAGCTGTTTCAAGATAGAATCATGATTCTGGTTCTTCGTTGTGTTTACGGATGGCCTATTTCCCTTGCGGTGGCGATGTGCAAATGGTTATAAATAAAGAAATCCTGATGAAAAGATAGGTAAGGTATGCCATGATATATCAGCAATTTGCTCTTGCGAATAAATACTTGCTTTGTTCCCTGTTAAAAAGTTTAGGCATCAGAATACAGTAGCTTGTAACACGCATTGGTTCAAAAAAAAGGAAGAAAAAGCTTGTAACACGCATCTTCTTCTATGGGTATTTTTAAATTAATAATGTGTTGGACTGCCAAAAAGAAAAATGTTGGTACAAAATTAGAAACACAAATGGGTTTGATGATAAATACAGTTTTCATGTCAATAGTCTTGTTGCATAGTACTCCCTTTGTTCCTAAATATAAGCCTTTTTAGAGATTTTAATATGAACTACATATGAAGCGAAATGAATGAATCTACACTTTAAAATATGTTTATATTCATTCGTATGTAGTCCATATTCAAATCTTTAAAAAGACTTATATTTAAGAACGGAGTATAAGACTTTTTAGAGCTAGAACCGATGGAGCAACATGGCGCAGAAGGTGTGATATTGGCGTCCTTTGTGGCTGAAAATAATAACGCACAAGAAAGTCAGTTCAGAATAAGTATACATAAAGGGAGAGAAGGAAAATAGAAGCAAAAAAGTACAAACATAAAATTAAACCACGCCCAGTGGGACTCGAACCCACAATCGCCTGATTAGAAGTCAGACGCCTTATCCATTAGGCCATGGGCGCTTTTTGATAAAATCGCACCCAAATAATATTGGTATTTATGTTTCCTTATTTGGTGCAAAAAATAATAAAGGAAGGGAAAAACTAACGCTCACACGTGTGGTATCTTATACATCGCCCACACGCCTTCTTTACCACTCATCTTGCCACATGTGAATAGATGACATCAGCAGAAATCTTTTTGATTTTCGGCTTAAAAATGTCTTATCTACTAATTAAAAAATTAAATTAAAAATCCGTTTTCATCATTAAATCCGTCTCGACGAGATCTTCAAAACTAGACCCCATATTGATATGTCTCGATGAATTTTTTTTGCCCAAAAGTTGCCATGATGTTTACACTGTAGTTGACATAGTGCTTAAACTAAAGTTGTCATGTGGCAATTTCAGTTTGTAGAGGATGACAATTTTAGTATTTTGATGATGACAACTCCAGTAGTTTGATCATGAAAATTATTTTTTGTATGAATCATGGCAATTTTAAGTGCATGTATCATGACAATTTTAGTTTATGGTTCATGGCAAATCTAGTTTCTTAATTCCCGTCAAAATTACTTTTAAATGTAGAAGAGAATAACTGAAACATATCATGACAACTTCAGTGTAAACACCATGGCAATTCATGTGCAATAGACATGGCAACATTTAATCCAAAAAAAATTTCGTCGAAATATATTGATATGAGATATAGTTTCAAAGATCTCGTCGCGAGGAATTTAATGGTGAAAACGGATCTTCAATCTGATTTTTCATTTAAGAGATAAAACATTTTAAAAATTAAAAATCCAAAAAGATTCTCACATGCATGCATGCGGTGATGTGGCGCAGTCTGTCTATTATAGGGTGTGTGGGCGGGTTTCACTCCCACCACACGTGTGTGCGTTAGCGTTGTCCTAAAGGAAAGGACATGCTTGATGCGTCTCCGAACTGCTTTAGGGATTACTGTTGGAAATATGAGCAATTTACCGAATGATTTTATTAATAAAAATATTAGATAAAGCATGACTAATATAGTAGAGATAAAACAAGTCATGTAATTTGACAAAGAGAAGGTAAATAGCATCTGCATATACGAAGTAGAACCGAACACATCTAGAACAGACACTAGAGCAAGAAGTTGTGACAGAACCTCTAACAGAAAGAGTATGAGAACATACAGAACAGGAGCAGATGCACCGGTCTTGGGATCGGTGTCCTCGCTAGTCATGTCGTCGAGGAGGTTGTCAACGTCAGGGAAGAAGTCGTCGGAGTCCGGGGCGTCTGTGACAAAGAAGTCAGTAGTCGTGCTGAGCGCTCCCCAAAACTCTTATCACCCTTCTCCCGTACATGACTCAAAAGGTGAGGTTTCGGAGGCCTACTGTCCCGACCTGCGGTGCACGCCGCAAGTCGGGATGGGGAAGATCGTAGCAACATCGCAGTGCTCAGGAACTTTTGAAGGAAATATGCCCTAGAGGCAATAATAAAGTTGTTATTTACATTTCCTTATACCATGATAAATGTTTATTATTCACGCTAGAATTGTATTAACCGAAAACTTAGTACATGTGTGAATACATAGACAAACAGAGTGTCACTAGTATGCCTCTACTTGACTAGCTCGTTGAATCAAAGATGGTTATGTTTCCTAACCATAGACATGAGTTGCCATTTGATTAACGAGATCACATCATTAGAGAATGATGTGATTGACTTGACCCATTCTGTTAGCTTAGCATTTGATCGTTTAGTATATTGCTATTGCTTTCTTCATGGCTTATACATGTTCCTATGACTATGAGATTATGCAACTCCCGAATACCGGAGGAACACTTTGTGTGCTACCAAATGTCACAACGTAACTGGGTGATTATAAAGGTGCTCCGATTGTCGGAGAGGTATCTCTGGGCCCTCTCGGTAATGCACATCACTATAAACCATGCAAGCAATGTAACTAATGAGTTAGTTGCGGGATGATGCATTACGAAACGAGTAAAGAGACCTGCCGGTAACGAGATTGAACTAGGTATTGAGATACCGACGATCGAATCTCGGGCAAGTAACATACCGATGACAAAGGGAACAACGTATCTTGTTATGCGGTTTGACCGATAAAGATCTTCGTAGAATATGTAGGAGCCAATATGAGCATCCAGGTTCCGCTATTCGTTATTAACCGGAGACATGTCTCGGTCATGTCTACATAGTTCTCGAACCCATAGGGTCCGCACGCTTAACGTTCAGTGACAATCGATATTATGAGTTTATGTGTTTTGATGTACCGAAGATGGTTCGGAGTCCCGGATGTGATCACGGACATGACGAGGAGTCTCGAAATGGTCGAGACATGAAGATTGATATATTGGACGACTATATTCGGACACCGGATGAGTTCCGGGGGTCACCGGATATTTATCGGAGTGCCGGGGGGTTATCGGAACCCCCGGGGGAAGTATTGGGCCTTAGTGGGACATAGGGGAGAGAGAGGGCAGCAGCCCAGGAGGTGGCGGCCCCCAAGGGGAGTCCGAATTGGACTAGGGGAGGGGGGCGTGGCCCCTCTTTCCCTCTCCCTCTCCCTCTCTTTCCTTCCCCCTTCCTCCTTCCTAGTAGGACTAGGAAAGGATGAATCCTACTCCTACTAGTCGGAGGATTCCTCCTCTCCTTGGGCTACCAAGGGCCGGCCGGCCTCCCCCCTTGCTCCTTTATATACGGGGGCAGGGGGCACCCTAAGATACACAAGTTGATTGTTCCAAGCCGTGTGCGGTGCCCCCTCCACCATAATCCACCTCGGTCATATCGTCGTAGTGCTTAGGCGAAGCCCTGCGCCGGTAACTTCATCATCACCGTCATCATGCTGTCGTGTTGACGAAGCTCTCCCTTGAAGCTCTACTGGATCGTGAGTTCGTGGGACATCACCGAGCTGAACGTGTGCAGATCGCGGAGGTGTCGTACGTTCGGTACTAGGATCGGTCGATCGTGAAGACGTACGACTACATCAACCGCATTGTCATAACGCTTCCGCTTTCGGTCTACGAGGGTACGTGGACAACACTCTCCCCTCTCGTTGCTATGCATCACCATGATCTTGTGTGTGCGTAGGATTTTTTTTGAAATTACTACGTTCCCAACAACTTTGTGGCGAGAGGAAGAGGATCTTCTGGTGTGTCTCTCTGGAGAGGAGCAACCTCTCTTATATAGGCACAGGAGAAGGAGGCAAACAGGCTGTGAGGGGAGGTGAAGCAAAAGAGGGAGAAGAAGCAAACAGACTTCAGCCGAAGAGGCGAGCCGTTCGGATTCAGTGTCCACTACAGAAAAACGTTTCAGCTCCCGCGTGACCTTTCGTGTACCCATCATGCGTGGCAAAAATTTAGACATCGGCTCGGCTCATTCCCGCAACCCGCGACGCGTCGTGACGAGGCGAAGCGTGGCGTGGCGTGGCGAGGCGGGTGGTGGAGGAGGAGTGCGCATGGATGTCCCTCTTGTTCTCATGCTCATAGAAGTGGGGAAAGAACCTCCCTTATAAGGAGGTCCAACTCCCACTAAACTAGCAGTGTGGGACTAAACTTCAGTAGTATCCCTTGCCTTGCACAAATGGGCTAAGTGGGCCTCTAGGATTTATTTAGGAATTTCTGAAATAGTTATTGGGTTGGCCCATAAATAGATAAAATTCCAGCAATCCCCACAGATCCTAGAGGCACATAGAATTTGCCTTTAGTTCCAAAACACATTTTATATACCGGTACTGCAGAGAGACTGTTAAGTTGAACTTACACCTAGAACTCTATGCTACACTAGTAAGCAACTTGAGCGATGGACTAGGCCTTGAGCTGCAAGTTTTACGTGAATCTAGCTTCACATAAAGCCTTGACCGACACGTGGCTACCGTGGGTCTTCCTCATGGTGGAGCTTATCGTCATACTCGAGACCTTTCATGAGTTTACCAGAGAGAACCCTACTCTCATAGATTGCGATGTTTGACAATCAGACTCATATAGGTGTGTTCTTCAAAAGATGTTCTGCAGGACAACATCTCTGCTTAAATGAGCCATCTAGAACACATTAAGATATACATCAACCTGCCATGCAATTTTAGGAGAGTATTGCATCTTCATGGAGTGGTACTGTTAATAGTAAGGATACTCTCCTCTCAGTTGATCAACATCTTGTCTTCCGCATCTAATTCACGGGATCTCTGATCACAAAGAATAGGTTACCATTGTGAACAACTCATATTGTGGGTCTCATACCCATCTCCCTCGATGCATTATCTATCACATTACATGATAGACCCTTAGTAAAAGGATTTGGCAAATTTTTAGACGTTTGGATATAATCCAATGCAATAACTCCAGAGTTTCTCATTTCTGACAGACTTTAACCTTCTCTGAACGTGTCTTGATGACTTCATATTATCCTTTGAGCTGCTCACTTTCATGATCACAGTTTGATTGTCGAAGTTCATAAGGATACCCGGTACAGGTTTCTCAACAACTGGCAAGTCATTCAAGAGCCGGCGAAGCTAATCTACTTCGACCGTAGTTGTATCTAGTGCTATGAGTTCTGCTTCCATTGTTGACCTCGTTAAGATGGTCTGCTTGCAAGACTTCCAAGAAACAACGCCACCTCCATGAGTGAATACATATCCACTCGTGGCCTTTATCTCATCAGCATTTGAGATCCACTTTGAGTCACTATACCCTTCAAGAACCTTTGGGTGCCTAGTGTAGTGAATTCCATAATTCCAGTGCCTTTCAAATAACACAAAACTATCTCTAGAGCTTTCCAATGCACATCTCCTGGTTTTGAGACAAACCGACTTAGTTTGCTAATAGCAAAAGAGATGTCAGGTCTTGTAGCACTGGTTAAGTACATAAGCGAGCCAATAATCTGAGAATACTCCAATTGATCTCTAGCAATTCTTCAATTCTTTCAAAGCAGCATGCTAGCATCATATGGTGTTGGAGAGGGCTTGCAATCACTATAGCCAAAGCGGCTCAAGATCTTTTCCACATAGTGAGATTGAAGCAATGTAATCCCACCATCATCGTCTCTCAACAACTTGATGTTCAGAATGACATCAGCCACTCCTAAATCCTTCATCTCAAAACAGCGGGATAGGAAATCCTTGACCTCCTTAATAACATTCAGATTTGTTATGAAAATCAATATGTCATCAACATACAAGCAAAGGATAAATCCCTCGCCCCCACCATGGCGATAGTACACACATTTGTTAGCTTCGTATACAACAAAGCCTACAACTATTAAAGTTCTTTCAAACTTCTCATGCCACTGTTTGGGTGCTTGCTTGAGTCCATACAAAGACTTCAGCAACTTGCACACTTTTCCTTCCTGACCATCTAGTACAAACCCATCTGGTTGTTCCATATAAATTTCCTCATCCAACTCTCCATTTAGGAAAGCAATCTTAACATCCATTTGATGAACGAGAAGACCATGTGAGGCAGCTAGTGAAAGTAGAACTTGAATAGTGGTCAGTCGAGCCACATGTGAGTAAGTATCAAAGAAGTCTTCACCTTTCTTTTGGGTATAACCCTTACCCACGAGCCGAGCCTTGTACTTTTCAATAGTACCATCAGGCCTAAGATTCTTCTTGAATACCCATTTGCATCCTATAGGTTTGCACCCATAAGGACGATCAATTATCTCCCAAGTTTCATTCGCCAAGATGGAATCCATCTCGCTACGAACCGCTTCCTTCCAGTAGTCAGCATCTTCAGATGCATAGGCCTCTAAAATAGAACTAGGAGTATCATCTATGAGATACACAAGAAAATCATCACCAAAGGACTTTTTAGTCCTCTGTGTCTTGCTCCTAGTAGGAACTTTATTGTTCTCCTCCACAGGATTTTCAAAGTGTTCCATCGAAATGGCAGGTTCGGTAATTGTAACTGGTTCCTGATTCGATGAACTAGGCATCTCCTGATTAGATGAGGTAGCCATATCCTTCATTGGAAATATATCTTCAAAGAAAGTCGCATCATTCGACTCCATGATCGTACCGACATGCATGTCAGGTACCTTAGATTTTACAACCAAGAATCTATAACCAATGCTATGAAAATCATATCCCACGAAAACACAATCCACGGTCTTTGGTCCAAGCTTGCGCTTCTTTGGAATTGGCACATTGACTTTCGCCAAACAACCCGAGGTTCTTAGATAAGAGAGTTTTAATATTTTCTTCTCCCATTCCTCGAATGGAGTTATCTCTTTATTCTTTGTGGGAACTCGATTTAGGACATGACATGTAGTTAATATCGCCTCCCCCCAGCATGCCTTGGAGAGACCCGATGTGTCTAACATGGTGTTAACCAAATATGTTAGAGTACGGTTCTTTCTTTCGGCCACCCCATTTGAATGAGGTGAATAGGGAGGTGTCCTCTCATGGATTATACCATGTTCCGCACAAAAAGCATCAAATTCATTGGAAAAACACTCTCCACCACGGTCGGACCTAAGCCTCTTGATTTTCTGATCAAGTTGGTTTTCCACTTCAGCTTATAGATCTTCAAAAAGTTGAAAGCCTCATCCTTAGATTTCAGAAGATACACACGGCAGTATCTAGTGGAGTCGTCAATTAACTCATGAAATATTTCTTTCCACCTTTTGTTAAAACACCATTCATTTCACATAGATCTGAATGTATGAGTTCTAGTGGTGCAAGATTTCTCGTTTCCGCAGTCACATGAGACTTACGAGGTTGCTTAGCTTGAACACACTTGACACTTGGATCCCTTGATAGTGGTGAAACTAGGGATTAAGTCCAACTTCGCTAGTCGCGACATGCAACCAAAGTTAACATGACAAAGACGTGAATGCCACACATTTGATTCACTATTGTTGCAAATATGATTAACAACTTTATTGCAAACGTCTAACAAGAATAAACGAAACAGGCCTCCTGACTCATAGCCTTTACCAACAAAGGTTCCATACTTGGATATTACAAATTTATTCGACTCAATGACAAGCTTGTAGCCATCTCTACATAGAAGAGATCCGCTAACAAGATTTTTATTGACGGAGGGGACATAATGCACGTTCTTCAGCCGCACGATCTTCCCCGAAGTAAACTTCAGATCGATCGTGCCAACACCATGAATAGAAGCACTTGAACCGTTTCCCATCAGCATGGTTGAAGTCCCCGCGATCTGATAAGACGAAAACATGGAAATATCACCGCATACATGCACATTAGCACCCGTGTCAATCAACTAATCAGGAGAATGACATACTGAAAGAATAGTGGAAAATATACCATACCCAACATCCTTCATGTCAGTGTCTCCAATGACAACATTAGCGGTCTTGCCGCCTTCCCTAGGATGACGCTTGTTATAGCGATTAGGGCAACTAGGAGCCCAATGCTCAGGATCCCCACACACATGACAAACACCTTTCTTCTTGTCATTCTTCTTCTTGAAGTTCGTGTGTTGCACATCCTTGTTCTTCCCATCAAACTTTGCTTTACCATCAAACTTCCCCTTGTTCTTGAACTTGTGGGGCTCTTCCTCTGTACCAGATTGGCACTAGATCCTCCCTCAATATCTCGAGCACGTGTGTCCTTTGCTCTCGCCTTTTCTTCCACATCAAGAGTGCCAATGAGATCCGGGACGGAAAACTCATGTCTCTTATGTTTCAGTAAGGTAGCAAAGTTCCTCCATGAAGGAGGAAGCTTAGTGATGATACCTCCGGCAACAAACTTGTCCGGTAGCATACAACTGAAGTGCTCAAGTTCTCTAGCAAATGACTGTTTCATGAGCTTGCTCAACCACGGAGCGCTTCTTTCACCATCCTGTAATCATAGAATTGCTCCATGATGTACAGCTCAGTGCCAGCATCCGAGACCCCAAACTTGGCCTCGAGTGCATCCCACATATCTTTTCCAATTATCAATTGACGCATAAGCATCAACTATGTTCTCACCAAGAGCACTCAAGAGAGCAGCCTTAAACAGAGTATCCATTTTCTGAAAAGCTTGTGCCTGTTGAGCATCAAGCTCTCCTTCAGGTTTGCCAAGAGTGGTGATAACCCACAAGTATAGGGGATCGCAACAGTTTTCGAGGGTAGAGTATTCAACCCAAATTTATTGATTCGACACAAGGGGATCCAAAGAATATTCTCAAGTATTAGAAGTTGAGTTGTCAATTCAACCACACCTGGATAACTTAATATCTGCAGCAAAGTATTTAGTAGCAAAGTAGTATGTAGCGGTAACGGTGATAAAAGTAATAGTAGTAGTTTTGTAGTAATTGTAACAATGGCAACGGAAAAGTAACTAAGCAAAGAGCAATATGTGAAAAGCTTGTAGGCATTAGATCGGTGATGGAGAATTATGTTGGATGCGATTCCTCATGCAAAAGTTATAACATAGGGTGACATAGAACTAGCTCCAATTCATCAATGTAATGTAGGCATGTATTCCGAATATAGTCATACGTGCTTATGGAAAAGAACTTGCATGACATCTTTTGTCCTACCCTCCCGTGGCAGCGGGGTCCTATTGGAAACTAAGGGATATTAAGGCCTCCTTTTAATAGAGTACCGGACCAAAGCATTAACACTTAGTGAATACATGAACTCCTCAAACTACGGTCATCACCGGGAGTGGTCCCAATTATTGTCACTTCGGGGTTGCCGGATCATAACACATAGTAGGTGACTATTGACTTGCAAGAGAGGATCAAGAACTCACATATATTCGTGAAAACATAATAGGTTCAGATCTGAAATCATGGCACTCGGGCCCTAGTGACAAGCATTAAGCATAACAAAGTCATAGCAACATCAATCTCAGAACATAGTGGATACTAGGGATCAAACCCTAACAAAACTACCTCGATTACATGGTAAATCTCATCCAACCCATCACCGTCTAGCAAGCCTACGATGGAATTGCTCACGCACGGCGGTGAGCATCATGAAATTGGTGATGGAGAAAGGTTGATGACGATGATGGCGACGGATTCCCCTCTCCGGAGCCCCGAACGGACTCCAGATCAGCCCTCCCGAGAGAGATTAGGGCTTGGCGGTGGCCCCGTATCGTAAAACGCGATGAATCCTTCTCTCTGATTTTTTCTCTCCGAACGTGAATATATAGAGTTGGAGTTGAGGTCGGTGGAGCACAAGGGGCCCACGAGGTGGCGCGCCCCACCCTCGTGGGATGTGGTGTGGGCCCCCTGGCCTTGATTCTTTTGCCAGTATTTTTTATTAATTATAAAAATATTCTCCGTGAAGTTTCAGGTCATTCCGAGAACTTTTATTTCTGCACAAAAGTAACACCATGGCAATTCTGCTAAAAACAGCGTTAGCCCGGGTTAGTTCCATTCAAATCATGCAAGTTAGAGTCCAAAACAAGGGCAAAGTGTTTGGAAAAGTTGATACGATGGAGACGTATCAACTCCCCCAAGCTTAAACCTTTGCTTGTCCTCAAGCAATTCAGTTGACAAACTGAAAGTGATAAAGAAAAACTTTTACAAACTTTGTTTGCTCTTGTTGTAAATATGTAAAGCCAACATTCAAGTTTTCAGCAAAGATTATGAACTAACCATATTCACAATAACATTTAGATCTCATGTTTACTCATATCAATGGCATAATCAACTAGCGAGCAATAATAATAAATCTCGGATGACAACACTTTCTCAAAACAATCATAATATGATATAACAAGATGGTATCTCGCTAACCCTTTCTAAGACCGCAAAACATAGATGCAGAGCACCTCTGAAGATCAAGGACTGACTAAACATTCTAATTCATGGTAAAAGAGATCTAGTCATAGTCATACCCAATATAAACTAATTAGTAATGCATGCAAATGACAGCGGTGCCCTCCAGCTGGTGCTTTTTAATAAGAGGGTGATGACTCAACATAAAAGTAAATAGATAGGCCCTTCGCAGAGGGAAGCAGGGATTTGTAGAGGTGCTAGAGCTCGATTTTGAAATAGAGATAAATAATATTTTGGGTGGCATACTTTCATTGTCAACATAACAACCGAGAGATCTCGATATCTTCCATGCTACACACATTATAGGTGGTTCCCAAGCAGAATGGTAAAGTTTAGACTCCCCCACCACCAACAAGCATCAATCCCTGGCTGGCTCGAAACAACGAGTGCCTCCAACTAGCAACAACCCTGGGGAGTTTTGTTTGCAATTATTTCGATTTTATTTTCTTAGAGCATGGGACTGGGCATCCCGGTGACCAGCCATTTTCTCATGAGTGAGGAGCGGAGTCCACTCCTCTTGAGAATAACCCGCCTAGCATGGAAGATACAGAAAGCCCTAGTTGATACATGAGCTATTCGAGCATGCAAAACAGAATTTCGTTTGAAGGTTTAGAGTTTGGCACATACAAATTTACTTGGAACGGCAGGTATATACCGCATATAGGAAGGTATGGTGGACTCATATGGAATAACTTTGGGGTTTATGAAAGTGGATGCACAAGCAGTATTCCCGCTTAGTACAAGTGAAGGCTAGAAAGAGACTGGGAAGCGACCAACTAGAGAGCGACAACAGTCATGAACATGCATTAAAATTAATAAACATTGGGTGCAAGCATGAGTAGGATATAATCCACCATGAACATAAATATAGTGAAGGCTATGTTGATTTTGTTTCAACTACATGTGTGAACATGTGCCAAGTCAAGTCACTCGAATCGTTCAAAGGAGGATACCACCCTATCATACCACATCACAACCATTTTAATAGCATGTTGGCACGCAAGGTAAACCATTATAAACTCCTAGCAAATTAAGCATGGCATGGGAAACTATAATCTCTAATTGTCATTGCAAACATGTTTCATTCATAATAGGCTGAATCAGGAACGATGAACTAATCATATTTACAAAAACTAGAGAGGTCGAGTTCATACCAGCTTCTCTCATCTCAATCAGTCCATCATATATCGTCATTATTGCCTTTCACTTGCACGACCGAACGGTGTGGATAATAATAATAATAGTGCACGTGCATTGGGCTAAGCTGGAATCTGCAAGCATTTAATACAAAGGAGAAGACAAGGTAATATGGGCTCTTGGTTAAATCAACAATAATGCATATAAGAGCCACTTCAACATTTTCATTATAGTATTCTCCTCTCGACCCCAAAAGAAAAGAAAAGAAATAAAACTATTTACACGGGAAAGCTCCCAACAAGCAAAAGAAGAACGAGAAATATTTTTGGGTTTTCTTTTAATTATTACTACTACAGGCATGGAAAGTAAACTAGCTAAAAGCTACAACTAATTTTTTTGATTTTTCTGAAGGTTTATCAAACACACAAGAAGAAAGCAAGAAAAGAAAATAAACTAGCATGGATAGTATAGTGAAAAAGTATGAACACCGACAACTAGCATGAGTGTGTGAACATAAATGTAATGCCGGTGAGGAATACGTACTCCCCCAAGCTTAGGCTTTTGGCCTAAGTTGGTTTATGCCCATGGATCAAAGTTGTAGTTGGGGTCGTACTGAGTTGCAACAGCTATTGCCTCATGAGCTACCGCTTGGAGGCGAGCTATATCCGTCCTCCTCTCATACTCGTTCGCCTCCTCCCTGGTTATAATATATCTCCCTTTTGCCCGAAAGTCAAAGAAAGTAGGAGCAGGGAGAGCAACATGGACAGTGCGGCGCCTGTCAAACATTAGTCGATATTGGAGAGGCTGTTCATTCCTCTCAATAAGCTGATGGCGAACCATAGCATTATAATCTAAATAAGCAGGGGGCAATTCCATATCATTTTCATGTATGGGTATCTCAAGAAAATTAGCCACACGGGTTGCATAAATCCCACCAAACAAGTCTCCACTTAAACTATTATTATGCAACCTACGTGCAACAATGGCCTCCAAGTTGTATTGTTTATCTCCTAATACGGCACTCTTGAGAACACTAATTAAGGTCAGGAACACACATGTGACATGCCTCGTCCTTGCCGTTAATGCATCTACCTATAAAGAGAGCAAAATAATGTATAGCAGGAAAATGAATGCTCCCTATGGTAGCTTGTGTTATTTCTCTAGATTCCCCCACAGTGATACTAGCAAGAAAATCTTTAAACTCAGATTTGCGAGGTTCACTAGCACTACCCCATTCTTGGGGAGTTTACAAGCAGTATTAAAGTCTTCTAAGTCCATGGTATAAGATTTATTATAAAGATCAAATAGGACAATGTGAGAATTGCGTGAAGATGTAAATTTGAACCTTCTCACAAAGGAATCGGTTAGGTGATAATACTGAGGGCACTTATCTAGCATGAAGCCCTCGAGTTCAGCATTACGCACATATGCGTCAAGTTCCTCCTTAATTCCTGCTCGGATCATGAAATCTTCTGACGGCCATTCACAAGGCCGCACTTGAGCTTCTCTTGGTAGTTCATGGTATGGCTCACTTATTGCGGGCCTGGGTCCTTGCTTCCTTGAAGAACCACCTTGGTACATTTTCCTAAACATATTTCTTCCTCTGAAAAATTTCTGAAAATTTTAGTAACTGAAAATAAAAGTGAACAAACTCAACAAAATTGATAGCAACTACTCCCACAAGTGCCTAGAGACTATATCATGCATTAAAACTACTTGGGACCAAATAAATTTGACATGCAAGGTCAAGAACAGGGTCACCTAAGCAGCAAAAAATTGCAATGAATAAAGCACTAGAACAAAAACTAATTTGGAGGAGTCACATACCGAAGAACAATCCCCCAAAGCAGTTTTGTGAGTGGAGCTTTGAGCAAGGAGATCGAAAATGGCAGCAAGATGAGCTAGAACTCGTGTTTGAGCTGGTTGGTGATTTTTTTGGGGAGGAAGAAGGAGTGTGTGGGTGCAGGAATAAGTGGAGGGGGCCACCAGGGGCCCACGAGGCAGGGGTGTGCGCCCAGGGGGTGGGCGCGCCCCGGACCCTCGTGGCTAGGTGCTTGCTCCCCCCGATGTGTTCTCAATGCCAGATACTCTCAAATATTCTAGAAAAAAATCATATTTCATTTTCATGGCATTTGGAGAACTTTTATTTTCTGGATATTTTTTATTGCATGGATAATTCAGAAAACAGACAGAATATACTATTTTTGCTTTATTTAATCTAAATAATAGAAAGTAAAAGGAGGGTACAGAAGGTTGTGCTTTCTAACTTCATCTATCTCATGCTCATCAAAAGGAATCCACTAACAAGGTTGATCAAGTCTTGTTAACAAACACATTCCGAATAACATGGAACCGGAGAAATTTCGAATAACACTAGGTTACCTCAACGGGGATATGCACATCCCCAACAATAAGAATATCATATCTCTTCTTGACAGTAGGAAGAGGAAATTCAAAACCTCCAATAGTAATAGTTGAAATTTTTCCAATAGAATTGATGATGTGGACTTGAGGTTGTTTCCTCGGAAAGTGTACCGTATGCTCATTACCATTAACATGAAAAGTGACATTGCCTTTGTTGCAATCAATAACAGCCCCTGCAGTATTCAAAAAGGGTCTACCAAGGATAATCAACATACTATCGTCCTCGGGAATATCAAGAATAACAAAGTCCGTTAAAATAGTAACATTTGCAACCACTACAGGCACATCCTCACAAATGCCGACTGGTATAGCAGTTGATTTATCGGCCATTTGCAAAGATATTTCAGTCGGTGTCAACTTATTCAAATCAAGTCTACGATATAAAGAGAGAGGCATAACACTAACACCGGCTCCAAGATCACATGAAGCAGTATTAACATAGTTTCTTATAATGGAGCATGGTATAGTAGGTACTCCTGGATCTCCAAGTGTAGGAGTAATGGGCCACGGGTAGCCTAACCCGAGTCCCCGAACCTTTCAAGACATCGGGGCTGGCTGCGCCCCTCAAGACGCCAAGATGAAGCGCCGCCTTCTGGTGGCCGGCGGAGCAGTCGGCTGCCAGAAGACGGCCACGCTCAGGAAGGCGGCACCAAGATGGGCCGACTCCTAGCAGGCGGCCCACGCCGCCCTCAAAGTCTGCTCCCCCTTTAAGAAGACAAGACAGTGCAAGGCTACAGTGTAGCCCATCACCCCCGTATCTAGGGCCGGGCGTGGCCACAGTGCTCCGTATAGGCGGAGATCTCCGCCTGGCGCGGCACTGTTGCCACTCCGCCCCTGACGTCACTTCTGTCAGGCGGAGGCCTGCTCCCATGACCGCCTGTCGGTACGGCCTGAAGACGACGGGCCCTACCAGGCAGCGAGAGCCCGGAAGACGGCGGAAGCCTCACCAGTCGGGCCCGAGGGAAGCCGGCTTCTAGCAGTCGGCCCGTTCTTTCCTCGGGGCCCACGCACCATTAACCAGATGAGACACAGAGTGGCTAAAGTGATCTCCCACCAGGCGGCGGGACTGTAGCCACGCTCCCCTGACCAAGGATGCGTCATTAGTGTCGCGGCTACAGTAATCAGTAGCCGGCAAGACCCGCGAGCGGCGGGAGCGGCCTGTCGGCTCCTACCAGACCAGACGGCGGGACCCACCAGGCGGCGGGCCCCAGCAGCCGGCGACCAGAAAGACCGACAGCCGGGTCCTACATCCGGCCAGATTACCATTGTACCCCTGGGGGGTAGGCCTATATAAACCCCCCAGGGCACCCATGCAAAGGGTTCCAACCTGTTAGAATTAGACTTACACCTAGAGGGAGAAGAGAGTGAGCCTTGCCTTCTTCTACCTCTAGCATACAGCTCGAGGAGCACATATGTACCCATTAGTGCCTTAGTGATCATGCGGAGACCCCGCAGAGCAGGACTAGGGGTGTTATCTCCTAGGAGAGCCCCGAACCTGGGTAAAGTGCGTCGGCGTTCGTGTCTACGCCTCATCCCGCTTCCAGGCACCGGCGACGTTCTACTCGCTCCCACCATGATAAGCCATCCATTGGCATATGTCGCACCCAACGCCCAACACCAAGTTTCTTTGGTATTCCACCCTTAAAAGTATAATTAGCAAGCATGGTGGAAATTTCAGCTTCCGGTATCTTTCTTTTATTTGTAACAATATCTTTCATATACTTAGCATAAGGATTCATTTTAAGCATATCAGTCAAACACATACGCAAAAAGATAGGTCTAATCATTTCAGTAAAGCGCTCAAAATCCTCATTATCCTTTTTCTTGGATGGTTTAGGAGGAAAAGGCATGGGTTTCTGAACCCATGGCTCTCTTTCTTTACCGTGCTTCCTAGCAAAGAAGTCTCTCTTATCATAACGTTGATTCTTTGATTGTGGGTTATCAAGATCAACAACAGGTTCAATCTCTACATCATTATTATTGCTAGGTTGAGCATCAACATGAATATCATCATTAAATTATCACTAGGTTTATGTTCATTACCAGATTGTGTTTCAGCATCAGAAATAGAAATATCATTGGGCTTCTCAGGTGTGTCTACAACAGGTTCACTAGAAGCATGCAAAGTCCTATCATTTTTCTTTTTCTTCTTCTTAGAAGGACTAGGTGCATCAACATTAGTTCTCTGAGAATCCTGCTCAATTCTCTTAGGGTGGCCCTCAGGATACAAAGGTTCCTGAGTCATTTTACCCCCTCTAGTCATAACTTTAACAACATTATCAATTTTCTTATTATTTAATTCATTGAGCAAATCATTTTGAGCCTTAAGCACTTGTTCTACTTGAGTGGTAACCGTGGAAGCATGTTTACTAATGAGTTTAAGTTCACCTTTAACTCTAGACATATAATCACTCAAGTGCTCAATCATATAAGCATTGCGTTTCAATTGTCTACCAACATAAGCATTGAAGTTTTCTTGTTTATCAATAAAATCATCAAACTCATCTAAGCATTGGCTAGCAGACTTATAACAAGGAATATCACCTTCATCAAATCTATAGAGAGAATTTACCTTTACTACCTATGTCGGGTTATCAAGACCATGTATTTCTTCAACAGGCGGAAAATTAAGACCATGTATTTCTTAAATAGGAGGTAAATTCTTAACATCATCAGCTTTAATACCCTTTTCTTCATAGATTTCTTTGCCTCTTGCATATCTTCAGGACTGAGAAATAGAATACCCCTTTTCTTCAGAGTTGGCTTAGGAGTTGGTTCAGGAAGTGTCCAATTATTTTCATTAGTCAACATATTATTCAATAGCAATTCAGCTTGATCAACTGTTTTCCCCTAAAAACACAACCAGCACAACTATCCATATGGTCTCTGGAAGCATCGGTTAGTCCATTATAAAAGATATCAAGTATTTCATTTTTCTTGCGAGGATGATCAGGAAAAGCATTAAGTAATTGGAGAAGCCTCCCCCAAGCTTGTGGGAGACTCTCTTCTTCAATTTGCACAAAATTATATATTTACCTTAAGGCAGCTTGTTTCTTATGAGCGGGGAAATATTTAGAAGAGAAGTAATAAATCATATCCTGGGGACTACACACACAACCAGGATCAAGAGAATTAAACCATGTTTTAGCATCACCCTTTAATGAGAAAGGAAATAATTTAAGGATATAATAGTAACGAGTTTTCTCATCATTAGTGAATAGGGTGGCTATATCATTTAATTTAGTAAGATGTGCCACAACAGTTTCATATTCATAGCCATAAAAAGGATCAGATTCAACCAAAGTAATTATCTCAGGATCAACAGAGAAGTCATAATCCTTATCAGTAACATAGATAGGTGAAGTAGCAAAAGCAGGGTCATATTTCATTCTAGCATTTAAAGACTTTTCCTTCAGCTTAGCTAATAATTTCTTAAGATCATTCCTATCATTGTAAGCAAGAAAGTCTCTAGCAGTTTCTTCATCCATAACATAACCCTCAGGCACAACAGGCAATTCATATCTAGGGGAAGAGTCTTCATCATCACTTTCATCAATATTATCAGTTTCAATAATTTCATTCTCTCTAGCCCTAGCAAGTTGTTGATCAAGAAATTCACCTAGTGGCACAGTAGTATCAAACATAGAAGTAGTTTCATCATAAGTATCATGCATGGCAGGAGTGGCATCATCAATAAAATGCGACATATCAGAATTAATAGCAGAAGCAGGTTTAGGCGTCGCAAGCTTACTCAAAATAGAAGGAGAATCAAGTGCAGAGCTAGATGGCAGTTCCTTACCTCCCCTCGTAGTTGAGGGATAAATTTTGGTTTTCTCGTCTTTCAAGTTCCTCATAGTGATCAGCAGATATAAATCCCAAGTGACTTCAAAGAATAGAGCTATGCTCCTCGACAACGGCACCAAAAAATAGTCTTGATAACCCACAAGTATAGGGGATCGCAACAGTTTTCGAGGGTAGAGTATTCAACCCATATTTATTGATTCGACACAAGGGGAGCCAAAGAATATTCTCAAGTATTAGCAGTTGAGTTGTCAATTCAACCACACCTGGATAACTTAATATCTGCAGCAAAGTATTTAGTAGCAAAGTAGTATGGAAGTAACGGTAACGGTGATAAAAGTAACAGTAGTAGTTTTGTAGTAATTGTAACAGTGGCAACGGAAAAGTAACTAAGCAAAGAGCAATATGTGAAAAGCTTGTAGGCATTAGATCGGTGATATTAAGGCCTCCTTTTAATAGAGTATCAGACGAAAGCATTAACACTTAGTGAATACATGAACTCCTCAAACTACGGTCATCACCGGGAGTGGTCCCGATTATTGTCACTTCGGGGTTGCCGGATCATAACACATAGTAGGTGACTAATGACTTGCAAGATAGGATCAAGAACTCACATATATTCATGAAAACATAATAGGTTCAGATCTGAAATCATGGCACTCAGGCCCTAGTGACAAGCATTAAGCATAACAAAGTCATAGCAACATCAATCTCAGAACATAGTGGATACTAGGGATCAAACCCTAACAAAACTAACTCGATTACATGGTAAATCTCATCCAACCCATCACCGTCCAGCAAGCCTACGATGGAATTACTCACGCACAACGGTGAGCATCATGAAATTGGTGACGAAGGAAGGTTGATGATGACGATGGCGATGGATTCCCCTCTCTGGAGCCCCGAACGATCTCCAGATCAGCCCTCCCGAGAGAGATTAGGGGTTGGCGGTGGCTCCGTATCGTAAAACGCGATGAATCCTTCTCTCTGATTTTTTTCTCCCCGAACATGAATATATAGAGTTGAAGTTGAGGTCGGTGGAGCACCAGGGGGCCCATGAAGCAGGGGCGAACCTAGGGGGTAGGCGCGTGATACGTCTCCAACGTATCTATAATTTTTTATTGTTCCATGCTATTAATATTATCCATCTAAGATGTTTTATATGCATTTATATGCTATTTTATATGATTTTTGGGACTAACCTATTAACCTAGAGCCAGTGCCAGTTTCTGTTTTTTTCCTTGTTATTGAGTATCGCAGAAAAGGAAAACCAAACGGAGTCCAATTAACCTGAAACTTCACGGAACTTATTTTTGGACCAGAAGAAGGCCATGGAGTAAAAGAGTTGGGCCAGAAGAGTCTCGGGCTGCCAACGATGGTGGGGGGCACGCCCACCCCCCTGGGCGCGCCTCCCTACCTCGTGGACAGCCCGGAGACCCCCTGACTTGTTCTCAACGCCAAAACCTCTTATATATACAGAAACCCCCAGAACATAACCTAGATCGGGAGTTCCGCTGCCGCAAGCCTCTGTAGCCACCAAAAACCAATCGGGACCCTGTTCCGGGACCCTGCCGGAGGGGGGAACCCTCACGGGTGGCCATCTTCATCATCCCGACGCTCTCCATGACGAGGAGGGAGTAGTTCACCCTCGGGGCTGAGGGTATGTACCAGTAGCTATGTGTTTGATCTCTCTCTCTCTCTCTCTCTCTCCCCCCCCTCTCTCTCTCGTGTTCTTGAGGTGGTACGATCTTGATGTATCGTGATCTTTGCTATTATAGTTGGATCTTATGATGTTTCTCCCCCTCTATTCTCTTTTAATGGATTGAGTTTTCCCTTTGAAGTTATCTTATCGGATTGAGTCTTTAAGGATTTGAGAACACTTGGTGTATGTCTTGCATGTTCTTATCTGTGGTGACAATGGGATATCACGTGATCTACTTGATGTATGTTTTGGTGATCAACTTGCGGGTTCCGTGACCTCATGAACTTATGCATAGGGGTTGGCACACGTTTTCGTATTGACTCTCCGGTAGAAACTTTGGGGCACTCTTTGAAGTACTTTGTGTTGGTTGAATAGATGAATCTGAGATTGTGTGATGCATATCGTATAATCATACCCACGGATACTTGAGGTGACATTGGAGTATCTAGGTGACATTAGGGTTTTGGTTGATTTGTGTCTTAAGGTGTCATTCTAGTACAAATCTATGATAGATCAAACGGAAAGAATAGCTTCGTGTTATTTTACTACAGACTCTTGAATAGATCGATCAGAAAGGATAACTTTGAGGTGGTTTCGTACCCTACCATAATCTCTTTGTTTGTTCTCCGCTATTAGTGACTTTGGAGTGACTCTTTGTTGCATGTTGAGGGATAGTTATATGATCCAATTATGTTATTATTGCTGAGAGAACTTGCACTAGTGAAAGTATGAACCCTAGGCCTTGTTTCCTAGCATTGCAATACCGTTTACGCTCACTTTTATCGCTTGTTACCTTGCTGTTTTTATATTTTCAGATTACAAAAACCTATATCTACCATCCATATTGCACTTGTATCACCATCTCTTCACTGAACTAGTGCACCTATACAATTTACCATTGTATTGGGTGTGTTGGGGACACAAGAGTCTCTTTGTTATTTGGTTGCAGGGTTGTTTGAGAGAGACCATCTTCAACCTATGCCTCCCACGGATTGATAAACCTTAGGTCATCCACTTGAGGGAAATTTGCTACTGTCCTACAAACCTCTGCACTTGGAGGCCCAACAACATCTACAAGAAGAAGGTTGTGTAGTAGACATCAAGCAGTTTTTGGCGCCGTTGTCGGGGAGGTTAGTGCTTGAAGGTATATCTTTAGATCTTGCAATCGAATCTTTTAGTTTCTTGTTTTATCACCAGTTTAGTTTATAAAATAAAACTACAAAAAAAAGGAACTAAGGGTGCCTCATATGCTTCATCTTTTTAATGTCTTTCGTGAAAATGATGGGAAGGAAAATTGTGCTCAAGTACTAGAAGAAGAATTACGTAGAATGCTTGGCATAAAATATGTGAATGATGAGCATGATTGCAATGTTTTTAGTATGAATTCTTTGAATACCCATGATGCTAATGATATGCAAAGCCACAAGCTTGGGGATGCTATGTTTGATGAAGATGATATGTTTAGCCCCCATGTTTTGATGAGAATATTTATTATGATGAAAGCACGCCTCCTATTTATGATGATTATATTGATGAAAGTGGGTTTGGAAGAGTGTCAACTTTAGGAAGTAACGATCCCACTATTTTGGAGGATGTTGAATATTATTGTGATAATTATGAAAGTGGATTTGGACAGGTCATGACTTTATTTAGTGATGAATCCACTATTTCGGAAGAGGTTCCGATTGATTATGAGAACAAAGTTGCTACCTATGATGATTATTGTGATGACTTGTATGCTATTAAGAATAATGATAACCATGAAACTTGTCATCATTATTTTAGTTTTCAATTGGATTATGCCTCACATGATAATTATTTTGTTGAGTTTGCTCCCACTACTATTGATGAGAATAAATTTGCTTATGTGGACATTAGTAAAATTTCTATGCAAGTAGATCATGAAAAGAATGCTTTATTTGCTGGTTATATGGTTGAATCCATTCATGATTCTACTGAAAATTATTATGAGAGAGGATCATATGCTTCTACATATTGCAATAATATCAAGTTTCCTCTCTATGTGTTGAAAATCTTGAAGATTTGCTTGTTTTACCTTCCTATGCTAGTTGTTTCATGTTCCCATAAGTTGTTTGCTCACAAAATACCTATGCATAGGAAGTGGGTTAGACTTAAATGTGCTAGTCATATTCTTCATGATGCTCTCTTTGTGTTTCAATTCTTATCTTTTATATCAGCATCATTGAAATCATCATGCCTAACTAGGGGCATTCAACGATAGCGCTCGTTGGGAGGAAACCCAATTTTATTTTTGTTCTTTGCCTTTTACTCCTGTTTAGTAATAAATAATATATCTAGACTCTGGTTAGATGTGGTTTTATGTTTTAATTAGTGTCTGTGCCAAGTAGAACCTTTGGGAAGACTTGGGTGAAGTCTTTATGATCTTGCTGTAAAAAACAGAAACTTTAGCGCTCACGAGATTAGCTGCCATTTTTTACTGGAGAGTGCTTTTAGGTTGATTTTTTTTGCAGATGATTAATAGACAAATTACTCAGACGCACCAATTTATTTCAGAATTTTTGGGGTTCCATAAGTATATGTTTGATAAAGATTACTACAGGCTGTTCTGTTTTTGACAGATTCTGTTTTCATTGTGTTGTTTGCTTATTTTGATGAATCTATGAGTAGTATCGGAGGATATGAACCATAGAAAAGTTCGAATACAGTTGATATTACACAAATATGAATTAAGAATGAGTTCACGACAGTACCTAAGTGGTGATTTATTTTCTTATACTAGCGGAGCTTACGTGTTTTCTGTTAAGTTTTGTGTTGTGAAGTTTTAGAGTTTTGGGTAAAGATTCGATGGACTATGGAATAAGGAGTGGCAAGAGCCTAAGATTGGGGATGCCCAAGGATCCCCAAGGTAATATTCAAGGATAACCAAGAGCCTAAGCTTGGGGATGCCCCGAAAGGCATCCCCTCTTTCGTCTTCGTTCATCGGTAACTTTACTTGGAGCTATATTTTTATTCACCACATGATATGTGTTTTGCTTAGAGCGTCATTTTATTTTCTTTTTATTTGCTTTCCGTTTGAATAAAATACCAAGATCTGAAATTCTTAAATGTTAGAGAGTCTTCACATAGTTTCATAATTATTCAACTACTCATTGATCTTCACTTATATCTTTCGGAGTAGTTTGTCTTTAACTCTGATGCTTCACTTATATTATTTTGAGAGTCTTTAGAACAACATGGTAATTTGCTTTGGTTATGAATTTAGTCCTAATATGATGGGCATCCAAGAGTGATATAACAAAAACTTTCATATACAGTGCATTGAATACTATGAGAAGTTTGATTCCTTATGATTGTTTTGAGATATGAATATGGTGATATTAGTCATGCTAGTTGAGTAGTTGTGAATTTGAGAGATACTTGTGTTAAAGTTTGTGATTCCCGTAGCATGCACGTATGGTGAACCGTTATGTGCTGAAGTCAGAGCATGATTTATTTATTGATTGTCCTCCTTATGAGTGGCGGTCGGGGACGAGCGATGATCTTTTCCTACCAATCTATCCCCCTAGGAGCATGCGCGTAGTACTTCGTTTTGATAACTAATAGATTTTTGCAATAAGTATATGAGTTCTTTATGACTAATGTTGAGTCCATGGATTATACACACTCTCACCCTTCCACCATTGCTAGCCTCTCTTGTGCCGTGAAACTTTCGCCAGTACCATACACCCACCAAATACCTACCTATTATGGCATTTCCATAGCCATTCCGAGATATATTGCCATACAACTTTCCACCATTCCGTTTAGTATGACACACTTCATCATTGTCATATTGCTTTGCATGATCATGTAGTTGACATCGTATTTATGGCAAAGCCACCTTCATAATTCTTTCATACATGTCACTCTTGATTCATTGCACATCCCGGTACACCGCCGGAGGCAGTCATATGGAGTCATATTTTGTTCTAAGTATCGAGTTGTAATTCTTGAGTTGTAAGTAAATAAAAGTGTGATGGTCATCATTATTAGAGCATTGTCCCTGTGAGGAAAGGATGATGGAGACTATGATTCCCCCACAAGTCGGGATGAGACTCCGGGCGAAAAAAGAGAGAAAAAGAGGCCATAAAAAAAGAGAAGGCCCAAAAAAATGAGAGAAAAAGAGAGAAGGGGCAATGCTACTATCTTTTTACCACGCTTGTGCTTCAAAGTAGCACCATGATCTTCATGATAGAGAATCTCCTATATTGTCACTTTCATATACTAGTGGGAATATTTCATTATAGAACTTGGCGTGTATATTCCAATGATGGGCTTCCTCAAAATGCCCTAGGTCTTTGTGAGCAAGCGAGTTGGATGCACACCCACTTAGTTTCTTTTGTTGAGCTTTCATACACTTATAGCTCTAGTGCATCCGTTCCATGGCAATCCCTACTCACTCACATTGATATCTATTGATGGGCACTCCATAGCCCGTTGATACGCCTAGTTGATGTGAGACTATCTTCTCCTTTTTTGTCTTATCCACAACCCCCATTCTATTCCACCTATAGTGCTATGTCCATGGCTCACGCTCATGTATTGCGTGAAAATTGAAAAAGTTTGAGAACATAAAAAGTATGAAACAATTGCTTGGCTTGTCATCGGGGTTGTGCATGATTTAAATACTTTGTGTGATGAAAATAGAGCATAGCCAGACTATATGATTTTGTAGGGATAGCTTGCTTTGGCCATGTTATTTTGAGAAGACATGATTGCTTTATTAGTATGCTTGAAATATTATTGTTTTCATGTCAATATTAAACTTTTGTCTTGAATCTTATGGATCTGAATATTCTTGCCATAATAGAGGAGATTGCATTGATAAATATGTTAGGTAGCATTCCACATCAAAAAATTTGTTTTTATCATTTACCTACTCGAGGACGAGCAGGAATTAAGCTTGGGGATGCTGATACGTCTCCAATGTATCTAAAATTTTTTATTGTTCCATGCTATTATATTATCCATCTAGGATGTTTTATATGCATTTATATGCTATTTTATATGATTTTTGGGACTAACCTATTAACCTAGAGCCCAGTGCCAGTTTCTGTTTTTTCCTTGTTTTTGAGTATCGCAGAAAAGGAAAACCAAAGCGAGTCAATTGACTGAAACTTCACGGAACTTATTTTTGGACCAGAAGAAGGCCATGGAGTAAAAGAGTTGGGCCAAAAGAGTCTCGGGCTGCCCACGAGGGTGGGGGGCGCGCCCACCCCCTGGGCGCGCCTCGCTACCTCGTGGACAGCCCGGAGACCCCCCGGACTTGTTCTCGACACCAAAACCTCTTATATATACAGAAACCCCCAGAACATAACCTAGACCAGGAGTTCCGCCGCCGCAAGCCTATGTAGCCACCAAAAACCAATCGAGACCCTGTTCCGGCACCCTGCCGGAGGGGGGAACCCTCCCGGTGGCCATCTTCATCATCCCGACGCTCTCCATGACAAGGAGGGAGTAGTTCACCCTCGGGGCTGAGGGTATGTACCAGTAGCTATGTGTTTGATCTCTCTCTCTCTCTCGTGTTCTTGAGGTGGTACGATCTTGATGTATCGCGAGCTTTCTATTATAGTTGGATCTTATGATGTTTCTCCCCCTCTATTCTCTTGTAATGGATTGCGTTTTCCCTTTGAAGTTATCTTATTGGATTGAGTCTTTAAGGATTTGAGAACACTTGATGTATGTCTTGCATGTGCTTATCTGTGGTGACAATGGGATATCACATGATCTACTTGATGTATGTTTTGGTGATCAACTTGCGGGTTCCGTGACCTCGTGAACTTATGCATAGGGGTTGGCACACGTTTTCGTCTTGACTCTCCGGTAGAAACTTTGGGGCACTATTTGAAGTACTTTGTGTTGGTTGAATAGATGAATTTGAGATTGTGTGATGCATATCGTATAATCATACCCACCGATACTTGAGGTGACATTGGAGTATCTAGGTGACATTAGGGTTTTGGTTGATTTGTGTCTTAAGGTGTTATTCTAGTACAAATCTATGATAGATCGAACGGAAAGAATAGCTTCGTGTTATTTTACTACGGACTCTTGAATAGATCGATCGAAAGGATAACTTTGAGGTGGTTTCGTACCCTACCATAATCTCTTCGTTTGTTCTCCGCTATTAGTGACTTTGGAGTGACTCTTTGTTGCATGTTGAGGATAGTTATATAATCCAATTATGTTATTATTGTTGAGAGAACTTGCACTAGTGAAAGTATGAACCCTAGGGCTTGTTTCCTAGCATTGCAATACCGTTTACGCTCACTTTTATCGCTTGTTACCTTGCTGTTTTTAAATTTTCAGATTACAAAAACCTATATCTACCATCCATATTGCACTTGTATCACCATCTCTTCACCGAACTAGTGCACCTATAAAATTTACCATTGTATTGGGTGTGTTGAGGACACACGAGACTCTTTGTTATTTGGTTGCAGGGTTGTTTGAGAGAGACCATCTTCAACCTACGCCTCCCACGGATTGATAAACCTTAGGTCATCCACTTGAGGGAAATTTGCTAATGTCCTACAAACCTCTACACTTGGAGGCCCAACAACGTCTACAAGAAGAAGGTTGTGTAGTAGACATCAGCGCACCCCCACCCTCGTGGACAGGGTGTGGGCCCCCTGGCCTTGATTCTTTTGCCAGCATTTTTTATTAATTCCAAAAATATTCTCCGTGAAGTTTCAGGTCATTCCGAGAACTTTTGTTTCTGCACAAAAATAACACCATGACAATTCTGCTAAAAACAACGTCAGTCTGGGTTAGTTCCATTCAAATCGTGCAAGTTAGAGTCCAAAACAAGGGCAAACGTGTTTGGAAAAGTAGATATGATGGAGACGTATCAAGTGGCATCATAGCAACTCATGGTTTGAAACCATAAGACTGCTCTCACGTGCCACCTCTTATAGTGGATACCCTCAAACATAGGAGGTTTCATGGAAGCAGCAAAACCACTCGGGATAAATTTTCTATAGTAAGGTTTTTGGATTGTTGGAAATATGAGCAATTTACCGAATGATTTTATTAATAGAAATATTAGATAAAGCATGACTAATATAGCAGAGATAAAACAAGTCATGTAATTTGACAAAGAGAAGGTAAATAGCATCTGCATATACGAAGTAGAACCGAACACATCTAGAACAGACACTAGAGCAAGAAGTTGTGACAGAACCTCTAACAGGAAGAGTATAAGAACGTACGGAACGGGAGCAGATGCACCGGTCTTGGGGTCGGTGTCCTCGCCAGCCATGTCGTCGAGGAGGTTGTCGACGTCGGGGAAGAAGCGTCAGAGTCCGGGGCGTCCGTGACGAAGAAGTCAGTAGTCGCGCTGACCGCTCCCAAAAAACCTTATCACCCTTCTCCCGTACAGGACTCAAAAGGTGCGGTTTCAGAGGCCTACTATCCCGACCTGCGGTGCACGCCGCAAGTCGGGATGGGGAAGATCGTAGTAGCAGTGCAGTGCTCAGGAACTTTGTGGCGAGAGGAAGAGGATCTTCTGGTGTGTCTCTCTCGAGAGGAGCGACCTCTCTTATATAGGCACAGGGGAAGGAGGCGAACAGGCTGCGACGGGAGGTGAAGCAATAGAGGGAGACGAAGCGAACAAACTTCGGCCGAAGAGGCGAGCCGTTCGGATTTAGTGTCCACTACAGAAAAACATCTCAGCTCCCGCGTGACCTTTCGTATACCCGTCGTGTGTGGCAAAAATTTAGACATCAGCTCGGCTCATTCCTGCAACCCGCAGCGCGACGCGGCGTGACGTGGCGAGGGCGTGGATGTCCCTGTTGTTCTCATGCTCATACAAGTGGGTAAAGAACCTCCCTTATAAGGAGGTCCAACTCCCATGGCAAGGCGGGGCGTGGATGTCCCTCTTGTTCTCATGCTCATACAAGTGGGTAAAGAACCTCCCTTATAAGGAGGTTCAACTCCCACTAAACTAGCAGTGTAGGACTAAACTTTAGTAGTATCCCTTGCCTTGCACAAATGGGCTAAGTGGGCCTCTAGGATTTATTTAGGAATTTCTGAAATAGTTATTGGGTTGGCCCATAAATAGATAAAATTCCAGCAATTACATAGGAAGATGCACACATCGCAAGCCAACATTTCTTTTTTCGAGTAGCAAGCCAACATAATTTCATTTCAGGTCACCAATTTTCGTCGGAGGAGAAAAAAATGTCTACGGTCTCTGGGTAGGTGCATGCTGCGATTATCCCAAATGATAAGTGCCACACATGTAGCATGAAGCACTCCGGCCCTGATGTTTTTTACAACAAAAGTTGTCGTCTAAAAAGAAAAAAAAAGAAAAAACACACGGAAACTTGCCATCCAAAAAAGGTGTCATGTCTGACAACTAATGTTGCCATCCTCGCGTAACTAAACTTGCCATCAAAAAATTTCGAAGTTGACATGTGTTCATGCCACATGTTTGGCACTTATCAGGGTTCATGATCATTTCCCTTTGACGAATGCAACATTGTAACCTTAACCCATTCTTTTTTTTTGCGAGAATCTTTCAATCTATTCATTTACAATCATGGCAGTACAAAGAACAATAGAGGTATTAAAAATTATAACCATGTCTATGGACCACCTAGCGACGACTAGAAGCACTGGAGTGAGCCGAACACGCGCTGTCATCATCGCCCCTCCCTCACCGGAGCCAGGTAAACCTTGTTGTGGTAAACAGTCGGGAAGTCATCGTGCTAAGGGCCCATATGACCAGCGCACCAGATCAACAACCATCATCATGAAGAAAGTCGTAGATCGGAAGGATCAAACCTGTAAACACCCAAACGAAGACGAACAAAGACCGGATCCAAACAGATCCACCAAAGACGAACACGGACCAAATCCCACGAGATCCGTCGAAGACACACCTCCACAAGTTGTCTCCAAGATTCTTGACAATCTTCACAAACCCGCTGATTCTTGACGGCGAGTTTGTGAAGATTGTCATGATTTTGCCGAGCTCATCCCCAAGATGGAGGTCGTGAGGGACAGTAACACTAGTTGTTTTCACCACTTTGTTGCACCGATGTTGTCACACCAAAGAATAGGATACTGTGACTGAGATATACCCAATTCCTGAAGCAAAGACTGTATCCAGATAATTTTTGCAGTTGCATTAGCCACATCCTTATACTCAGATTCAGTACTGCTACGCGAAACCGTAGCTTGTTTCCGAGCACTCCAGGCGATCAAGGTAGAACCAAAGAACACATCATAGCTCCCCGTGGATCGCCTGCCATCCGGACTGCCAGCCCAGTCTGCATCAGAATAAGCCGAGATGACCCCAGAGGGGTTTGGTCGAATGTGCAAACCATAGGACAACGTGAAGCAAATATAGCGCAAAATGCGGTTAACCGCAGACCAATGAGTGTCCCGAGGTGCCTGAAGATACTGACATACTCTGTTGACAGCAAAGGAAATATCTGGACGTGTGATCGTCAAGTACTGAAGCCCACCAACAATACTCCTATACTATGTCGCATCAGCAGAAGTCAGAATCTCACCATCTACAGCAATGATCTTGTCAGTGGTAGACATAGGTGTAGTAATCGGTTTGCACTTAAGCATCCCAGCCCGCTGCAACAAATCCAAAGAGTACTTCTTCATCATCATAACAAGACCATCAGAACCGGAAGCAACTTCCACACCAAGGAAGTAGTGAAGCTTCCCAGGGTCTTTGACCGCAAAGTCAGCACCAAGAGACTGAACAAGAGCAGTAGCAGCCGACAGAGAGGAACTAACAAGTATAATATCATCCACATAGACCAGCAGATACATAGTAACTTCGGGCCTTTGTAGAAGAAATAATGAAGAGTCAGCAGCCGATGATGCAAAACCATGAGCACAAAGAGTTGTCGCAAGACGAGCATGCCAAGCACGAGGAGCCTTCTTCAGACCATAGAGTGCTTTGGTGAGACGACACACATAATCAGGACGATCAGGATCAGAGAAACCAGGGGCTGCCGCATATAGACCTCCTCCTCCAGTACACAATGAAGGAAGGCATTCTGCACATCAAGCTGACGAAGAGACCAACCCTGAGTAACTGCAAGAGAGAGAAGAAGCCTGATAGTAGTAGGTTTAACCACGGGGCTGAAGGTGTCTTCATAGTCAATACCATAACGCTGCCTAAATCCTCGGGCAACCAGCCGCGCCTTGTAGCGCTCAATAGACCCATCAGAATGCTTCTTCACTTTGAAAACCCATTTAGAGTCGATGACATTAACACGGGGTGGTGGCGGAACAAGAGTCCATGTCTTGTTATGAAGAAGAGCATGGTACTCCTGCTCCATGGCCTCTCTCCAATGAGGTATACTCAGAGCAGCTTGATACATACAAGGCTCAGAGGCCGGATCTGCAAGAGAAGCAGCCAGGCATGTAGCCAACCAAGCAACAGTACCATCATGGCACTGTTTGGGCTGAAAAACACCACTGCGGCTCCACGTATGTGGTCGTTGAGGAGCCGCGGGAGCCACGGGAGCCGGAGAGAGCTCAGTCGATACTGGACTGAGCGACGACGGCGGCGATGGCGATGGCGACGACGATGGAGACGCCCCGGCCAGCAATGGAGATGCCTCAGCCAGCATAGGCGAGAGCGCGCCTGAGCCGGGTGAGCTTGGCCCAGGCGAGACCGCTGTGGCAGGCCGAGGGGGCGACGAGGCCGGCGTGACACACTACAAAAAAAGACACATCCGTGACATTTTGGGCCGAACAAAAATCTTTTCTGTCATACTTATGACACTTCTATGACGATAATTGTGACAAAACCCGGTATCATCATAGATGTGGTGGGGTCCTACTTCTATGACAAAAAATTATGACAGAAAATGGGCTTTTCGTCCTGGGCCGGCCGGAGACGCAGCTGCATGACATTCTTTAGGTCGTCCATGACGGAAAAAACCATGTTAGAAGCGAGGCGAGGAAAATATCGGGGTGTCCCCGGTTACAGTGGGTGGTCGGGGCCGAGCGATGCGCGTTTCTCTCGTACACGCACGCGCGTGGGTGCGAGGCGTTGGGCTCTAACTGAACCCGAGCAATTGCACTGCAGGCTACGCATTCATCGAACCCGGCGATCGATCGATGGCTGTTAATCGAACCCGATCGGCGATTCCTTCACTCTGCGCTAAGCGAAGCCGATCGATGCTGCCTCTGGATGAACATGGCGTTCTTTGGGGGTTTTGGATGAACAGTTACCTGTGGGGGCGGATGAACAGGACCCCGTGGCGTTGCCTCTGGATGAACAGTGAGCGTTGCTGGGGGGTTTGGATGAACAGTTCCCAGTGGGGGTGGATGAACAGGACCCCGATCGTTCGAGCCGGTTGGGGCTGGATGAACAGGACCGCGTGCAGGACAGGATGAGCAGGACCACCCCGTGGAGGGCAGGATGAACACGAGACGGTGGAGGGCAGGATGAATAGTAGCCCATGGAGGGGTGGTTGAACAGGAGCCCGTGGAGAGGGCTGGTTGAGCGATGGCCGGTGGAGTAGCGCGGTGGAGGCTGGATGAGCAGGAGCCCGTGGATGAGCGATCCACGGTGGAGGCTGGGCGAGGTCGACGGTGGATGAACAGTAGCCCGTGGAGGCTGGAGGGGGTCGACGGTGGAGATGAACGGTATCCCGTGGAGTCACGTTTTGCGGTACGCCACACCCCTCCCGATGAATAGGACCCCCGTTTCGACCGTAGCGCTCCAACACAAGTCCGTTTCGTCCATTTTGTGGTATGCCACACCCCTCCCGATCAACAGGACCCCCGGTTTGACCGTAGGAGGTCTGTTTCCTCCGTTTTGCGGTACGCCAGACCCCTCCCGATGAACATGATCCCGTTTCAAACGTGGCCGGTCGAACACAAGGCCGTTTCCTCTGTTCTGCGGTACGCCAGGCCTCGTTTCCATCGGCTGTTCCGTCCAAGCCGGTTGGCTCCCACGCGTTTCGCTTCCTCCCGATGAACAGACGCATTCCGTTGGCTCCCCATGAACACGACGACGACGTTGTTTCTCCGTTCCGACCCAGCCATGTACACGAGCCCTGGCCGTACGTACACGCGAGTAGGCGTTCCCCACCCGTATGTACGTATGTGGCCGTATTTACTTTCTTGCACCCTGGCCGCTGTACGTACGTGTACATGCTACGTGCACGCCTCTACTACGACACGTGCGCGCCTCTACATCAACCAGTATGTACGTACACGTTCGTGGCTAGAGTGAGAACGCTACGTATGCTTCGACCAGGTGGGTCCCGACTGTCAGGCACTTTCTTGCGTGCGAGGATGTAGCTGGTGGGTCCCAATTGTCAGGGGGAAACATTTTTTCGTGAAATACGGTGGCCCGTCTGGTGGGTCCCCGCTGTTAGGTGGAGGAATAATTATTTTGCACGTAATAAGGAGGCACTTCCTTGCTGCGGCCGTGGACCCAGCTGTCAGCCTCTCCACGTATAGTCCACGTCTGATGGAAGCCGTTCCTTGACCATGTTGACCATGTTGTGCCGAGAGCACCAGGGCGGTGGACGACGGCGAGGCCTAGGAACGGGACGATGCGGAGCCGGGGAAGACGCGACGGTGGAAGCCCGCGCGGAGAGGAGTATGAGGGTTCACTGGTTCGGCTACGGTGTGAGGCTGCCGTCGCCGCTGGGCCTGGCCAGCGGTGGGAATAGTAGGGGGCGGTGAGGCCTCCGCAGCAGCATAGCCGGCCACGGGAGGCACGAGCATGCGGCACGACCGGTGCTGCTTTGGGCGGCTGGAGCAACAAGACCAGAGGTTGAAGAAGCACTACGACCGTTGGATGGACATCATACGGTCACTGGAGCTAGAATCGTGCATATTGACTAAGTTGACAAAGCCCTCCGTCCCCGTCAACTTAGTAGGCCCACAAGTCAGCCTGCCACTATACTGGGTCCCAGCTAGCAGGGGGAGTATTCTTTTTTTGTGTGCATAATAAGGACCTTCCTTGTGTGTGAAGATATAGCTGGTGGGTCCGAGCTGTCAACGGCGGTAACATTTTTTTGCGAAATACAGAGGCCCTTTCGGTGGGTCCCAGATGTCAGGTGGAGGAATCATTATTTTGCGCGTAATAAGGAGGCATTTCCTTGCGTGCGGCCGTGGACCCAGTGTCGGCCTCTCCACGTCTGATCCACTTCGATGCATGTCGGTCGTTGACCACGTTGACCAGGCCGTGCCGAGAGCACCGTGGTGGTGGACTGACGGTGAGGCCTAGGAAGGAACGACACGGAGGCGAGGAAGACTTCGGCAGTTGTTTCCCAGCGTGGGGAATCTGTTGTCTGAGGGTTCTTGGTTCGTCTGCCGTCGCCGGAGAATAACAGCAGGCGTGGGTGAGTAGAGGGATGGCTAGGCCAGCGATGGGAGTATGGTTGGGCGGTGAGGCCTGCGCGGCAGCACAGCCGGCCGCGGGGAGGAGGGAGCAGGCAGTTCCGTCGGCGCTTGTTTGAGCGGCTGGAGCAGGAAGAGCAGAGATTGAAGAAGCACGACGGCCGTTGGATGGACATCCAACGATCCTTTGCTGTCGTCAACCTTTTTTATAGGAAAGCCTCAAATCCGTGGAAAATAGTATACAACCCATCTGCCATTATTTCTAATAATTTACAGCCCATTTGCTAATTCTTAAGGTTTTTTTGGAGCCCATATTCTTTTTGTTAGCATTACAGCCCATATTGTGGCCATGGTTAAAAAATTATATGAAATTTTGCATATTTCGGTGCGGTCCAAACTGTTTTTAATCCTGAAATTTCGAGTCACATTCAAACTGATTTTAAAAATAAATGTATATCAATATAAGATCCAACAAATTGTCCACCCACAAAAATTAATGCAATTTAAAATCTCGAAACGAAAAAAAGAAATTTGAAACCAATTGCCGGTTTGATGTGTTTTAAAAATGTACATCCCATTTCTCATTACTGATAGGCCATTTTCTCAGCCAGACGAATGAGGCTCTCCTTGTCTTGGAAGATTTGCAGCCCAACAGGCCTGACACAGCGACTTACTTGGCAAATCACAAAAAGACTGGGCTGTGGCCATGGACCCAGTACTGACCGTGGACCCAGTGTCGACCTCTCCACGTCTGATTACTCTTCCGATAGAAGTCGATTAGATTGTGACATTGACCACGCCAGCGCCCGAGAGTACCAAGGCGGTGGACTGACGACGAGGCCTAGGAAGGGGATGATCTGAGAGCACAGGGAAGACGCAGCGGTGTATGCCCAGCGGAGAGGAGTACTGAGGGTTCAACGGCTCATTGCCGTCAGTGAGAATAACAGGGGGTGTGGGTGAGTAGAGGGATGCCCTGTCGAGCGGTGGGAGTAGTAGGGGGCGGTGAGGCCTCCGCGGCATCACAGCCGGCCACGGGAGGCAGGAGCACGCTGCACGACCGGCGCTGGTTTGGGCGGCTGGAGCAAGAAGACCAGAGGTTGAAGAAGCACTACTACCGTTGGATGAACATCGTATGCTAACTCGAGCTAGAATCGTTCATATTGACTAAGTTGACAAAGCCCTCCATCCCCGTCAACTTGGTAGGCCCACAAGTCAGCCTCCCACGATGCTGGGTTCCAGCTGGCAGGGGGAGTATTCATTTTTTTTGTGCGTAATAAGGAGGCACTTCCTTGCGTGCGAAGATAGCTGGGGGGTCCGACCTGTCAGTGGGGGGCACGTTTTTTCATGAAATACATAGACCCTTCCGGTGGGTCCCAGATGTCAGGTGGAGGAATCAAAGACTTGAGAAGGCGTACAGAACAAGCTAGTGTACCAGTGAAGAGACGTTGCTGAGTTTTAGAAAAAAGAGAGACGTGCTCCTGTAGCTGGTCCGAATCCAAACCTAGACTATGACTATATGTGGTGCTATGCTACTCTGCAAGTAATGAAACTGACATATCCAATGTTCGCTTCTCCTCTTCTCTACTTACTCTGCCTAGCATCAGAAGCTCTGGCCGCAGCAACCATGTCCGCTGGCTGCTCGTCCACCTGCTCTTCAGCAGGCAACAACCAAATATGCGTCAAGTCCCCATCCGTACCATCGCCTGTGGGTCTCATCACACCCCCGCCGGCACGTGATAACCCACAAGTATAGGGGATCACAATAGTTTTTGATAAGTAAGAGTGTCTAACCCAACGAGGAGCTAAAGGTAGAACAAATATTCCCTCAAGTTCTATCGACCACCGATACAACTCCACGCACGCTTGACGTTCGCTTTACCTAGAACAAGTATGAAACTAGAAGTACTTTGTAGGTGTTTTTGGGTAAGCTTGCAAGAAAGTAAAGAGAATGAAAATAAAACTAGGGGCTGTTTAAGTAAAGACACAACTAAAGTAAATATAGCGAGTGTGGAAGAGTGATGGTAGGTGTGGCGAAATTGTCCCTTAAGCAATTGACTACCTTACTAGACCAATAGCAAGTTTTATGTGGGAGAGGCCACTGCTAGCATGTCATCCCTTACTTGGAATTCTATGAACTTATGATTGGAACTATTAGCAAGCATCCGCAAATACTAACGTTCATTAAGGTAAAACCCAACCATAGCATTAAGATATATTGGTCCCCCTTCAATCCCGTATGCATCAATTTCTATGCTAGGTTGAAGCTTACATCACTCTTGCCCTCCAATACATAGTCCTATCAACATACAACTAACCCTATGGTGTGATCCACGCGCGTGATCATATGATGGGCACCAAAGGACAGCAACATAACCACAAGCAAATTAAATCAATCATAGCAATTCATCAACCACCAATAGGACAACGAAAATCTACTCAGACATCATAGGATGGCAACACATCATTGGATAATAATATGAAGCATAAAGCACCATGTTCAAGTAGAGGGTACAGCGGGTTGCGGGAGAGTGGACTGCTGAATATAGAGGGGGGAAGGTGATGGAGATGTTGGTGAAGATGACGACGGTGCTGGTGAAGATTGCGGTGATGATGATGGCCCCCGGCGGTGTTCCGGCGCCACCGGAAGCAAGGGGGAGAGAGCCCCCTTCTTCTTCTTCTTCCTTGACCTTCTCCCTAGATGGGAGAAGGGTTTCCCCTCTGGTCCTTGGCTCCCATGGCTTGGGAGGGGCGAGAGCCCCTCCGAGATTGGATCTATCTCTCTGTTTCTGCATTCTGTTCTGGCTCTGTTTCACCGTTTCGCGTATATATGGAGATCCGTACTCCGATTGGCCTAAAACCTTCGCCGTGATTTTTTTCCGAATATTATCTTTCTTGCGGCAAAATAAGAGCGTCAACCGCCTTACGGTGGGCTCATGAGGGTAGGGGGCGTGCCCAGGGGGGCAGGCGCGCCCCCTGCCTCGTGACCACCTCGGGCACTGGTTCGCGTTGATTTTCCTTCCAAATTTTCCATATTTTCCAATCTTCGTCCGTTTTTATCCCGTTTGGACTCCGTTTGATATGGATATTCTGCGAAACATAAAACATGCAATGAGCAGAACGGCCTTTGAGCCTTTGGATCAATATGTTAGTCCCAAAAATAATATAAAAAGTTGCCAAAAAGTATATGAAAGTGAATAATATTGGCATGGAAAAATAAAAAATTATAGATACGACGGAGACGTATCAGCATCCCCAAGCTTAATTCTTGCTCGTCCTTGAGTAGGTAAATGATAAAAAAGAACAATTTTTGATGTGGAATGCTACCTAGCATAATCTTGATCATATGTCTAATCATGGCATGAATATTAAGACACGAGTGATTCAAAGCAATAGTCTATCATTTGACATAAAAACAATAATACTTCAAGCATACCAACCAAGCAATTATGTCTATTGAAATAACATAGCCAAAGAAAGCTCATCCCTACAAAATCATATAGTCTGGCTATGCTCCATCTTCACCACACAAAGCATTCACATCATGCACAACCCCGATGAAAAGCCAAGCAATTGTTTCATACTTTTGACGTTCTCAAACCTTTTCAACTTTCACGCAATACATGAGCGTGAGCCATGGACATAGCACTATAGGTGGAATAGAATATGATGATGGGGGTTATGTAGAGAAGACAAAAAAGGAGAAAGTCTCACATCGACGTGGCTAATCAACAGGATATGGAGATGCCCATCAATTGATGTCAATGTGAGGAGTAGGGATTGCCATGCAACGGTGCACTAAGAGCTATAAGTGTATGAAAGCTCAAACTGGAAACTAAGTGGGTGTGCATCCAACTTGCTTGCTCATGAAGACCTCGGGCATTTGAGGAAGCCCATCATCGGAATATACAAGCCAAGTTCTATAATGAAAATTCCCACTAGTATATGAAAGTGATAACTCAAGAGACTCTCTGTATGAAGAACATGGTGCTACTTTGAAGCACAAGTGTGGTAAAAGCATAGTAACATTGCCCCTTCTCTCTTTTCTCTCATTTTTTTTGATTTTTTTTGTTTTTTTAGGCCTTCTCTTTTTTTTTGGGCCTTTCCTTTTTTTTATTTTTTTATTTTTTTCGTCCGGAGTCTCATCCCGACTTGTGGGGGAATCATAGTCTCCATCATCCTTTCCTCACTGGGGCAATGCTCTAATAATGATGATCATCACACTTTTATTTACTTACAACTCAATATTACAACTCGATATCTAGAACAAAGATATGACTCTATATGAATGCCTCCGTGATGTACGGGATGTGCAATGATCTAAGCGTAGCAATGACATCAAAAAACGGACAAGCCATGAAAACATCATGCTAGCTATCTTACGATCATGCAAAGCAATATGACATAAATGCTCAAGTCATGTATATGATGATGATGGAAGTTGCATGGCAATATATCTCGGAATGGCTATGGAAATGCCATGATAGGTAGGTATGGTGGCTGTTTTGAGGAAGATATAATGAGGCTTATGTGTGACGGGCGTATCGTATCACGGGGTTTGGATGCACGGTGAAGTTTGCACCAACTCTCAAGGTGAGAAAGGGCAATGCAGTGCAGAAGAGGCTAGCAATGATGGAAGGATGAGAGTGCGTATAATCCATGGACTCAACATTAGTCATAAAGAACTCACATACTTATTGCAAAAATCTATTAGTCATCAAAACAAAGTACTACGCGCATGCTCCTAGGGGATAGATTGGTAGGAAAAGACCATCGCTCGTCCCCGACCGCCACTCATAAGGAAGGCAATCAATAAACACCTCATGCTCGACTTCGTTACATAACGGTTCACCATACGTGCATGCTACCGGACTTGCAAACCTCAACACAAGTATTTCTCAATTTCACAATTACTCAACTAGCATGACTCTAATATCACCATCTTTACATCGCAAAACTATTGCAAGGAATCAAACATATCATATTCAGCGATCTACAAGTTCATGTAGGATTTTATGACTAACCATGTGAATGACCAGTTCCTGTCATCTCTCTAAATAGATATAAGTGAAGTAAGAGAGTTTAATTCTTTCTACAAAAGATATGCCCAAGCTCTAACAAATATAAGTGAAGCAAAAGAGCATTCTACAAATGGCGGTTGTATATGTAAAGAGAAACAGGCAATCCAAACTTCAAATGATATAAGTGAAGCACATGAAGCATTCTATAAAGCCATACTCAAAAGATATAAGTGAAGTGCATAGAGCATTCTATAAATCAACCAAGGACCATCTCATACCAGCATGGTGCATAAAAGAAAAATAAAAACCTAATTGCAAAAGACGCTCCAAGACTTGCACATATCGCATGAACGAAACAAATCCGAAAACATACCGATATTTGTTGAAGAAAGAGGGGATGCCTTCCCAGCATCCCCAAGCTTAGATGCTTGAGTCTCCTTGAATATTTAGTTGGGGTGCCTCGGGCATCCCCAAGCTTGAGCTCTTGCCTCTCTTCCTTCTTCTCACATCGAAACCTTCTCAATCATCGAACACTTCATCCACACAAAACTCCAACAGAAAACTCGGTAAGATCCGTTAGTATAATAAAGCAAATCACTACTCTAAGTACTGTTGCAAACCAATTCATATTTTTTTTCATTGTGTCTAATGTAAAATAACTTTTTCATGGCTTAATCCACTGATATAAATTGATAGTTTCATCAAAACAAGCAAACTATGCATCGAAAACAGAATCTGTCTAAAACAGAACAGTCTGTAGCAATCTGAACATTCACCATACTTATTATAATTGAAAAATTCTGCCAAAATTAGGAAAAATTAAATAATTGTACATAAAGACAGTGCAAAAAGAATCATAACCATTTGACGTTCCAGTAATAAATTAAAATTCGCGCACTACAGCCAAAGTTTCTGTCCTGCACCGCACAAACCAACAAGCATTGTAAACATCCTAAAGGCAAACCTTGGCACATTATTTTTATAATACAATGGAATTGTGCAAGGGGATAATTATTTTTATTGAAAAGTTTCTGTAATTAAGATTCACAAAGTTCCCATGGGCATAAACAAAGTTCAAGGACGTCCCCCACTTTCACAATGCTCGTCTCTCTCACTTTCACTTTTCTTTTTGAAAAAGTTTTGGGTTCCCCTCTTTATTTTTGTTGTTTTTAAACTATATGAAAGCACTCAACAGAAATAAATGACTCTCTAAAACTTCCGGGTTGTCTCCCTGGTAGCGCTTTCTTTAAAGCCATTAAGCTAGGCATATAGTGCTCAAGTAATGGATCCACCCGGATCCCAAGGTATATCAAAGCCAATTTTAATTAGCAATGATTTAGCATTTAGTAGCGAGCACAAAGTAACATATATCATGCAATGACAAAGTCTAACTCTCTTCCTATGCATCAGCATGTCATAAAAGAACAATTCATGCACACCGAGTAAAGGCCAATGCATAGTATAAGCAATTTCTTGCAATTTTAGCGTATGGGAAACATAGAGAGGCGGAGATATAGTTCCTCTCTCATAATAATTGCAAGTAGGAGCAGCAAGCACATGCATATTATATCTATCAAAATCATCATGTGCAACGGTAGAAGGCAACCCATCAATATAATCCTTAATAAGTGCAAACTTCTCCGATATAGTATAATCGGGAGAATTCAAAAGATAATAGGACTATCATGCGTGGGTGCAATAGCAACAATTTCATGTTTAACATAAGGAACTATAGCAAGTTCATCTCCATAAGCATAATTCATATTGGCATCTTGGCCATAAGCATAGCAATCATCATCAAAAAGGGATATTTCAAAAGAATCAATGGGATCATAACAATCATCATAGCAATCATCATAGCAATCTTCATAGCAATCATCCTTCAGTAAGCACGAAGGGGAATTAAACAATGTATGAGTTGAAGAGTTACTCTTATTAGAAGGTGGGCACGGGTGATCAATCCGCTCTTCCTCCTTTTGTTCTTCGCTCTCCTCCTCATCTTTTTTAATCTAATGAGCTCATAGTTTCATCAATTTCTTCTTCCATAGATTCCTGCAAAATATTAATCTCTTCTTGGATAGCAGAGACTTTCTTAATAAATGCATTAATATAGGCATTATATTCATAATTCTCATAACAATATTTAAGGATAGCTAAATTTTCAGATCTATAACAAGCATCATCAACATCCTCAAACTCTTTAAACATGGATTCAATTTCATAAGCACCCATAAAAGCAACAAATTCTTCTATTTGTTCCACATCATAGTAATCATATACAACATTAGCATAAGAAGCTAAGGTTTCATTATCATTAAATTCGCATGAAAAGGGAAGGTGTGGAGCCTCCATCCTAGAGCAACAAGTATAATCATATTCCAAGCATAGTTGTCTAGCATACCAACGCAACATAATAAATTGATCCCATAATAGTTTCCCTTTTTGTGTCGGCGATAATCCCTAAAGTATTCACGTTGATCCAACGTTACTCCCATTATAAAGTTGAATGGGGTTTTCTCAGGATTATCAAAGTAGTACAAAATATTTTTCTCATGATGAGAATCGAGGGTTTTAGGAGTTACCCCATCCTCATAAGTAGCAAGTATACCTAATTTTTTTGGTATTTTGTGTTCCGTATCCATAACTAAAGATAGAGAACAACTAAGAACAGCAAATAAAAATTACTTAGTGATAAAGCAAACAAGCACACACGAGAATATTCACCCCACGCTATTGCTCCCCGGCACCGGCGCCAGAAAAAGGTCTTGATAACCCACAAGTATAGGGGATCGCAACAGTTTTCGATAAGTAAGAGTGTCGAACCCAACGAGGAGCTAAAGGTAGAACAAATATTCCCTCAAGTTCTATCGACCACCGATACAACTCTACGCACGCTTGACGTTCGCTTTACCTAGAACAAGTATGAAACTAGAAGTACATTGTAGGTGTTTTTGGGTAAGCTTGCAAGAAAGTAAAGAGCACGAAAATAAAACTAGGGGCTGTTTAAGTAAAGACACAACTAAAGTAAATATAGCGAGTGTGGAAGAGTGATGGTAGGTGTGGCGAAATTGTCCCTTAAGCAATTGACTACCTTACTAGACCAATAGCAAGTTTTATGTGGGAGAGGCCACTGCTAGCATGTCATCCCTTACTTGGAACTAGATGCACTTATGATTGGAACTATTAGCAAGCATCCTCAACTACTAACGTTCATTAAGGTAAAACCCAACCATAGCATTAAGATATATTGGTCCCCCTTCAATCCCGTATGCATCAATTTCTATGCTAGGTTGAAGCTTCTGTCACTCTTGCCCTCCAATACATAGTCCTATCAACATACAACTAACCCTATGGTGTGATCCACGCGGGCGCTCATATGATGGGCACCAAAGGACATCAACATAACCACAAGCAAGTTAAATCAATCATAGCAATTCATCAACCACCAATAGGACAACGAAAATCTACTCAGACATCATAGGATGGCAAAACATCATTGGATAATAATATGAAGCATAAAGCACCATGTTCAAGTAGAGGGTACAACGGGTTGCGGGAGAGTGGACCGCTGAATATAGAGGGGGGAAGGTGATGGAGATGTTGGTGAAGATGACGACGGTGCTGGTGAAGATCGCAGTGATGATGATGGCCCCCGGCGGTGTTCCGACGCCACCGGAAGCAAGGGGGAGAGAGCCCCCCTTCTTCTTCTTCTTCATTGACCTTCTCCCTAGATGGGAGAAGGGTTTCCCCTCTTGTCCTTGTCTCCCATGGCTTGGGAGGGGCGAGAGCCCCTCCGAGATTGGATCCATCTCTTTGTTTCTGCGTTCTATTCTGGCTCTATTTCACCGTTTCGCGTATATATGGAGATCCGTAACTCCGATTGGCCTGAAACCTTCGCCGTGATTTTTTTCCGAATATTATCTTTCTTGCGGCAAAAGAAGAGTGTCAACCGCCTTACGATGGGCTCACGAGGGTAGGGGGCGCGCCCAGGGGGGGCAGGCGCGCCCCCTGCCTCGTGACCACCTCGGGCACTGGTTCACGTTGATTTTCCTTCCAAATTTTCCAAAAATAAGCTCCGTCCGTTTTTATCCCGTTTGGACTCCGTTTGATATGGATATTCTGCGAAACATAAAACATGCAACAGACAGGAATTGGCACTGGGCACTGGATCAATATGTTAGTCCAAAAAATAATATAAAAAGTTGCCAAAAAGTATATGAAAGTGAATAATATTGGCATGGAACAATAAAAAATTATTGATACGACTGAGAAGTATCAGCATGCGCACCGCAGCCGGTTGCTCATCGCAACCCGTTGTCGTTGGTGTGGCGCCACTGCTGCAAATCACGCAGAGTTATCCGTCGCATCTCAACCACAATCCTCAACCCTGGCCGAGTCTTCTACAAATGTCCGAATCATGGGGTAATAATATGTTTAAGTGTTATTCTGCTGCTTTTCAGTTGCGGAATTTTTTAATAGTTTGGTTGATGATCTTCCAATTTGATTCATACAGAAAAGGGAAGATTCGTGTGATTTGTATTTCTGGGAAGTTGCTGATGTGGGGGAGTGCAACTACGCTGATTATTTGGTGCGCCGAGGAATCGCAATACCAGCAGGTTGGGGTGTTGGACAAGTAACTGAAGGAACAACAGAAGGGGAAGATGCAGAGCAGAAGGTTAAAGATGCAGTTCCTCTGATCATGGCCAAGCAAAAGCTGTTGAACGGCCTTGACAGCAATGCGGAGATGAAAGAGCTTGTGAAGATAATGGGCAAAATCGATGTGCTCTGTAGGATGATTGTCTCTTTATTTGCAGTGTATGTAGCACTCGTGATGTATTCAGTGGCTATGACATGAGCACTTTGCTGAAACTAGTAATGAATGCTGATTTCTATTAACGGAAATCAAGGGGTATCCCCTTTTGCTCATAAATAAATAAATAGCAGAGGCCCTTTTGGTAATAAATAATTAAATTAGCAGAGGACCTGTCGGGTCAGCTTTGTTCTCATTCGAAGACGTCGAGCAAATTACAGTCCAACAGCAAACTATGTCATCAAATTCAAGTTTCACAGCCAAATATGAGTACAACTAAACAACAATGTCATCATGTTTTAGTCGTCATACAATCACCAAACACAAATCAGCATACATAACAAGTGATGTTCTCACAGGAAAATACTAAACAACATGTTCATCAGGTTTCAGTTATCATAGCAAACACAATATCACATAGTAGATAAAAAACGTCTTCTGACAGGAAAATACGACAAAAGCAATGTAATCATCATCCGCAGCAGCGTCAACATCTTCGCCATGTGTAGCGATGCGAATCGTAATCCCCATGGTGTCATCATCTTCTTCGTCCTCAACGTCCTCGAACGTTGGCTTCTTCTTGATCAACTCTTGTATGTCCACAACACGACGAGCAATCTTGGCGCCCGGCGTCATTGACGTGATGGTTCTCAAAGATATTAGGAACATCTGTGTTATCTTGTACATCGGGAGCGATGTAAGCATCATCTTGTTGTGCAACTTCATTAAACGAATTCCTCTGCTCAAACCTTTGCACTACTCTCCAGTCATTGCTACGTGCAAATGTGTCTTCCAAGAAAAATATCTGTGTTGCTTGATTTGCCAAAATAAAAGGCTCGTTGGTCTCGTACACCGCCTTGACATTGATGGATTTGAAATAATCATCAGCTCTGGGTTTTGCGATCTTGGAAAACAGGTTATACCAACGACAGCACAACAGAACCACACACCGATGATCCTCGAAAATGGAGATATAATGCAACTGAACAATGTCGGTTATGTTAGCATACATTTCAGTTGTCTCTTTGTCATACGTATCCGTGCTCATGATGGCACTGTTTTGTGTCTTCCTGCCTTCATCTCGTGCAAGGGTGTTGTAGCGCACATCTCCAACAACGCAAGATTCATAATGTCTTACCCGAGTATCAGGACCCATTGCTAGTGAGTAAAGGGCATCATTAACTGTCTACCCATCCTCCCGCATCTTCTTAACCTATGGTTAGAAAATAGACAAGCTGATCATCTTATGTACTCAATATATTAAAAAGATCGACAAAGGTAATTCAAAAGCTTACATGGCTCTTGAACCATTTCGCAAATCCTGCCATAACCAGTTTGTCAATGTTTCTTGGATTTTGCGGCAGTAACTCCTTTTTGTAGATGCTGCACAACATAGTGATCGCGTCAAACATCTAAATATATAAGAATGTGCTGCAAGTTTAGTAGATTACGATGTATAAGCTGCAGTACTTGGCACTTGATATAAGGTAGTATCTCAGGACAGTTATTCAACACATACCAAACCATTTTGTCCCAAATCTTTAGGTTTGTCCTCTTGTCGACTCTTCCCTGTAACTCAAACAGAATAATCGAAAACATTGAGCCCGGGATTGTCTTCATCCACGTCTTTGCTAAGTTGATCAGCTGTTTCAATGTATTTTGAGCAGAATGTCAACGCTTCTGTAGCAATGTAGGCCTCTGCAATGGAGCCCTCGGGTCTAGCTCTATTCCTAACATAGCCCTTGAAAGTGCCTAGCCGCTGTTGGCACGCAAAATCTCCGCGCAACACCAGGATAACCGTCGTGCTTTCGTGACGACGAACGATTGCTTTACGCGAAAAGCAACAAAGATTTCCTCGCTTTCGTGGAGGAGAACCGGCCGCTTTCCAGCGCAAAACGACAAAGATCGCCAAACCCTAGGGCTGCTAGGGCTCGGCAGGAAACAACGACAGAAAATAGACGTACGTGAAAACAGACTTTGTATTGATAGATCGATTGTTGGGGGCTTTTTCGAATCGGCCGTGGCCTTATAAATAAGGTACGTTGGACTTTGCGTATACAAGGCAAGACCTGGTTACGTAGCATGCCTTGCCGTACAGGAATACAACTCCAAAACTAAAACCGAACATGACTCGATTCGGTTACCATGTAATACATGCGTACAAAATCTGCATGCTATCTGTAGTACGTATCTAGGCCATATTCACGTACAAAGACTCTTGGATATATGAATAAAATATTTCGGCAAGGTCGCTATCAACTATATAATAAGGACTAATGATCCACCATCTGTGCTTGCTTTTGTTTAGGTGACTTCATTGCCCATGCTAAAATTCCTTCATCTTAGCAACCGCGGTTTAGCCCAGCACATGTGAATTTTTCCATGTAGCCGCTAGTCCATACAGAATTCTATATACTTGTCTTGGGTAAAATAACTTCCTATATATACTTGTCTTGGGTAAAATAACTTCCTACGCCTGACAAGCCTGCATTTCAAAATAAACAGCAAGTCCAAAAACATATATGTCAACCACACATTTAAATTAATTTGGCCCATAGAATACCTAGCAGCCAAATTATACATTCAACACATGCCCTCCTGTTTTTGTTGCAATTGTATTTATCAAAAACACCATAACAATACCTTAGGGCGATGTTGATCAATCGACCGGCCATATTATTTCTTAGGGCGATGTTCAAAGAATACATCGGCCAAGATATCGCGATATCTCAAATAATATATCGGCCAAATTTGCTCAAGCTTCCTGCCACATGCTAGGATAGTACTTCTTCAAATATTTCCCATTGAGAGCTTTGGGCAACTTCTCTCTCTGCAAAGATTGTACAAAATATGAATTTCCAGGAGCGACCTCTACAACCTTATACGGGCCTTCCCAACTCGGCGACCATTTGCCGAATTTCCTATCTTTAGTTCCAATAGGTAAAATCGTTTTCCACACTAAATCTCCTATTTGAAACGATTTTTATCTCACCTTTTTATTATAAGCCTTGGCTACTCGTAACTTCTCCTTCTCAATTTCTCGCAAAGCTCTTAATCTCTCTTCTGAAATGTCATCTATCTTATCCATCATCAGGTCATTATAATCTACAGCCGACAAATCATTTTGTCTTGCCACTCTAAGAGCTTGTAAATTAACCTCTACGGGTAACACCGCCTCCTGGCCATATACTAGATCATACGGTGCTACTTGAGTTGCTCCATGCTTAGATATCCGATGAGCCCATAAAGCTTCCGAAAGTACCTCATGCCACCTTTTCGGATGTTCCTCAATTTTCTTCTTTATAAGTTTAATTAAAGTTTTATTGCTAGATTCGGCATGTCCATTAGCTTGAGCATAATAAGGCGACGAATTTACAACTTAATTCCTAAAGATTCGGCAAATTGACGAAATTGATGAGACATAAAAGAAGCACCTTGATCAGTAGTTAAAGTTTGAGGAATACCGAATCTGTGAATAATATGCTCTAAAACAAAACTAATAACCTCTTTATGAGTCATATTTTTCAAAGGAACTGCTTCAGTCCATTTAGTAAAATAATCTGTAGCAACTAGGACGAAGCGATGTCTTTTAGAAGACGAAGGATGTATCTCACCAATAAAATCTAAACTCCATCCTCTAAATGGTCATGGCCTAATTATGGGATTTAACATAGACGTGGGCGCTAACTGTACATTACCAAATTTTTGACATGCCTCACAACCTTTATAATACCAAAAACAATCCTCTAACAAAGTCGGCCAATAAAGCCCTGCTCGTTTTAATAACCATCACATTTTGTGAGCCGACTGATGTGTTCCACATATTCCTTCATGCACTTCACCTATAGCTATTCTAGACTGATCAGAATCCAAGCATTTTAAAAATAACCCATCTATTGTTCGGCGATACAACTCGTCATTAAACAAAGTATATTTTAAAGCTTGTCGGCGAATTTTCCTATCTCTTGTTTGACTTGGATCCTTTAAATGATTAACTAGAGGAACTCTCCAATCACTTAATTCTAATTTATTTGTTAACTCGGTCGTTTGTGACCTATGCACCGAATCTGCACTACATTGTACAACTAGTGGTTCAACTGTACTAGGCCCAAGTGCACCCCGTGGCAAAGTATCCATCATTATAGACTCAACATGCATCGGCTTGTCTATTATAAAAAACATTCCTTTACTAATGTGATAACCGGATGCTTGATGTGCTAAACAATTAGCTCTAGAATTCTCTTCTCTAGGTATATGATGGATGGTGAACGTATCTAGAGACTTAATTATGTCTAAACATCGGTCCAAATAACTATTTAATAATCCATCAAAACATTGAAATTCACCCTTAATTTGTTGTACTACCAGGAGCGAATCCCCAAAAGCATCTACATCCTTTACACCCATATCAACTAAGGTATGTAAACCAAATAGTAAAGCTTCATATTCAGCTTGGTTATTAGTGCAAGGATATTCCAAACGGACCGATGTATCGTAAAAAACATTATTAGGCGAAACTAAATCATTACCGACGCCTTGCCCTTCCCTACAAACCGATCCATCAAAATAAAGCTTCCATGGGCATACACTAACATAATTAATGTTTTCATCGTCTTTAATCCTATGATCAACAATGAAATCGGCAATAACTTGACCCTTCATAGCACGCAACGATTCATATGTCAAATCATATTCTATTAGTGCGTAAGCCCACTTTCCAATCCTACCACTAAGAATCGGTCTTTGCAACATATACTTAACGACGTCGGCCTGGCAAGCTACTACACACGTACTAGAAAGAAGATAAGGCCGAAACTTGGTACATGCATAGTATAAAGATAAGCATAACTTTTCAATAAACACGCATCGACTTTCAAGGCGTCGAGCAAACGACGGCTTAAGTATGCAATGATGTATTCTTTGCCGCTGACCTCTTGCGCCAACACCGCACCGATCACCCTATCTTCGCATCAATGTACAGCTGAACGGCGACCGGACATGGTATACGCAATATTGGAGGATTTGACAAGCACTGATTTATATTATTGAAAGCATATTGTTGCTCTGCCCCCCAAGTAAATTCGGCTTCATTCTTTAGCCGAAGTAGAGGAACAAACGATTCAATTTTCCCTGCAAGGTTAGATATGAATCGTCTCAAGTAATTAATTTTTCCTAACAACTTTTGCACATCCCTTTTACACGTGGGTTCCTCCAAATTTCTAATTGCCTGCACTTTCTTAGGGTCAATCTCTATGCCGTTTTCATGAATTATGAATCCTAAAAACTTACTAGCCGACACGCCAAAAGCACATTTGAGTGGGTTCATTTTTAATCCATACCGGCGCATCCTTTCAAAAGCTAATCTTAAATCGGCTAAATGATGATCAAACCCATCCGATTTAACAACTATGTCATCAATATAGATTTCTAGTACAATGCCTAGAAGATCATGAAAAATTAAGTTTATAGCTCGTTGGTATGTAGCGCCGGCATTTTTCAACCCAAATGTCATAACGACCCACTCAAATAAACCAACAATACCCGGGCAACGAAAAGCAGTCTTAGACATATCTTGTTCGGCCATAAATATTTGATTATAACCTGCATTACCATCTAAAAAGCTAATTACTTTATGTCCCGATGCATCATTAATAAGCATGTCGGCTATAGGCATAGGATATTCATCTTTCGGAGTAGCCTTATTCAAATCTCTAAAATCAACACAGATTCTAATATTACCAGTATTTTTCTTTTCCACAGGCACAATATTAGAAACCCAATCTGCATATCTACACGGCTGAATAAACTTAGCTTTTAACAACCGATCAAGTTCTTCTTTGATGGGGTCATACAAATTAGGATTGAAACTTCTACGAGGTTGTTTATATGGCCTAAAACCAGATTTAATAGGTAATCTATGTTCTACCAAATCTCTACTCAAACCGGGCATCTCAGTATAATTCCAAGCAAAGCAATCAACAAATTCTTTAAGTAATAAACATACCTTACTTTTTTGATCGGCTTTCAAGCTAGCTTTGATCAATGAAGGCCTCGGAATACTTCCATCACCAATATCAATTTCTTCAAGTGGATCAGCCGATGAGAATCCCTGCCCAAGCTTTTCCATGCTATCAAAATCTTCAATAGTTTCATGCATATCGTTCTTTCCGGAACGATACTCCTCCGTGCGTCTCTGCAGCCACTTAACACTATCGTCTTTATTCATCATTTATCTAGATAAATCATTAAGCCGAGCTATGTCAGCCGGCTGTGCATTTATAGGTACAAAACCATCTCTACCGATACTGATATAATCATAATCCGATAAATCCCTACCGGTCAAACATCGCATGTCACCGTGTTGCCAATCAACCGGCGAATCCGTCAAAGCAATGCAAGAAGAATTGTCCGCCTCAATCACCTCGACATCATCATTAACCCACTGAATTAAGCATTGATGAAGAGTAGAAGGGATGCAACAATTTGCATGAATCCAGTCGCGTCCCAAAAGAATATTATACCGACCTTTGACATCGACAACAAAAAATGCATTCGGCAATGTTTTGCTTCCCACTGTGAGCTCCATAGAAATAACACCCTTAGCCTCGGACAATTCTCCTGAGAACCCACTAAGTCCCATGTTGGTCTTCATTAACTTGCTCTCTTTTCGGTTCAGTTTAGAAAATACCAAAAAGGGCATAATATTAACACCTGCACCGCCATCAACGAGCATACGACCAATAGGCTTACCATCAATGTGTCCTCTGATAAATAATGGATTTAGGTGCTGCCCATGCTTCTCTGTATTCTCAAATTTAGCATTCTTTGGGTCAAGAACAAGTTCAGCAATTTCTGCCTCGGGCGCGTGAAATTCAGCAGGCAATGCGAACACCATATTAACATCCATATCAGTTGGTGCATCTTTATTATTCTCTGAATTTTCTGCAATAATAATGTCATCTGCATTTTTATTTTCCTCTGCTGCGATGCGCTTCTCCTTCCAAGTTTTTGTAGGCACCATTGGTTTATCCTGATTGAACCATCTATCGCGCTTCTTCTCAGCTATCTCTTCCTTTATTTCCAATGTCCGGCAAATCGCTATATACACGCGCTTTACGAGTGTGGGTAAGTCCATTCGGGCACCATCTGCGGTGCTGGTTTAGTCCTGGCGCGACAGACTTAATTTAGCTGCCCTCGGTCCTTCGCCTATATCGACGCATTTCTGTTTTCCGCAAACATTTCATCTCCGGCCAAAAACTTCTCTGCTGATCATATCTGATCGGAATTAAATCCTTGGCCGCGTACATTGCCTGAGTCCCAACGTGTAGATGTACTAGTATTAGACTTGAAACTCCTCAGAGGCAAACTCTTGGACGTTCCTGCGTAACAATTCTTTATGATCAAATCAGCTTGTGTGCTAGCCGATTTAGGCTTATGAATAGTACATGAGGATATAGCATCCGGCCGTGCATGCGGGTTATGCCCAGAATTAGTTTGCTTTCCAAATTGATTAGACTGGCCAGCTTGCCTCAACTTTACGCCATTACTTTTCTCCTCTGTACCGAGAGCTTCTTTTGAGACGCTGCTTGTTTATGTATAACTAACAACACCTTCATCTGATTGGTGTTCCGCTATTTTCATACCATGATCAGCATCCAAATCATCTGAATTTTTTGCTACTTCAGTTTCAGCACGCTTCACCGGCATCCATACGCGCTTGTAGTTGCCCTTATAGTTGTTCCCTCTGCACTGCGTACCGGTGATCGACCTCCTCGAATCTCGATGGCGTTATGTGATCTAGCCTCCTCATTGAAACGAGCCCTTTTCTCATGTACGTTTGGTCTGAACATAGGCCTCGGCGGGATCCATCCCGGCTGAAAATAACCTACTAACCCTGTAGGATATGGCGCCCAAGGATTAAACCCCCATGGAGGAAACTGCGGATACATAGGAGGTGCACAACCCCAATATGTTGGCTCCATTGCAAAATACGGTTGTTGGTCATATGCACTTCCTTGCCATTGCTCATGAATGTGAGGTCCAGAAGGAGATCTAGGACGCTTATTACCTCCGAGCCGATTAAACACATTGTTGGTCTTGCGTGAGGTATATTTTTCCAACAACATGCTAACTGTCGGCTTTCTCCTTGGAGCTTGTCTCCTTCCTCCGTTGACTTTCCACACTCCTATTTCTGGATTTTTTGGTTTGATCATCCTTGGAGGAGCACTGTTATCAACAACATTGTTATCTCTTGCGGATTCGGTCTGATCCGACCGAATAAGCATTTTTTTACTCTCAAGCTCGACCATATTGATAGGAAAAGGGTTTTGTCGAAGCTTCATTTTAGGACCTTCGTAGCGTCAATCGTCCTTCATTGATGGCCGATTGCACCTGTCGACGAAACACGTTACAATCATTAGTAGCATGAGAAAAAGAATTGTGCCACTTACAATAAGCTCTTCTACCCAATTCTTCTGGAGGTGGAATTAATCGCCGCGCAACACCACGATAACCGTCGTGCTTTCGTGACGACGAACGATTGCTTTACGAGCAAAGCAACAAAGATTTCCTCGCTTTCGTGGAGGAGAACTGGCCGCTTTCCAGCGCAAAACAACAAAGATCGCCAAACCCTAGGGCTGCTAGGGCTCGGCAGGAAACAGCGACAGAAAATAGACGTACGTGAAAATAGACTTTGTATTGATAGACCGATTGTTGGGGGCTTTTTCCAATCGGCCGTGGCCTTATAAACAAGGTACGCTGGACTTTGCGTATACAAGGCAAGACCTGGTTACGTAGCATGCCTTGCCGTACAGGAATACAACTCCAAAACTAAAACCGAACAGGACTCAATTCGGTTACCATGTAATACATGCGTACAAAATCTGCATGCTATCTGTAGTACGTATATAGGCCATATTCACATACAAAGACTCTTGGATATATGAATAAAATATCCCGACAAGGTCGCTATCAACTATATAATAAGGACTAATGATCCACCATCTGTGCTTGCTTTTGTTTAGGTGACTTCATTGCCCATGCTAAAATTCCTTGATCTTAGCAACCGCGGTTTAGCCCAGTACATGAGAATTTGTCCATGTAGCCGCTAGTCCATACAAAATTCTATATACTTGTCTTGGGTAAAATAACTTCCTACGCCTGACAAGCCTGCATTTCAAAATAAACAGCAAGTCCAAAAACATATATGTCAACCACACATTTAAATTAATTTGGACATAGAATACCTAGCAGCCAAATTATACATTCAACAGCCGCCTTTCAATAGGGTATATCCAACCATACTGTACTGGACTCTAAGTAATGCCTAATCAGGTAGATGAACAACCAAATGCACCATCACATCAAAGAAGGCTGGAGGATATATCTTCTCAAGGTCGCATAGGATAGTTGGTATCTTGTCTCTAAGACGCTCCAAAGCATCTATCCTGATATTTCTACTGCAGAGTTCCCTGAAGAATTGTCCCAACTCTGCAACTGCTCTGTATAAGTCAGGGCGGCCCAATCCTTTAAGGATAACAGGTAAAACCCTTTGAAGTAGGACGTGGCAGTCATGAGTTTTCAACCCTTGTACCTTGTATCCATCTGCACTGACTCTCCTTTCCGGGTTGGAAGCAAATCCATGTGGGAATCTCACACGTGACAGGACCTTGAGAATTCTTTTCTTTTTACCTTGTCCAAGATGTACACAGCTGGTGCCATATCCCATGGTTTACCTTCATCTTGCACCTGCAAATCCTTTCTGATACCTAGGTGTGTCAAATCAATCCTAGATTTTAAGGTATCTTTCGTCTTGCCTTCAATATTAAGAAGTGTGTCGATAATGATGTCACATATATTTTTCTCGATGTGCATCACATCAAGATTATGCCGCAGATCTAAATCTTTCCAATACTCCAAGTCCCACAAAGTGGACCTGTGGGTAAACAATAATCTCTCTTCTGCCCTGCCACGCTTCCTTTTCCCACTACCATTATCAGGATGGTTTCCTGGTGTAATATGTCTGACCTTCTCTAATTCCACTTGCAACTCATCGGCGGTGATCCTCTTTGGCGCATCACGGTTTTCATGCTTTGCATTGAACACGTGTCTTCGGTATTTTCTAGGATGCGGCTTGTCCTTGGCAAGGAAACGACAGTGTCCAATGTAATGAGATCTTGCTAAGTATTGCGTGATGACGGTGATTCTGTCACAGCGAACACATACATTGTAACCATGTGTCGTTCGCCCTGACATAGTGCCCAAAGTCGGATAATCATGGATGCACCAAATTATAACAGCACGCAGAAAGAACTCAGCTAGTGGGCTGCTATATAGGTCTCGAGTGAGAACACCCCTCCATAGCTGTTGAAGTTCCTCCACAAGAGGCTCCATGAACAAATAAAAATCCTTTCCAGGACTTTTTGGACCTGGGATGAGCAAGGCCATCATGTAGTTTGATTCTTTGGTGCAGACATTTGGAGGAATGTTGTAAGGGATAACAAGCACTGGCCACATGCTATATGTGGCGCTCTGGTGGCCAAATGGGTTAAATCCATCTGAAGCTAAGCCAAGTCTAATGTTTCTCGGGTCAGCAGCAAAAGTTTCGTGCTTCTGATTGAAGCTTTTCCACTCACTACCATGAGATGGATGGCTCATTACATTCTGATCTCTGAAATCCTGGTTCCTAAGATGCCACAGTACATCCTCTCTTGTTTCAGCATCATGAAACAACCTCTGCAATCTTGGTGTAATTGGAAAATGTCTCAGAACATTATGAGGAATCCTCTTCACAGCATCGCCATCTTTCCATCTTGATGATTTGCATTTCGGACATTCACTTAAGTTGGCATAATCCTTCCTAATGTAACACAATTATTCTTACAAACATGGATCATATCATATCCAATTCCAACTGCATGAAGGAAATTCTTCATTTCTTTGTAGGTGTGTGGCAGCTCAGACGTTGGCCCAGGGAAAGCTTTGCGGAAAGCAGCCAACATCGCATTGAATGATTTGTTGGTCATCCGCTCAGATGTCTTAACCTGAAGAAAGGTGACCATAGCTGAGAATACTGACAGCTTATTTCCCGGGGTGACAGCCACGTTGCATTGTTCCAACATGTGGGCCCACTGTTTTTCTTCTGCAGGTGAAAGTTCACGGAATGAACGAGCATTTCGTAGTATTGTTTCAATGTTGGTCAAACTCACTGGCTCCGCCACCACCACCACCTCCTCCTCCTCTTCCACCCGAGCATTAGGCAGATCAAGATGGTGATCTGCTGCTTCCACGTAGTCAATAACATTGACGTTCACAGCTTCACCATGATGATCCCACCTAGTATATGTGATCGACATCCCATACAAGTGTAGATGATTTTGCACAGTTGACTGGGATCTTGTAACTGAATTCATACAACTGCTACATGGGCAGAGCACATCTGATTTCGTACCACCGTACTCAGCTCTGATAAAGTTCATGAAGTTTTCAACCCCCTCGACATATGCAGCGGAGAATCTTCGAGCAGAAGTTAAACAAGTCATGTCCATCTGTTAGATATACAAATTAGTTCTTCTACTAGATATTACAGGAAAAACATATATGCTTTTTTATGAAGTCCAAAAGAAAATACCTAGGTCGATGTCTAAAGCTATGTCAAGATATTTGGACGAGCAGATCTAAGTAACGAAATATATGTAAAGCTAATTCAGCAAATAGATTTGAGTGCTAAATTATGCAGGCTGTTTCAAAGATCAATGAGGCCGAGCACACAGCCATCGAACTATCGAAGGCCATCGCAGCAACAAAGATCGAGTATAAAATGGTGTAGAGCTATTTCACCTAATAGATTGGCTACTAGACCATGGCAATCTACGTCACAATAAATATATGGCAGGATATTTTAGCAACTAATCGGCCTTGGCATGCCATCTCAGCTAAGCAAATTGAGTGCAGAACAGGGCAAGGAAGCTTCTTAAGAAGAGCATATTGACTGTAAACTACTTTGGCAAACAGTGAGATTAACAGCGTCTATCAGCTAACATTCAGCGCTACACCAACATGCACGGGGCCTCAGTCTAGAATGCGCGTACCGTGGGAGAAGCTAACCACCGTGCGTCTCCACACGAACGTCGCCAGCGGTGACGACGCTGACCGCCGTGCGCCTCCACAAGAATGTCGCTAGCGGTGGCGGTGCGGCTAGAGGACGACAGTCTACGAGAGCGTACTGTGGGAGAGGATCATCATGCGTCCCCTCACCGCGGCGCCGACGTATCAGCGTGGCAGGGAGGGCGGCTTTGGCGGAGCGAATGGAGTGGAGGGGGGGCGGAGGAGGGGGTTTGGGGATTATTATTGGCTAGTTGGCCGAAGGGCGGTTGAATCTAGGATTTGGGGGGGGGGGGATTTTGGGTGGGGGGGGGGGGGAGGATTTTCGCGCGGTGGGCGGGGGGAGTTTGGCGCATGGTCGGTTTCTCCAAGTGCAGTCCCACGTGTCAGTGAAGAGGCAAGTCGAAGCGCGTTCCGTTTGCGTGAGCCGTGTGCAGGACCGAACGTGTGTGGGGTGCAATGCGACCGCGACAGGGGTGCTGTGAGTGTACTGCCATTTTTCCTTTTAAACTAGGTGCCGCCCCTAAAAAACTTGTTGCTTCACGCGATCCATCGATACTACTACTAGTAATCCGGTAATCCCGACTAAAATGGCGCGGCGGGTCTTTTGCCTTAGCGATATCTTTGGGAGGTTGGCTTAGTTGGGTTTTTAGGACGAGTAATGCTACACCTATGTAGTCCCAGTTACGTAATTAACATAATGTGAAACGTGTGAGCTGTTGATTGTAGATTGGGGGGAGGGAGGGGCCCACCACCATGAAAATCAGGGGAGGAGAGAGAGAGAGAGGCAATTTATGTTAACCCTTTCGTAGGTTCCTGTAGATGTAGAAAAATGTGAAATGCGTGAATGTGCATTTGCAGATAAGGCCTTTCCTCGTTCATCCTTTTCTCCCACAAGATCTTGATCTTTCGTGCAACGCACGGGCATCTTGCTAGTACTCCTACAATATACTATATTATTGTGAAAGCTCATATACACCGGCCGAGATTAATGCAAACACGGCAGATTTTCATTACATTTCAAACTTTTATAGGACAGAAAAATAAAACAAACCCGACCCTAAACCTATTCTACGGCGGCGACCGACGTCCTCCATCTGCGATCTCCATGTACGGGGGCGGGGTTCAAGACCCGTGAAGTGAAGGTGCGGTCTCCGACGAGGAAAAGTAGAACACGGGAGACGGACAGGCCAGTTGGCACACCATGCCCTGCTGCCTCCCATGCCCTACTCATCCTCGGAGGAGTCCCCGACCTCGGCGGTGCCGGATGTTGGACGGCGGCAAGTAGGACGTGTGGCTGACGGTGCTCCCGTTGTCGGCCGCCAGCATGGCCACCGCTTGTGCGGCGACTTGAGCGAGGGCGGCGACCTCGAGCTCCATCCCCGAAGACAAGCTCTCCCGCAGAGTGTTCGCGCTTGCGGTCATGGCAGATGTGGTGTCAGGTAGGAGGACGATGCGCTATGGTGTGGAGGTTAGCTGGGCGTTGCCGCTTTAAGTAGCGCATTCCGGTGAGGCCAAGCATCCTGGTGCGTCATTAAGTCGCCGGAGTTGGTTCCTCGGGCATCGAGCCTCTTAACGACGGCATACGGACGGACGGCATGAATGCGGGCAGCTGGCGCCGGTTGGGAACGCACCACGCGATGACACGAGGGACAAGGGTTTTTGGTGTGCCAGGGTAGTCAGCTGCGGTCGTGGCAACGTTGGAGATGCCCTTTGCTCACATGTGATCGACGCATGTCATTGAAAAAGCAAGACGACCCGGCATGGTCTCAGGTCCTGAGGATGCAGTTGGCCGCGCTACACCACTCCGCGGACGCGTCCCGGTGCCCCGTGCATCCTCGACGAGCCGGGTGTAGGGGTGTGTTTGGATTGTGGCCAAAGTGCACCTTACCAAAATTTTGGTCATGACCCAAAGATTGGTCTTTGTTTGGATGGTTGCCATTTTTTTTGAGGTTTTGGTCATGACCCAAAAATTGATGGTTGCCATATTTGGCATTCAATGAACTCTAGCCAACTCTAGTTCATTTTTCTTGCCGATGTCGGCCAAATCATGGGCAACCAAAACCTCAACCAAAATTTTGGCTACCCAATGCTTTGATGGGGCAACCTTGGGCACAAACCAAACATACTAGTTGTTGGTCGTGCCACAACACTAACGCCACCCTCGGCACACTGAAACCGACCGTGTCTAGCGATGATGAGCGTGTCGCTCACTGCTGTCGCCGTGTCCAGAGGCGGTGCTGGAGCTGCGCCACGTTGTTGGCCCCCACGACCCACATGAACGGTTGCCGGTGGCGAGGAGGTCGTGGGCCAGCTCCTCCATTGGACTAGTTTGCGCTACGTCGTCCCGACAGGTGTGCCCGACATGTCGGTTTCCCTATTTTCCTGGCCATATTCGAGCGTCGGTGCTCCGCGTTGTGCATTAGGCCTTTCACTATGTAGGCCAAGCGAGACAACTTATTGTTTATTTGAGCCGGTCAAGTATAATCATGTGGCGTTTGCTTATTTCTCATTCATCTCCAACCCTCTTCTCCATCGATCATGTCGCCCTCCGGTCGAGTCCATCCTCCTGCATGCCTCATTTGAACATTCTTCCGAGTATCATCCGCATGTGGGCCTAGACCATGCTTGTATTTCTGATGTTTATTTGTAATTTGTCCGACATGCATACAAACAAACGGTTCATTTGAAGTTTCACTTTGCCTCCACTACGTGTCGCTTCGCGTCTTAGTTTTGGCATCCCATTCGGTTCATGCATGCCCCGACACATGTTGACGAGATCGATTGATGTTCAGAGATCAATTGCGTGTCGTGCAAGGAGATAAAGGTTTGGTCTGTTTCTATGATAAAAATGACCCACTAGGGGGGGGGGGGTCTGTGTGGACCAATTATGTTAGTATTGTACCCACCCTAGTCCTCTTTCAATCGATCTCCGGACCCCGAGATGAAATCAAAAAAGAACGAGTGGGGGCATGTGTGATACCTAAGGCGGATTCAAAATTTTGAACCGGTGATCATAGCATCCGCAAATCATATATAAAGGGTATTCAATGTTCGTTTCGTTTTTGAACATACAATATACTCCCTCCTATCCTTTCTAGTTTACATATAAGTTTTATGTGTAGTCAAAGTATCTCTACTTTGATAAAAAAAGTATCAACATTCAACAACACCCAATCAATATTGTTAGATTCGTACGTACTCCTAGATTTGTACTCGAGATGGTTTTCAATTTGCTTTCAACCACGTGAATGTGCTTGTTCTCGCGCATGCTCTTCCTACTAGGATTCCGCCACGTATAGCCAGTCCAATAGTAACTTTTTTAAGCTCCTCTGTCCAATAGTACTAGTGGAGTACTGACAACATCTGTACCAGAGTATGCAGTGCTCATAGTTGTACTCCCTCCTTCCATTTATATAGGGCCTATGTGGAGGAGAGAGATGTGAAAAAGTAAGGGGAGTGAGCTCTCATGCAAGAGCCTAGCTATATACGCATTCCTAGTTAAATAAGTACAATAAATATGAAGAAAGAGATGGAGAGGAGATGGAAAAAAGTACTAATACAATAGCCAACCTTATAATTTTTTTGCGGGAAATAGCCAACCTTATAGCCCACACTACTGTATGAGTGCATATAATAGATGATGGCTATAGATGATATGGTAATTCCTTATAGCCATCGACTGGCTATATTATTAACCATGCTCTAATGCGTTTTTCAAAACCGCATTTGACTATTGACAAGATTAATAGTACATGAGATGTATAATGTGAAAATTATATCATTGGAAGCTCCTTTCACATACGTATCCCTGCCTTACCCTCCCTTTCGGTCACTTACTGGCAGACCCCATGCTTGCTAGGCCCCGCATGTCAGTTACTCAATGGGTTCGGCCACGTCAGGGGATCCTCATCCGTAGTATACTCCCTCTGTTTTTATTTACTCCGCATAAATTGACGCGGGCGGGGGAGGGGGAAGGACGTCGGTTTGCTCTCAACTACGGTCCCACAAGCGAGCGAAAACGCAAGACGAAGCGCGTTCCATTCAGTGAGCGACGTGGAGGGCCCAGCATGCCGGACTACAATACGAAGGCGACAAGAGCAATGTACAGTCAAAACTGATTGACCGGTCGTCACCGGAACCACTATTCACACCAGAACCTTCACTGCTCGGCCTACGCCAGCCACTGCCCTAAAACCACACCTAATCTCCAGCCCCTTCCCCCACCTTTCGATCCCCTAGCCCGCATCAAGCGTCCCCTAGTTTGCCGGAAAGCCATGGTGCGTCGCAAGATCATGTACTACAAGATGCTGACGCCGGAGCGCCGCGCAGAAATCGCGGCGGCGGTCGGCGCCAGAGACCTCCGTTACCAAGCTCGCTTTGCGGCGGGCCAATCCCCGAGTTCTCTGGAGCCAAGCTATGAGGAGGAGGAAGCCGATCCAATGTTCATGGCGGAGGTCGCGGCGCAGAAGGCCCCCGATGGGTATGAGACGATGTACGTCGACTTCGTGTCGGCATCCGAGTCCCCCATGGTGCAGGCAGACCAGCGGTTCAACCTGGCGATACTAAAGGAAGACCGGGATGCAGAGGCTCAACTCGATGCGGAGCGCGTGCATGCCGCTGCCATCGAGGCTCTCCTGCAGGCAGAACCGGATGTCATGGATGTGAACCGGGCGGCGTAGGCTCAACTTGAGGCGGAGCACGCGGATGCCGCTGCCATCGAGGCCCTCCTGCAGGCGGAACCGGACGTCCTGGACTTGAACCGGGCGGCAGAGGCTCAACTCGACGCGGAGTGCACGGATGCCGCTCTCATCAAGGCCCTCCTGCAGGCGGAACCGGACATCCTGGACTTGAACCGGGCGGCGGAGGCTCGACTCAACGCGGAGCGCGCGGATGCCGCTGCCATTGAGGCCCTCCTGCAGGCGGAACCGGACGTCCTCGACTTGAACCGGCCGGTGCTCTCGTTCGTGTAGAGCGCCCGCACGCTCCGCGTGAACGAGTAGCTGGAGGCCGAGGACAACCACGGTGCGGAGACACACGTCGGCAGCTACGGCTGGTTCGTGCCGGCAACCAAAGACGACGAGGTCGTCTCGTTCCACGAGCAGCGATAGTTTTTCTTTATGTTGTTGTTATTATGGATCTTTTGCTGTGTAAAAACATACTGTATATTGTTATGCAAGTCACCTGACTTGGGTCAGTCTACCATTTCAGGCGGTTGGATGAATATCCTACATCTCCTAACCCTTCTTCCTCACCTCTTCTTCTTCCCCAACAGACCACCGCACGGGCCGTACGGATACTCCCCAACATGCGGTTGGATAAACATACTCTATGAACGAAAATTATGTGTCAGTGGTAGGATGGCTGAGTTTGGTTTGTTCACACAGCACGTGTCAGTGAGGGTGCGTTCCCTTGGTTGGATATGTGGCGTGCAGGAGCGACTGTGCAAGTGAGGGTGCGGTGCGACCACGGCGTGCAGGAGCGACCGTGTGAGGGTGCGGTGCGACCGCGACAGCCGTGCGCAAGTGTACCTCCTTTTCATTTTGAAAACTTTAAGCAAGCTTGGCAAACATGTGTGGTGAAGTATGGCAATGCAAAGCCTAGACCCAAACAGTATAAGTACATAGTACTACGTACTAGGAGTACTAGTGTTAAAAAAGAAAGGCGGGGTTTTCCTTCGCGGGATTAATCGATACAAATCCTTGTTTCACGTGTCAATTAATGCGTATTTTTTTCTCCAAAGCCCAAAGAGCTAACCATCTCACTCCTCATCACTTGATTAATGCAGCGCCATGCAAACCAACCTTCTCACTTCCGCATGCATGCAGGGGATACTAATGTCCTTGGTTGCTAGTATGAGACAAACCCCATCAATTTTGCCTCGATTAGTGTTAGTTCCCTTTTGCAAATTGTAATTTTGATATACTGGCCTTGTGTACAAAAAAATGGAGGTAGTAACTATATTTGACTTCCTTCCCCATTGTGGTGACGTCGACGATATCTCGAATGTTGTGGTTTGGCAAAGTGCGTTCGACAGAGAACACCATTGAGGGAGACCACGGTAAGTCATTCGCAAGTGCCGCCTGCAAACCGAGACAACCACCTTATTTGCATCCAGGAAGTCCGTTGAACCAAAGGACGCGTAAATGTACTAGTACTACTCGTACACAATAGCGTCGTCTGTCCAGCTTAGTGCGGTGAGATGGTTTCTCGAAGAAGACGATGAAGAAGCGGAGTCAACGAAGAGTGAAATGATGGTTGCTTCGTCCGTGCTTTGTGATTTGACGCCTCACTGCTTTGTGATTTGTGATAGAAGGGACAGTGGAGTAGACTCTATCCTCTATACTGTACATGCATCCAAGCACGGGAGAAAGAGGAGAGACGTTGCATTTTTCTACTCCTTCAATCAATCAATCAGGGAGCTTTGGTTCCATCCTTTTGGCTTTGGCAACACCGTCCACAATGGTTCCCACGATGCCAAAAGATATTTTCACATTTGGCTACACATTGTGGATGCCCTTAACCGTACCACTTGGTTTTTCTCCTGTGTGCTATCTATACAAATCTCAATTATATTGATCTAAAAAATTATAGAATCAAGATTAGTAAAAAGGAGGTGATTTTGCCGCGCGGATGGCGGGGGAGGTTTCTTATTTTTAGAGGACATTGTCCTGGCGGTTTGCTAACATGCGGTCCCACGTGTCAGTGCTTTACCAAGCCGATCCGCTTCCCACATGAGGCAGAACAATGGCAGAAGCAACACGTGGTTAACTTGAAGAAGATGAGGGAGAAGCGGATTCAGCAACGAGTGAAATGATGGTTGCTTCGTCCCTCCAACTTATTTTTTTAGCATTATTACTTCGTCCCTCCAACTTAACTGCGGGGAAGGTGCAGCTTTGTGATTTGATGCCTCATTGCTCACTACTACGCTGGCACCATGACTGGGTGCTTCACCCCGGCTGCTCTGCACTGTATTCCGGTATGGCACGTGGACCCGGTAGCTTGATGCCCCACATGTCGGCGAAAGGGACTAGAAGATTTATGAAAGCGGCGCCCACTCTTCTGACGGAGGAGTACACGACCTGACAGCCCAAAGTGAACTGTCACTTGTCTTGTATATAGTACTATAGTTTTGCTGTTTCGCACGATCCATCGATACAAACCTGATTAAACAGAAAGGGCGGATTTTTCCTGCGGTATATGATACTCGCCATACATTTCAAAGGCAATTTTAATGTATGCAAACTGAATAATTAAGTAACAATATGATATCTAGTAAAACTAAAAACACATATGATTTATTGTGTTAGAGTGTAGTAGTAGTGTTGTATTGCATAGTTGTTAGATGTAACATGCGAGAACGTGTAGAGATGTAGTTTTGGAGGGCCTACAGAGAGAAAAGTGTAATACGTTCACCGAACTTCAGAATAAGCTGATTACGGTCACTATATACGTTTTGCGGTGATTATACGGCCACTTACTCACGGTTCAACATCGGATTGCACTCTATTGACCGGCCAAATAGTCTGCGTGGCACCATGTTGACTAGTTAAATTGACCACATTCCTTGTGGGTCCCACCTGTCAGTTCGCATAGGGAAAAGGTCAGATAAACACAACTTTACGCAGGCGCGACAAGACTCCACCTCGTGCGCGGGAATCACCTGGTTGTGTATGTGTCTGTCAGGGCCTGATGTGAGCGCATGCTCGTGTAGGTTGAGCACTTGAGTGTGAGAGTGTGTGTTGGTCGTATGGTGTACTGGTGCATGCATGCATGTGTGCGTGTGTGCATGTGAGTGTTGCGTGCGTGCGTGGTTGCGTGTGTACGTGTGAGTGTTGCGTGCGTGCGTGGGTGCATGTGTTCGTGTGAGTGTTGCGTGCATGCAGTTCGTGTGTATGTGTGCGTGTGTGTATAATCACCACACCAGCTCTTGTGTGTTAAAATAGACGGCTCAGCATACCAATACAAGGCCACCTTGTCCGTTGTGCCCGCGGTCATGACTTCGAACCACCGTCCAATATTTTTTGTCGGTTGTTTTCATTCTTACTAGCAAGATGCTCAAATGCGTTACGTAACATCAAGATGCATTTGTATGACTAGTTTATCTTGTGAGAGAAAAGGATGAACGAGGGAAGGCCTTATTTGCAAATGTGGAGAGGTGTGTGGGTACATCTTAGGCAAAATTGTCATAGTTTCTTTCCTATCCGTCAGATATAAATCGGACGGCCTATATTGCAGGATGGCAGGCACACCATCATCACCAACTCTGTTTTTTATAAGAGTGTATTTTATCCCTACTCTTATAAAAAGCACAGTCGGTGATGATCGTGTGCCTGCCATCCTGCAATATAGGCCGTCCGATCTATCTGACGGATAGGAAGGAAACTATGGCAATTTTCCAAAAAGATACACACACCCCTTTCCACACTTGCAAATAAGGCATTCCCTTGTTCATCCTTTTCCCCCACAAGATAAACTACTCATACAAATGCATCTTGATGTTCCGTGCAACGCATGGGCATCTTGCTAGTATTTTATAAGAGTGTAGATGTAGAGTAGATACAAGCCGACAGGTGGGCCCGATGGTAGTGAGATAATGTGATGCAACACTAGAGGTGCCACGTGGAGCGTTTAACTGGTCAACTAGTCATGTCTTGAGCAAATACAGAGTTGTACGGTGAGCCCGTGACTGTATAATAACCACAAAATGTAAATGGTGACCATAATGAGTGGATTCTGAAGTCCAATGTACGTATCGTGCTTTCGCTTCAAATACAATGATCGTCACTGTATATATCGCGAGAGAAAGATGAAACATGCGTGAATGTGCTGGGGGCTTACTTTTAGAGGACCTGGAGATAGTTTGTATGCGATGGGGAGAGAGATGCTCTTCGTTTCACTTTATCATGACTACCTTTATATATAGTATAAAAATATACAAATTCACAGTGCGGAATAAATATCATTGTGGGCACCATGCAATGCAAGCGTTCATACTCCTCCATATAACTTTGTAATGTTGTATATATGTAGAAATTCTAAAATATTTTTTTGGCCACACTTTATTCAAAAGGAATGTTGTATGCAAAATAAACGTAAGAGAGGGCTTTTTAGATCAATGGGGTACGTGATGTAACATGTGTGAATGTGTAGTTGATGCATTTGGCAGGGCCTAGAGAGGTATGTGTGTGTATTACGTATTCGAGAGAGGCATGGATAGAGGGGCCGGTTGTGGGGCGTGGAGAGATAGCACGAGAAATGAGAGTGATCTAGAGAGAGAGAGACGAATATGACGTCACGGCGAGAGATTCCCTTGAGTGTGTATATGCAAGGGGGAGTGGATAGAGGCACCAGGAGAATATATTTTTTGTGTGTGGTGTCTGTGTTGGTATGTGTGGGTGTGAGAAGATAACGAGACATGGGGGCAGAGGGTGTGTCACCGCGTGAGGTCCGGTGGGTCAAAGTGAGGCCCTTCGTTCGGTTCCGTCCCGCGCCACATTGCTCGGCCCGTGACGCATTTAGGGAGACCCATGGATGACTAGTCGTACAAGACAAAGATAGCATAATTGTGAAGGACTCTATGTCCACTGACAAAGCCGGCTAGGATTTGTAACCCTGGGTTCTCGGACTAAGGTAACCCCTTTATCTATGATATTACTATTCATCCAACCTAACTTTAAGGGGCATCCTACAGAATGCTCTGCTAGAATCATACTCGCCGATTAGGAAGAGAGGTGTGAGACAATGCGTGAGAGACATGCCTAAAGATAATGTGCGTACAGGAGACACGTAGACATGTCTATGTATATAGAAAGGGTCGATGGGGATTGTGCATGTGTATGCTTGCGAGAGGAAGAGTGCTTGTGATAAAGGTTAGTGAAAACAGTCGTAAATGGTTACGAGAGGGAGGGAGGGTTATATCGAGAGCATGTGTGCGAGAAAGACACCTCGGGAGAGAGTGTGATAGCATGTGTGAGAGACCACTAATGGAGGCTGAAACTACACGTACAAGACTCCTGTACACATAGATTAAAGATATAAATTGTATCCAAATATTAGGATGGGATCATGATATTTGCAATTCAGCGTATGAACGGTCATTGATCTATCAGACATCTAGATTCTATCGAATTTGAGCATGTCTCTGTTATTATTCGACACAATTGATCCACATAGTTAATATTTTGAACTCCAGACAATGCATCGCTTTAGCAATCGAATATAAACGTGACTATAGTTCATGTTGTGTGTGTAAAGCACATTATACATACGAAAGTTACACAATGAACATTATAAATAGCTACCTATGAACTAGCATACATTTGAATTCAACTTAAGGTGGTTTCAAAAAATCGAATTCAACATGAAGTCCACTCAATTATTTGAATTTGATATCATGGCATTTGTAAATCATACCTAAATTATGGGGGCACCAATCTTTGCTCTGATTTTGTACATAATAGCATATGTAGTCGTGTACAAAATAGATTCTAATTTAGCTCCTCCATTCCAAAATAATTGTAGTTATAGGATTTTCAAGTGTCAAAATTTCAAAAGGAAGCGGATAATTTAATGAGGTTTTCAAACACACAAGGTCAAATTTAACGTTGTCTATTTAGGTCAAGCCTCAAAGTTCAAGAGTACTCTAAACATGAATGCTTGTGTTTCAAAATTTCGAACGAAGCGCCAAAAGAGCCTCTACTCGCCCGAAACCGCGTGAGACCAATGTTTGGTAGTACAAGGAAATTACTTTTCTAATAACTCCGACCCGTGAAACCTACCGACCCGACATCCAAGGGTCTAAACCGGGGTAGGTTTGTAGCTTCATCTAGACGCCACACAACCGCCTCCGAAAAACATTCATACACAATGGCCGCCTAAGCAAACATGCGCGCGGCCGAAATCGCTCCCGCCCATTATTTGGGACACCTAGGATTACCATCCTACCCCGACCCAAGCAGAGGGTCCGAATTTAAGAGGGGGCAAAGTTTGTACTTCCCCAAATTTCAAACAAGCGGCCCCATCTTCTGTTCAAAAAGCCAAAAACAAGCTCGTCCTGCATCAAACATGGTTCTCCCCTCCTTCGCCCACCCGTCCAATTCCCCATTCGTACTCTGTGGGCGCAAAAACCACCTCTCCACCAGCCGTGAAACCCCGGCGTCCTCCGTCCGCCACCCCATTCCACCCATCAACCGCTGCCCTCCTCCATCACACCGGAGCCGATATCCTGACGTCGTCGTCCACCGCAACCTCAACCGCAACGCCCTCCATGGCTAGTAGTTGAAGTTGAGGCCGAGCCGTTCGTACCCGAGCCAGTTCAACCACGCCGTCCTACGCCTCACCGCTGCCGCTCCAACTTCGCCACCCTCCACCGCACCGAAGTTGTTCCTGCTACGCTGTCCTTCGCCGCCTCGGATCTGCTTCCCCTCCGCCGACATACGGCCACGGCAACACAGTCAACAATTTGGCCATGGGTTCGTCCAAGCCTGCACCCTCCTCCAAAACATTGGTTCCCCTAGCAAAAAGAAGAAGATCGCCGCGACATGTGGAGCGGACCATGCTGGCAACCCAAAATGGTACTCCTCTTCCCTTATTCGTGCAAATCTTACATGTCTGCTTGCATGGTATTCATCCCACAGAAGACACTAGTTGAACGCTTCTTCTTGATACTAGATGTTACTAGTAACTCGCGATGCACAAGGTTTCTCCTCATATACTATTTCACCTTAGCTAGAGGTCTGTCGCCCCCTGGATTTCAATTCCTGGTCAGTTGATTCCCAATTAACGGAATCATTCCCCGGTGTAACAGGCGCTAGTCCGCCTATTACGCCAGGGAAGTAGTGCCTCGATGTTTATCTTATGGGCGTGTGGGGCCTAGAGCTGCTGGCGCCCGATCTGGAGGTCAGCCGAGATTAAAGGGATGGCCTGGGGGGGCTGCCAAGCACGGCGGTGGTGTGAGGTCGAGGGGATGGCGGGGCGGCGGAGGCAGGGGTCTGGGCCGGTGGTCGCTGGCGGTTCGAGAAAGATCGCAACAAGGATCGGGCGAGAGGTAGACGAAGGCCATCTGCCTGCCTCCTTATAGATCGACGGTTCATAGAAAAATCGACTGACCTATTTATTTTCAGTCGACTGTTATCTTGATAGGACAACATGTGGTGGTTATCTGGAGGAGTACCTGCATTTCCTGTGCTCATATATTAGAAGATTATACGTAGTAGAATCTAATTTTGTTTGCCTTGCAATGTTGTAGAGCTATCATATGTCTCCTGTCATTTATTTTTCAGCCACCTGCTATCTGCTACTTTTAGAGTGCACTAGTTCTGCACACACTTCACCCATACTCTCACTATTGTGTTTTTATGCAAGGGTATTTCAGACCCTACCTTGACAGAAGCAAAAAAGATAAGAGAGAAGTCGCTCCTGCGTGGTGCAGCGGCTAAGCGGAACCACGTTTCAAGACTATAAAGGGTGTAGTGTCGCAGATGGAGACGGGGAACGTAGCTCTGGAGTTGATGATCTCGCTCGCCATGAACCACCATCCCAGGTGCTTGCTTTAACTTCATGGAGTCATATGTGGTTGCATGTTCCATATGGTGTCTAGCTTGTATTCAAAAGGCCGAAGTCGGTCTTTACTAAGATAAGGAAAGATATTTTTTACATGATCCACCATCCCGTGAGCACCAGAAGACAAATAGCTAGTCAGAGCACTGGCCGAGCCAGTGACAAGCCCAACAAAGAGAGGCATCACCTAGAAGCCAACTAAAAGCCGCGATGGTGGCGAAGCAGCCCGCCTCCCACTAGGCTCTCAGGTCCTAGATGATCATGCTTACCACTCCAGCCGGATGTCTAGCTTGTATTGCTTCCAATTTGGTTAAATTGCATCTGCTTAGCTTACACATTATACCTTTGAATATGACATGTCTGTCTGTTTTTGGTACATACTAGTACATTTGTGTATTAACCATGTTCTTACATCAAACTAATGTTCTTGTGTATCCCTCATCAATCACTTATGATGAGGCAGTCAGGCAAGCAGAATACTCCTCATTTAAAGAATGCAGCGTCAGCCTCCCGACATGATTCTCAAGAAACAGCAAGGCTAGATGAAGATAGTGAACGTAGCTCTATAGTTGATTACCGCATTTCCCCTACACTAGCATCACAGGTGCTTGCTCTAACTTGGTAGCGTGATATGTGGTTGCATGTTGCATATGGTGTCTAGATTGTAATTCTTCCAATCCAGTTAAACTACATGTGCTATTCTGCTTAGCTTATACATTATACCTGTTAATGTGACATGCCTTCCTGTATTTAGTACATAGTACATCTGTCTATTAAGCATGTCCTCACATAAAACTATTGTTTTTTGTATCCCGCATAAATCAACATGACGAGACACCTTCAGTATATGCAGTGTGATAGTAGTTGCATCTTTGATATGATTTATACCATGCGTTGCTTCTAATTTGTTGAAATGCCATTTATGATGGGACACTTTTAACTTGGCAGATTCATATTGGTTGCATCTTTCACGTAGTGTCTAGCTTGCATTGCTTCTTATTTGGTGAAATGGTTTCTGCTTAGTTTACACAAACAGTTGTGAATATGCCATGCCGTCCTGTTTTTCGTATTATTCCATCCTGGAATCATGTGTTTGCCTTACATCAAAGTAGTGATTATCAAGATTATGCACGAATGAGTTCTCAAGAGTGAATTTTATTGCTTTTTCTTGTCGGTTTTACTTGACAATTCAAAATCAATAAAGCGGAAGGAAGTTAGCAAGGCAGCGGATGAAGGTGCTCCTTCCAAATGAGGGCCTCTACATATTATACTCCTCCATCCCCCCAAGATGATTTCCAAGACAACACATGCATACACACTCAATGTAGCTGTGTTGGTGATGAGCACGTCTCCCCTAGTGCACCATCACAGGTGCTCCCTCTAACTTGGCAATCAAGTATATGTGGTTGCATGTTATGTATGATGTCTAGCTTGTATTGCTTCTAATTTTGTTGAATTGCATCTGCTTACTTTACACATTATACTTGTGACTAAGACACGTGTTCCTATTTCTAGAACATACAAGATGTCATCTATCACACCATGTTCTTACATCAAAAGTACATTTGTTACGAAGAACTAAATTGTTATTTGTTTTTCTTGTCGGCTTGACTTAACATGGCATGTAGAAAGAGGAAGCAAGATGTAACGACAGGGAAAGGGAAGCGGAACAATCCTGCAGATTCTGCCGGTACCGATGGTGCAATAGAAGGTCAAAGTCCAAATGGAAAATTGTACCGACAGGGTATCCCATGCTACACGAGCTGCAGAACAAGCCAAATAGAAACAAATAGCTGCCACCAAACAAGCAGAGACAACCCTAGTTGTTGCAACACCTTCCACAGTACCACCAGCTGCACGATTTACTCGTTCATCAACTCAGCTAGCAGCATGTTCCCAAGCTCCCTTGCCACCTGACACTACTTCCGAAGCACTCTTGACACAAGATGAGTTGGCAAGATCAGATGAACTTTGTGAGCTTCAACAGCAAGAAGGTAGTTGTTGGAGTCAAGTTACAGTTGTATGCTTCTTTATATGTAGTCTCACAGTTTGATGTACACTAACACTTCCTATGTTTATTGTTGGACTAGCACCTAGGCGCAAGAGGAAACAAACATCAGGGATAATGCTCGATAGGTTAACTTAATCTAGAGGAGGAAGAATGGAGATCCGTTTTGAGGCAGGTCTAAAAAGGCCACGTGATGCTACAGAGTCAGCCAAGTTAGTATCGAGGCAGCGGTTGCTTTGTTAGGTGTCATGTACGTATCCTCGCAACATGGATTCAGTACAGGAATGACAAACACGAAACCCAGTTCAACACCTTCCTCGACCATTTATCTGTAAGTATGGTTATGTATGGAAACTAGTAATATCGGCTTGCTCTGTCCAATACTTTTTAGGTTGCTGATAATGAGACTCCCATAATTTTCAACAGATGAGGTTCAAGTTGGATAGCCAAGATGATGCAACCAGACAAGCTTGCACCCATGTTTTCAAGTCTGCTCTGCGACAGTATCGGTATAACTTGAGAAAAACTCACTTTGAAGGCAAGGCTAACAGTGAACTTTCCCAAACATCTCCAGTGGAAAATATATCGAATGAAGACTGGGAGGCCTCGTTAAACACCGGTTTGATCCAAGTATCGTGTACATTATATATATATATATATGTGATCAGATCACATGTTGAAGTCCTATTTACGCATGTGCCACACAAATCTATCTTCTTGTAGGCGAACTGTTCAAAGAACAAGGCCAACCGTATGAAAGTGAAATTCCAATGCATTTACGTGATCTCGTAGCTATATTGCACACTGCGAGGCTCTTGTAATTAGCTGCCGTTTCACTCTTTTTGCTATACCATATTATCAGATCTATATTGACTTGTTCCAAATGCAGAGGAAAGCCCGCAAGGACCAAAAAGTACCTGAACCAAATGATGTGGAAATCTTCAAGGACCGTCACACCAAAGAAGAAGAAGGGCATGACTACACCAGTCAAAAGTCGTTGTTGTAAGTCCTTAATCCTCATGCCTTTTAACTACTACTTACTCTGACTTGTGCCTTGAACTGCATGGTTTGCAGCCAATGTCTATTACTCTTTTCAATTTTATACACAATTGTCTTAGCGTATCATTGCACCCTACAAGGTTTAAAAGAGAGGAGTGATGTTCCTTTGATCCTGACATGTAATCTAGTTCCGTGCTGGACTTGCCCACACAACGTTACAATTGCCTGTTTGTCTGTTTTCAGTTGTTTTGTGATATGAATGATGTCATACTATGCTTACTGTATTATAAACTTTGTCTCTTTATCCTTAGCCCTCAATACAATGTGAAGAAATAGACAATAAATTAGCGATGGTACATGGTTATATGTTTGGAACCTGGTTTTATTATGTAAAATACAACTATTATTTTACACGGGTTCACCAGAATAAGTTCTGTATATAGACCAAAGCTATTTTGTTTGGTTTTGCTGCCTCCTTAATATCTTCTGTTTTGGTACCACTAATGTAAAACCACAACTTTTCAGCGAGCTATGGAAAAAAAATGGTGGAACCGCCACCTTCTGAAGGTGGCGAGGCAACTATAACCGCAATGTCGCCTCTTGTCGCGATGGGTCAAGACTGTCCCACTAATGCCAAAAGCACGTTCCTGCGTAATTCTGGGTTGGTTATTAAGGATATATCATCCTAACTGCCTCATGATCAAGATATGCAAGCTCAAAACAATGTTGTATCTGCGCTCCAGACACAAGTCCATTCTCTAACAGAGACCCTTTGTGAAACAAGGAGAGACATTGTTCGATGTTGTCAAGATATGCATGGTTTTGAATCAAGACTATCAGACATTTGCTATGTTGTTCAGAAGCCTAGGAGAACTGAAGGCGAAGGTTATGGTGCTCCATCGGACAATACAACATGAAAACGTAATACCAGGTCAAATGAATCGAGCTTCAACTTCGGTGGTGCATTTATCTCGCTAGACTGTTAACTTTATGCCAACCTTCCTTTTGTTTTATAGTTGTAATTTGTTTTGGTGCGATACAAAATTTGTTCTTAACGTGCAGCCACCGACTGAAGAAAACAGCAAGCCATTTTTGTATAGTGTAGGGTGTTCCCTATATTTGCACTGGTGGTGAAGTTTGATGCCCACCGGCTGTAGTTTACATGGGCTTCCTACGGGCCGTAGAAACAATGGGCCTTCTAAGGTCCGTAGAAACAATGGGCCTTCTACGTGGCGTAGAAACAATGGGCCTTATACGGGTCGTAGACACAATGTGCCTTCTATGGGCCGTATCATCAATGGGCCTTCTACGGGCTTATGATCGGTTGGCCAAACATGGGCCAATAACAGACCACATTATGGCCGTAAATGGGCTAGAGTTGAAATCGTCTGTTCATGGGCCGACCATAACGGGCCGTCGTTAATCGGCCGTATTTTGATGACGCTATGAAAACGGCCCAACGACATGGGCCACAAACATGCCGATCGTAACCACGGGCTGAATTTGGCCCACAAGCGTAAAAATGACAAGAATGGGTCGTAAGTAAACGAATGTGGAAATGAGCCCAAGAATAAATGGGCCCCGAGAAGGCCGAAAGATAACATAATGGCAACGGCCCAACGGAATAATGGGCCGTTAATGGGTATAAAGTGATACACTGTTCATTACGCGCCAGTTTCACCATGGGCCGTTAATGGGTATAAAGTGGTACACTGTTCATTAGGGGCCAGTTTTACCACGGGCCGTTAATGGGCCGATAGTAATAAGGGCCTCATATGGGCCGAAAGACGTCATGGGCCATACATGGGCCGGAAGTTAAAATGGGCTGGAATTATATGGACGGCCCAGATGACGCTACTGGGCCTAATTCGGTTAGGCCGTAAACGGGCCCTGGGTTAGCGGGTTGTAAATGGGCTATATGCGAACAGGCCGTTAACAGGCTTGCCGTGGGCCGGCCCGCCACCTTGTGACCAAGTCAAACAGGCTGGCCTTTTCACAGGGATGGGCCTCTGTTGGGTCGTGCCACGTGTCGACGTATCATATGCGCTTTGTGTCCAATGAGTGGATGACATCTGTCCCAACGGTGAGCTGACACGTGTTTCCTCCAGCCAATGATGATTTTACACGTGGAAAATCCCCATTGGTCGGGTTGTTAACGGGTTATCGGATCCAAAACCGGACCCGATAGCTTAACGGTGTTCCGCTACGGTGGATGCCACGTGTCGGTCACCCTTGACGTAAAGCACTTCGTGACGCGTAATTTATCGTCATGGAAGTGGACACTTCCGTGATGATAATTTTGGTAATGTCATGGAACACTTCTATGACAAATTGTATGACTATCTTGATTCTGTCATAAAATTGTCATGGATGTACATGCATGACAAAAAATGCGACCTACTGTGACAAACACGTATCATCACGGAAGTGTATTTTTTTGTAGTGACAAGCCAAAGTGGCGAGGCTGGCCCAGGGGCCAGAGGCGCCGAGATGGGCAACCGAGGCACTAGGGGCACTGAGACGGTCGGCAAGGACGCCGAGGCGGACGGCCCAGGAGCCAGAGGTGCTGACGCAGGTGGCCCAGAGACCAGAGGCGCCGGCCCAGAGGCCTGGGGCGCTGAGACGCACGGCATCGCTGGGTGATCGGTCGAACGTGCATGGGCACGAGGACCGAGGCCATGCAGGGACGCACCCTGATCATCGTGGGCCGCTGGTGAGACCGACAAGGGAGGCGATGGCGCCTCCAAAATTTTCAAACGAGCCCCACGTCCAGTGCCTGCACCATGATTAGGCAACAATATAGGAGAATATGCAACATCATCAAATTGGTCAGCGGCAACAGAGGATGAATGCATAGATGCTGGTTCAGCAGTGGACACAGGAAGTTTGGCAAAGGGAAAAACATGCTCAGCAAATACGACGTCCCGAGAGATATAGACACGATTTATGGGAACATGAATACATTTGTAACCTTTATGACGAGAGCTATAGCCAAGGAAGACACACTTGTTGGAACGAAACTCAAGCTCGCGCTTGTTATATGGACGGAGATGCGGCCAGCAAGCGCACCCAAAAACCTTGAAGAAGGTATAATCAGGTTGTTCATTAAGGAGAACCTCAATGGGAGTCTTCATGTTCAAAACACGAGTGGGAGTACGGTTTATGAGAAAACATGCAGTGGTGAAAGCATCACTTCAAAACCGAAACGGAACAGATGCATGGGCCAAAAGAGTAAGACCAGCTTCAACAATGTGACGATGCTTACGTTCTACTGAACCATTCTGCTAATGTGTATGTGGACATGCTAAACAGTGAGCGATCCCAAGCGACTGAAAGAAGGAGTTGAGGTCGCGATATCGCTTCACCGACCGACATGAATAATTTTGTGCTTGATAAGGCGCTCAACATGTTTTTGAAACTGAACAAAATGTCAAACACATCAGATTTACGTTTAATAATATAAAGCCGTAAAGCGACTATAAGCATCAACGAAACTGATATAATAATTGTGACCACCGATGTAAGTCCGAGCAGGACCCCATACATCTGAAAACACAAGTTCTAAAGGATGTTTCACCTCACGACTGGACTCCGAAAAAGGAAGTTGATGACTCTTCCCCTGCTGACAAGCATCACACACTGCTACATCTTTATTACTAGACAAGCTAGGAAGCTCATGACGATGCAAAACATGACGGACAATAGGTGTGGCTGGGTGACCAAGATGAGCATGCCACTGTGACGGAGAGGCCCGGACTCCACTGAAAACGCGAGCGACGCCAGGATGCTCCAGACGGTCGAGGCACTGGCACAGCCGCCCACTAAGAAGAATGTCCCTCATGCCCCGATCCTTAATAAAAAGAGCAAACGGATGAAATTCACAAAGCACATTATTACCACGTGTGACTTTAGGAACTGAAAGAAGATTACGTGTCACAGATGGAACTAAGAACATTGCGAAGCTGAATACTCATATTGGCATGTCTAGTGAGAAGAGATGCTTGACCAATATGAGAGATGTGCATACCTGCTCCATTAGCGGTGTGGATCTTGTCGGAGCCGTGATAGGGTTCACGACTGTGAAGCTTCCCCATCTCACTCGTCAGGTGCTTCGTCGCCCTAGAGTCCATGTACTAGTGAGGATCGATGGAGTAGGACTGAGTGTGTCCTTGTGGCTTCTGCAGTGCCGGGCGATCAGCCATGGCAACCTGACGAGCAAAGTTGCGTGTATCCTTGCCGTCATTGCCAAGACCAAGAAAGCTCCGCTGAAAGAGTTTGTGACACTTGGAGGACCAGTGCCCCTCAATGCCACACAACTGACACACGCGTCGACCCTCGGCCCCTGGTAAGGTTGCGGACGCGGGGTGAGCCGACGATGACGAAGCTGGGGGTGGCCCCTTGGACGAGCTGCGGACACCCTTAGTGGCGGCGTTAGCAGAGAGAGGGTCGTGGCTGGCCTTGGAGCAGCGCGCCTCGACACGCTGCTCGGTGAGGAGAAGGCGGGAGTAGACCTCATGCGCCATCATGGGAGTCGAGTTGCCCCACTCGTTGATGATCTCAACCAAAGCATCATACTCCTCGTCGAGCCTGTTGACGATGAAGGAGTTGAACTCGGAGTCACTGAGCGGTTGTCCAATGGAGACCAACGTGTCAGCAAGGCCCTTGACCTTGCTGTAGAACTCCGTGGCCGTGGAGTCAAGCTTCTCGCACTCGCCAAGCTAACGATGGAGCACAGAGATACGAGCCTGAGACTGTGCTGCAAATGAGCTCTCAAGTATGGTCCAGGCCTCATGAGACGTCTTGGCGAAGACAACAAGCCCGACGACAGCCGGAGAGAGCGACCCCTGGATGGAGGAGAGGTTCGCCTAGTCCTGCCCCGTCCAAACATGGTGAGTCGGATTGTAGACCGGACTGTGTACGCTGTCCACCAGTGCGGGGGGGGGGGGCAAGGGAGAGAGCCGTCAACGTAGCCAAACAGGTAATGGCTCCCAAGGAGCGGAAGAACCTGCGCCCGCCAAAAGATGTAGTTGTCAGACGACAACTTGATGGTGATAAGATGGCCGAAGTGAAATGGCGGCGGCGGCAACGACCCCATCGAGGAGACGGCCTAGGGTGAGGGCACCATAGAGGCCGTCAGTGTGACCGGGAACGCGACCGGAGGAACAAAGGGCGCGGGGGCAGATGGCGCCGCAGCTGGGCCCGACGCCGACAGCCCCGCCATCAAGGCGGACTCGTGCGCCACCGGCGGTAGCAACGGGATAGCACGATGCAGCCACGGTGTGCACCGCAAGCTCGCGCCCGAACAACGAGGGCGCCAGAGGAGTCGAGAAGAAGGAGCCTACGCTCCGGGTCCCGAGCGGGGCCGGCACAGCGGCGGCGTCCAGCGGGAGGGACAGCAGCGCCGTGAGGGAGGCCGGCAGGAACCCCGCGGTGGTGGAACCAGATGTGGCGGCGCTTGACATGGCGGCGGCGCGGTCGGGAGCGGCAGCGGTGAAGATGGCGGCGGTGGCGGCGGTGCAGGTATTAGGGTTTTAGCGGAAGCGATCGTAACCTAGCATGATACCATGTAAGACAATAGGTTCTGGGGGAACCGACACAACCCTCTAGGGGTGGCCTATCACATATATATAATCAGGGGGTACAACATTACATCATACATACACATATACAGGAACTATACAGTCTAACATGGCCCAACCTTATCCCTTCTCGCACAGCTTACCCCTCCCTTTTCTTATCTCTTCACCAAAATGGCATCAACCTCTTATTCTTTTTTGCCTCATTTCTTTGTATCTGTTCCCCACCATGCCCAACCTTTGTATCACCTCCTCCTCCCCCTTAGTGGTTGTGGCTGCTGCCACCGAAGACACGTGATCCGCGATGGGCCACGCGCCCTCCCTTCTTTCTGCCATGTAGTGGTTGTGGTTGCCGCCGACCTTCTCCCTTCCGCCCCGCGGTGCTGCGACCCGCCAAGGTCGGCACCCCCCTTTCTGCCCTACTGCCATCCCCTCCTCTCTTCTCCTCATCTTACGACCAAAAGGTTGCGACCATCGATTGCCGGTGTTGCACCATGGATGTGAGAGCTCCAACTGGTGTCTAGGGGAGCCACGACCATGGAAGACGAGCGTGGTGATTGCGCACGGGGGGCGGGGGGGGGGGGCTAGGACGGCGTTGGTCCAAGCCGCACCATGCGTTGCTACAACTAACATCGTGTGTTGCTACCACGGGTGTCACACCTTGCTACAGTCGACGAAGTATTTTTTGCTACAATGAAAAAACCAGTGTCATGTTTCTTTTGCTACAACCAGCTTCACATTTTGCTACAATCGGCTTCATGTTTTGTACAATCAGCATCGCATTTTTACTACAACCAGCACGGCACCAACCCCTGGGGGAGGTTGCTAGGACTGGTGCCCAACAACACTACAATAGCGGGCCAACACCCACCAAAGATGCAAGGCGGGCACCAAGGGAGGATGCAACCGTCCCGCGGGGTTGCTACGACCATGCCCGGTAACGCTATGATGGTCACACGATGCTTGGACAACGGCAACCCCGTGTTGTAACGGACGCGGCCAGGGTTGCAATGCTGACTGCATGATGCTGGGGACGACGGCCGCAACAGACACGACCAGGGTTGTGACGACGATGACCTCATGGCACCGACAACGACTTGTTGTGACGGGTTGACGCGACCAACCAAGGGTGAGCATGGGTAGCACGAGCAGCCGGCGACCGAGGGTGGTGTGGGTGACCGAGAACAAGCAGGGGCGCTGCTCTCTCTTCCCTTCCTTTTCCTCTTCTTTTTTGTTCCAGCATGTTGCAAGGTGGATCAAGGATTTGATCTAGGATGGCCTACGGTCGACTGGTGCCTAGCATCGTCCATAAAGTTTTGAAACTCGGTATCATGGAGTTGGAGATGTGTACTATGCTCCAAGTCGTAGGGCTATCCATACTAATAGTACAACAGTTGTTGATTCACTATAGTAGACAGTTGTGAATTAAGTTAATGGCACAATAGTTTATTGGGTGACTAGGATGGATCCTGCGACTGCGCCCTTGGGCGGCTCGTCCACGCCTCCGCCAGACGCCGCCCCTGCCGCCTACTCCACGCTGGAGTCCGTGTCGGCCCCCTCCTCTCCGTCGCCCCTCACGCCCACCTTGTCCCCCGCTGCCACCCCACAAGGGGCTGCGTCGGCGCAGATCCGGTGGGCTGACCTCGCGGACGAGGACGCCGCCTCCGCCGACGCTTGCCCCTCCGTCCCACCTCTCCCCCTCGTCGCCTGGTACTCGCCGCGTCTGCTGCGCTGACCAGCGTGGCCCGCATCCCAGCCTCCCACGCGCGAGGCTCGGTCGCGGGCTCGCGGAGGCTGCCGTCGACGCAGTTGACGACCGGCACAAAGGGTGGTGCTTTGCAGGGGACTGGATCGGGCTTGCGCCGCCGCAGGTCGTGGGGGGTCGTCGGCTGCTTGGACATAGGTCCCGCTCGGGTTGCGTGGCGCCCGTCCGCGCCCCCTCTCCCTCCCGTCCAGCAAGTCTCGGCCCGACTCTCCTGCTCCCCACCGGCCAGCTGCTCCCTTCGCCCATGCATCACTGTCGGTGTCAAAACCGGCGGATCTCGGGTAGGGGGTCCCGAACTGTGCGTCTAGGCAGATGGTAACATGAGACAAGGGACATGATGTTTTTACCCAGGTTTGGGCCCTCTCGATGGAGGTAAAACCCTACTCCTGCTTGATTAATATTGATGATATGGGTAGTACAAGAGTAGATCTACCACGAGATCGGAGAGGCTAAACCCTAGAAGCTAGCCTATGGTATGATTGTTGTTCGTCCTCTGGACTAAAACCCTCCGGTTTATATAGAGACCGGAGAGGGCTAGGGTTACACAGAGTCGGTTACAATGGGAGAAGATCTACATATCCGTATCGCCAAGCTTGCCTTCCACGCCAAGGAAAGTCCCATCCGGACACGGGATGAAGTCTTCAATCTTGTATCTTCATAGTCTAGGAGTCCGGCCAAAGGCTATATTCCGCCTATCCCGGACACCCCTAATCCAGGACTCCTCAAGAGCCCCGAACCAGGCTTCAATGACGATGAGTCCGGCGCCGCAGATTGTCTTCGCATTGCAAGGCGGGTTCTTCTCCAAATTCTGTGTACCTGTTGAATAGTGTCCGACTTCTCGTGAATATTGTGCCCCTTGGCTTCCACGCCCAATAATGGCCTTCTTCCACGTGTCAAATGAATGCGAAAAGCCAGGGTGTTTTTACATTTACCCCCTAGCTGCGCAAATGAGCTGCCTATAAAAGAGACGAAGATTCAGATCCGAATCACACCTTCTTCCCTTCGCGAGCATTCATCGGAGCGCATCCGACAGAAATCCATTCCATCATGGCCAGTCGACGCAGCTCCTCCTCTCACCCTCCCAGCCCTCAGCCTGGAGATTGGGAGAGATGTTCCGTCCAAGACAGCAAGCTAGTGACGCTCCAAACCAAGGGATTTCTTCCCCAGCCTTCATGGTCCCGGTTTGAGCGGACTCGCCACCTATAATGGCGGAAAGCAGGCGGAGAGCGTCCCCAATCCCTCCAAAGGAGAGCGGGTATGCCTTGTCCCTTATTTGATAAGAGGGCTCGGATTTCCAATTCATCCGTTTCTCCGGGGGCTCCTTGAGTTCTACGGCCTCCAGTTGCACAAACTTACGCCTGCCTCCATTTTGCATATTGCGGGCTTCGTAGCCCTTTGCGAGCTGTTCTTGGGCATCGATGCTCATTTCGCGCTGTGGAAGAAGCTGTTCTGCCTTGTGCCCCGTTCTCATCTATCCGGAACCCCAAGGAAGGCATCCGAAGACTGGCCTTCAGAATGGTTTTATATAGAAGATGTCCCTCTGCCGGACCCTGTTCAGATCGGCCTCCCCAAGTTCAATAATGGTCCCTTGAAGAAGCACCTAAGTTGGCGTCCACGGAGCCCTTAGAGGGAAAATGACAAGGACGTCCTTTACCTGATGAGCCGGATAAGGTTGTTAGCTCATTCCGGACTGACCATGATCGGGGTTATGGCCACATGCATTATGCGGGGGGTGCAGCCGCTTCAGTATAGAGGCCACCCCATGTGGGATTTCAACGGGGAGGATGATGCCACCCATTGCGGCCGTAAGGGGCCGGGATCGGTTGCTGCTCTGACGAAGGCCTTGTCCGCATTGTACAAGGGAGAAGAGGAGGAGTTCCTCCGCGTCAATCCACAGGATGGATTTTCTATGTACAATCCTCCAAGCTGGGTAAGCGGACACTTCTTTTTTCCCATCCGTTCCATGTTCCCATAGTTAAGTATCCTATCTTGTGATTTCGACGCAGGAATTGCGCCGGGCCGTGAAGGATATAAACAGCCCTCCTCCACAACTCGAGGATCCGGAACGGTCCCTCGATCCGGCCTCCCAAGAGGATCCAGACATATCCGTGGAGCTGATCGATGGGGTATTTTACCAACTGAGCATCGACAATGCCTTGGTCGCCATTACGGCCGATCACCCCGGAATACTTCCAGCCTCACAGGTAACTGAGACCGAAGTCCCAATACTTTGAAAATGATCCATCCGTGCTTATTTGTGATCACCGTATACCAATGGTGTTTTGCAGGGGGAGCCCTTGAGGCGGAAGGCCGAGCCTGCGGTGGCTAGCCAACAAGGGGCAGCAAGGCCCAACAGGTTGAAAAGAAGTGCGGTTCGGATTGAGATGCCGGCGCAACGGTATGGTGTGCCATTTATTCCCAGGTTTTATTCCCGGAAGGCATACTAACTCTTGTGCTCTCTTCAGGAAAAAGAGCGCTCGCCGGACTATATCCGGAGAGGTTGCCAATTGAGCCCCCACCAGCCAGGCTCCAAAGCCAGGTCCAGAAGCGGAGGCGAACACGAAGCATGCTTCGGACGCTCCTCTGATAGAGGATGCCGACAGACTGTCTGCCACCAATTCCGAGGTAGAGAGTGCCATGAATCACAGGCGTCGCCGGACAGTTCTTGGTGACGCATGTTTCTCCCAAGAGGCATTGGATGCCTTTAATTCGGGAGATGCGCACCTCCGTGCCGCTCAAAATGGTCTAGCCAGAGCCACGGAGCAGTATGTGAAAGACATACGGGTGAGAATATTTTGATGGTTATATATGCCAGTAGCCCCCAAGACTTGAAACAGTTATAATAACTGATTTAAGGATCATTTGTTATGCAGGATCTTACAAAAAAGAATACCCAACTGTCCCGGGAGCTGGAAGAGTGCAAAGCCCAACTTGAGGCCGCACTAGTCTGTAGGGGAGGCCAAGGAGACCCCTCTCGGTAATATACACTTGAAAGATAAGTATGTTGTGAAGTGCGGCGTGTGTAAATCGACAATATCATTGCAGATGGCGCCGGAGTAGATCCGGACAAGCAACAACTCTTGCGCCGGTTAAAGGCCGGCGAGAGCATGCTTACGAAGGCGAGGCAGGAGAAGAATAATCTACAAGATGCCAACACCCAGCTGGGCGAGGAACTAAAGGATGTTCGTGCCCAGCTGTCGGACTCCGTGAAGGAGAATCGGCGGCTTCGACGCGACATTTTTAGTAAGTGCTTGAACGAACTTTGAAAAAGAGTTTGGCGAGGAAGTCGACTAACGAGTTATGTCTCGTAGGTATGCTCACAGGTCGCCCCGCAGAGGAAATGCCCGGTTCTACGGGTAACCTTCTTCCCGAAGTCTTACAACTCGCGCGAACGAGTTCGGCAGTGATGAAAGTCGCCGCCTGTGCCTTGTGGCCATCTGTCTCCCTGCCCGAAGGCCTTGGAGAGCTTGCAGAGAGTCTTAAGGGAGCACGGCGGCGCTTCCGATTATGGAAGATATCGGCCTGCCATCAAGGCGCCAGGGAGGCCTGGGCCATGGTGAAGACACGGTACATGAAGGCTGACCCAAACCACATGGCCAAGGTCGGACCTGTGGGGCCCGATGGGAAGGAGATCCCTGTGAGCTTAGTGTACGGCCAAGTAGAATTGGCCGCCAAATGTTGCCAATAGGACTGTAAACTAGACAGCCTATTAGATGGTATTGAGGAGGAATATGCCCAGTCAAATTGACTATGTAATTTAAGATGACATGTGAAAATGCCTTCTAGCCGGATTGTAGATTATTTGTCATGGCGGACCTTTTCGCTTCAACCTCGGGAACCTATAGTCCGGAGTGTGTCCGAATACCCTCGCGGTTATGTAAGAACCGAGGCATGCGTGGAGACCAGGCGTAGGGGTCATTAGTGCTTGAACAGACAAGTGCCCAACTAGTTATGTTATATTACATGGTTAGTAAGAAACATCTTCCAGGGAGAATAGTTCCGTTAAGGGTTCCTTTCCCTATGAGGCATGCCTTAAAGTGCATGTCCAGACTGCGAAAAAAGCAGAAAAGCATCTGGGGGCAGATAAATAAATAAGTGAGAAATCATCTTTAGTTCACTGACCGAATATTCCCTTAAGAACGCTAGCTTTCGGCTTCACCCAGTCTGAGGTACACATTCGGTGACCGGCAGTAATAATCGCAGAGGTGCTCCCTTTACCGCCTAGCCGAACAATCGGGAACGAGGGGTAAGCACGAGCCAGCAACCCAGCTTGGCCAAAACTTAAGTCATATCGATGCATATAATGGTGAATAAAAGGTACATGCGGAAGTGTGACACGTGTGTTGGGCATGAAGCCCGTATAAATAAGCTTCTGTTAAAGAAGCCCCCAGGTATAATGAGCGCGGATAGCGCGTCAAGTGTGTGCAAACAATGCGCGGACGAGCCTTTAAAGGCTGTAAGAGAAAATGAGGGAGAAGGAGAGTAATATAAGACAGCTAATGTGTGAAAAAATAGACAAAGGAAGGAGATGAACTCAGAATCCGGCGCTAGGCGTAGAATCTTCGGAGACGGGCTGCGTTCCATGGGTTCGGCTCGAGTCGGTTATCCGATGCATCTCGCAGACGGTACGCTCCACCGGTCAGGACTTGGTCGATGATAAAGGGACCTTCCCATTTGGGCTTGAGTTTGTCCTTTTTCTTGTCCGGCAGACATAGAACTAACTCGCCAATGTTGTAAGTTTTGGCCCGTACTTCTCTGCTTTGATATCATCGAGCCTGCTGTTGATAGAATGCGGAACGGGCTTTTGGCACGTCATGCTCCTCCTCCAAGGCGTCCAAACTGTCCTGCCGACACTACTAGGGAAAAGCCTATACACAGAATCTTACCAGCAGCACGCTCTAAAATAAGGCGCTGCTGCTAATTAGCAGCAGCACTTGATATAAAACGCGCTGCTGAAAGGAAAGTAGCAAGAGCGCTCCCACGAAACCGCTGCTACTGCTTCTAATTGCCATGACCTGCCAACCCAGCTAGTTATAGCAGTAGCACCCTATAGTGAACCGCACTATCGCCATAGAAGTTAGCAGCAAGGCTTCTAAGAAAATCGCCATCGCTACGATCAGCCCACAAGTTTAGTCCCACCTCGCCCGTGAATAGGGTGTTTACCACCTTAAATATGTTACTTCAAACTATCACAACCAGTTGGTCTTCACTTTGAACTCTATGTGTAGAATTTGTGGCGCAATATGAGTCCTCTCCGGTTCCTACCATAGTGGACTCATATTGACAATTCAGATTGTACACAAAAGATCATTGATGGCCAATGTATTTTTTATGCGTGCTTAGACTTAGCGATAGCGTTTTCCGTAAAATGTGCTATAGCTACATTAGCTATAGCGCGGTTCCTAAAGTGCGCCATCTGCTAGTCTCGACTTAACCCCGCTCAAAATTTCACTAAGTCCTCCTCCCCTGTTCCCCTACTCCTCTATCGCGCCGCTTGAGCCCGAGCCTGCCCTCACCGCCGCCGCCAGGCGGCCCTCAACCTCACCGCTGCCGCCCGCCGCTCTCGACCTCACCGTCGCCGCCGCCTCCCCCCCCCTCCGCTCTCGACCTCACTGCGCCGCTCTCGACCTCACCATCGTCCGACGCCACTGAGGTACTCCCTCCTTCCATGCCTCCTCCACCCACCGCGCCTCCTCCTCCTCCTCCCACCGTGCCTCCTCCCTCACTTTGCCCGCCCCCTCCCTCCTCCTCCGGCCTTGCTCCCTCATCTCTCCTCCCTCCCTCCCTTGTCTCCGTTCTTGCAAATCGTAGGTGTTTTGAATAAAATAGAAGTAAGAAAATTTAGGGCAGTATGATTAATAGTAGTTGTAGTTGAACTATTTTAGTTGTAGTTGAACTAGTTTAGTAAGTAAATTAATAAACTAGTTGAACTAGTTGAATTAATAGAACTAATGTATTTTTAGTAAGATAATTAATATAACTAGTTGAACTACTTTATTTTTAGAAAGAACTAGTTTTTAGTAAGATAATTAATATAACTAGTTGAACCACATATTCTATTTATAGTAAGTTTATATTTAGTAAGAACTAGTTGAATTAATAAAACTAGTTGAACATGTCATATTTGTTGTTATTTTTAGTTTAAGCAATTATTCGGGATGTATTAGGGATAACTTATACGGTTTTTTGCTTTTATGGAAATCAAGGAGCCCTCCATCATCCCCGCCGTCCTCCCCACACCGACCCCTCCGACATCAAGGTGAGACCAGCCAAATATCCATGTATATCTTTTGTTGCTCAAATAGGATAGTGGTTGCCAAGTGGTTGTTCATGTTCAGTTTACACCTCCGAGTGGCCTATGTTTTGCCGGAGTGTTGATTAATTTCTGTTCCGGCAAATTTCAGGCGCTCGATATGTCCTTTTTTGGCAAAGGTCATGCCGGTTTTTCAGGCCTATGTTTCTTAGTACATATATTTAATTGTACAAGTTTAATCTTTGAATTATGAACGTAGGAAATGTCGTGACTTTCGGACGACAGCAGTCTCCGAGGAAGTGCAAATTTGGTGCCACAACGATCGAGGTATGTGCGACAGTTCGTTGAGTCGACGAAGATCGGCGCTTCAGCATTAAGCTCGAGGAGACCTTCAATGTTGAAATGGTACACAACAACGACAAGAGTTTTTTTCGTAATTAAGCATGACTTCAACTATTTCAACGTCTAATTTTCATCTTTTACAATTCGACTAGCTTATCCCATGCCATGCAAGATGCTATGTCTTGGAGAGGATGGGTTTTGAAGACCATGAAAATTTTGAAACAAAGAAAATACACCTAAGGACCCATCATGATATGGATTTTGAAGTAAATCTGTACAATGCTCAGAGCGTAACCCATTTTGGTTGCCAAAATTGGGAAGCACTTTGCAAAATGTATGGTTTTTATGAGGGTATGATTGTCACCATGGATCTTGGTGATCCCGACATCGAGCAAGACAATATGGACATTTGGGTCCTTGTTGATACGCTTCGATTCTACCGCAATGTGAGTTTCTCAAACATAGTTATTAACTAATTTATATTTTTATTTCAAAATAGTTGACAGCTTATTTCCATTGACAGCTTATTTTGAATCTTCAAAGAATGTGCAGAAGATGGTAGACAAAACCCACTACAGTGGTGGCTCCAAATTAACTTATAAGGAGAAAAATCATCTGATCACATTTTGCACTTTCTTTGAGAATTACAATACCTATTATCGAACTCCTCCAAATTATGGTGAATACATGCCACTAGTGCACGTGTTGAACCACGATAACTTCTATGGAGATACCCTGGTGAGATTTTTTACTATTACGACATCCATGCATCTTTTGCATACTTCCGAAACTAGTACATCATTGCTAACTACGAAGTTATTACTATGTTTTTCAACAGAAAATCCCGATGGATTGTGTGCCTCATCTGATGTATTACAATGGTCGCCTTGAAGTTCTGAACATACAGCCAGGTCATCCTACGGATCTCACTGTGCATATCGGATTTCTAAAACCGTGAACACATGCTAATCAAAGAATGGAAAAAATGTTTGGACATTCGCAAGGAGGTTCTTGGAAGTAACATTAAGCAAAAGGCAAGAATTGGAGATGGATAATCTCCATTCTCCATAATGGAGAGTCAGCGCTATCTTGTTTTTGCTATTTTACCTTAGAGAATATAGTAGGTCCTAAGAGAATGTAGTAGGTCCTATGAGGTACAATATGTTTATTATGTGATACAACGTGTTAGAGTTGATGATGAGGAGTACTTGTGATTACGACTAGTGACCAATTTGCTATGTGATGTCTCATTGATGAAAACGATGATCTTGAGGAGGTGTTATATGACAATGATGTATTATGATGATAAGTTGTTAATGATATGATAATGATGATACAATGTGTTTGGGTGAAAGAATCATGGATTAGTTTCAAGTGGATGTCCATCCACTTAAAACTAGTCCACGGTTGTTTCACCTACTCATTATGATGTAAAAACAGTCTCTAAATTCCTGTTGTATGAAAACTTGTGTAAAGGTGTATGAAATACAACATGAAATAAAAAAGAAATAAAATAAAAAATGATAGTAGTAGCGCGGGCAAGGAGGAGCGCTACTACTAATTACCAGCAGCGCCGCTCAGGAGAAGCGCTACTACTAGATCATTTTAGCAATAGCGCGGGTCCAGGCGTGCTACTGCTAAGCTTTAGCTATAGCGCCTTATCAGTAGCGCTCCTGGCCCCGCTACTGATAGGCCTAAAACCCGCGCTGCTGCTAGGCTTTTCCCTAGTAGTGCGATCGAGCTCGGCTTCTCTTTCTTCGTACATTCGCACGCGAGGTGAGTCATGAATTATGTCGCAAGGCAGAACTGCCTCTGCGCCGTATACCATAAAGAATGGTGTGAATCCGGTGGTGCGATTCGGCGTGGTCCGCAGCCCCCAGAGTACGGAGTCGAGCTCCTCTACCCAGTGCGTGTTAGATTCCTTGAGGGACCGCACTAGTCTGGGTTTGATGCCGCTCATGATTAGACCATTTGCTCGCTCGACTTGACCGTTAGTTTGAGGGTGATAGGTGAAGCATAGTCGAGCTTGATGCCCATGCTTTTGCACGAGTTTGACCTCGCCGCCATGAAGTTCGTGCCGTTATCAGTGATGATGCTGTGGGGGACGCCGTAATGGTGTACGACCCCTGATATGAAGTCTATCACCGGTCCGGATTCGGCCGTCTTAACCGGCTTGGCCTCTATCCATTTGGTGAATTTATCCACCATGACCAGTAGGTATTTTTGCTTGTGGGTTCCTCCTTTAAGGGGTCCAACCATGTCAAGCCCCAGACTGCGAAGGGCTAGGTGATGGGTATAGTTTGGAGGGCGGTAGGTGGCATGTGGCTTTGATTAGCAAAGAGTTGGCAACCGACGCATCGTTGGACTAAGTCCTGAGCATCTGCCCGGGCCGTCGGCCAATAAAATCATGTACGAAAGGCCTTGCTTACAAGGGCCGGGCTGCGGGCGTGGTGCTGCCGAGTCCGGCATGAATTTCAGCCGTAAGATTCCGCCCTTCCTCTTCGGAGAGATACACCTTTGAAGGACTCGGTGGTGTTTTTATAAAGCTCTCCTCATGGACTTTATAGGCTTTAGATCGCCGCACTATGCAGCGTGCCTCGCTTTTGGTCCTCGGGAAGTTCCTGCCTGGTTAGGTAGGCTAGGAATGGTTCCGTCCACGGGGCAATGACTGCCATTATTACGTGGGCTGAAGATGTTACTTCGTTGGCAGAGCCTCCAATTGTGTTAGAATGTTCGGTGTCGGGTAGTGCTGTTGGGTCCGGGCTTTTATTTCCGGACTCCCCTTCCTATAATACGGATGGCTTGAACAGCCTCTCTAAGAAGATATTGGGGGGGGACGGCATCGCGCTTCGCGCCAATGCATGCCAAGACGTTTGCTGCCTGATTGTTTTCCCGAGCTATATGGTGAAATTCGAGCCCTTTGAACCGAGCTGACATTTTTAGGACGGCGTTGCGATAAACTGCCATTTTTGGATCCTTGGCATCAAAGTCTATTTATTTGGGATATCGCGAGGTTTGAATCCCCGCGCACCTCTAGTCGTTGAATGCCCATGGATACTGCCATCCGGAGACCATGTAGAAGGGCCTCGTATTCGGATGCGTTGTTGGAGTTTGTATACATTATCTAGAGTATGTATTCAACTGTATCTCCTGTTGGGGACGTCAGAACGACGCCAGCCCCCAGACCAGCCAACATTTTGCAGCTGTCGAAGTGCACGATCCAGTTGGAATATGTGTCGTATTCTTTAGGGAGTTCGGTTTCAGTCCATTCAGCGACAAAGTCGGCCAAAACTTGTGACTTAATGGCTCGCTGGTGGCTTATAGGTTATGTCGAACGGGAGGAGCTCAATGTCCCATTTGGCAATCCGGCCCGTCGCGTCGCGGTTGTTTATAATGTCGTTAAGAGGTACTTTAGAGGCTATTGTTATCGAACACTCTTGAAAGTAGTGTCGCAGCTTCCGGGATGCCATAAACACCGCGTACGCTATCTTTTGATAATGCGGATACCGTGACTTGCATGGAGTGAGGACAGTGGACACGTAGTAAACTGGTTTTTGAAGGGGGGACTTGTGTCCGTCCTTTCTCGTTCGACAACGAGCACCGCGCTTACAACTTGATGAGTTGCCGCGATGTATAATAGCATTGGTTCGCCCATGTTGGGCGCGGCCAGGACCGGGTTTGTTGCCAATATGGCTTTTATTTCTTCGAGTCCGGTCGTGGCGGCATCCGTCCACTCGAAGTGTTCGGTGCGCCGGAGGAGGCGATAAAGGGGTAATGCCTTTTCTCCCAAACGGGAGATAAAGCGGCTTAGAGCCGCCACACATCCAGTCAATTTTTGTATTTTTTGAGGTCCTTTGGGATATCCAATTGTGACAGAGCTCGGATCTTGGCTGGGTTTGCTTCAATTCCTCTACCGGATACAATGAAGCCCAAGAGCTACGGCTGGTATGCCGAAAACGCATTTTTCCGGGTTAATCTTGATGTCATATGTTCAGAGATTATCAAATGTGAGCCTCAAGTCGTCTACTAGAGTTTCGACATGCTTGGTTTTGACGACCACATCATCTACGCATGCCTCCACTGTTTTGCCGATCTGGTTAGCCAGACATGTCTGAATCATGCACTGATATGTTGCACCGGCGTTTTTGAGCCCGAATGGCATTGTGTTGAAGCAGAATGGGCCGTATGGGGTGATAAATGTCGTTGCGGCTTGGTCAGGCTCTGCCATCTTAATTTGATGGTAGCCGGAGTATGCGTCGAGGAAACACAATGAATCGTGTCCTGCGGTAGCGTCGATAATTTGATCGATGCGGGGGGAGGGGGAAGGGATCCTTTGGGCAAGCCTTGTTGAGGTCCTTGAAATCGACGCATAGGCGCCAGGATTTGTCCTTCTTTGGTACCATCACCAGGTTTGCTAGCCAGTCCGGATGTTTTATATCTCTGATGAATCCGGCCTGCAATAGTTTGGCTAGATCCTCTCCCATGGCTTGTCTCTTAGGTTCGAGAACGCCAAGAGCCTGTTTGATGTGCTTGAATCCTTTTAGGATGTTTAGGCTGTGCTCGGCCAGCCGGCGTGGGATTCCTGGCATGTCTGAAGGGTGCCAGGCAAAAATGTCCCAATTCGCGTAGGAATTCTCGTAGTGCGGCGTCTACATCAGGGTTTGATTGTGCCCCGATGGAGGCCGTTTTTGTAGGGTCTGTTGGGTGGACTTGGAATTTGACTATTTCGTCCGCTGGTTTAAAGGAGGTGGACTTGGATCTTTTATCTAGTATCACATCGTCCCTGTTCACCGTGTAGCGCAGCTAGCATGATCGGTTCCTCTACCGCTAGGGCTTCAGATAGTGCCTCAAGGGCTAGTGCGGCTGTCTTATTTTCGGCGCGCGTGCTATGTCCGGGTCACTAGCAAGAGTGATGATTTTGTTGGGCCCGGGCATTTTGAGCTTCATGTACCCATAATGGGGTGTAGCTTGAAAAATTGTGAATGCCTCTCGCCCTAATAGAGCGTGGTATCCGCTGCTGAACGGGGCCACTTGGAACATGACCTCCTCGGACCTGTAATTATCCGGTGTGCCGAACACCACATCCAGTGTGATTTTTCCTATGCAGCACACTTCTCGAGTGGGTACTATTCCTCTAAAGGTTGTGCTGCTTCGCTCAATGCGGCTCCAGTCTGTTTCCATTTTTTGAAGGGTTTCCTCATAAATGAGGTTCAATCCGCTGCTACCGTCCATGAGTACCTTGGTAAGGCGTAAAGTCATTCACTATTGGACCGAGGACCAATGCTGTTGGTGCTCGGGTTGTTCGAATTTAGGTTCATCACCGGCATTAAAGGTAATAGCCGTGTCACCCATGGATTTATTGTTGCTACTTGGTAGACTTCGCAAGGTGGAGCGTTCGTTTCGCATATTATTTGATGCGAAAGTCTCGAAGACTGTTGATACCGCATCGATATCCTCGGGCTGGTGCTCGTGGATCTTTGGGGTTAGAAGCTCTTCGCCACTTTTGGCCACCTTTGGAGTATCCAACATGCTCTAAGGCTATGAGTTGGTGTGGTGCCCTCTGTACTATGAATTTTACAAGGTCCGTTGAGCCATCCCTCCAGTATGGTTCCATGCCCCGTAGGGGTTTTTTGTTTTTTGGTGTTTAACCCGGGTGATTGGCGATAATGCACCCTTTTATTTCGGACTGGGTTTGTATTCGGGGCTGGATTGTCCCAAAATCTTACTTCGGTTTTCTAGGCGCTTTCCATCACACAGTACTTTTGTACTATGGACGCCAAGTTAGCAAAGCGTGTAATTTCACGGCGACCTATGGCGTTGAGGATTCCCTTGTCCATGCAATTATTGCAGAAGAATGAAATAGCGTCTTCCTCGTGGTAGTCCTTTATCCTGTTCATAACCAGGAGGAATCTGGCCCAGTAATGATGTACTGTTTCCTCGGGCTCTTGCCTAATTTTGAATAGATCGCCTATGTTCGGGTGGGTGGGTGGAATTAGATCCGAAACCTCGCGCAATCTGAGGCTCAAGGGCATCCTTAAGATAGATGAAGGGTCGACGCATTGTTCCTCCACCACAGCAACGTGATGGGTGACCTGGGGAGAGTTAATCTCTCTCAGATCGGGTTTAGGCCCAATCTGATCATAGTCCGTAGCGACTCCCGAGCGGCAATGCGATCCAGGAGCTCTTTTAAGGAAGAGAGCTCCGTCGGATCTAACTGCCGGCGAGTTCGAAGTTGACGTGAAGATTGCTTTTGATGACCCGAGAAGTCATCGCTTGTGGCGGCTTAACAACAGCGGTCATAAGAAAACCGCCTAGCCGGAGAGTTTGGCCGATAGCCTAAGCTCCTTTAGCAACAGTGTCGTCATTAAAGACGGGATGAGGCATCCTTCCTGATGGCGACAACACAGAGGAACTCTTAATGAAAGCACCAATGTCGGTGTCCAAACCGGCGGATCTCGGGTAGGGGGTCCCAAACTGTGCGTCTAGGCGGATGGTAACAGGAGACAAGGGACACGATGTTTTTACCCAGGTTCGGGCCCTCTCGATGGAGGTAAAACCCTACTCTTGCTTGATTAATATTGATGACATGGGTAGTACAAGAGTAGATCTACCACGAGATCGTGAGAGGCTAAACCCTAGAAGCTAGCCTATGGTATGATTGTTGTTCGTCCTACGGACTAAAACCCTCCGGTTTATATAGAGACCGGAGAGGGCTAGGGTTACACAGAGTCGGTTACAATGGGAGGAGATCTACATATCCGTATCGCCAAGCTTGCCTTCCACGCCGAGGAAAGTCCCATCCGGACACGGGACGAAGTCTTCAATCTTGTATCTTCATAGTCCAGGAGTCCGGCCAAAGGCTATAGTCCGCCTATCCGGACACCCCCTAATCCAGGACTCCCTCAATCACCATTCCGGCCATTTATTGCTCGCTTTGGGTCTTCTGCCCTCCAGGTCCAGGCAACCGGCTTGCTCCGCCGTCTCCGGGTCGACCGGCAGCCTTCCTTCTCGGCCATCGCTACGACGGTGGCGGCGCCTGCACATCATGGGGAAACCCTCCGCGCGGGTACCCCGCCCCGCTCGATGGGCCCTGGGATCTTGGGCCATGGGCCGGTAGGCCGTCAAGGCCTGGTGGCCAGCCCGGTTCGCCGCTCTCTGGGAGCGCCCGTGGGGATGGGCCTGTTGGGTCGGTCCACGATCTTTGGGTCGGTTCCTTGCCGTAGGCCCTCCACACCCGCGCCTGCTATCTGGCTACCTTACGGATTCCCTCTCCGTCCTGCCTCCCACCCCCCCCCCCCCCCTGACCCAGCATGTCGTCCTACCGCTCCCCACCGCGACCACTCCCTCCTCCCTGTTGGGGAACGTAGCAATAATTCAAAAAATTTCCTACGTGTCACCAAGATCAATCTAGGAGATGCTAGCAACGAGAGATAGGGAGTACATCTTCATACCCTTGAATATCACTAAGCGGAAGCGTTACAAGAACACAGTTGATGGAGTCGTACTCGTGGCGATTCAAATCGTGGAAGATCCAATCTAGCGCCGAACGGATGGCGCCTCCGCGTTCAACACACGTACAGCCCGGGGACGTCTCCTCCCTCTTGATCCAGAAAGGGGAGAGGAGAAGTTGAGGGAGAACTCCAGCAGCACGACGGCGTGGTGGCGATGGAGCTCGTGGTTCTCCGGCAGAGCTTCGCTAAGCACTACGGAGGAGGAGGAGGAGTTGGAGGAGGAGAGGGCTGCGCCAGGGGAAGGGTGCGGCTGCCCTCTATCTCCCTCACTATATATAGGGGGAAGGGAGGTGGTGGAGGCGCCCTAGGGTTCCCTAGGGGAGGGGCGGCGGCCACAGGGGAAACCCTAGATGGGTTTGGGCGCCTCCACCCCTATGAAACTTTCCCCCCAAGCTGGGAGGGGCGGCTGCCCTAGGGGAGGCGCCCCCACCTCTCCGGGTTACGTGAGAGGGGTTGGGAGGGGCGCACCGCCCCTTAGTGGGCTGGTGTGCCCCCTCCCATTGGCCCATAAGGCCCCCAAACGCTTTCCGGGGCCTCCGAAACACCTTTCGGTCACGCTGGTCGTTACCCGGTACTCCCAGAACAATTCCGGGCTCCAATACCCTTCGTCCAATATATCGATCTTCACCTCCGGACCACTCTGTAGTTCCTTGTCATGTCCGGGATCTCATCCGGGACTCTCAATAAACTTCGGTAACCACATACTATTTCCCATAACAACTCTAGCGTCATCGAACCTTAAGTGTGTAGACCCTACGGGTTCGGGAACCATGCGGACATGACCGAGACACCTCTCCGGCCAATAACCAATAGCGGGATCTGGATACCCATATTGGCTCCCACATGTTCCACGATGATCTCATCGGATGAACCACAATGTGGCGGATTCAATCAATCTCGTATACAATTCCCTTTGTCTATCGGTATGCTACTTGCCCGAGATTCGATCGTCGGTATCCCTATACCTTGTTCAATCTCGTTACCGGCAAGTCTCTTTACTCGTTCCGTAACGCATGATCCCGTGGCTAACTCATTAGTCACATTGAGCTCATTATGATGATGCATTACCGAGTGGGCCCCAAAGATACCTCCCCGTCATACGGAGTGACAAATCCCAGTCTCGATTCGTGCCAACCCAACAGACACTTTCGGAGATACCTGTAGTGCACCTTTATAGCCACCCAGTTACGTTGTGACGTTTGATACACCCAAAGCATTCCTACGGTATCTGAGAGTTACACAATCTCATTGTCTAAGGAAATGATACTTGACATTAGAAAAGCTCTTAGCAAACGAACTACACGATCTTGTGCTATGCTTAGGATTGGGTCTTGTCTATCACATCATTCTCCTAATGATGTGATCCCGTTATCAATGACATCCAATGTCCATGGTCAGAAAACCATAACCATCTATTGATCAACGAGCTAGTCAACTAGAGGCTTACTAGGGACATGTTGTGGTCTATGTATTCACACATGTATTACGGTTTCCAGTTAATACAATTATAGCATGAACAATAGACAATTATCATGAACAAGGAAACACAATAATAACCATTTTATTATTGCCTCTAGGGCATATTTCCAACAGTCTCCCACTTGCACTAGAGTCAATAATCTAGTACACATCACTATGTGATTGTAATGAATCCAACACCCATGGGGTTTGTTCATATCTCGCTTGTGAGAGAGGTTATTAGTCAACGGGTCTGAACCTTTCAGATCCGTGTGTGCTTTACAAATCTCTATGTCATATTGTAGATGCAGCTACCACGCGCTACTTGGAGCTATTCCAAATAACTGCTCTACTATACGAATCCGGGTTACTACTCAGAGTCATCCGGATTAGTGTCAAAGTTTGCATCAACGTAACCCTTTACGACGAACTCTTTTACCACCTACATAATCGAGAAAATTCCTTAGTCCACTAGTTACTAAGGATAAGTTTGACCGCTGTCATGTGATCCATTCTTGGATCACTCTTGTACCCCTTGACTGACTCATGGCAAGGCACATTTCAGGTGCGGTACACAGCATAGCATACTGTAGAGCCTACGTCTAAAGCATAGGGGACGACCTTCGTCCTTTCTCTCTCTTATGCCGTGGTCAGGTCTTGAGTTTTACTCAATACTCAAACCTTGTAACACAGCCAAGAACTCCTTCTTTGCTAATCTATTTTGAACTCCTTCAAAATCTTGTCACGGTATGTATTCATTTGAAAGTACTATTAAGCGTTTTTTATCTATCCTTATAGATCTTGATGCTCAATGTTCAAGTAGCTTAATCCAGGTTTTCATTGAAAAACACTTTTCAAATAACCCTTTATGCTTTCCAGAAATTCTACATCATTTCTGATCAACAATATGTTAACAACATATACTCATCAAAAATTCTATAGTGCTCCCACTCACTTCTTTGGAAATACAAGTTTCTCATAAACTTTGTATAAACCCAAAATCTGTTATCATCTCATCAAATCGTACATTCTAACTCCGAGATGCTTATTCCAGTCCTTAGAAGGATTGCTGGAGCTTTGCATACTTGTTAGCATCTTTCAGGATTGACAAAACCTTCTGGTTGTATCACATACAACCTTTCTTCAAGAAAATCGTCGAGGAAACAATGTTTTGACATCCTATACGCAAGATTTCATAAATAATGCAAAGAATCGCTAATATAATTCCAACAGACTATTAGCATCGCTACGAGTGAGAAAGTCTCATCGTAGTCAACTCCTTGAACTTGTCGGAAAACATCTTAACAACAAGTCGAGCTTTCTTAATGGTGACACTTACCATCATTGTCCGTCTTCCTTTTAAAATCCATCTGCACCCAACAGCCTTACGACCATCAAGTAGTTCTTCCAAAGTCTATACTTTAGTTTTATACATGGATCCTCTCTCGGATTTTATGGCCTCGAACCATTCGTCGGAATCCAGGCCCACCATCGTTTCTCCATAGCTCGTAGGTTCATTGTTGTCCAGCAACATGACTTCCAAGACAGGATTACGTACCACTCTGAAGTAGTACGCATCCTTGTCGACCTACGAGGTTTGGTAGTGACTTGATCTGAAGTTTCATGATCACTATCATAAGCCTCCACTTCAGTTGGTGTAGGTGCCACAGGAACAACTTCCTGTGCCCTGCTACACACTAGTTGAAGTGACGGTTCAATAACCTCATCAAGTCTCCACCATCCTCCCACTCAATTCTTTCGAGAGAAACTTTTCCTCTAGAAAGGACCCGTTTCTAAAAACAATCACTTTTGCTTCCGGATCTGAAATAGGAGGTATACCCAACTGTTTTGGGTATTCTATGAAGATGCATTTATCCGCTTTGGGTTCGAGCTATCGACTGAAACTTTTTCACATAAGCGTCGCAGCCCCAAGCTTTTAAGAAATGACAACTTAGGTTTCTCTAAACCATAGTTCATACGGTGTCGTCTCAACGGAATCGCGTGGTGCCCTATTTAAAGTGAATGCGATTGTCTCTAATGACTAACCCATAAACTATAGTGGTAATTCGATAAGAGACATCATGGTATGCACCATATCCAATAGGGTGCAGTTATGATGTTCGGACACACCATCATACTATGGTGTTCCAGGCGGTATTAGTTGTGAAACAATTTCCACAATGTCTTAATTGTGTGCCAAACTTCGTAACTCAGATATTCATCTCTATGATCATATCATAGACATTTTATCCTCTTGTCACAACGATCTTCAACTTCACTCTGAAATTACTTAAACCTTTCAATAATTCAGACTTGTGTTTCATCAAGTAAATATACTTAGCATCTACTCAAATCATCTGTGAAGTAAGAACATAACGATATCCACTGCGTGCCTCAGCATTCATTGGACTGCACACATCAAAATGTATTACTTCCAACAAGTTGCTTTCTTGTTCCATCTTACTGAAAACGAGGCCTTTCGGTCATCTTGCCCATGTGGTATGATTTGCATGTCCAAAGTGATTCAAAATCAAGTGAGTCCAGACGATCCATCTGTATGGAGTTTCTTCATGCATATATACCAATAGACATGGTTCGCATGTCTCAATCTTTTCAAAAACGAGTGAGTCCAAAGATCCATCAACATGGAGCTTATTCATGCGTTTTATACCAATATGACTCAAATGGCAGTGCCACAAGTATGTGGTACTATCATTACTATCTTATATCCTTTGGCATGAACATGTGTATTACTACGATCGAGATTCAATAAACCATTCATTTTAGGTGCAAGACCATTGAAGGTATTATTCAAATAAACAGAGTAACCATTATTCTCCTTAAATGAATAACTGTATTGCGATAAACATAATCCAATCATGTCTATGCTCAACGGAAACACCAAATAACAATTAGGTTTAACACCAATCCCGATGGTAGAGGGAGCGTGCGATGTTTGATCACATCAACTTTGGAAACACTTCCAACACATATCGTCATCTCACCTTTAGCTAGTTTTCGTAGCCTTTTATTTTGAGTTACTAACACTTAGCAACCGAACCGGTATTTATTACCCTGGTGCTACTAGGAGTACTAGTAAAGTACACATTAATATAACGTATATCCAAAATACTTCTGTCGACCTTGCCAGCCTTCTCATCTACCAAGTATCTAGGGTAGTTACCTTCAGTTGACCGTTCCCTCAATACGTAAGCACTTAGTCTCGGGTTTGGGTTCAAACTTGGGTTTCTTCACTAGAGCAGCAACTGATTTGCCGTTTCATGAAGTATCCCTTCTTTCCCCTGCCCTTCTTGAAACTAGTGGTTTTACTAACCATCAACAGTTGATGCTCCTACTTGATTTCTACTTTCGCGGTGTCAAACATCATGAGTTGCTCAAGGATCATCATGTCTATCCCTGATATGTTATAGTTCATCACGAAGCTCTAATAGCTTGGTGGCAGTGACTATGGAGAACCATCACTATCTCATCTGGAAGATTAACTCCCACTCGATTCAAGGGATTGTAGTACTCAGACAATCTGAGCACATGCTCAACGATTGAGCTTCTCTCCCTTAGTTTGCAGGCTCAAGAAACTTGTCAGAGGTCTCATACCTCTTGACGTGAGCACTAGTCTGAAATCCCAATTTCAGTCTTTGGAACATCTCATATGTTATGCGACGTTTCAAAACCGTCTTTGGTGCCAAAATTCTAAACCGTTAGCATTACGCACAGAACTATCACGTAGTCATCAAAACGTGTATGTCAGATGTTTCGCAACATCCACAGACGACGCTCGAGGTTCTGTACACCGAGCGGTGCATTAAGGACATAAGCCTTCTGCATAGCAATGAGGATAATCCTCAGTTTACGGACCCAGTCCGCACAATTTCTACTATCAACTTTCAACTAATGTTCTCTAGGAACATATCTTAAACAGTAGAACTAAAGCGTAAGCTACGACATAATTTGCAAAGACGTTTTGGCTATGTTCATGATAATTAAGTTCATCTGATTATTTAATGAACTCCCACTTAGATATACATCCCTCTAGTCATCTAAGTGATACATGATCCGAGTCAACTAGGCCGTGTCCAATCATCACGTGAGATGGACTAGTCATCATCGGTGAACATCTTCATGTTGATCGTATCTAATATACGACTCATTTCGACCTTTCGTGTTCCGAGGCCATGTCTGTACATGCTAGGCTCGTTAAGTCAACCTAAGTATTTCGCATGTGTAAATCTGGCTTACACCCGTTGTATGTGAACGATAGAATCTATCACACCCGATCATCACGTGGTGCTTCGATACAATGAACCTTCGCAGCGGTGCACAGTTAGGGGGGACACTTTCTTTAAATTTTATCGAGGGATCATCTTATTTATGCTACCGTAGTTCTAAGAAAATAAGATGTAAACATGACAAACATCACATACAAATCATAAAGTGACATGATATGGCCAATATCATCTTGCGCCTTTGATCTCCATCTTCGAGGCACGGCATGATCACCTTCGTCACCAGCATGAAACCATGATCTCCATCATCGTGTCTTCATGAAGTTCTCTCGCCAACTATTACTTCTACTACTATGGCTAACGGTTAGCAATAAAGTAAAGTAATTACATGGCGTTTTTCATTGACACGCAGGTCATACAATAAATTAAGACAACTCCTATGGCTCCTGCTGGTTGTCATACTCATCGACATGCAAGTCATGATTCCTATTACAAGAACATGATCAATCTCATACATCACATATATATAGGGTGGGTCTATTCTACAATTGATTGTAGAATAATATTCTACAATAGGCTCCCCCTATATAGGGTGGGTCCGCACACGTCACCGCCGCACGGCACGTTTTCTTCACCCTTCCCTGGCCGCCCCGCCTACTTCCCACTCCTACTCCCCGGACCGATGGCGACGCTGCGGCTAAACCACATCGCGCGGGAGACCGGTGACATGCGCGGCCTCGCCGCCTTCTACGAGGAGGTGCTGGGCTTCGAGCGCGTCCCGGCCCCGACCTACTCCGGCTTCCAGGTCGCCTGGATCCGCCTCCCGCGCTCCCCCGACGTGGCGCTCCACATCATCGAGCGCGACCCGGCCGTCGCCGCCGCCACTGCCTCGGGGGCCGCGCAAGGGGGCGCCACGCCCGCGCAGCTGCCTAGGCGGCACCACCTGGACTTCTCCGCACAGCTGCCCACGGCTCCTTCCTCCGGGGCCAGACGCACCTCCTGCGCAACATCGTCCGCCGTGGCACCCCCGCCCCCGGCGGCGGCGGCAAGCGCAAGGACGCGGGAGCGGCCGGCCTCACCGACGACGACATAACCATGGTGGCCACGAAGGTGGCGAGGCTGAAGAAGGAGCGGAGCACCATCGAAGACAGGGTGGCCGAGCGTGCAGGAGACCGAGCGAAAGCCCAAGCAGATGCGCGTGTTCCTCCTCACCATCGTTGGCGACCGCAACACGCTGCAGCGCCTGGTCGGCAACAAAGGGCAACGCTGGCGTGGCGGCAGCGCCGAGCCGTGGAGGGCGGCGAAGAGGGCGAGGTCGCCGCTTGACGGGCGACTTGACAACGTGTCCGCGTTTGGGCCGGACGCCCGTCGACTTCAGCTGGGTTCTACACCGACGACGCGTTCGCCAATGCACCGGTGCCGGTGGAGGCGGCCGCTGGTCGGGCGGTGGTGGCGCCCGGCTGCATGTTTGCTTTTGGAGTGGACGGTGGGTCTTGAGTAGTGGCCTTGACGTAAATTGCGCCGCCTGCGTGTGCTAACTTCTTGGTTTATGGCCGAATTATTGGCATTGCGTGAGTCTGCCATTTTGACCGCTACAGAGTGGTTCAACATTGAAGTATCAACATTTATCAACAATTATGCGAGGGTTAAAAGAAGCGATTAAATAACATGTTTATTTTTATTATCGGGCAGTGCCTTAAAACAATTATGGGAAGTACCATTGATTCATTATGAGCAGTACCGTTTATATAACTTGAGCAATACAAAACATTTTTATTACGTGGTGGTACTATTGAATCACTCTGGGCAAATACAATTCATGTATTTTAACCAGTACAAAAACATTTTATTACCAGGCAGTACAAAACTTATATTTCACGAAAGTACAAAATACATGTCAAGGGGAGTTTAGTTATGTGGAAATTATTTACGGGCAGTACAATTTATTCACTTTGAGTAGTACAATTATTATTATTATTATTATTATCGGGCAGTACGAAACTCATATTCCACGGAAGTACAAGGTATATGTGAAGGGAATTTGAGTTCTCTGGAAGAAATTATGGGTAGTACAATTTAATCATTTTGAGCAGTACAAAAACTTCTTTATTGCCGGGCAGTACGAAACCTGTATTCCACAGAAGTACAAGGCAAATTTGTATTCTTTTAAAATAAATCCGAGCAGTACAATTTATTCATTTTGAGCAGTACAATTATTATTACTATTATTATCTGGCAGTACAAAACTCATATTCCACGGAAGTACAAGGTACATGTGAAGGGAATTTGAGTTCTCTGGAAGAAATTATGGGCAGTACAATTTAATCATTTTGAGCAGCACAAAAACTTCTTTATTGTCGGGCAGTACGAAATCCGTATTTCACATAAGTACAAGGCAAATTTGTGTTCTTTAAAAATAAATCCGAGCAGTACAATTTATTCATTTTGAGCAGTACAATTATTATTATTATTATTATTATCGGGCAGTACGAAACTCATATTCCACGGAAGTACAAGGTACATGTGAAGGGAATTTGAGTTCTCTGGAAGAAATTATGGGTAATACAATTTAATCATTTTGAGCAGTACAAAAACTTCTTTATTGCCGGGCAGTACGAAACCCGTATTCCACAAAAGTACAAGGCAAATTTGTGTTCCTTTAAAATAAATCCAAGCAGTACAATTTATTCACTTTGAGCAGTACAATTATTATTATTATTATTATCGGGCAGTACGAAACTCATATTCCATGGAAGTATAAGGTACATGTGAAGGGAATTTGAGTTCTCTGGAAGAAATTATGGGCAGTACAATTTAATCATTTTGAGCAGTACAAAAATTTCTTTATTGCCGGGCAATCTGAAGGAGCAGGAGAGGAGCGCGCAGACGCTGGTCGAGGACCTCGAAGGGGGCGAGGGACGGGACCTGGTGCCGAAGATCTTTGGCGGCCGGGCGCCGGTTCGAAAGTGCCGGGCAGGAGGAGGTCGTCGCCCGCTCATGGCCAGCACGCCACGCCAAGACGTTGATGAGGTTGTGTCCGGAGCTCGCCGGCAGGGGGAGCCCCGCTTTCATGGGCCGGGCGCCAAGTCAAGAAGTTGACGGGCGGCCGGCCGTCGGCGCTGGCCGTGTCCGGGAGCGGATCCAGGCCGAAGGTGTGCCTGGGGACGGAGACGTGGGAGGCGAGCGCGACGGACACGCGTCGCGCGGCCGCGGACTCCTCCGCCGTGGAGATCTGGTAGACCATCGCCCAGGCGGGGCGCGACGCGGCTGTAGGATCGAAAGTATGTCTAGAGGGGTATGATTAGACTACTTGACCAATTAAAAACTTATCATTTTCCCAATTTTAGTCTTTGGCAGAATTTAGCTATCTTAGCACAATTCAAGCAAGCATGCAAAGAGTATATGAGCAGCGGAAAGTAAAGCATGCAACTTGCAAGAATGTAAAGGGAAGGGTTTGGAGAATTCGCATACAATTGGTGACACGGATGTTTTTGTCGTGGTTTCGATAGGTGGTGCTATCGTACATCCACGTTGATGGAGACTTCAACCCACGAAGGGTAACGGTTGCGCGAGTCCACGGAGGGCTCCACCCACGAAGGGTCCACGAAGAAGCAACCTTGTCTATCCCACCACGGCCGTCGCCCATGAAGGACTTGCCTCACTAGCGGTAGATCTTCACGAAGTAGGCGATCTCCTTGCCCTTACAAACTCCTTGGTTCAACTCCACAATCTTGTTGGAGGCTCCCGAAAGTGACACCTAGCCAATCTAGGAGACACCACTCTCCAAGAAGTAACAAATGGTGTGTTGATGATGAACTCCTTGCTCTTGTGCTTCAAATGATAGTCTCCCCAACACTCAACTCTCTCTCACAGTGATTTGGATTTGGTGGAAAGAAGATTTGAGTGGAAAGCAACTTGGGGAAGGCTAGAGATCAAGATTCATATGGTAGGAATGGAATATCTTGGCCTCAACACATGAGTAGGTGGTTCCTTCTCGTAAACAGCAAGTTGGAAGTGTAGGTTTGTTCTGATGGCTCTCTCCACGAATGAAGAGGAGGTGGATGGGTATATATAGCCTCCACACAAAATCTAACCGTTACACACAACTTGCCAAACTCGGTGGGACCGAATTGATAAACTCGGTCGGACCGATTCAGCAAATCTAGTGACCGTTAGGATTTTCGGTGGGACCGACATGCAACTCGGTAGGACCAATATGGTTAGGGTTAGGGCATAACGTAATCTCGGTGAGACCGATTACACAAACTCGGTGAGACCGATTTTGGTAATAAGCTAACCAGAGAGTTGGTCGTGTAAACTCGATGGGACCGATTCGCTATTTCGGTGAGACCTAAAAGTTACGAAAGGGAAAAAGAGAGTTTACATTGCAATCTCTGTGAGACCGATCGCTCATCTCGGTAGGGACCAAAACGTTACGAAGGGAAACAGAGAGATTACAATCCCATCTCGGTGAGACCGAGATCCCTATCGGTGAGACCGATTTGCCTAGGGTTTGTGGCAGTGGCTATGACATCTGAACTCGGTGGCACCGGGTAGAAAGAAACGGTAGGGCCGAGTTTGACTTTGGGTTTAGGTCATATGTGGATATGAGAAAGTAGCTGAGGGTTTTGGAGCATATCACTAAGCACTGTGGAGCAAGAAACTCATTAAGCAACACCTCATCCCTCCTTGATAGTATTGGCTTTTCCTATAGACTCAATGTGATCTTGGATCACTAAAATATAAAATGTAGAGTCTTGAGCTTCTGAGCTTGAGCCAATCCTTTTATCCTTAGCAATTTGAGGGATCCACTTTTCTCATCCATGCCATGCCATCCATTGAGCTATTCCTGAAATATTCATCTTGGAATGATGTTAGCTCAATGAGCTATACGTTGTTAGGAACTACCAAAACCACCTAGGGATAGTTGCACTTTCAATCTCCCCCTTTTTGGTAATTGATGACAACATATAGATCAAAGCTTCGACAAATGATAATAAGAGGTTAAAACATTGTCGCTTTGAGAAGTATGTGATAAGCAAGAGCTCCCCCTAAATTTGTGCATAGTTTAAGATTTGCTTTGGACTGCAAATGCACAAGGAATTAGGCTCATGGGTAACTCTTCCATGTCACATACATCTTGGTGGAGCGCTCAAAATGATAATGATTGAATACATGCATTCATCACCAAGCAAAATGAATGATCATATAGGGATAAAAAGGATAATGTCATCCAACAAGCATAAATGTAGCATATGATCAAACACATGATCATCTAGGTATCACACAGACATAATGTATCTCAAACAAGCAAATAAAGTTCAACCAACAAAGCAAGAGAGAACAAAAAGCAACACTCTCTCGAAGTTTATGATCTATACTTTTTCTCCCCCTTTGGCAACAAGTTACCAAAAAGTTCATAGAAAATGCATAGCACTAAATCGACTCTCAGGCTTGATCTTCAGGTGGTGGTGTAGCCAGGACGCCAAGGACGAAAGCATCTGTTGATATAGATGGAGCTGGTGGAGTAGGTGCTGTAGCTGGTGGCACTGAAGCTGTAGCTGGTGCAGATGAAGTGGCTTTGGTATCTGTCACTAGCACTGCAGTTGATCTGTGAGCTCTAGGCACTCTGGAAAATGCATCTGTGGTTGTCTTGCCCTTCCTCTCCTGCATGTCATCCTGAAGCTGCTCAACAATGCATCGGATCTCGCCACCTTTATATCCATGTCATAGAACTTCTGCTCCATGATCCTCTCCAAGCTCTCCTGGTTTCGAGTCAAGGTGGCCAGCCCCTTCTCAATCCTTAGAGTGGACACAATCAAGTAGCCAAGTTGATCTTTGTCGGTGTCAAAACCAGCGAATCTCGGGTAGGGGGTCCCGAACTGTGCGTCTAGGCAGATGGTAACATGAGACCAGGGACACGATGTTTTTACCCAGGTTCGGGCCCTCTCGATGGAGGTAATACCCTACTCTTGCTTGATTAATATTGATGATATGGGTAGTACAAGAGTAGATCTACCATGAGATCAGAGAGGCTAAACCCTAGAAGCTAGCCTATGGTATGATTGTTGTTCGTCCCCACGGACTAAAACCCTTCGGTTTATATAGACACCGAATAGGGTTAGGGTTACACAGAGTCGGTTACAATGGTAGGAGATCTACATATCCGTATCGCCAAGCTTGCCTTCCACGCCAAGGAAAGTCCCATCCGGACACGGGATGAAGTCTTCAATCTTGTATCTTCGTAGTCCGTGAGTCCGCCAACGGTGATAGTTCGGCTATCCGGACACCCCCTAATCCAGGACTCCCTCAGTAGCCCCGAACCAGGCTTCAATGGCGATGAGTCCGGCGCGTAGATTGTCTTCGGCATTGCGAGGCGGGTTCTTCTCCAAATTCCATATACTTGTCGAATAGTGTCTGGCTCCTGATAAATGCTGCGCTCCTTGGCCTCTGCGCCCAATAATGGCCGTCTTCCACGTGTCGAACGAATGTGAAAAGTCAGGGTATCTTTGCATTTACCCCCCTTGTTGTGCAAATGAGCCATCTATAAAAGTGTCGGAGTAATGGACTACAGGTAGGCAGACCCGAGCCCCTGAACCTTTCAAAACATCGGGGCAGACTGCGCCCCTCAAGACCCCAAGACAAAGAGCTGCCTTCAGATAGTCGGCAACAGAGTCGCCGACTACCCCTCTGGGCCGAGTCCCAGAGGTCGCCCAGACAAGCCGACTCCAAGCCGGGCCGACCTCGGCCGAGGCCGGCTACAAGGAGTCGGCCCGCGACCTCCACCACCTCACGCTTGGGCGACTATGGGGTAAAGCCGCCGCGCGACCCATCCCCACCCAGTCCATAAAGGGCAGGTATGGCTACAGAGCGTCGTACCGACGGAGATCTCCGTCCGGCGCAGCACTGTTGCCATGCCGGCCCTGACATCAGCACCGTGGGCAGATTCCTGTACCCACGATGGCCTGTCAGACGACCGAAGGCGCGGGACCCGCTGTCGGCGGGAGTGCCAAGACGGCGAGAGCACCCCAAGGACGGACCCGATGGAGTCGGCCTCAAAGTCGGCGGCTCCTCCCAAGGGGATCCACGCGCCATTAATCAGACAAAGGCGGGGAATGGCAGCGGTGATGATCGCCGGGCGGCGGCTGTATTGCCATAACCCCATGACCAAGCTTCAGCGTCATTAGAAGCACGGGCTCTGATAATCTGCAGCCGGGCAGGACCCACGCGGCGGACAAGGGCTGTCGGCCCCATGCTGGGCCGTCAGCAGGGCCCACTAGTAGGCGGGCCCCAGGAGTCGGCGGAGAAGACGGCGACTTAGAGACTGACGGCTTGGACCCACACCCAGCCAGATTATCGTTGTACCCCCGGGGGGTAGACCTATATAAACCCCCCGGGGCACCCATGCAAAGGGTTGGAAGCTAGTAGTTTTAGACACACACATAGAGGGAGAGAAGAGCAAGTCGTGCCCTTCTCCTTCCTCACCCCGAACAGCTCAAGGAGCCTCTTGTACCCACTTTGCCATAGTGATCATGCGGAGACCCCGCAGAGCAGCAGTAGGGGTGTTATCTCCTCGGAGAGCCTTGAAGCTAGGTAAGATTCGCCGGCGTGCATGTCTTCGCCTCATCCCGTTTCCAGGCACCAGCGACGTTCTACCCGCCCCCTCCATGATAAGCATCCTTTGGCATATGTCGCACCCAACCCCCGACATTTGGCGCCCACCGTGGGGCCTGGTGCACCGTCGTCTGGAAACCTGCTCTGGACGGGAACCCTCTTCCTCCCTGGCGAGCGTAGCCAGCCCGGCACGACAGATGGAGTTTGCGCCGACGCGCTGCATGGCGCTGAGGCTGCCTGCGCGGCGAGTTGCCTCGCCGAGCTTGTCGGCGAGGTTCGCCTCTCCGACGAGCCTTCCGTCAAGGCCCGACGCAAATGACGCCCCGAAGCCTCTCGCGGGCCTCCTCGAGCAGCTCCACGTCGACGGCGAGCCTGCCGCCGACCTAGAGTCCGTAAGCTCCACCGACCCGATGCTGGTCGATTCCTACACCGTGTCGCTCGACGCATTCCCCACAAACGTGGTGGTCTACGACGAGCCTCTCCCTCGCGCGGAGAGCGGCGGGAGCACCGCCAAGTACTTCGTCACCACCACGGCGAGCCTCCGACGGGGGGCTCGTGACCCTCTCGACGATACGCAAGACTGACCGCCTCCATTCCGGAGGACGCCGACGCCGAACGCTGGAGGTGCGCCGCCTTGACTCCTCGTGGCGCACGTAAGCCGGCAAGCATGAGACGCTTGTCGGAAGCCTATCAGCGCAAGATGGATCGCTAGGCTGCTCGCCGGCTCCGACCGGGCCTTAGCCGCCTAAGCGCGTCCGGCAGGCGCCGCCTCGCCGATCTGTTTGGGGCCGTCGGCCTGTACGCGCCACGCCAGCGGAGAACATTCGCGCTGCCCAGGCGGCGGCGGACGAGCTGGATAACTTCGAGGGCAAGGAGCGCTGCCTGATGACGGAGCGAGTCTAGCAGCTCCTCGACGCGGCCGCCGCGCAAAACGAAGCCGGCTGCCGCACGGAGGCGCCACAGCGACAACACGGCGACTTGCCTCCTCGCCGAGATCAAGGCGCGACATCTCGAACGCTGACTGGCGGCGTCCGCAGAAGAAAGAACCAGGATCCGGCTGTCAGCCATAGCCGGACTCGCATCTCCATCGAACGCAGCGAAGACGGCCGCCTAGGTGGTGGAGCGGCGGACGACTATCGGCATCCTCCTCCCCGCAGAGAAAGGCGAAGTCTCCCCGCCACCGCCGAGCATCCGACTCTCGGCGACCGCCTTGGCCGCCGAGAGGGAGTCGGAGAGAACGACGCCCGCCACCGGATCGAGCGACTCCACTGATCCCTGGCGCTAGAAGAAGAAGATGAGTTGGGCCCACCCTGTTTCAGACCTCGCATCCGTGAAGAGCCCTTCCCCCGAGGATTCACACTCCCCCGAGACACACCCAAATACACCGGCTCCGTGAAGCCGGAGGACTGGCTGGTGGACTACTCCACGGCCGTCAAGATAGCTTAACGGCAACAAAGCGGCGTTGTCAGTAAAGTATGTTCCCCTCATGCTCCAGGGCATGGCCCGGACATGGTTGAACAGCTTGAAGCCCCGCAGCATCAACGGCTGGGTCGACTTCACCGAGGCCTTCGTCCGCAACTTCACGAGCACATACAAGCCACCTTCCAAGCCTCGCCAGATGTCCTTGTGCGTACAAGGCCCCAACGAGTCCACTCGCGACTACCTCACGCTACTGGGCGAGCTGGAACTCCTGCGAAGGAGTGCACGAGGTGCAGGCAATCGAGTACTTCACCGCCGGGTGCAGAGAAGACACCCTCCTCAAGCACAAGCTCCTTTGCGACGAGCCGGAGACCCTCGACGAGCTGCTAGTCATAGCAGACAAGTACCCCACTGCCGACTCCTCCATGAAGACGGAGATCAAAGTCAGTGCGACTGGCAAAGTAGCTCATCATGCTCCCAGAACTCCAGTGGCGGCCTTGACCGGCCGGCCCAGCGAGAATGATCACAAGCGCAAGGCCCGCGAGCCGCTGGCCCGGCGGTGGCTGATCGAAGACCAGCAGCCGGAAGGGGCAGCCTCCGCCTTAAGCGGCAGAAAGGCGGCAAGTCCAACTGGTTGCCGGCCTTCTCTTATGAGAAGACTCTGGACGGACCCTGCAAGTTCCACAACGGCGCGAAGCCGTCAAATCACACCACCCGAAAGTGCCACTGGCTCACCAGGATCGCTAAGGGAGACGGCCTTGCCCCTCCTCCGCTTTCTTTGGGCGCCGCCTCACTACCGCCCGGCAGCGGCTGTCCGGCCGGTCCGGGCTGATACAAGACGATTACCGAGAAGAGCACGACGCCTATGTCGTGTTTACGGCGTGGTTGATGATCGCCGCAGAGGGCGGCAGCAAAGAAGAAGAGGTGAATGTCGTAGCATCAAACGCCCGAATTCATGCATCGTCCGAGAAGCCCATCTTTGGAGCCGTCGATCACCCGAAGGTGATGCGAATCGGGCTCCTATGCCCCGCCTTGGGAGCCACCCTTGCCACGGATAGGCGGGCCGCTCGCTTCTCGCGACTCATCGATAGACGGAGGCAGCAGCATCAACATCCTGCATAAGGATACGATGGAGAAGCTAGGAATCAAGCGAGGCAGCTTCAAAGATAGTCGGAATGTGTTCCACGGAATTGTACACGGCCTTTCCTCGCCACCGATTGGCAAGATTACGATAGACGCCCTCTTTGGGGACAAGGATCACTTTCGCCGAGAGCCAATCTGGTTCGAAGTGGTGGACCTCGAGAGCCCTTACCATGCCTTGCTTGGCCGACCTGCTGGCCAAGTTCATGGCGATCCCCACTACTCCTACCTCAAGATGAAGATGCCGAGTTCCAAGGATTCTGACCGTAGCCGGCGACTACAGAAAGTCGTCCGCTTTCTTGTGAAAGCAATGAAGCTAGCCGAGTCCTGGTGATCGCAAATGAGAAGCGGCTCCTGGATCGGGTCGTGGTGATGGCCGGCAAGCAGCCAGAGATATCGTCCGACCCCAAGGAGTCAGAAGATGAGGGCTCGTTCAAGCCGGCCAAAGAGACCAAGAAGATACCCTTGGACCCGGAGCACCCAGAGAAATACGCTATCATAGGTGCGAACCTCGACAGCAAATAGGAAGGCGAGCTTGTCTATTTCCTCCGTGAGAATCGGGACATCTTCGCATGGTCCCCCAAAGACATGCCAGGTGTACCGACGGATTTCATCGAGCACAAGTTACATGTCCGACCTGATGTGAAGCCCGTCAGGCAGCCCTTGCGCCGCCTGTCAGAAGAGAAAAGAAGAGTTGTTGGAGAAGAGATAGCCCGGCTCCTTGCAGCCGGTTTCATCATGGAAGTGTTCTTTCCAGAATGGTTGGCGAACCCGGTCCTGGTACTAAAGAAGAACAAGCAGTGGCGGATGTGTATTGACTACACAAGCCTCAACAAAGCCTGCCCCAAGGACCCGTTCGCTCTACCCAGAATTGATCAGGTGATAGACTCCACAGCCGGATGCGAGCTGTTGAGCTTCTTAGATGCATATTCAAGATATCATCAGATCAAGCTGAACCCGGCAGACAGATTGAAGACCGCCTTCATCACGCCATTTGGAGCCTTCTGCTACCTGACCATGACGTTCGGCTTGAGGAACGCTGGCGCCACCTTTCAGCGTTGCATGCAGAAGTGCCTCCTCAAGCAGCTTGGCAGAAACGCCCGCGTTTACGTGGACGACGTGGTAGTGAAGACGGAGAGGCGAGGAACACTATTGGAAGACCTCAAGGAGACCTTTGAAAATCCGCGCCGATTCCAGATCAAGCTCAACCCAGAGAAATGCGTCTTCGGAGTACCAGCCGGCCAGCTCCTTGGCTTCCTGGTATCCGAACGCAGCATAGAGTGCAACCCCGTGAAGATCAAGGCAATTGAGAGAATGGAAGTGCCCCGCCGACTTCTGGATGTGCAGAAGTTCACCGGCTGCTTGGCGTCTATCAGTCGGCTGGGTGAGAAAGCCCTTCCTGCATGCCAACTTATGAAGAAGACCACCTTCTTCGAATGGAATTCCAAGGCGGACGAAGCTTTTCTCCAGTTGAAAAGAATGCTGACTACTCCCCCAGTGCTGGCGGCTCCGACTCCAAAGGAGCCCATGCTCCTGTATATTGCCGCCACCAGCAGGGTAGTCAGCACAGTTATTGTGGTTGAACGCAAGGAGGAAGGCAAGGCGCTACCTATCCAGAGACCAGTATATTACCTGAGCGAGGTACTGTCGACCTCCAAGCAGAACTACCCCCACTAGCAGAAGATGTGTTACGGCGTGCACTTTGCTGCCAAGAAGTTGAAGCCTTACTTTCAAGAGCATTCAATCACCGTGGTTTGCACGGCCCCACTAGCAAAGATCATCGGAAGCCGAGATGCTTCGGGCCGAGTGGCCAAATGGGCCATAGAGTTGGCCCCCTACACCATCCTTTACCAGCCCCGCACCGCCATCAAGTCACAAGCACTGGCCGACTTCCTCGTCGATTGGGCCGAGACCCAGATATCGCCGCCAAATACCGACTCCACCCATTGGCGGATGCACTTTGATGGCTCCAAGATGCGCACCGCTTGGGAGCGGCGTGGTCCACTTCCCTAAAGGCGACAAGCTCGGCACTGTACCGCAGATCCATTTCGCCGCCTCCAACAACGTTCTTTGAATCTGGCCCGTTCATCCACGGGCTCCGGCTTGCCAAAGAACTCGGCATTCGCCGGATCCTGTGCTATGGCGACTCCGACTTGGTGGTCCAACAGTCATCCGGCGACTGGGACACCAAAGATGCAAATATGGTGAGCTACCGCTTTCTGGTAGAACAGCTGAGTGGATATTTTGAGGGATGCGAATTCCTCCATGTACCAAGGAATGACAACGACCAAGCAGATGCCCTGGCAAGAATCGGTTCCACCCGACAGTAATACCATCCGGCGCCGCCCTTCAGCGCCTTCTCAAGCCATCCACAAACCGCCGCCAGAATCAGACTCCATTTTGTGCCAGCCTCAAGAAGAAGGCAGATCCGACTCTAGAGCCTCGGCAGACGGCACAAGAATCCTTGAAGACGCCAAGAACGCTGGGCGGTTGAAGCCGGCCCGGGACTTTGGAACCCGCCCGGGATCGCGGCGACCTTTGCAAAGACTCCAAAGATTGCCCGGGATCGCGCTTAATTGGCCGGGACTTCTTCAACGCAGAAGTTACAGACTCGAAACCGCCGCCTCCCAGCCCAGCCGCCCTCGTCCCAAGTAGCAAGATCGGCAGTCGAAGAAATAGCAGCACCCTCATGGGCCCAGCCCATCTTGAAGTTTTTGGTAAGCGGAGAGCTACCAACTGATGAAACCTTGGCTTGGCAAGTGCAACGCCGAGCAGCAGCCTATACTATAAAAAATAGAGAGCTGGTCAGGCGCAGCGTCACCGGTGTCTACCAGCGCTGCGTCGAATCAGAGCAAGTCCAAGCAATCCTCGAAGACATCCATCGTATGAAAAGGCCATCACGCAGCCTCTCCAGAGCACTCTGCCGCCAAAGCTCTTCCGACACGGTTTCTTCTAGCCGACCGCCCTAGAAGAAGCCAAGGAATTAGTTCAAAAATGCAAGGTGCTGTGTGTTCGCTCCAAGCCGCTTCAGCCGGCTTCAGCCAAGACTATCCCCATCGCCTCGCCCTTTTGTCATGCAGGGGCCTGGACATGGTGGGACCATTCAAGACGGCACGAGGTGGCCTAACTCACCTACTTGTCGCAGTGGACAAGTTCACCAAGTGGATAGAAGCAAAACCCATCAAGAAGCTGAACGGTCCTACGGCAGTGACTTTTATCGCTGACATCACGACTCGGTACGGCATACCACACAGCATCATCATCGACAACGGCACAAATTTCGCCAAGGGCGCCCTGGCCCGTTTTTGCACGACGCAGGGCATCCGACTGGACTTAGCGTCCGTTGCCCATCCGCAGTCAAACGGCGGTGGAAGCGGCGAACGGCCTCATCTTGTTCCGGCATCAAGCCTCGTCTGGTCGAACCATCGAACGTTCGCCGTTGGCCGGCTTGAGGAGTTGCTACCGTCCTTCCGAGTCTGGTACGACTCCAAACAAGTCAACTTGTTTCACACCCTTCTTCCTCGCTTCACGGTGGCAAGCCGTCATCCCAACGGATATAGAGTTCGACTCCCCGCGAGTCACCATGTACACCGAGGAGGAAGCAGAAGAAGCACGTCAAGACGGTGTCGATCTGCTGGAAGAGGGTCGGCTGCTAGTACTCAGCCGGTCCAGCATCTACCAGCAGAGCCTGCGCCGCTACTACAACAAGAAGGTCAAGCCAAGATCATTCCTAGAAGGCGACCTTGTGCTCCAAATGATTCAAATAACAGCCGCCAGCACAAGTCGTCGGCGCCTTTGGGAAGGACCGTTCATCATTAGTAAAGTGTCGGGCAACGGCTCCTACTACTGATCGACGCCTTTCGAAGCCCGAGCATGCAAGAGGGACGACTCCGGCAAAGAGACGGAGCGGCCATGGAACGCGAATCTCCTCCGAAGATTTTACAGTTGATGCAGTATGTACCACGCTACCCTTTTGTGTTCGAAACACCAAGACTCCGGGCCCCCCGAGACGAGCTCGGGGACTGCCCTCTTTTGTTATCTGTATGATAAGAGTTATGCCTTTGGGTATGCTACCCTTTTATTATGCTGTTTGGCACCGGGCTTGACTAGTCGGCCCGGGGACTCGCCGCTTTTGAGCTATGAAGTGCTTCCTGAAGTCCGACAAGTAGCTTGCGGTGGCCAAGCCGTCTCTTGTCAGAAGCCGCAGCTCGCAGAGCGACTGTTTGGTGGGCAGGAGCAAGGTAGAGTGGGCGCCCACACGAAAAAAGGGCTAGGACCCAAAGCATAAACATAGTTTAAATCGGCTCCCAGCCGTTTCGTGAAACCGACTCTTAAGAAGCCGGCTTGCCGTTTTCTACTCAACTTGCTTAAACGACTCTAAAATGGCCAAGTACTTGCCTTCTCAAAGTAGCCAAGCACTTGACCTAGACGGCAATCATGAGAGCGGTTGCCCGACGGGCAAGGCGACATCTAAGGGAAGGCGGCAAGGGAAAAGCCACAAGAGCATTAAGCAAGGAAACATGAAATTAGAATAATATTTACACAAACTTAGGCCCTTGGCCGGATCTACGAACAGAGGTTCAGAATACACCCCGCGGGTGGAATTGTGCGAATTAGCAAAGTTCTTTCGAAAGACTAACAAGCAGATAAAATAAAGCCAAGGCAGCGGCCTAAGAAGCAGCGGATGGGGTTGGAAGGCCGGAGGCGGCGGCGGCGTCAGCGCCGGGCGGGTCAAGGGCGATCTCGGTTTGATCATCTCGGCAGCGGCTGGCTCGGATGAGCATGGCTCGTTCTTGGAGGCACGGTCGGTTGGTGGCCGCCCGCTCCGTCTTCCGACGCCTCCATGCCGTCTCCGTCCTCCGCCTCGTCTTCATCCTCGGTCTGGAGTCGATCACCTCCATGAAGTCTCGCCAGTAGTCCGGGTTCATCCCGAACCACTCGTGGCGCCTCCCACCGCTTCAGCCCGCTTCCCGGACGAAGACATCGGTGTCCGTGATAGTCGGCGATCGCGCCGCCAAGACGCTTCGACGAGGGCGCCCTCCGCTGCCTTGCACTCCGCTGGGCTTGGACCGAACGCGGCTAGCCGGGTCTGTGTCGAGCCCTGGCTACCACGCCGTGACAAACTCCAGGGCTCGGCGAGCTCCAGCCCGAGCCGCGGAGCCCTTCCAAGCCTCAAGACGCCCAGCCGCGACCTCTAGCCAGTCGGTGGTCCGGCTGGGAGTGCGCAGAATCGGCATGTCCGGCCACAGGGCAGCAATCTCCTGGGCCCCGACACGCTGAAGACGGCGCAGCATCCGATGTGCCGGCCGCAGACGAGCCTCAATGCTCAGGAGCTGCTCGTCAAGGGTCCGGGGGGCGTTGGCTGCGATCTCAGCACCACCCGCCCTCCGCGCCTCGCGTTCGGCCTTGATGGCCTGATTGGCCGCCTGCGTGTGACCAGGGAAGAAGTCTGCCAAGAACAAGAAAAAGCAAGTTAGAAAAAACAGGAGCCGGCTTACGCCATAGTCGGCAACCCAAAAGAGAGAGTAAAAGCAAACTTACCATCGACGATATCTTCGATTTCATGGAAGCCGGAGGTCACCGCCTCTCTGCCGGTCCAGCAGGCCTTCGCCCTCAAATTCGGCCAGAGGGCGGCCTCTTTCTTCTCCGCCTCGGCCCGCGCCGCCTTGAGCAGCTCCTCTGCTCCGCCAACAAGCGTGGCCAGCAGATCACGCTCTGCGGCGAGCTTGCCGCACTCCTCCTCATTGGCGCGCAAGGCGGTCTCGGCCGTACCCAGCTGCTCCCGCAGAGCGGCGTTGGATTCTGAAGAATAAAAAGAAGAAGGACGCGAAGTCGTCAGTTAAGAAGGTCGCTTTTCTTTTAGGCCAGGAAGATCCGGCCCGACTGCGCAGCAGTCGGCCCGAATCCTGGGGACTACAACCTGCGGGTGCGCAAGCACGCCCCCGCGAAGAAGAAAACTCACCTCGGCTCCTCGCCAGGTCAGCAGCCCGCTTGTTCAGCTCTTCAACGTTGCGGTTGAAGGCGGTAGCGCGGAGGTTGTGATATTCCTGTAACAAGGATTCCAGACACAGATAAAAATTTGGAAGTAAGCAAATAAAGTTCCGGGCCGCCTGCTCAGCAGCCGACCCGAAACTCGGGACTACACCCGGTGGAGTGCTGTTGGCCTTACGAAGAAGATCAAAAGAAAATTCGGAAATAAAACATACCAAGACGGCGGATCGCGACGCCAGTGCGCTTTGGAAAGGTTACGGAGGGCGGCGCCGCCCGCAGCCGCTTGACGCGTCCAGAGCGCCGTGTTCGCAGGCCCATGCCGCCTCGCACCCACCCACCGGGCGCGGGCGCTTGTCGCTTCAGTGTCGAGGATGGCCGAGTGGCGCGCCGGTCTCAAGGGGCACTGGCGCCAGTCCACCTTCTCAAGACGCGCCCCGCCTTTGGCGAGGCGACTTGAAGAAGCAGCTACGCCACGGCTTCGCCGTCGGTCGGCAGCACGGGTGGGTCGCCGGCTGTTGCCTCATGCGCGACCTCTCAGCTGAGGCGGCGGAGGTGGCGGCAGCGCCGGCGAAGAGACCTCGCCGCCTTCCCTCCCTGCGACGGGGACCTCACCACCGATTCCCTCCGACTGCCCCGTGAACTCCGGCGGTGTGACAAGCAGCGCTGATTGAAGGCGCACGGCCTCCTCGGCTTGCCTTCTTGCTGCTGCTGCGGCTTCGAACGCCTTCTCGGCCGCCGCCTTCTCTCGACGGGCGGCCGCCTCCTCGTCGCGCTTCTCCTGTGCATTCTGCTCTGTTGCCTCCCGGAGGGCGGCCGCAGGGTCAACCCGCCCGGCCATCGCGGGCGTCTCCGCCGACCCCATGATTTGAGGCGGCGGCGACCCTCTCCAAAGTGAGGGAGCCCTAATGAGAAAAAGGACATGAGAAGACTTGGGCAAGACGGACCAGAAGAAAATAAGACAGAATAAAAGATACTTACGGAGACCAGCGGTGGTTTCTTCACCTCCTTGCGGAAGCGGTTAGCCTTCGCGACCGCTTCTTCGCGCTGAGTCGCGGCGGCCGCTCCCCTGATTCTCTTGGCCTGGCCGCCTGGCTAACTCGGCCTGGCCCGGCGCTTCTTTGCGCCGCCTCGGCCCCAAAGGCGTGAGGAGGCTTCGCGCTGGATGGCCGGCTCTCTGCTTTGGCGGCGACTTCATCATCGAGCCAGTCTGCAAAGGTGGCCGAGGACCAAGTCGCCGGCCCCTCCCCTCTTCGGCATCGGCCTCCATTGCCGCCACGCCCAAGTCGGGTCGCCGGCGTCACTCTCCGCCTTGGTCGGGATGAAGTCGCGAGCCGGCCCCGCGGCGCCGGTCGAGGGCGGCATGAGAGGATTCTGAGTCAGAAAGGACCAAGGAAGGTAAGAGCCGGATCTGGCTAAGGAAGGAAACAGAGAAGCAAGAGACGACTTACCATCGGTGGGGGATTGGCGCGTGAGTATGGCTCCTTGCCGAAACGCCATTCCTCCGTGAGGTCGCAGTTCGCCAAGAAGTTCACCGCGTCCACCACCTCCGCTTGGGGCATGTCCTTGGAGCACAGCCGGCTGGGGTCCCGGCGGCCGCTCATCTGGCGGATCAGATGAGGGCGGCCCTGAAGAGGGAGAACTCGGCGTGCCACGAAGGCGGCCAGCAAGTCTACTCTGGTCAGCCCTCCGATCAGTATCATCACGCTGGAGTTGCTGCGGCGCGGTGCTGCGAGGGTCGGCGTCCGGCCTGAGGGACCAGCCGATGGGCCCGCCCGATTCGCCGCCCATGTAGGGTGGCAAGTTGACCCGGCTGCCGGGGCGATGTTCTTGACGTAGAAGTACGAGCGCTGCCACATCTTCACCGACTTGATGAGGGGGATGGCAGGGAAAGGATTCTCGGGCACCGGCCTCCTCTTGGCCATGAACGTGCCGCACAGAGCCGGCACGCGAGTGACGTGGGTCCCGAGCTTCGCTTGAAAGAACTCTCCCCACAGCTCGATGGTGGGGAGAACTCCGAGTAAACCTTCGCATAAGGATGCGAAGGCGGCCAACAGCACCACTGTGTTGGGGGTGAGGTGGTGCGGCTGGAGCCCGAAGAACTCCAAGAACGCGCGGAAGAAGCCGCTCGCCGGCAGCCCCAGCCAGCGTGAGGTGCGAGCGGAAGATCACCCGCCGCCTCCTCCGGCGCCGGCGTGATTTCAGCCCTCCGGTGAGTGCGGGCTCGCACTAGGTGGCTGCCGGGATGCGGCGCGTCTGCGAAGGAACTTCGATTATGTCGCCATCGATGATGGAGCCATCCCACACGCCGGAGCGCTGGTGGGAGGCGCGGGCGGCCGACGAGGGAGCTCATCTCCGCGGCGAGGAAGAAACGAGGCTCGGCGGGGTGGAGCAAGGAAGAGGATGAGGCAGGGAGCGGGGCTGAGAGAGCGCGCGTGCGTCACCGCCCCGTCCCTCCCCCCGCCTACTTATAGGCGCCTAGGCTGCGAAGCCGAGGGGGCGGGCGTGGGATTAACTGCGCCCACGTCCTCACGCCCCCACGATTTAACCCACGACGTTACTGCGCACAGTAACGGCATGGGGAGTCCAACCGCCTGCACGACCGCAGCGGATCTGCTGCGCGTCGGGGCATGGTAGTGGCGGGCCCCGCCTGACAGGCCTGTCTTGTCACGCGCGTGGGCTGGCAGACTGGCCCTGCCGCGTGGCGTCGCGTGGCGGGCCCATGACGGGCGGCTGCCGGGAAGCTTATCAAGCACGCCGCCCGGATCCCGCTGCGACCCTCGAAACCTTCGAAGAGCAAAACGGCCCCCTGCAAAGCCGGCCCCAGGCGGAGACGGCGGGCCGAGTCCAGATTCTTCCATCAAAGGGATGAAGCTGTCGAGGCTCCTCGACGGGCTGCCCTCGGCGCCTCCCCAGCTTCGGGGACTACTGTCGGAGTAATGGACTATGGGTAGGCGCACCGAGCCCTGAACCTTTCAAAACATCGGGCAGATCGCGCCTCAAGACCCCAAGACAAAGAGCCGCCTTCAGATAGTCGGCAACAGAGTCGCCGACTACTCCTCTGGGCCGAGTCCCAGAGGCCGCCTTCAGGACAAGTCGACTCCAAGCCAGCGACCTCCGGCGAGGCCGGCTACAAGGAGTCGGCCCGCGACCTCCACCACCTCACGCTTGGGCGACTATGGGGTAAAGCCGCCTCGCGGCCCATCCCCACCCAGTCCATAAAGGGCAGGTATGGCTACAGAGCGCCGTACCGACGGAGATCTCCATCCGGCGCAACCTTTGCTGCCATGTCGGCCTCGACATCGCGACCGTGGGCAGATTCTCGTACCCACGTTGCTCCTGTCTGTCACGACCGAAGACGGCAGACCGCTTTGTCGGCGGGAGTGCCGAAGACGGCGAGAGCACCCCAAGGACGGACCCGATGGAGTCGGCCGGCTCCTCCCGCGGGATCCACACGCCATTAACCAGACAAGACGGGGAATGGCAACAGTGATCGCCCGCCAGGCGGCGGCACTGTTGCCATAACCCCATGACCAAGCTCGCGTCATTAGAAGCACGCTACATGATGAATCAGCAACGGCAAGACTATCATGGCGGACAAGGGCTGTCGGCCCCATCTTTGAGTCGTCAGGCGGGCCCACTAGTCGGCGGGCCCTGTGAGTCAAGTGAGAAGACGGCGACTTAGAGACTGACGGCTTGGACCCACACCCAGCCGGATTACCATTATAACCCCGGGCGGTAGACCTATATAAACCCCCCGGGGCACCCATGCAAAGGGTTGGAAGCTAGTAGTTTTAGACACACACATAGAGGGAGAGAAGAGCAAGCCGTGCCCTTCTCCTTCCTCACCCCGAACAGCTCAAGGAGCCTCTTGTACCCACTTTGCCATAGTGATCATGCGGAGACACTGCAGAGCAGCAGTAGGCGTGTTATCTCCTCGGAGAGCCCCAAGCTGGGTAAGATTCGCCGGCGTGCATGTCTTCGCCTCATCCCGTTTCCAGGCACCAGCGACGTTCTACTCGCCCCCTCCATGATAAGCCATCCTTTGGCATATGTCGCACCCAACCCCCGACAAAAAGAGACGGGGATCCAGATCCGGATCACACCATCCTCCCTTCGCGAGCCTTCATCAGAGCGCCTTTGACAAAAAACCCATTCCACCATGGACAGTCGACGCGGCTCCTCCTCTCGCCTCCCAGCCCTCAGCTCGGAGATTGGGGGAGATGCTCAGTCCCGCACAGCGAATTAGTGGTGCCCCAAACCAAGTGATTCCTTCCCCCGGCCTTCATGGTTCCGGTGCGTTCCGGACTCGCCACTTATAAGGGCGGGAAGCAGGCGGAGAGCGTCCCCGATCCCTCTAAGGGAGAGCGGGTCTGCTTCATCTCTTACCTAATGAGAGGACTCGGATTTCCAATCCATCCGTTTCTCCGGGCTTCTAGAGTTCTCTGACCTCCGGCTGCACAACCTTACGCTGCCTCCATCTTGCATATAAGCGGGCTTTGTGGCCCTTTGCGAGCTGTTTCTGGGCGTTGAGGCCCATTTCGCTCTGTGGAAGAGATTGTTCTGCCTTGTGCCTCGTTCTCATGAAGGGTCAATATATCAAGTGGGCGGAGCCGAACTATGGCGCATCGCCGGGACGGATACTTATCCAACCCCAAAGAAGGCGCCCGGAGACCGGCCTCGGAATGGTTTTACATGGAGGACGTCCCGCTGCCAGATCCTGTTCGGATCGGCCTTCCGGAGTTTAGCAACGCTCCTCTGAAGAAGCGCCTAAGCTGGCGCCCGCGGAGCCCCCAGGGAGAAAATGACAGGGACGTCCTTTACTTGATGAGCCGAATAAGATTATTGGCTCATGCCGAGTTGACCATGATTGGAGTCATGGCAATCTGCATTATGAGGGGGGTGCAGCCGCTCCAATATAGGGGCCACCCCATGTGGGACTTCAACGGGGAGGACGACGCCACCCGCCATGGCCACAAAGGGCCGGGATCGGTCACCGAACTGGTGAAGACCTTGTCCGCCATGTACAAAGGGGAAGAGGAGGATTTTCTCTGTGTCAGTCCACTGAGCGGGTTTTCTTCGAATAATCCTCGAAGTTGGGTAAGCAAATATCTTCGTGGCCTATCCGATCCATGTTCCCGTGGTTAAATATCTCATTTCATGATTTCTACGCAGGAACTGCGCCGGGCCGTGGAGAAGATACAGCTCGCCCCACAACCCGAGGATCCGGAACGGTCCCTCGATCCGGCCTCCGAAGAGGACCCGGATATAAAGGTGGAGCTGATCGACGGGGTGTTCACCAACTTAGCATCGACAATGCTTTGGTTGCCATTACGGCCGACTACCCCGGATTATTTCCGGCCTCCCAGGTAACCGTGACCGATATCCGGATACCATGACCCACCCGTGCTTTCCTTCTAATCACCACGTATTTGATGGTGTTTCGCAGGGGGTGCCTTCGAGGCAGGAGGCCGAGCCCGCGGCGGCTAGCCAACAAGGGGCAGTACAGCCCCGCAGGCTAAAAAGAAATGCGGTCCGGATCGAAACTCCGCTGCAACGGTATAGCACATCACCGTATTCCCAGGATTGATTCCTGGAAGGCGTACTAACACTGGCGCTCTTTTCAGGAAAAAGAGCGCTCGCCGGACTGAGTCCGGAGAGGTTGCCAATCGAACCTCCGCCAGCCAGGCTCCAAAGCCGGGTCGAAGCACAAAGTGAGCACGAGGCGTCGCCGGATGCTCCTCAAGCAGAGGATGCCGACAGATTGTCCGCCACCAACTCCGAGGTGGAGAGCGCCATGAATCACAGGCGCCGCCGGACAGTTCTTCGTGACGCATGTTTCTCCCAAGAGGCCTTAAATGCCTTCAATTCGGGAGATGCGCACCTCCGTGCCGCTCAAGATGGTCTAGCCAGAGCCACGGAGCTGTATGTAAAGGACATACGGGTGAGGAAACTTGACAGTTATATATGCCAGTAGCCCCCGAGACTTAAAATAGTTAGAATAACTGATTTAAGGATCATTTGTTATGCAAGATCTTACAAAAAAGAATACCCGACTGTCTCAGGAGCTTGAAGAATGCAAGGCCCAACTTGAGGCCGCACTAGCCGCTACAGGGGGAGCCACAGAGACCCCCTCTGGTAATATATGCTTCAAAAGATAAATAGTGTGTGAAGTGCAGCGTGTATGTAAATCTGACAATAATATTGCAGATGGCGCCGGACTAGATCCGGACAAGCAACAGCTCTTGCGCTGGTTGAAGGCCGGTGAGAATGTGCTTACAAGGGTGAGGCAAGAGAAAAATAGTCTCCAAGATGCCAACACCCAGCTGGGTGAGGAACTAAAGGATGTTCGTGCCCAGCTGTCCGGCTCCGTGAAGGAGAATCGGCGGCTTTGTCGCGGCATTTACAGTAAGTGCTTGAGCGAACTTTTGAAAAAGAGTTTGGCGAGGAAGTCGATTAATAGAGTTATGTCTGTAGGTATGCTCACGGGTCGTCCTGAAGAGGAAATGCCCGGTTCTACGGGTGACCTTCTTCCCGAGCTATTTCAACTGCACGAACGAGTTCGGCAGGTGATGAAAGGCGTCGCCCAGGCCTTGTGGCCATCTATCTCCCTACCCGAAGGCCTTGGAGAGCTTGCATAGAAGCTTCAGGGAGCACGGCGGCGATATCGGCATGTCGTCAAGGCGCCAGGGAGGCCTGGGCCATGGTGAAGACACGGTACACGTAGGCGGACCCAAACCACATGGCCGAGGTCGGACCTATGGGGCCCGACGGGAAGGAGATCCCTGTGAGCTTAGTGTACGGCCAAGTAGAGTTGGCATAAAGTATTCCAGCAGATCAGAAACTAGACAGCCTATTAGACGGCATTGAAGAGGAATACAATCGATCAATTTTACTATGTAATTTAAAATGACATGTAAAATGCCTTCTAGCGGATTGTAGATCGTTTGTCGTAGCGGACCTTTTCGCTTCAACCTCGGGACCCAATAGTCCGGAGTGTGTCCGAATACCCTCGCGGTTATGTAAAAACCGGGTATGCGTGGAGACCAGCGTAGGGTTCATGAGTGCTTTATCGGACAAGTGCCCAACTAGTTATGTTATATTACATGGTTAGTAAGAAACATCTTCCAGGGAGAATAGTTCCGTTAGGGGTTCCTTTCCCTGGGAGGCATGCCCTAAAGTGCATGTCCGGACTGCGAAAAAACCAGAAAAGCATCTGGGGGCAGATAAATGAAAAATAAAAAATCATCTTTTAGTTCACCGACTGAATATTCCCTTAAGAACGCTAGCTTTCGGCTTCACCCAGTCTGAGGTACACGTCCGGCTGACCCGGCGGTAACAATCGCAGAGGTGCTCCTTTACCACCTAGCCGAACAATCGGGAACGAGGGGTAAGCACAGAGCCAGCAACCCAGCTTGGCCAAAACTTAAGTCATATCGATGCATATAATGGTGAATAAAAGGTACATGCGGAAGTGTGACACATGTGTTGGGCATAAAGCCCGTATAAATAAGCTTCTGTTAAAGAAGCCCCCAGGTATAATGAGCACGGATAGCGCGTCAAGTGTGTGCGCACAATGTGCAAACGAGCCTCTAAAGGCTTCAAGAAGAAGGAGGAGGAAGGAGAGAAATAAAAGACAGCAAAAATAGAAAATGTGGACGGAGGAAGGAGACGAACTCAGAGTCCGGCGCTTAGGCGTAGAATCTTCGTAGACGGGCTGCGTTCCATGGGTTCGGCTCGAGTCGGTTATCCGATGCGTTTCGCAGACGGTATGCTCCGCCATCGGGACCTGGTCGATGATGTAGGGACCTTCCCATTTGGGCTTGAGTTTGTCCTTTTTCTTGTCCGTCAGTCGTAGTACTAGTTCGCCAACGTTGTAAGCTTTGGCCCGTACTTCCCTGCTTTGATATCTTCGAGCCTGCTGTTGATAAAATCCGGAACAAGCTTTTGCCACGTCGCGCTCCTCCTCCAATGCGTCCAAACTGTCATGTCGATCGAGCTCGGCTTCTCTTTCGTCATACATGCGCACGCGAGGTGAGTCATGGATTATGTCGCAGGGCAAGACTGCCTCTGCGTCGTACACCATAAAAAATGGTGTGAATCCGGTAGTACGATTCAACGTGGTCCGCAGCCCCCAGAGTACGGAGTCGAGCTCCTCAACCTAGTGCGTGTTAGATTCCTTGAGGGACCGCACTAGTCTGAGTTTAATGCCGCTCATGATTAGACCGTTTGCTCGCTCGACTTGACCGTTGGTTTGAGGGTGATAGATTGAGGCGTAATCGAGCTTGATGCCCATGTTTTTGCACCATAATTTGACCTCATCGGCCGTGAAGTTGGTGCCGTTATCGATGATAATACCGTGGGGGATGCCGTAACGATTGCACTACCCCCGATATGAAGTCTATCACCGGCCCGGATTCGCCGTTTTAACAGGCTTGGCCTCTATCCATTTGGTGAATTTTTCCACCATGACCAATAGGTATTTTTGCTTGTGGGTTCCTCCTTAAGGGGTCCAACCATGTCAAGCCCCTGCACCGCATGAACGGCCGGTGATAGGTATAGTTTTGAGGCGGTGGGTGGCATGTGGCTTTAGTTAGCAAAAGGCGGCAACCGACGCATCGTTGGACTAAATCCTCAAGATCTCGCCGGGCCGTCGGCCAATAAAATCATGTACGGAAGGCCTTGCCTACAAGGGCCCAGGCTGCGGCGTGGTGCCCACCCAGTCCGGCATGAATTTCAGCCAGGAGGTTTCGCCCTTCCTCTTCGGAGATACACCTTTGAAGGACTTCTGTTATGCTTTTCTTATAGAGCTCTCCCTCATGGACTACATAGGCTTTGGATCGCCATACTATGCAGCGAGCCTCATTTTGGTCTTCGGGGAGTTCCTGCCTAGTTAGGTAGGCTAGGAATGGTTCCGTCCACGGGGCGATGACCGCCATTATTTCATGGGCGGAGGGTGTTATCTCGTTGGCAGAGCCTCCGATTGTGTCAGAGTGTTCGGTGTCAGGCAGTGCGGTTGGGTCCGGATTGTTATTTCCGGATTCCCCTTCCCATAATACGGATGGCTTGAACAGCCCTTCCAGGAAGATGTTGGGCGGGACGGCATCGCGTTTTGCGCCGATGCGTGCCAATACATCCGCCGCCTGGTTGTTATCATGGGCTATATGATGAAATTCGAGCCCTTCGAATCGTGCTGACATTTGTAGGACCGCATTGCGGTATGCAGCCATTTTCGGATCTTTGGCATCAAAGTCTCCGTTTATTTGAGATATCGCGAGGTTCGAATCCCCGCGCACCTCTAGGAATTTAATGCCCATGGAGACTGCCATCCGGAGGCCGTGCAGAAGGGCCTCGTATTCGGCTGCGTTGTTGGAGTCCATATACATTATCTGAAGGACATATTGACTGTGTCCCCGGTTGGGGACGTCAGACGACGCCAGCCCCTGTGCCGCCAACATTTTGGAGCCGTCAAAGTGCATGATCCAATTGGAGTATGCGCCGTACTCTTTAGGGAGTTCGGCTTCGGTCCATTCGTCAACGAAGTCGGCCAACACTTGCAACTTTAAGAGCTCGTTGTGGCTTATAGGTTATGTCGAATGGAAGGAGCTCTATGGCCCACTTAGCAATCCGGCCCGTCGCGTCGCGGTTGTTTATAATGTCGTTAAGAGGTACTTCGGAGGCTACCGTTATCGAACACTCTTGAAAGTAGTGTCCCAGCTTCCGGGATGCCATGAACACCGCGTATGCTATCTTTTGATAATGTGGGTACCGGGACTTGCATGGAGTTAGGATAGTGGACACATAGTAAACTGGTTTTTGAAGAGGGAACTTGTGTCCGTCCGTTTCTCGTTCGGCGACGAGCACCGCGCTGACAACTTGATGTGTTGCGGCGATATATAATAGCATTGGTTCATTTAATGCTACGCTGCCAGACCGGATTTGTTGCCAATATGGCTTTTATTTCTTCGAGTCCGTGGTATGCATCCGTCCACTCGAAGTGTTCGGTGCACCGGAGGAGGCGGTAAAGGGGTAACGCCTTTTCTACCAAACGGGAAATAAAGCGGCTTAAAGCTGCTACGCATCCAGTCAATTTTTGTATTTGTTTGAGGTCTTTTGGAATATCCAATTGTGACAGAGCTCGGATCTTGGCTGGGTTTGCTTCAATTCCTCTACCGCATAATAATGAAGCCCAAGAGCTTTTCCTACCGAACGCCAAGACGCATTTTTCCGGATTGAGCTTAATGTCATATTTTTGGAGATTGTCGAATGTGAGCCTCAAGTCGTCTACTAGAGTTTCGACATGCTTGGATTTGACGACCACGTCATCTACATATGCTTCCTTGTTTTGCCGATCTGGTTTGCGGACATATACGAATCATGCGCTGATATGTTGCGCCGGCGTTTTTGAGCCCGAAGGGCATTGTGTTGAGCAGAATGGGCCATATGGAGTGATGAATGTTGTTGCGGCTTGGTCTGGCTCCGCCATCTTGATTTGGTGGTAGCTGGAGTACGCGTCGAGGAAGCACAATGAGTCGTGTCCTGCTGTGGCGTCGATAATTTGATCAATGCGAGGGAGGGGGAAGGGATCCTTTGGGCAAGCCTTATTAAGGTCTTTGAAATCAACACATAGGCGCCAGGATTTATCCTTCTTTGGTACCATCACCAGATTTGCTAGCCAGTCCGGATGTTTTATATCTCTGATGAATCCGGCTTCCAGAAGTTTGGCTAGCTCCTCTCCCATGGCCTGTCTCTTGGGTTCGGAAAAGCGCCGAAGAGCCTGTTTGACTAGCTTGAATCCTTTTAGGGTATTTAGGCTATGCTCGGCCAGCCGACGTGGGATTCTTGGCATGTCTGAAGGGTGCCAGGCAAAAATGTCCCAGTTTTCTCTTAGAAATTCTCGTAGTGCGGCGTCTACATCAGGGTTTAATTGTGCCCTAATGGAGGCCGTCTTTGCAGGGTCCGTTGGGTGGACTTGGAATTTGACTATTTCATCCGCTGGTTTAAAAGAGGTGGACTTGGATCTTTTATCAAGTATCACATTGTCCCTGTTCACCGTGGAGTGTATCGCAGTGGGTTCTTCGGCCGCTAGGGCTTCGGATAGTGCCTCGAGGGCTAGTGCGGCTGTCTTGTTTTCGGCACGGAGTGCTATGTTCGGATCACTAGTGAGAGTGATGATTCCGTTAGGTCCGGGCATTTTAAGCTTCATGTACCCATAATGAGGTATAGCTTGAAAAATTGTGAATGCCTCTCGCCCTAATAGAGCGTGATATCCGCTGCTGAACGGGGCCACTTGAAATGTGACCTCCTCGGACCTGTAATTGTCCGGCGAGCCGAACACTACGTCCGCAGTGTGATTTTTCCTGCAGCATGCTTCCGGCTAGGGATTATTCCTCTAAAGGTTGTGCTGCTTCGCTCAATGCGGTTCCAGTCTATTTCCATTTTTCGGAGGGTTTCCTCGTAGATGAGGTTTAATCCGCTGCCGCCATCCATGAGTACTTTAGTAAGGCGAAAGCCGTCCACTATTGGACTGAGGACCAATTCGGCTGGTGCTCGGGCTGTTCGGAATTTGGGTTCGTCACTGGCATGAAAGGTAATAGCCGTGTCACTCCATGGATTTATTGTTGCTACTTGGTAGACTTCGGCAAGGTTGCGAAGTGTTCGTTTCCGCATGTTATTTGATGCGAAAGTCTCGAAGACTGTTAATACCGTACTGGTGTTGCTGGGCTGGCATTCAGAGGCTAGAAGCTCTTCGCCACTTTTGGCCACCTGCCGTAGTATCCAACATGCTCGAAGGCTATGAGTTGGAGTGGCGCCCTCTGTGCTATGAATTTTGCAGGGTCCGTTTAGCCAATCCTCCAGTACGGTTCCGTGCCCTTTAAGGGGTTTTTGTTTTTTGATGTTTACCCCAGGTGCTTGGTGATGGTGCACCCTTTTGTTTCGGACTAGGGCTGTATTCGGGGCCGGATTATCCCAAATTTTACTTTCGGTTTTCCAAGCACTCTCCATCGCACAGTACTTTTGTGCTATGGTCACCAAGTCAGCAAAGCATGTAATTTCGCGATGACTTATGGCGTTTAGGATTCCCTTGTCCATGCAATTATTGCAGAAAAGTGAGATTGCATCCTCCTCTCGGCAGTCCTTTATCCTGTCCATAACTAGGAGGAATCTGGCCCAGTAATGATGTACTGTTTCAGCGGGCTCTTGCCGAATTCGGGATAGATCGCTCATGTTTGGGTGGGCGGGTGGAACTAGATCCGGAACCCCGTCCAATTTAAGACTCGGGGCGAGAAGTTTCCGAACTTGGAAGTTTGGATTTTGAATGCTATCAGATGAATCCAACCCGCCACCGACTTTAAGTTCGTGGCTTGATCGACATCCGTCCCTCTGCGGGAATCCGGCATGGAGGGATCGGGAATCCGGATGTAGCTAGTCCTTAAGATAGAAGAAGAATCGCCGTATTGCTCCTCTACCACAGCAACATGATGGGTAGCCTGGGGAGAGTTGATCTCTCTCAGATCGGTTTTAGGCCCGATCTGGTCGTAGTCTGTGGCGACTCCCAGGGCGGCGATGCGATCCAAGAGCTCGTTGATGGAGGAGAGCTCGATCGGATCTAACTGCTCGGCAAGTTCCGAGTTAACGTGAAGATTGGTTTCGATGGCCCGAGAATTCATCGTCGGCGCGGTGGCCGAACTGGCGGTCATAAGAAAACCACCTAACCGAAGAGTCTGACCAGTGGCCAAGGCTCCTTTGACGATAGTATCGTCTTTAAAGACGGGATGAGGCATCCTTCCTGATGGCGACGGCACAGAGGAACTCTCAACGAAAGCACCAATGTCGGTGTCAAAACCGGGCGGATCTCTAGGGGTCCCGAACTGTGCGTCTAGGCGGATGGTAACAGGAGACCGAGGACACGATGTTTTTACCTGTGTTCGGGCCCTCTCGATGGAGGTAATACCCTACTCCTGCTTGATTAATATTGATGATATGGGTAGTACAAGAGTAGATCTACCACGAGATCGAGAGGCTAAACCCTAGAAGCTAGCCTATGGTATGATTGTTGTTCGTCCTACGGACTAAAACCCTTCGGTTTATATAGACACCGAATAGGGTTAGGGTTACATGAGTCGGTTACAATGGTAGGAGATCTACATATCCGTATCGCCAAGCTTGCCTTCCACGCCAAGGAAAGTCCCATCCGGACACGGGACGAAGTCTTCAATCTTGTATCTTTGTAGTCCAGGAGTCCGGCCAACGGTGATAGTTCGGCTTTCCGGACACCCCCTAATCCAGGACTCCCTCAATCTTGTTTTCTCTTCAGAAGGTACTGAGATGCCTCTTCCATTGTTGGCATCTTGGCAGGCTTCTCTGCCCTTGCCTTCTCCTTTTTAGCTTGTGCTTGCACTGAGGATGGTTCATCTTCATCCATAACCACTTGGTTGTCCTCGAAGTCTGGATAGATAAGCATGTGCTCCTTATCCAATGTGTATGTGCCTCGTGCCCATCTTGGAGTTTATCAGCCTCGGATCTATGGGGCATATCCACAACTTCTTTTCTGGTCAGCTGTCCTTTTGATAGTCTCAACTATAAGGCTCATGACCTTGAACTTCTGTGGCGCATCAAATATATGTAACAAGTTTATTGCATGGCCTCTGATCATTCTGTGATCACCAGACTTGGGCAAGAGAGTGTGCCTGAGGATCCAATTGATTGTAGGCGCACTGACAAAGAAGTGTTTCACCGATCCAAACCGGTGAGTCTCAAGATCCGCTTGAGAATCTCTTTGTACATACGTGTCATAGTGTTATGATCCATCTTTTCTTGGCATAGACATCCAAGTCATCCTCTTCCTCCTTAGGTGCATTGATCGATTGGCCCATTCCTCAACAGTTGATTGGTACCTTGTACCTTGAGACATCCATACTATCCTCGCCATCCGGATAGAAGTGGGTCAGTGGAGTAGAATTGCATTATGAGCTCCTCATTCCAATTTGTGAGCTTCGCCCAACAAAGTCTGCAACTCCACAAGCACTTGAAACTGTCATACACAGCAGGATGGTGTTCCTCATTCTCCTTTATGTAGGTCCAGTTGACCCACCTCATGTCACATACTATAGGCTTCTTGTCCAACAAGATTGTCTCATAGAAGTCTTGTTGTTCCTTTGTGTGGAACCTGTAATCAACAGCAGTCCTCCTTCTGGTGGCATATGGATCTGACTCTCTCCATAGCCTCAACCCCGAGTCTCTCCTGATCTTCATGTTCTCAGCCATAGGATGAGCATCATTGTGGTCTGGAATCTTTGGCTTCAACTTTCTCAGGATTTGCTCTTCATCTTCTTCTTCAGCAACAGTCTCAGGCACTGGGGCCTTGTTCTTCTCAGCAGCAGATATGTTCCTAGTATTCCTCTTTGGTGCAATCTTTGGTTTGGAGGCAGCTTTGGGTGCTTCTTTGGGCTTTGATGATGCAGCCCCTGACTTAATAGCATCACCCATAAGCTTCTGAGCCTTGGGTGCTTGTGCAGCAACCTCTTCTTCTTCCTCCTCTTCCATCATGGAAGGCTTTCCAATAACTCTGGCCATGGTCTTTTTGACCCTTTCCTTCCTTTTCTTCCCTTCTGCAGCAGCCTCTTTGGGTTGAGATTCCAAAGATGCTTTAGTGAAGGCTCTGGCTTTAGACATGGGTTGTCTTCCTGCTGGCCTTTTGGTCTTCAGACCTGGCTTAACTGCAGCTGAGCTATACTCCTTCTTGAGCACATTTTTCTTGGAAATGGCCTCATCCTCTACAGCCACATAGTTTTCATCCTCAGATTCTGAGGTTCTCTTCTTCCTTGTCCTGGTGGCAGCTTTGGGCAAGTTGCTTGGGGTGCTTCTGCTACCCTCATCTAAGCTGCTAGAGGGACTAGTGCCCTCACTCATCTGAATCTGCTCCTCTGACTTGTTCTGGTTGTCAATCTGATCAGACATGTTGCAAACACTGACTACAGACCCTGTGAATAGATATAGATGAGATAGAGTGGATGAGCATCACAAAATACAGAGATTTTTGCAAAAGAATGAGTCAAAAACTGTCGGCGTTCTGGGAACGGGGGTACCCAGACTTGCCTGCCTGCGGCCTGCGGTGTGGCTCAAGGGGTGGCCCAGCACGGCCCATCTTCATCAGCACAAGCTCAAGACCCTTGAGAGGGGCCAAGCCTCGCGGGGCGGGCGACAGGAAGCTTCCTCAGGCACGGCCTCGTCAGGCTGGCTCGCGAGGAGGCGGAGAGATCAAGGTGGGGTACCTCACGAGGTGCCCATGACGCAAGCCATGACGACCAAGGGCGCCAGTGGGCGCCACCAGCAGTGATGTCCTCATTTCCTCTTTGGTGCAAAGGGGGCAAGCGCAGGCGAGATCATCAAGCAAAGGCATCCGTTTTGGTGCAACAAGACCAAGACCGTCGCAACGGCAGGAAGGAAGTCATCGCGGAGCCCAAGCCGGCGTCACCACCAGAGCCTTTGGCAGGCGAGGACCAACTTTAGTCAGGATAAGTGTACTAGATGTTCCCCTTCAAAATGGCCAATTGTTGGCACCCTTCCCGCTCAATATTTGGGAAGAGGCCCAGGGCCTCTGCCTATAAATAGGACTAGCCACCCACAGGGTAGAGTGATCGGAGAGAGAGGGATCGGGGAGAGAGGCATCTTAGAGAGACCCAGACATCTCGCGTCATCTTAGCTTGATCCAATCCGATCAAGAGCCTAGCCACAAGAACACCTCACCCTCGTGAGGCTGTTCTTCCTTGTATTGTTCTTCATCAGCCCAAGAGGCAATCCACCACACCACACACTGGAGTAGGGTGTTACACCACCATGGTGGCCCGAACCAGTATAAACCTTGTGTCTCTTGTGTTGTTCTTTTGGTAGTTTAGATCCTAGCGAGGCGACGAGGTGCAGGTAGGTAGGGGATGAGATCTCCGCGTGCACCCCAGAGTTCGAACCTAAAGGGTCTGCAGGAACCCAAAATCCGACATTTGGCGCGCCAGGTAGGGGTGCACCGAAATCCGTCTTCCGCCGCCCTGTTCTTCGCCGCCCATCATCCATGTCAGACGCTCGTCGGGCTCGCGCCGAGCGCCGAGTCGCTCTCGCTACCTGCGTCGCCCAGACGGCCCCGTCGGCGGCCGCCCCGCCGTTCGCGTCGCCGCCGTCAACGCCGCCACCGGCCCGGGGAAACGAGCAGCAAGCATCGCCCCACATCCGTCCGTGAGGCGAGACGGCCGCACCGCTACTCCTTCACTCACCCCAGCTGGTTCTTCGTCTCGCGCGCTCCGTGCGCCCATGGAGGCTCGAGCTGCGCTCATTGCGGCAAACGAGCTCCTGCGCTACCGCCCTGTCGACGACGTCTACGAAGAGTGGCTCGACCGCGTCGCCGAGCTTGTCCGCGCCAGGGGCTCTCGCGCCGTCCTTCTCGCTGCACCGCACCCGCCTGGCGGGCGATGAAGCTCAGGGCGCCACCCGCCTCCCCTCAAGAAGGCGCCTTGGCCCCGAGGCGTGGCCTGGGCGGAAACCACTCCGTCCGGCACCAGTGCAGCAAGAGCAGAGTTGTCAAGAGGTCCCTCGCCCCCAAGAAGCTGCCCGAGTGCTCCCTGCACCGGCTCGTCACGACCGCGCTCCTGCTCCAGCACGCCAAGACCCCACGCTGCTCCCAGCGGCAGCGCATGGGGACCCGCAAGATCAGGCTCTTCGTCACCAAAGGCCTCCCGTGGCCACAGCAGGCTGCCGCACCTTCACCACCGAGCTGCCTTGTGTCGCGTGGCCCGCAAGTTCAAGCCAGACCTGCCTCCTCGCTACGACGACGGCCGACCCTACGGAGTTCCTTCAGCTCTGAGTTGGGCATCAAAGCCGCCAACGGGACGAGAAGGTCATGGCGAACTGGTTTCCCATGGCACTCAAGGGCGACGGGCCCACTGCTCTGAACTCGGCTCCGCACGATCTCCTCTGGGACGAGATGCGCACCCGCTTCATCGCCAACTTCCAAGGTACTCGTGACCGGCCTCCTGACGTGAGCGACATGCGCCGCATCAAGGAACAGCCAGGGAGACCCTGCAGAAGTACATCTAGCGCTTCAACAACGCACGCGTCAAGATTCCCAAGGTGACCGAGGAGGCCATCATCTCAGCCTTCTCCGACGGTGTGCGTGACGTCAAGATGAAGGAGGAGCTGGCGATGCATGAAGATCTGTGCACATCCTTGGAGCTGTTCAACTTGGCGACCAAGTGCGCCAGTGGCTGAGGAAGGACGCCTTTCCCTCCTCGAGCTGCCACCGCAGACCCGTAAGAGAAGAAGCCCAAGGCCAAGGACGTGAAGCGCTAGGGGCTGCCGTGCTCGCTGCGTAACCGCATACCAAGCGAGGCAGAGATCAGCCCGAGTCTTCCAAGGGCAGCCGGTACTGTGTGTACCACGACCTCCACACCCACAACACCAACGAATGTCAAGAGCTCCAAGCCGTGCGAGAAGGGAGAATCGGTCGACGACCTGACCACAACGACCGAGGCTACGGCCGAGGAGGAGGAAGAAACACAGGACGCTGGGAAGACCGTGGCACTCGCCAGGGGTGGCGTGACCAACCTCGCGAGGATCGCTGGCAGGATCAGCCTCGCGAGGGAGGCTGGAGGGATCAGCCTCGCGAGGATCGCCCGCAAGGAAGCATGAGCCTCCCTCCTCTGCCGCCGCAGCCAAGGACAAATGAGGACCATCATCAGGACGAGGGGGCTGGGGGCTTCCAGGAGCCATGTGCGATCGCTTGCATCCTGGACGGAGCACAAGCCCCAGCCTCTCGACGCATCTTCAAGCAGTTCGCCCGCGAAGTGAATGCAGTCCTCCCCAAGCTCGAAGCAACGCGCCCTCTCAGGTGGTCAGCATGCGCCATCACGTTCAGCTCAGCGGACCAGCTCAAGTGCGCGGCCACAGCCGGAGTCCTCCCGATGCTTTGTTCCCTAATCATCAGCAACGTGCAAGTCACCAGAACCCTCATCGATGGCGGAGCAGGGCTCAATGTCCTGTCCGTAGAGACATTCAACAATCTCCAAGTGCCTTACAATCAGCTTCAGCCAACCAAGCCTTTCTCCGGAGTCACTGATGGCTCCACAGTCCCAATTGGGCAGGTCCGCCTCCCCGTCACCTTCGGGGCGCGCGACAACTACCAAGACCGAAGCTCATCGACTTCGATGTCTCCAACATTCGCCAGCCATACAATGCCATCCTCGGGTACCCATCTCTGGCCAAGTTCATGGCCGTGACTCATCACGGCTACAACGTCCTCAAGATGCCAGGAAGCGGCGGAGTCATCACGGTGCCTTGTGAAGAAAGAGACGCAGTGTGCTCCCTGGAGCGAGCTTTTCAAGCTGCGTCACTTGAAGATCCAGATCGCAGGAGCGGGAGGCTCCCCGAGACTGCTCCCAAGAAGAAGAAGAAGACATCGCCAGGCCCGATCCCTCGGGAGGCAGGCCCCTCAGGGTCCGCGCCTGTTCAGGGGGCACCTCCTTCTGTCGCATAGGAAGGCGCGCTCGACGCCCTCCTCAAGCAAGGCTCGAGGGCTCTCTCCTGGAGGGCCACCGACCTTGCTAAGGCCACGAGGGAGGCGCTTGGGCACCACTTGGAGGCGTGTTCCAAAGCATGTTTCCCTCAGGCAGGAGCGAGGCAAGGAGGGCCAAACCCTCAGGAGTTCGTCAGCCAGATCATTCAGGAGCTGCATGAGTCAAGAGTCATGAGTGGCAGCCGCCGCTTACCCATCGCAGCTCCCCATCTAGGCAAGGATGGTGGGCTGCGCGTCTGCATCGACATACCAGGGCTCAACCGAGCCGCCTCTCAGGAGCGCTTCTGGCCCTCACGCATGGGGCGCTGCGAAGGTCCACCCCACAGCTACGTTCGCATGCCCTACGGCGTGCCGAACACGGCCGCCACGCGCCAGCGCCTCATGGGGAGCATCCTGGAGGCTCAAGAGGCCAGGCGTTCTGCATGATCTGGCGGAGATGGAGATGGTCCGCGAGGAGCCACCAGCGCCCGAGCCTCCTGGGCCTGGGGCTCGTGGAAGACCGGCTTCCGCAACCCACGACGTCGCTACTTCAGCATCCCTTCGTCTTCAACGTTATCGGTGACATCCTTCAAGTTTCATTTCACCGGGAGCGCCCCGTGGCTGCATCATTCCCAGGCCGCGTGGGTCCGTCCCTGCGGCGTGTATCCCTTTTGCTTCATGTTCCTAGCTTACCTTATCGGGGGCGCCCCTCGGGCTGCATCATCCGCAAGTCGCTCGGGCCAGGCCCAGCGACGCCTGCCTTCCCTGCACCTATTTAAATGAACTTGCTCCTTCGTGATTAACGTGTTTGACCTAGTTGCCCGCTTGACTGACACCAACCGATGGAGTTGCTCCCCAACGGCACGACGCTTGCGCATGGGTCCGTCCCTGCAACGCCGACAAACCTGAATGGCTGAGCTCTGGCCGCGGTAGCCCCGCACAGCGCCACCTCGTCAGGCCTTCAGTGCCTCGTCACCCCTCCAAAGAAACCAACGGATGACCGTCGCTTGTCATAGCGGACTCTTGTTCTTCTTGTGGTAAGCCTGCAGGATCCCTTCAAGGAGCAGCGCCAAGCGAGGCCCTCATGGTGTCTTCTTCACTCTCGTCCGCGCGAACCTCTTGCACGTTAAAGGGGGGTACCTGAGCATCGCGACTCATGGGCTCTTACTGGCTCTCCAGCCCTCACCCTCTGGCCTTGACCACGGCATCACGACCTGGCATACCAGCGACGGCTGAGACCCGCTCGAGGGCCGGGACCCGAGGACGTAGAGTAGAAAGGAGAGCAAAGGCAAGAGGGAAGAGGCACGCGGGGACCTCGCCGGTCAACCCCTCGCCTGCCGATGCGCGGACCTAACGTCGCACTAGGAAGCGGTTCCTGACTCCCGAGATAAGTCACCCTCCGGAAGCACTGGCTATTGCAGCGCCGACCTCGCACCTAATGCAATCCCGTGTTAGCAACGTCGCGCTCCTTTCTCACTGAACGATGGCTGCTTGAGCGCTAAAGGGGACCTCCTGAGCATCGCGACTCAAGGGCTCTTACTGGACCCCGGGCCGCTCACCTCTGGCCTTGACCACGGCATTGCGACTGGCATACCAAAGGTGGCTGAAGCCTGCCTTGGGACCGGGACCTATCGGTGCAGAGCACCAAGCCCTCGTGAGGTTCGAAAGGAAGAACTAAGCTAAGACGGAATGAGCATCTCGCACTACTTCACGGCAAGGATTACATTAACAAACAGAACCACTGACACCTTACAAGCCCCCATGGGGCGCGCTTTTCGATTCCTCGCAGGGAACAGAGGGAGCAGATCCTAAAGAACGCTAACTACACGCGCCTCCGCGAGAGACGCCATCATCAACAGTGGGCCGTCAGGCACCGGCGCCAACCTCATCCAGATCAGAGGCGGCGGCGGCTTGATGAGCCCGCCCTGCTCCAAGAGCGACGCAGGCTCGGGGGCTCGTAGCTGTCGTCGCTCGTCTCCGGAATCGCGAAGAGCTCGACGGAGTCGCTGGACCCTCCGACGCCTACGCCGCCTGAGGAGCTGCTGGGGGAGCGATCGGCGAGCTCGGGTCTCGCCAAGGCAGGCCCGACAACCTCTCTCGTGGCAGCACTCCACCAAGGCGTCCTTCCGTCGAAGACCTTGAAGAGCATCATGGAAGCGCCGTCGTACTCTGTGGATCGCGAGGGCGCCTCATCCTGCAGACTGGGCGATCTCGCCCCAGCCTCGAAGTCATGAAGACCTTGCCCGAGCAACGACGCGACCTCCGCTTCGGTCGCGAGGGTGCTGCAGCCGGTGTCTGCAACCAGAGCTCCAAATATCCCTCAAGGCATCACGAAGGCGAAGGAGGGAGGAAGGCGGATCCAAGACCGAGGAGGCATGGCAGCGTGAGCACAAACTCTGGAGGAGCCCTCGGCATGGACTCCGGGAGGGACAACGCCAAGACCGCCGTGACCCGCCGACGCCGACGGCGGCGTCGTCCATGGCGCTCGACGTCAACTCCTTCAGGGCCCTCAAAGTGGGCGTACAAGGGCAGCGGGAACCCTGGCGGCGGCCACTCGCACCAAGGCCTCGACGCCTCCTTCCGGGCGCCCTCATCTCGACGGCATAGGGCTAGCCGTTTCTTCGGCGGAAGCGGGTCGGGACCCTCTCGGGGAGCCTTTCCCTTCTCTTCCACGGAGAACCGGCGGATCGGAGCCATTGCCGCGAAGTGGAGCAAGGACGGAGAAGAAGGAGAAGCAAGAAGAGATGGACTGGAAGGGCGCGCTGCGTGCATTTCTATAGCCGGGAAGGCCAACCGCCGCCTCCACGATCACAGTAATCAGACCCGCTTTGCATGCGTGGACTTGTCAATTCGCGATTGCCGAGGCGTCATGGGGAAGCAGGACGCCCACGCCCAATCAATCGCCATGCGGGCGCCCAAGGCCGCAGGCTGTTAGGGCCCAGCGCTGCAAGACTTGCCCCTTCGCTTTCTCGTCAGCCAAGTCCAGCGCCGCTTTGGGCACTGGGGCTACTGTCATGCTCGAACGGGGTACCTAGACTTGCCTGCCTGCGGCCTGCGGCGTGGCTCAAGGGGTGGCCTAGCACGGCCCATCTTCATCAGCACAATCACAAGACCCTCGCGAGGGTCCAAGCCTCGTGGGGCGGGCGACAGGAAGCTTCCTCAGGCACGGCCTCGTCAGGATGGCTCGCGAGGAGGCGGAGAGATCAAGGCGGGGTACCTCATGAGGTGCCCATGACGCAAGTCATGACGACCAAGGGCGCCAGGCGGGCGCCAGGCCGCGCAGTGTCCTCATTTCCTCTTTGGTGCAAAGGGGGCAAGCGCAGGCGAGAGCATCAAGCAAAGGCATCCGTTTTGGTGCAACAAGACCAAGACCATCGCAACGGCAGGAAGGAAGTCATCGTGGAGCCCAAGCCAGCGTCACCACCAGAGCCTTTGACAGGCGAGGACCAACTTTAGTCAGGATAAGTGTACTAGATGTTCCCCTTCAAAATGGCCAATTGTTGGCGCCCTTCCCGCTCAATATTTGGGAAGAGGCCCAGGGCCTCTGCCTATAAATAGGACTAGCCACCCACAGAGTAGAGTGATCGGAGAGAGAGGGATCGGGGAGAGAGGCATCTTAGAGAGACCCAGACATCTCGCCTCATCTTAGCTTGATCCAATCCGATCGAGAGCCTAGCCACAAGAACACCTCACCCTCGCGAGGCTGTTCTTCCTTGTATTGTTCTTCATCAGCCCAAGAGGCAATCCACCACACCACACACTTTGGAGTAGGGTGTTACACCACCATGGTGGCCCGAACCAAAGATAAACCTTGTGTCTCTTGTGTTGTTCTTTTGGTAGTTTAGATCCTAGCGAGGCGACGAGGTGCAGGTAGGTAGGGGGTGAGATCTCCGCGTGCACCCCAGAGTTCGAACCTAAAGGGTCTGCCGGAACCCGAAATCCGACAAAAACTTAGTTTTAGTTTTCCACAGAAAGCATTTTGGATCAACCGATTTGCAAACTTGGTGATAGCGAAGCAGCTTTTGGAACCTAAACTAGTGAACTCGGTTAGACTGAGTCACAGTTCGGTAGCACCGAGACTGCTAGGGTTTCACAAAGTCCTGAACTCGGTCACACCGATTTGAAATTCTTGTTCAGATCGAGAACCACATGTGCAATGGCCTTAGCCGAATCGGTGGAACCGAGTTCTGCAACTCGGTGGGTCCGAGATGGTTTCAGCGAAAACCTAACCCTAAATTTTCAATTCATCTCTAATCTACGGAGTGTTTTGACTGGATGGAGTCGTTTCAATTGTGGCAAGAATCATGATGAACACAATGTGCTAGGAATCGGACGGGGATAGCACTGTGATCGAGTCCATACCCTAGATCGGCAATGAACTCGCTACAGCGGCAATGGCGGGGTTGAATTCCGTTGACGGCAGCGGAGACCAGCGACAGGAGGCGGCTGGCGACAAGGAGGACGATCCAGAGACCCTGGAGGCAGAGCGAGCTATGCGCGGGCGAAGGGGTTTGGGTAGACTTTCCAAATTTTTGCCCGTGAGTATATATAGCCCGACCCTGTCGGTGTGACCGAGTGGAACAACTCGGTGGCACCGAGATGCATAACTGTTGATAGTTACAGCAACTCGGTGTGACCGAAAAGTTCAAATCGGTTGCACCGAGATTGAAAACCTAGATCGACTTAGTGATCTCGGTATGACCGAAATGGAGGAATCGGTCAGACCGAAACGCACAAAGAAGTTTTGGAAGTTTAAGTCTATGACGAATTGAGGACTCTGAGTGCTCCTCACACAGAGTGGTTCGAATCTGACTTGATCAAATTTTGTGATGTAGCATGAATAGAGTTTGAGACGAGAAGAGCATAGATAGCTAGAGAAGGTTCTCAGGCATTCTTGTCCATCCACTTGGCCAAAGAAAAAGAAACCAATCAATCAAAACCACAAGTGGATGCCCTCGAATGAGTAAAATATGCAACCAACATGCTCACACAATAAAATGACAAATGAAATATGTGACAAAGCATGCACAAACAATTCTAGCATCTATCAAACAATTGGCGATGAGTAGGTCATCTATATATGAGTATATTGACTTAGGAGTCAAATGAGAACATTTGGTCATAGGTCATACTCATCGTTTAAGCTCAAGTGGGGTTACCACTTTTACATAATGCATTGTTGTGTTCACACCATTAGAGTTGCTTTAGCTCAATTCTTTAGAGTAAAGCTCCCCCTAGATGTGAGATCCCCCCTTAGAGGGATGAACTAACCTTGGGTTTTGTATATGATGACTTCATGTAGGTGTTGAAGATGTGGATGCTCAATGTTGATGAAGATCATTTGGAGCAATCCTTTTGGAGTGAGTTGCACTTTCAATACCTACACGGGTTAGTCCCACAAGGAACAAACAAGGATATCCATAGACATAGAGTGATGCACACATAAGATGATGTCTATGAAAGCATTAGGTTACCTTGTCCCTTGTCTTATCAACAAGAGGGTTTGTGACTCCTTGAACTAGTGCAAGATGTGGAAGTTGATTGCACTTGTTGTTGCCTGATGACCCACAAGTATAGGGGATCTATCGTAGTCCTTTCGATAAGTAAGAGTGTCGAACCCAACGAGGAGCAGAAGGAAATGATAAGCGGTTTTCAGCAAGGTATTCTCTTGCAAATCTTGAAATAAGTGGTAACAGAGATAGTTTTGTGATAAGATAAATTGTAACGAGCAACAAGTAACAAGAGTAAATAAAGTGCAGCAAGGTGGTCCAATCCTTTTTGTAGCAAAGAACAAGCCGGAACAAACTCTTATAATAGGAAAAGCGCTCCCGAGGACACATGGGAATATCGTCAAGCTAATTTTCATCACGCTCATATGATTCGCGTTCGGTACTTTGATAATTTGATATGTGGGTGGACTGGTGCTTGGGTGCTGTTCTTACTTGAACAAGCATCCCACTTATGATTAACCTCTATTGCAAGCATCCGCAACTACAACAAAAGTATTAAGGTAAACCTAACCATAGCATGAAACATATGGATCCAAATCAGCCCCTTACGAAGCAACGCATAAACTAGGGTTTAAGCTTCTGTCACTCTAGCAAACCATCATCTACTTATTACTTCCCAATGCATTCCTCTAGGCCCAAATAATGCTGAAGTGTTATGTAGTCGACGTTCACATAACACCACTAGAGGCTAGACAACATACATCTCATCAAAATATCGAACGAATACTAAATTCACATGACTACTAATAGCAAGACTTCTCCCGTGTCCTCAGGAACAAACGTAATTACTCACAAAGCATATTCATGTTCATAATTAGAGGGGTAATAATATGCATAAAGGATCTGAACATATGATCTTCCACCAAGTAAACCAACTAGCATCAACTACAAGGAGTAATCAACACTACTAGCAACCTACTAGCACCAACCCCGGACTTGGAGACAAGAATTGGATACAAGAGATGAACTAGGGTTTGGAGATGAGATGGTGCTGGTGAAGATGTTGATGGAGATTGCCCTCTCCCGATGAGAGGAGCGTTGGTGATGATGATGGCGATGATTTCCCCCTCCCGGAGGGAAGTATCCCCGGCAGAACAGCTCCGCCAAAGCCCTAGATTGGTTCCGCCAAGGTTCCGCCTCGTGGCGTGAGTCTCGTCGAAAGGTTGCTTCTGATTTTTTCTCATCGAAAGACTTCATATAGGAGAAGATGGGCATCGAGAGCCACCAGGGGCCCACGAGGTAGGGGGCGCGCTGGGGGGCGCCCACCCTCGTGAGTGGTGGTGTGGGCCCCGGCCTTCATCTTTGGCGACGATTTTTCTTTATTTATTTTAAGATATTCCGTGGAGTTTCAGGACTTTTGGAGTTGCATGTAATAGGTCTCCAATATTTGCTCCTTTTCCACCTGAATTCCAAATTACAAGATTCCCTCTTCATGGTAAACCTTGTAAAAATAAGAGAGAATAGCCATAAGTATTGTGACATAACGTGAAATAACAGCCTATAATGCGATAAATATTAATATAAAAGCATGATGCAAAATGGATGTATCAACTCCCCCAAGCTTAGACCTCGCTTGTCCTCAAGCGAAAAGCCGATAACAATAAATATGTCCTCATGTTTAGAGGTAGAGGCGTCGATAAAAATAAAATACGGACATGAAGGCATCATGATTATTCTCATAACAGCAACATATATAGATTTTGTCATATGATTACTTATGTTCAAGTGATGATCTTTTCACAATGCAAAAGTATGAATCGAAACCTTATTGGGCACCAACAAATTATAACCTCAGTCATTGAAGCAATTGCAATTTATCATAACATCGGAAAGAGTCTATGTCAGAGCTCAAAAGCAAGTCCACATACTCAACTATCACTTAGTCCTTCATAATTGCTAGCAGTCACGCAATACTTGTGGTTACGGAGTTTTAATCGGACATAGAGAAAGATAGGGGCTTATAGTTTTGCCCCACAACCTTTACCTCAAGGGTAATGTCAGCGACAACAATTCATGCTCCCCTACATCCAATTAGGTATATATATATATATATATATATATATATATATATATATATATATATATATATATCATGTTCTTTCCAATATGCTAGGCTTGCCAAAGGATAAAATGAAAAAAGAAAGGTGAAGATCACCGTGACTTTTGCATAAGGTAGAAGATAATAATAAAAGATAGGCCCTTCGCAGAGGGAAGCAGAGGTTGCCATACGCTTTTATGGTTGGATGCACAAAATCTTAATGCAAAAGAACGTCACTTTATATTGCCCCTTGTATGTGGAACTTTATTATGCAGTCCGTCGCTTTTATTACTTCCACAACAAGTTCGTACAAAGCTTATTTCTCTGCACTAATAAGTCATGCATATTTAGAGGGCAATTTTTATTGCTTGCACCGATGACAACTTACTTGAAGGATCTTACTCTCCATAGGTAGATATGGTAGACTCTCATGGCTAAACTGTCTTAAGGGTATTTGGAAGCACAAGTAGTATCTCTACTTGGTGCTGAGAATTTGGCTAGCATGAGGGGGAAAGGCAAGCTCAACATGTTAGAGGATCCATGACAACATACTTTATCTCAGATACAAGAAAACATAACTCATTATGTTGTCTTCCTTGTCCAACATCAACTCTTTAGCATGTCATATTTTAATGAGTGCTCCCAATCATAAAAGATGTCAATGATAATATATCTATATATGAAACCTCTCTCTCCTTATTACTTCCTATTAATTGCAACAATGACCAAAGCTATATTTGCCAACTCCCAACAACTTTTAATCATCATACTCTTTCTATGTGAAGTCATTACTATCAATAAGATTAATATGAGCTCTTTGTTTCTTTTTATTCTTTTTCTTTTATTCACCCAAGATCATGGCAAAATAATCAAGCCCTTGAATCAACACTAATCTTTATTATATATATAGCTCACGGACTCGATTACATAGAGGGATCATAAAGCAAAACTCAAAACTAGATCATGCCATAACCTTTATTCTACTAAATCGAGATACTACTAATAGGATCAAACTAAGAAAAACGGTAAAGATAGGAGTTGTGATGGTGATACGATACCGGGGCACCTCCCCCAAGCTTGGCAGTTGCCAAGGGGAGTGCCCATACCCATGTGATTATGTCTCCTTCTTTGTTGTTGGTGTAATATTCTTGGCGATGATTCCCCTCAAGATACGGTTCTCCTCCTTGAGCTTATTGACTTGCTGCTTGAGGTCCATCATTTCCTTGCGAAGCTTTCCTGTAACGGCTAAAGCTCCTTGCACCCAAGGGTGTTGCATAGCTGCAGGAGAACAAGAGACACTCCTCCTCATATTTTCATAAGAAAGAAATCTAACATTGGAAGGGATAACCGAGTTTGGAATAGCTTAGCTCTGTAGTTCCCCCATCGTAAACCCAGCTCGGAGGTGAGAGGTTACTTCTTGATCCTCCATCGCATCTACACTCATCAAGACGGCCACCATCACTTCCTCCGTTGCTGGCCCAAAGTGGTCAAGATCGCTAGGTGCCCTTGGTTCCGGTGCCGGATTAGATACCCGGCTCTCCCCGACCAACTCTTGAGAAGACATCTTGCTCTAATCTGCAGCAGCAACAGCTCAAAACAAAAACAGGGGATAATTGCGTGATACGAGAGTCAAAACCTTCGGGAGAATATATAATGAATTTTTACCGACCAAAATACGTATCGTGCAAGAAAACGGAGTCCGGAGTGCACACGAGGTGCTCACGAGGTAGGGGGGCGCGCCCAGGGGGGTAGGGCGCGCTCTCCACCCTCGTGAAGGCCTCGTGTCCTTCCCGGACTGCCACTTATTTTTCTATTTTTCTAAATATTCCAAAACGGAGAAATATTGCCTTAAAAATTGTTTTGGAGTCGGTTTACTTTATCGTACCACATACCTATTCCTTTTCGAGTCTCAAACGGTCCGGAAAGTGTCCCTTATGTATTCCTCCGGCTTACGGTTTCAATAATATTGGTTTCAACATTTATGGGATTACCTGAGATATAATGTTTGATTCTTTGACCGCTTACCACCTTCGGATTTGTGCCTTCGGGTTGTTGATTTTTATGGCACCGAACGATAGACCTCCTCGATAACGTAGGGACCTTCCCATTTAGAGAGAAGTTTTCTGCAAAAAATCTTAAACGAGAGTTGTATAGCAATACATAATCACCTACATTAAACTCACGCTTTTGTATCCTTTTTCATGCCATCTTTTAACTTTTTCTTTAAACAACTTGGCATTTTCATAAGCTTGGGTTCTCCATTCATCAAGTGAGCTAATATCAAATAACCTCTTCTCACCGGCAAGTTTGAAATCCTAGTTGAGCTCTTTAATAGCCCAATATGCCTTATGTTCTAGTTCGAGAGGTAAGTGACATGCTTTTCCATAAACCATTTCATACGGAGACATACCCATAGGATTTTTATATGCAGTTCTATAGGCCCATAATGCATCATCAAGTTTCTTGGACCAATTCTTTCTAGACCTATTAACAGTCTTTTGCAAAATTCATTTGAGCTCTCTATTGTTCAATTCTACTTGACCACTAGACTGTGGGTGATATGGAGATGCAATTCTATGATTAACATCATATTTAGCAAGCATTTTACTTAAAAGCACCATGAATAAAGTGTGAACCACCATCAGTCATTAAATATCTAGGGACTCCAAACCTCAGAAAAATAACTTCCTTAAGCATTTTTATAGAGATGTTATGATCAGCACTACTAGTTGGAATAGCTTCTACCCACTGAGTAACTTAATCAACAGCAACCAAAATATGTGTATATCCATTAGAGGTAGGAAAAGGTCCCATATAATCAAAGCGCCAAACATCAAATGGTTCAATAACAAGTGAATAATTCATAGGCATTTCTTGACATCTACTAATATTACCAATTCTTTGACATTCATCACAAGACAAAACAAACTTACGGGCATCCTTGAAGAGAGTAGGCCAATAAAAACCGGATTGCAATACCTTATGTGCAGTTCTATCTCCAGCGTTGTGTCCTCCATAAGCTTCGGAGTGACACTTATGTAGGATCTGCATTCTGTTCATGCTCGGGCACACAACATCTAATAACACCATCTACTCCTTCTTTATAAAGATGTGGGTCATCCCAAAAGTAATGTCGCAAATCATAAAAGAACTTTTTCTTTTGTTGGTATGTGAAGCTAGGTGGTATAAATTTAGCAACAATATAATTAGCATAATCAGCATACCGTGGAGTGCTACGAGAAGTGCTTATGACATTTAATTGTTCATCCGGAAAGCTATCATCAATAGGTAGTGGGTCATCAAGAACATTCTCTAACCTAGACAAGTTATCTGCAACGAGGTTCACAGCTCCTTTTCTATCAACAATATGCAAATCAAATTCTTGCAGCAAGAGAACCCATCTAATAAGTCTAGGTTTAGCATCTTTATTTTCCATAAGATATTTAATAGCAGCATGATCAGTGTGAATAGTTACTTTAGAATCAACTATATAGGGTCTGAATTTATCACAAGCAAACACAACTGCTAAAAATTCCTTTTCGATAGTAGCATAATTTCTTTGAGCATTGTCTAGAGTCTTACTAGCATAATGGATAACATTTAATTTCTTATCAACTATTTACCCTAGAACAGCACCTACAGCATAATCACTAGCATCACACATAATTTCAAAGGGTAAATTTCAATCAGGTGGCTGAACAACAAGTGCAGAGACTAATGCTTTCTTAAGTAGTTCAAATGCTTCTACACAATCATCATCAAAGACAAATGGTACATATTTTTGTAACAAATTAGCCGGAGGCTGAGAATTTTTAGATAAGTCCTTAATGAACCTCCTATAAAATCCGGCATGACCAAGGAAACTTCTTATACCTTTGATGTCCTTGGGACATGGCATCTTTTCAATAGCATCAACTTTGGCTTTATCAACTTCAATACCTCTTTCAGAAACTTTGTGCCCCAAGACAATACCTCCATTAACCATAAAGTGGCACTATTCCCAATTCAAGACAAGATTAGTTTTTTTCACATCTCTACAAAACTCGATCAAGATTGCTCAAGCAATCATCAAAAGAGGAACCATAGACGGAAAAGTCGTCCATGAAAACCTCACAAATCTTTTCACAAAAATCAGAGAATATAGCCATCATGCATCTTTGAAAGGTAGCAGGTGCATTACATAAACCAAAAGGCATACGCCTATAAGCAAAAGTACCAAAAGGTCATGTAAAAGTAGTCTTTGATTGATCTTTAGTCCACACGGTATTTGAGAGAAACCGTAATAACAATCTAGAAAGCAATAATGTGTATGTTTGCATAATCTTTCTAGCATTTGATCAATAAAAAGTAAGGGTAATGATCTTTCTTAGTAGCTTTATTTAATTTATGGAAATCAATTACCATCCTATAACCTATGATAATTCTTTATGGGATCAATTCATCTTTATCATTAGGGACAACAGTAATACCTCCCTTCTTAGGGACACAATGGATAGGACTTACCCACCGACTATCAAAGAACGGGATAAATTATACTTGCCTCCAGAAGCTTGAGTATTTCTTTTCTTACCACTTCTTTCATTTTAGGATTCAAACATCGTTGAGGATCACGAACTGGTTTGGCATCCGCTTCCAAATTTATTTTATGTTGGCATAGAGTGGGACTAATGCCCTTAAGATCATCAAGAGTATATCCAATAGCGTACGGTGCTTCTTCGTAGTTTTCAATAATCTTTCTTCTTCATGCTCTGAAAGGTTAGCACTAATAATAACAGGATATATTTTCTTTTCATCAAGATAAGCATACTTAAGATTATCAGGTAACGGTTTAAGCTCAAACACGGGATCACCCTTGGGTGGAGGAGGATCCCCTAGGATTTCAATAGGCAAATTGTGTTGCAGAATAGGTTCATGTTTAAAGAATACTTCATCTATTTCCCTTCTTTCATTCCTGAACATATCATTTTTATGGTCTAGCAAATAGTGTTCTAAGGGATCACTAGGAGGTACGGCAATAGAAGCAAGACCAATAATTTCATCCTTACTAGGCAATTCTTCCTCACGATGTTGTTTACTAAATTTAGAGAAATTAAACTCATGAACCATATCATCCAAGCCAATAGTAACAACATTCTTTTCACAGTCTATCTTAGCATTAACAGTATTCAAGAAGGGTCTACCAAATATAATGGGGCAAAAGCTATCTTGTGGAGAACCAAGAACAAGAAAATCAGCAGGATATTTAGTTTCCCCACACAAGACTTCAACATCTCTAACAATTCCTTTGGTGAAATAGTATCTCTATTGGCAAGCTTAATTGTGACATCAATTTCTTCTAACTCAATAGGTGCAATATCATGCATAATTTCTTTGTATAAGTCAATGGGTATTGCACTAGCACTAGCGCCCATATCAAATAAGCCATAATAACAATGATCTCCTATTTTAACAAAAATAACAGGCACGCCTGCCACAGGTCTATGTTTATATTTAGCACAAGGTTTAGCAATTCTAGCAGTTTCACCACAGAATTGAATAACATGCCCATCGATATTATCAGACAAGAGATCTTTAACAATAGCAATATTAGGTTCTACTTTGACTTGCTCAGGAGGTGTATAAGTTCTAATATTGCTTTTACGAACAGCGTTGAAGCTTTAGCATGATCCTTTACTCTAACAGGGAAAGGTGGTTTCTCAACATAAGAGGTAGGAACAATGGGATCATTATAAGTGACAGACTTTTCTTCAACTTTAATAGGTGCAGCTACTTTTACTTCTATGGGAGGATGATATTTAAACCACTTCTCCTTGGGGAGATCAACATAAGTAGCAAAAGATTCACAAAAAGAAGCTACTATCTCAGAGTCAAGTCCATATTTAGTGCTAAACTTACGGAAAATATCGGTATCCATAAAAGATTTAACACAATCAAACTTAGGCGTCATACGACTCCTTACCTTCATCGAGGTCCCAATCTTCAGACTTCATGCTTAATTCTATCCAATAAGTTCCATTTAAATTCAATAGTCTTCATCATAAAAGAGCCAAAGACAAGAAGTATCGAGCATGGTGCGATTGTTATCGTAAAGCCGAGCATAAAAATTTCAAGAATTGTCACTTTTGAGAGCTCATGATTGGGGCATGAATATAACATTGATTTAAGCCTCCCCCAAGCTTGAGCGATGCTTTCTCCTCCGCGAGGCCAAAAATTATATATATAATTGCGATCATGATGAACAAGATGCATAGGGTAATACTTTTGATGAAATTCCAATTTCAATCTTTTATAGTTCCATTATCTCGTATCATCACATAGCCTATACCATGTCAATGTGTCTTCCTTCAAAGATAAAGGGAAGACCTTCTTATTAACAACATCATCGGGTATACCTGCAAGCTTAAATAATCCAAAAACTTCATCCACATAGAGTAGATGTTCATCAGGATGCTTTGTTCCATCTCCTGTAAAAGTATCACCAGCAGTTTTTCCATCATACCAAGGAACTTCAAAAGGAGTTTCATTTTCAATAGGTTCAGTAGGTTGAGGAGCAACTCTTTGTTCTCATCGGACGGGTGAAGATACCCTAACAAGCCCCTCAGAGAATTACTTTCCATAGTAACAAGTGATGTAAAATTTCAGCACACTATATAAATTTTTCCTTACCAAATTCCACTTACCAAAGGCGCTTACACTGCAAGAACGGCGCCACAAAAGAGTCTTGATGACCCACAAGTATAGGGGATCTATCGTAGTCCTTTCGATAAGTAAGATTGTCGAACCCAACGAGGAGGAGAAGGAAATGATAAGCGGTTTTCAGCAAGGTATTCTCTGGAAGTACTGAAATAAGTGGTAACAGATAGTTTTGTGATATGATAAATTGTAACGAGCAACAAGTAACAAGAGTAAATAAAGTGCAGCAAGGTGGCCCAATCCTTTTGGTAGCAAAGGACAAGCCGGAACAAACTCTTATAATAGGAAAAGCGCTCCCGAGGACACATGGGAATATCGTCAAGCTAGTTTTCATCACGTTCATATGATTCGCGTTTCGTACTTTGATAATTTGATATGTGGGTGGACCGTGCTTGGGTGCTGTTCTTACTTGAACAATCATCCCACTTATTATTAACCTCTATTGCAAGCATCCGCAACTACAACAAAAGTATTAAGGTAAACCTAACCATAGCACGAAACATATGGATCCAAATCAGCCCTTACGAAGCAACGCATAAACTAGGGTTTAAGCTTCTGTCACTCTAGCAACCCATCATCTACTTATTACTTCCCAATACCTTCCTCTAGGCCCAAATAATGGTGAAGTGTTATGTAGTCGATGTTCACATAACACCACTAGAGGCTAGACAACATACATCTCATCAAAATATCGAACGAATACCAAATTCACATGACTACTAATAGCAAGACTTCTCCCGTGTCCTCAGGAACAAACGTAACTACTCACAAAGCATATTCATGTTCATAATCAGAGGGGTAATAATATGCATAAAGGATCTGAACATATTATCTTCCATCAAGTAAACTAACTAGCATCAACTACAAGGAGTAATCAACACTGCTAGCAACCTACTAGCACCAATCCCGGACTTGGAGACAAGAATTGGATACAAGAGATGAACTAGGGTTTGGAGATGAGATGGTGCTGGTGAAGATGTTGATGGAGATTGCCCTCTCTCGATGAGAGGAGCGTTGGTGATGATGATGGTGATGATTTCCCTCCTGAGGGAAGTATCCCCAAGATAACAGCCTCACGGAGCCCTAGATTGGTTCCGCCAAGGTTCCGCCTCGTGGCAGCTGGAGTCTCCCCCGAAAGGTTGCTTCTTATTTTTTTTCTCATTGAAAGACTTCATATAGGAGAAGATGGGCATCGAAGAGCCACCAGGGGGCCCACGAGGTAGGGGGGCGCGCCCACCCTCGTGAGCAGGGTGTGGGCCCCCTGGCCTTCATCTTTGGCGATGAGTATTCTTTATTTATTTTAAGATATTCCGTGGAGTTTCAGGACTTTTGGAGTTGCAGAATAGGTCTCCAATATTTTCTCCTTTTCGGCCAGAATTCCATTTGTCGGCATTCCCCTCTTCATGGTAAACCTTGTAAAATAAGAGAGAATAGCCATAAGTATTGTGACATAACGTGAAATAACAGCCCATAATGCGATAAATATCGATATAAAAGCATGATGCAAAATGGACGTATCAACTCCCCCAAGCTTAGACCTCGTTGTTCCTCAAGAGAAAAGCCGATAACAATAAATATGTCCTCATGTTTAGAGGTAGAGGCGTCGATAAAAAAATAAAATACGGACATGAAGGCATCATGATTATTCTCATAACAGCAACATATATAGATTTTGTAATATGATTACTTATGTTCAAGTGATGATCTTTTCACAATGCAAAGGTATGAATCAGAAACCTTATTGGGCACCAACAAATTATAACCTCAGTCATTGAAGCAATTACAATTTATCATAACATCGGAAAGAGTCTATGTCAGAGCTTAAAAGCAAGTCCACATACTCAACTATCACTTAGTCCTTCATAATTGCTAACACTCACGCAATACTTGTGGTTATGGAGTTTTAATTTATTACGAGAAAGATAGGGGCTTATAGTTTTGCCCCACAACCTTTTACCTCAAGGGTAATGTCAACAATAATAATTCATGCTCCCCTACATCCAATTAGATATGTATATCATGTTCTTTCCAACATGCTGGGCTTGCCAAAGGATAAAATGAAAATGGAAAGGTGAAGATCACCGTGACTCTTGCATAAGGTAGAGGATAATAATAAAAGATAGGCCCTTCGCAGAGGAAAGCAGAGGTTGCCATGCGCTTTTATGGTTGGATGCACAAAATCTTAATGCAAAAGAACGTCACTTTATATTGCCCCTTGTATGTGGAACTTTATTATGCAGTCCGTCGCTTTTATTACTTCCACAACAAGTTTGTACAAAGCTTATTTTCTCTGCACTAATAAGTCATGCATATTTAGAGAGCAATTTTTATTGCTTGCACCGATGACAACTTACTTGAAGGATCTTACTCAATCCATAGGTAGATATGGTGGACTCTCATGGCTAAACTGGTTTAAGGGTATTTGGAAGCACAAGTAGTATCTCTACTTGGTGCTGAGAATTTGGCTAGCATGAGGGGGAAAGGCAAGCTCAGCATGTTAGAGGATCCATGACAACATACTTTATCTCAAATATAAGAAAACATAACTCATTATGTTGTCTTCCTTGTCCAACATCAACTCTTTAGCATGTTGTATTTTAATGAGTGCTCCCAATCATAAAAGATGTCAATGATAATATATCTATATGTGAAACCTCTCTTTCCTTATTACTTCCTATTAATTGGAACGATGACCCAAGCTATATTTTCCAACTCCCAACAACTTTTAATCATCGTACTCTTTCTATGTGAAGTCATTACTCTCAATAAGATCAATATGAACTCTTTGTTTCTTTTTATTCTTTTTCTTCTTTCTGTTCTTTTATTCACCCAAGATCATGGCAAAACAATCAAGCCCTTGACTCAACACTAAACTTTACTATATATATAGCTCACAGACTCGATTACATAGAGGGATCATAAAGCAAATCTCAAAACTAGATCATGCCATAAACTTTATTCTACTAGATCAAGATACTACTAATAGGATCGAACTAAGAAAAATGGTAAAGATAGGAGTTGTGATGGTGATACAATACCGGGGAACCTCCCCCAAGCTTGGCAGATGCCAAGGGGAGTGCCCATACCCATGTGATTATGTCTCCTTCTTTGTCGGTGAAGGTGGAGGTGATGGATAGTCGCACATCGAGCGTAAGAGGTCCTCCAACTTGCGTATAATGCCCTTTAGTGCAACAATATGCTCCTTCAACAAAATCTTTTCACTTGTGAGATACTTGTTTTGAATACGAGCTAACTCAATCATCTTGAAAGCTTCGATTTCAGTTGGGGTGAGAAAGTTGTGATCAAGTTGGAGGGTGTCTTCTGATGCCGGAGCTTGGTCCTCGTGGCCTCCTTGATCCTTTCATCCTTGTTGATCTACATGGGTTCTTCCCTCTTCAGATCTATCTTCATTAGCCAAGCATCTTTGTCACCATTGTTGGAGGAGGGGGACGACATGATGCCTGGCCTTGACAATCCTGACAGAAAACAGCTCGAAACAAGAACAGAGGATAATTGCGTGATACGGGAGTCAAAACCTTCGGGAGAATATATAATGAAATTTTACCGACCAAAATATGTATCGTGCAAGAAAACAGAGTCCGGAGGGCACACGAGGTGCTCACGAGGTGGGGGCGCGCCCAGGGGGGTAGGGCGCGCCCACCACCCTCGTGGGGCCCTCGTGTCCTTCCCGGACTTCCACTTATTTTTCTATTTTTCTAAATATTCCAAAACAGAGAAATATTGCCTTAAAAATTGTTTTGGAGTTGGTTTACTTACCGTACCACATACCTATTCCTTTTCAGAATCTGAAACGGTCTGGAAAGTGTCCCTTATGTATTCCTCCGGGGTTACGGTTTCAATAATATTGGTTTCAACATTTATGGGATTACCTGAGATATAATGTTTGATTCTTTGACCGCTTACCACCTTGGATTTGTGCCTTTGAAGTGGTTGATTTTTATGGCACCGGAACGATAGACCTCCTCGATAACGTAGGGACCTTCCCATTTAGAGAGAAGTTTTCCTGCAAAAAATCTTAAACGAGAGTTGTATAGCAATACATAATCACCTACATTAAACTCACACTTTTGTATCCTTTTTTCATGCCATCTTTTAACTTTTTCTTTAAACAACTTGGCATTTTCATAAGCTTGGGTTCTCCATTCATCAAGTGAGCTAATATCAAATAACCTCTTCTCACCGGCAAGTTTGAAATCCTAGTTGAGCTCTTTAATAGCCCAATATGCCTTATGTTCTAGTTCGAGAGGTAAGTGACATGCTTTTCCATAAACCATTTCATACGGAGACATACCCATAGGATTTTTATATGCAGTTCTATAGGCCCATAATGCATCATCAAGTTTCTTGGACCAATTCTTTCTAGACCTATTAACAGTCTTTTGCAAAATTCATTTGAGCTCTCTATTGTTCAATTCTACTTGACCACTAGACTGTGGGTGATATGGAGATGCAATTCTATGATTAACATCATATTTAGCAAGCATTTTATGAAAAGCACCATGAATAAAGTGTGAACCACCATCAGTCATTAAATATCTAGGGACTCCAAACCTCAGAAAAATAACTTCCTTAAGCATTTTTATAGAGATGTTATGATCAGCACTACTAGTTGGAATAGCTTCTACCCAATCGAGTAACTTAATCAACAAAGAACCAAAATATGTGTATATCCATTAGAGGCAGGAAAAGGTCCCATATAATCAAAGCGCCAAACATCAAATGGTTCAATAACAAGTGAATAATTCATAGGCATTTCTTGACATCTACTAATATTACCAATTCTTTGACATTCATCACAAGACAAAACAAACTTACGGGCATCCTTGAAGAGAGTAGGCCAATAAAAACCGGATTGCAATACCTTATGTGCAGTTCTATCTCCAGCGTTGTGTCCTCCATAAGCTTCGGAGTGACACTTGCGTAGGATCTGTTCCTGTTCATGCTCAGGCACACAACGTCTAATAACACCATCTACTTCTTCTTTATAAAGATGTTGGTCATCCCAAAAGTAATGTCGCAAATCATAAAAGAACTTTTTCTTTTGTTGGTATGTGAAGCTAGGTGGTATAAATTTAGCAACAATATAATTAGCATAATCAGCATACCATGGAGTGCTACGATAAGTGCTTATGACATTTAATTGTTCATCAGAAAAGCTATCATCAATAGGTAGTGGGTCATCAAGAACATTCTCTAACCTAGATAAGTTGTCTGCAACGGGGTTCTCAGCTCCTTTTCTATCAAATATGCAAATCAAATTCTTGCAGCAAGAGAACCCATCTAATAAGTCCAGGTTTAGCATCTTTCTTTTCCATAAGATATTTAATAGCAGCATGATCAGTGTGAACAGTTACTTTAGAATCAACTATATAGGGTCTGAATTTGTCACAAGCAAACACAACTGCTAAAACTTCCTTTTCGGTAATAGTAGCATAATTTCTTTGAGCATTGTCTAGAGTCTTACAAGCATAATGGATAACATTTAATTTCTTATCAACTCTTTTCCCTAGAACAGCACCTACAGCATAATCACTAGCATCACACATAATTTCAAAGGGTAAATTTCAATCGTGTATCGAACAACAGTGCAGCGACTAATGCTTTCTTAAGTATTTCAAATGCTTCTACACAATCATCATCAAAGACAAATGGTACATCTTTTGTAATAAATTAGTCGAGGTCGGGAAATTTTGAGAAGTCCTTAATGAACCTCCTATAAAATCCGCGTGACCAAGGAAACATCTTATACCTTTGATGTCCTTGGGACATGGCATCTTTTCAATAGCATCAACCTTGGCTTTATCAACTTCAATACCTCTTTTCAGAAATTTGTGCCCCAAGACAATACCTTCATTAACCATAAAGTGGCACTTTTCCCAATTCAAGACAAGATTAGTTTCTTCACATCTCTGCAAGAAACTCGATCAAGATTGCTCAAGCAATCGTCAAAAGAGGATCCATAGACGGAAAAGTCGTCCATGAAAACCTCACAAATCTTTTCAAAAAGTCGAGAGTATAGCTATCATGCATCTTTGAAAGGTAGCAGTGCATTACATAAACCAAAAGGCATACGCCTATAAGCAGAAGTACCAAAAGGTCATGTAAAAGTAGTCTTTGATTGATCTTTAGCCGACCACGGTATTTGAGAGAAACCAGAATAACCATCTAGAAAGCAATAATGTGTATGTTTGCATAATCTTTCTACCATTTGATCAATAAAAGGTAAGGGGTAATGATCTTTCTTAGTAGCTTTATTTAATTTGCGGAAATAAATTACCATCCTATAACCTGTGATAATTCTTTGTGGAATCAATTCATCTTTATCATTAGGGACAACGATAATACCTCCTCCTTAGGGACAGAATGGACAGGACTTACCCACTGACTATCAGCAACGGGATAAATTATACCTGCCTCCAGAAGCTTGAGTATTTATTTTCTTACCACTTCTTTCATTTTAGGATTCAAACGTCGTTGAGGATCACGAACTGGTTTGGCATCCGCTTCCAAATTTATTTTATGTTGACATAGAGTGGGACTAATGCCCTTAAGATCATCAAGAGTATACCCAATAGCGGCACGGTGCTTCTTCAGAGTTTTCAATAATCTTTCTTATTCATGCCCTGAAAGGTTAGCACTAATAATAACAGGATATATTTTCTTTTCATCAAGATAAGCATATTTAAGATTATCAGGCAACGGTTTAAGCTCAAACACGGGATCACCCTTGGGTGGAGGACGATCCCCTAGGATTTCAACAGGCAAATTGTGTCGCAGAATAGGTTCCTGTTTAAAGAATACTTCATCTATTTCCCTTCTTTCATTCATGAACATCTCATTTTCATGGTCTAGCAAATAATGTTCTAAAAGATCACTAGGGGGTACGGCAGTAGAAGCAAGACCAATAATTGCATCCTTACTAGGCAATTCTTCCTCACGATGTTGTTTACTAAATTTAGAGAAATTAAACTCATGAACCATATCATCCAAGCCAATAGTAACAACATTTTTTTTGCAGTCTATCTTAGCATTAACAGTATTCAAGAAGGGTCTACCAAATATAATGGGACAAAAGTTATCTTGTGGAGAACCAAGAACAAGAAAATCAGCGGGGTATTTTGTTTTTCCACACAAGACTTCAACATCTCTAACAATTCCCATTGCAGATATAGTATCTCTATTGGCAAGTTTAATTTTAACATCAATATCTTCTAACTCAGCAGGTGCAATATCATGCATAATTTCTTTGTATAAGTCAATGGGTATAACACTAGCACTAGCACCCATATCACATAAGCCATGATAACAATGATCTCCTATTTTAACAAAGAATAACAGTGCACGCCTACCACAGGTCTATGTTTATCTTTAGCACACGGTTTAGCAATTCTAGCAGCTTCACCACGTAATTGAATAACATGCCCATCAATATTATCAGACAAGAGATCTTTAACAATAGCAATATTAGGTTCTACTTTTACTTGCTCAGGAGGTGTATAAGTTCTAATATTGCTTTTACGAACAACAGTTGAAGCTTTAGCATGGTCCTTTACTCTAACAGGGAAAGGTGGTTTCTCAACATAAGAGGTAGGAACAATAGGATCATTATAAGTGACAGTCTTTTCTTCAACTTTAATAGGTGCAGCTACTTTTACTTCTATGGGAGGATGATATTTAAACCACTTCTCCTTAGGGAGATCAACAAAAGTAGCAAAAGATTCACGTAAAGAAGCTACTATCTCGTAGTCAAGTCCATATTTAGTGCTAAACTTACGGAAAATATCGGTGTCCATAAAAGATTTAACACAATCAAACTTAGGTGTCATACCTGACTCCTTACCTTCGTCGAGGTCCCAATCTTCAGAGTTGCGTTTAATTCTATCCAATAAATTAAATTCAATAGTCTTCATCATAAAAGAGCCAGCACAAGAAGTATCGAGCATGGTGCGATTGTTATTAGAAAGCCGAGCATAAAAATTCTGAAGAATTGTCACTCTTGAGAGCTCATGATTGGGGCATGAATATAACATTGATTTAAGCCTCCCCAAGCTTGAGCGATGCTTTCTCCTTCGCGAGGCCAAAAATTATATATATATAATTGCGATCACGATGAACAAGATGCATAGGGTAATACTTTTGATGAAATTCCAATTTTAACCTTTTATAGTTCCATGATCTCGTATCACATAGCCTATACCATGTCAATGCGTCTTCCTTCAAAGATAAAGGGAAGACCTTCCTCTTAACAACATCATCGGGTATACCTGCAAGCTTAAATAGTCCACAAACTTCATCCACATAGAGTAAACGCTCATCGTGATGCTTTGTTCCATCTCCGTAAAAGTATTAGCTAGCAGTTTTTCCATCGCACTCCAAAGGAACTTCAAAAGGAGTTTCATTTTCAATAGGTTCAGTAGGTTGAGGAGCAACTCTTTGTTCTCATCGGACGGGGTGAAGATACCGAACAAGCTCCTCAGAGAATTACTTTCCATAGTAACAAGTGACAGAAAATTTCAGCACACTATATAAATTTTTCCTTACCAAATTCTACTTACCAAAGGCGCTACACTCCCTGGCAACGGCTCCAGAAAAGAGTCTTGATGACCCACAAGTATAGGGGATCTATCGTAGTCCTTTCGATAAGTAAGAGTGTCGAACCCAACGAGGAGGAGAAGGAAATGATAAGCGTTTTTCAGCAAGGTATTCTCTGCAAGTACTGAAATAAGTGGTAACAGATAGTTTTGTGATAAGATAAATTGTAACGAGCAACAAGTAACAAGAGTAAATAAAGTGCAGCAAGGCGGCCCAATCCTTTTTGTAGCAAAGGACAAGCCTGGACAAACTCTTATAATAGGAAAAGCGCTCCCGAGGACACATGGGAATATCATAAAGCTAGTTTTCATCACGTTCATATGATTTGCGTTCGGTACTTTGATAATTTGATATGTGGGTGGACCGGTGCTTGGGTGATGTTCTTACTTGGACAAGCATCCCACTTATTATTAACCTCTATTGCAAGCATCCGCAACTACAACAAAAGTATTAAGGTAAACCTAACCATAGCATGAAACATATGGATCCAAATCAGCCCTTACGAAACAACGCATAAACTAGGGTTTAAGCACATCACTCTAGCAACCCATCATCTACTTATTACTTCCCAATGCCTTCCTCTCACGCCAAAATAATGGTGAAGTGTTATGTAGTCGACGTTCACATAACACCACTAGAGGCTAGACAACATACATCTCATCAAAATATCGAATCTAATACCAAATTCACATGACTACTAATAGCAAGACTTCTCCCGTGTCTTCAGGAACAAACGTAACTACTCACAAAGCATATTCATGTTCATAATCAGAGGGGTAATAATATTCATAAAGGATCTGAACATATGATCTTCCACCAAGTAAACCAACTAGCATCAACTACAAGGAGTAATCAACACTACTAGCAACCTACTAGCACCAATCCCGGACTTGGAGACAAGAATTGGATACAAGAGATGAACTAGGGTTTGGAGATGAGATGGTGCTGGTGAAGATGTTGATGGAGATTGCCTCTCCCGATGAGAGTAGCGTTGGTGATGACGATGGTGATGATTTCCCCCGGGAGGAAGTGTCCCCGGCAGAGCAGCCTCTGCCGAGCCCCATATTGGTTCCACAAGGTTCCGCCTCGTGGCGGCGGAGTCTCGTCCCAAAGGTTGCTTAATGTTTTTTCTCATCGAAAGACTTCATATAGGAGAAGATGGGCATCGGAGAGCCACCAGGGGCCCATGAGGTAGGCGCCCCACCCTCGTGAGCTGGGTGTGGGCCCCCGGCCTTCATCTTTGGCGATGATTTTTCTTTATTTATTTTAAGATATTCCGTGGAGTTTCAGGACTTTTGGAGTTGCATGAATAGGTCTGCAATATTTGCTCCTTTTCCAGCCAGAATTCCACCTGCCGGCATTCTCCCTCTTCATGTAAACCTTGTAAAATAAGAGAGAATAGCCATAAGTATTGTGACATAAAGTGAAATAGCAGCCCATAATGCAATAGATATCGATATAAAAGCATGATGCAAAATGGACGTATCACTCGCCGACTCCTCCCCAACAGCCGCGCCCTCCATCCCCATGCCATCCTGCTCCGACACCGGCCGTTCCCGCCAGGCCGTATGTCCCGCTGCATGCCTCGTCCATGGCCACCATCCCTGCCCCGGGTGCCGCGGGTGGTGGGCAGCCCCGTGGGCGCCAAGGCCCCAACAAGAAAAAGAAGCGGCGTGGCCAGGACCGAAACGCTCAGAACCAGGCCGGCCGCCAGCCCCCCGTGCCCGGCTCCTCTCTGCACCCTGGTCCAGTGTCCAGCCTCCCCGGTCTACCTTGCTTCAACTGTGGGATCACAGGCCATCTGCAAGTCAACTGCGTCAACCCCGCCTGCTGCTACATCTGCAGGGACCCCGGGCACCCCGCCGTCCTCTGCTCGGATAGGCCTCTCCCCGATAAGCTCCGGATGTATGGTCAAGGATTGAAGGTCTGGGGTTCTTCCACATTGAGGTCCCCGACGTCTCACCCCCCACTCCATCCCTCCAGGCGGTGGTTTCTGTGATCGACGGTGTAGCTTCCCCCGAGATGATCGAGGCGGAGCTCACCCACCTATACCATTGCCAGTGGGACTAGGCGGTCACTCCCATCTCCGGATCCGAGTTCTCTGTGGTCTTCCCCGATGCTGTCAGCCACGGCTACGCCACCCGCAGTGACCAGATCACCCTTGCCCTCAACAAGCTCGTCATCAACATCTCCGAGCCGACCTCGACCCGAAGGCGGTCGCCGTCCTCGACACTGCTTGGATCCTTATTGCCGGACTCCCAGACATCACGCGCTCTGAGCGTGTTATCCGCCAGATGTTTCGGATTCTGGGCAAGGTGATCGTCGTCGATGAGCTTTCCCTCCGCAAGGAAGAGGAGCTGCGGGTTAAGGTCAAATGCCTCGACTCCGACAAACTCCGAGCCACGGTCCGGGTCTTCTTCAATGACCAAGGCTTCGACCTCCGCATTACTCCCGAGCCGCCCAACCATGTGGGACGCCCCCGCTTCTCCGATGACGGCCCCCACGGTGGCCACCCGGGCTCTCAAGATGATTACCACGGTCGACACCACCCCCGCTTGCCCCGCTCCGACGATGAGGACGGCTCGGCAGACAACCCTTTCCGCTCCCCCTCACCCCCCCCCTCCCGCCCTCTACCTCGACCCAGGGCGGGCGGGCGGCTGGTCGGGCCCTGGCTCCTCCGGTGGAGGGGCTCCCTCCGCTCCTGTCCTCGCCTGCCGGTGGAGAGGCCGAGCCCGAGGCCAGTGACACCTCTAGAATGGGGCTCGACGTCATCCCGGCCTCCTCGCCACGCTCGCCTGTGGTTCTGGACGCCCCCCCCCCACCCCCGCCCCCTCCGACGGCCAGCTCGCCCGTCGTGGAGTCCCCGCCTGGCCTGCTTGCCTCCTCCACTCCGGCGACTCTCTGCGCCTCAGGACCCGTCCCTCCCGTGATGGCTGCCTTCACCCCAGTCCGTTCGCCCCCTCCTGCGACTCCTATTGTGCCCCCCACCGACGCTCCGACTCCGCCACCACCTGTCCCGATGGTCTCCCCTCCGCCTCTCCTACTTCCGTCGGAGCTGTCCATGCGGGACGGGGTGCAGGCGGCCGCCTCGCCACCATCTTCACCCGCCTGCTCGCCGGCCCCTCCCTGCCGTTGGCTGCTGCTGGTTGTGCGGGTGCGTCCGCCGTGTCTACTCCTCTGGCGGCACCGCCCAACCCGCCGCGCTCCACGGCCTACGCCAGGCGCAGCCGCTCGACGTCGAGACCGGTGACATCTTCGCGGTGCAGCGCCTGGATCGATGCTGCTCGCCCGGTTGGCAGCCCCGCCCTTCCCATCTCGAAGCGGGCTGAGCTCCGGGCCGCGGCACGCAACCTCGATCCAGGTACCCCGGTCATCCCCGCAAATTCTTCTACATGCTCTTTCTCTGCTTTGGAGTCGGTCCCGCTTGGACACCTAGCTAAAGTCGCGGCCGACTCCGATATAGTGTTCAGGGGGGAAGTTGATCCCCCCTTAGTCCAGATCGAGGCCATTCGCGCTCGGGAAGTCTTGGATGGCCGGCTGGCGGAGGCCCGTGCTCGTTTGGCCTCATCATCCTCGGAGGCCAGCGACCCCCTTCCATCTACCCCGCCATCCCGCCCAGCTGCGCCTGCCCCCTGGAGATCCGCAGCCACACCCGGTCTCGCACCGCTGCCCTTCGCGCACAAAGCGCCTCCCGTGTCCTGGGGTCAAGCAGCCCCTTGATACATCTCCAACGTATCTACAATTTATGAAGTATTCATGCTATTATATTATCCATCTTGGATGTTATGGGCTTTATTTTACACTTTTATATTATTTTTGGGACTAACCTATTGACCCAGAGCCCAGTGCCAGTTCCTGTTTTTTCCCTTGTTTCAGTGTTTCGAAGAAAAGGAATATCAAACGGAGTCGAAACAGAATGAAACCTTCTGGAGAAGTTATTTTTGGAAGGAAAGCAACCCGGGAGACTTGGAGTGCACGTCAGGAAAGCAACGAGGGAGGCACGAGGCAGGGGGCGCGCCCACCCCCCTGGGCGCGCCCTCCACCCTCGTGGGCCCCTTGTGGCTCCCCTGACGTATTTCTTCCGCCTATATATAACCATATACCCTAAAACGATCGGGAAACATACTAGATCGGGAGTTCTGCCGCCGCAAGCCTCTATAGCCACCAAAAACCAATCGGGACCCTGTTAAGCACTCGCCGGAGGGGGGATCCTCACCGTGGCCATCTTCATCATCCCGGCGCTCTCCATGACGAGGAGGGAGTAGTTCACCCTCGGGGCTGAGGGTATGTACCAGTAGCTATGTGTTTGATCTCTCTCTCTCTCTCGTGTTCTTGATTTGGCACGATCTTGATGTATCGTGAGCTTTGCTATTATAGTTGGATCTTATGTTGCTTCTCCCCCTCTACTCTCTTGTAATGGATTGAGTTTTCCCTTTGAAGTAATCTTATCGGATTGAGTCTTTAATGATTTAAGAACACTTGATGTATGTCTTGTCGTGCGTATCTGTGGTGACAATGGGATATCACGTGATTCACTTGATGTATGTTTTGGTGATCAACTTGCGGGTTCCGCCCATGAACCTATGCATAGGGGTTGGCACACATTTTCGTCTTGATTCTCGGTAGAAACTTTGGGGCACTCTTTGAGGTTCTATGTGTTGGTTGAATAGATGAATCTGAGATTGTGTGATGCATATCGTATAATCATACCCACGGATACTTGAGGTGACATTGGAGTATCTAGGTGACATTAGGGTTTTGGTTGATTTGTGTCTTAAGGTGTTATTCTAGTACGAACTCTAGGGTTGTTTGTGACACTTATAGGAATATCCCAACGGATTGATTGGAAAGAATAACTTTGAGGTGGTTTCGTACCCTACCATAATTTCTTCGTTTGTTCTCCACTATTAGTGACTTTGGAGTGACTCTTTGTTGCATGTTGAGGGATAGTTATATGATCCAATTATGTTTTTATTGTTGAGAGAACTTGCACTAGTGAAAGTATGAACCCTAGGCCTTGTTTCCTAGCATTGCAATACCGTTTACGCTCACTTTTACCACTTGTTACCTTGCTGTTTTTATATTTTCATATTACAAAACATATATCTACCATCCATATTGCACTTATATCACCATCTCTTCATTTAACTAGTGCACCTATACAATTTACCATTGTATTGGGTGTGTTGGGGACACAAGAGACTCTTTGTTATTTGGTTGCAGGGTTGTTTGAGAGAGACCATCTTCATCCTACGCCTCCCACGGATTGATAAACCTTAGGTCATCCACTTGAGGGAAAATTACCACTGTCCTACAAACCTCTGCACTTGGAGGCCCAACAACGTCTACAAGAAGAAGGTTGCATAGTAGACATCAGGCTTTTTTAAGCGCCGTTGTCGGGAGGTGAGTGCTTGAAGGTATATCTTTAGATCTTGCAATCAAATCTTTTTGTTTCTTGTTTTAGCACTAGTTAGTTTATAAAAGAAAATTACAAAAAAAATGGAATTGAGTTTACCTCATACGCTTCATCTTTTTAATATGTTTCGTGAGTATGATGGGAAGGAAAATTGGGCCAAAGTGTTAGAAGAAGAATACATTAAAATGTTTGGCACTAAATCTTTGAATGATGAGCATGATTGTAATGTTTTTAGTATGAACTCCTTGAATATCCATGATACTAATGATGATTGCACTAGTCATGATGAAAATATCTCTTATAAGCATGTCGATTTTTGTGGAGTGTATTGGGTTTGCAAGTACACACCAAATAGGGAAGATAGATATTGCAAGAGGCATAAGCATTTAGAAACTAAATTGTTGCAAGAAAGGCTAGATGTTTGTGCTGAAAATTTAAATTTTCTTGGCCGTACTTGTGAACTTTGCAATGAACAGGGTCATTTAACTATCCGATGCAAATTGTTTCATGATCTAATCGTGTCCAAAAATTGTGATGACTTGATTTCCCTTGCACATTATAATGAACTTAGTTTTCTTATGGTCTACGAAGAAATGAAACGTATGACTAATTATCTTCCAGAATTTGCATGTTATAAACCTCTTGAATTTGATCTAGAGGAAATTTATATGTATTGTGCGGTGAATTGCATTGAAAATCCTTATATTGCCAATTACATAAAGAAAAGAAAACAAATAGAAGATGAAGAGAATACTAATGAAAGGGAAGAGACTTCCCAATATCCTCCTATTATTTCTTATGATGAATCAGGTAACGAGGATGAGCCTTATATTCAACCAATCTCATTAATAAGGAGATCCAAAAAGAGGATTGAACCCACACATGATGTGGTGAAGAAGAAGAAAAGAAAAGGAAGAGAGGTAAAAAGATATCTCTCCCAAATAAAGTTGCTCCTACTACTGTTGTGCCCCATGAAAATGAATCAAAAATAATTGTGGAAGATGATGCACTTGATGATGATCTCGTTATGCCTATTGCTTGTTGTGATGATTATGATTGGGAAGATAATAATACTTATTATGATCTTGAAAATCTTTTTGGCACTTGCTTGGAAGAATATGATAATTTCTATACTATTGGTGCTATCCATACTATTAATGATGAGAGTGATTATGCCTATGATATGAAAAGGCCCAAGCTTGGGGATGCTATGTTTAATGAAGATGATGTTTTTGAGAATATATTTGCTTCAATTAATGTTTGTCTCAAGATTAGGGATGCTACGTTTAATGAAGATGATATTTTTAGTCTCCCAAGTTTTGATATGCAAATTTATAATAATGATAGCATGCCTCCTACTTATGATGATTATATTGATGAAAGTGGGTTTGGAAGAGTGTCAAATTTAGGAAGTAGTGATCCCACAATATTGGAGGATGTTCAATCTTATTGTGATATTATGAAAGTGGATTTGGAGAGGTCATGACTTTATTTAGTGATGTATCCACTATTTTGGAAGAGGTTTCAATCGATTATGATGAGAATAAAGTTGCTACTTATGATGATTATTGTGATGAAACTTATGCTATAAAAAGTAGTGATGACTATACTTATAAAACTTGTCATGATTATGATTACCCTTTTCTGAACATTACTCTTTTAATGTGGAAACAATTTATAGTATTCAAGTCTCTTATGAAACTCCCACTATTCCGAATGAAAAGAATTTTGCTTATGTGGAGAGTAATAAGATTTCTATGCAAGTAGATCATGAAAAGAATGCTTTAGGTGCTGTTTATATTGTTGAATTAATTCATGATGCTACTGAAAATTATTATGAGAGAGGATCATATGCTTCTACATATTGCAATAATATCAAGTTTCCTCTCTATGTGCTTAAAGTTTTGAAGTTATGCTTGTTTTGCCTTCCTATGCTAGTTGATTATTGTTCCCATAAGTTGTTTGCTCACAGAATCCCTATGCATAGGAAGTGGGTTAGACTTAAATGTGCTAGTCATATTCTTCATGATGCTCTCTTTATGTTTCAATTCTTATCTTTTATGCGAGCATCATTGAAATCATCATGCCTAGCTAGGGGCGTTAAACGTTAGCGCTTGTTGGGAGGCAACCCAATTTTATTTTTTATTGCTCTTTGGTTCTTTTTAGTAATAAATAATCCATATAGCTTCTGCTTATATGTGGTTTTATGTTTTTATTAGTGTTTGTGCCAAGTAGAACCTTTGGGAAGACTTGGGTGAAGTCTTTATGATCATGTTGTAAAAAACAGAAACTTTAGTGCTCGCGAGATTAGCTAAAACTTTTTACTGGAGAGTGCTATTTAGTTTATTCTTTTTGAATATGATTAATAGACAAATTCCTCAGGTCCACCAATTTATTTTGGAATTTTTGGAGTTCCAGAAGTTTGCGTTAGTTACAGATTACTACAGACTGTTCTGTTTTTGACAGATTCTGTTTTTCGTGTGTTGTTTGCTTATTTTGATGACTCTATGGCTAGTAAAATAGTTTATAAACCATAGAGAAGTTGGAATACAGTAGGTTTAACACCAATATAAATAAAGAATTAGTTCATTACAGTACCATGAAGTGGTGTTTTGTTTTCTTTCGCTAACGGAGCTCATGAGATTTTCTGTTAAGTTTTGTGTTGTGAAGTTTTCAAGTTTTGGGTAAAGATTCGAAGGACTATGGAATAAGGAGTGGCAAGAGCATAAGCTTGGGGATTCCCAAGGCACCCCAAGGTAATATTCAAGGATAACCAAGAGCCTAAGCTTGGGGATGCCTGGAAGGCATCCCTCTTTAGTCTTCGTTCATCGGTCACTTTACTTGGAGCTATATTTTTATTCACCACATGATATGTGTTTTGCTTGGAGCGTCATTTTATTTTCTTTAGATTTGCTTGCTGTTTGAATAAATTACCAAGATCTGAAATTCTTAAATGAGAGAGAGTCTTCACATAGCTACACAATTATTTAACTACTCATTGATCTTCACTTATATCTTTTTGGAGTAGTTTGTCATTTAATCGTGTGCTTCACTTATATCCTATGAGTAAATGGTTGAATGATTTGAATGTCATAAATCTGAAATTATATATGTTTCATATGCTTATCCTATGGGGAGTAATTCCCTTCACATATAAGAAGTAGAGGTGGTAAATTTATTGAAGGTTGGCAAACATTGTATTGGTCACTTGAACAATTCATGAAAGGATATTGACGGAAGAGAGATTTCACATATAAATATACTATCTTGGTCATCTTCTATGATTGTGATCCCCATTAATTATTTTCAAACTTGAGAAAATTAGTTGAAGTTGGACAAGGAAGACAGCATAATGAGTTATGCTTGGGTATATTTGTATAGAAATTATATTGTTATGGATCCTCTAACATGTGGTGCTTGCTATTTAGAATCCTTTGCTAGCCAAAATATCTGTACTAAGCGATAATACTGCTTGTGCATCCAAAATCCTTGAACCAAGTTTCTTCCATGAGTGTCCACCATATCTACCTATATGCGGTATTTACCTGCCGTTCCAAGTAAATTTGCATGTGCCAAACTCTAAACCTTCAAATAATAATCTGTTTTGTATGCCCGAATCGCTCATGTACCGACTAGGGGCTAGCAGTATCTTCCATGCTAGGTGGGTTATTCTCACGATGAGTGGACTCCGCTCATCATTCACAAGAAAATGGCTGGTAACTGGGATGCCCAGTCCCATGATCAAAAGATCGAAATCAAATCAAAAATAATTGCAAACAAAACTCCCCCAGGATTGATGTTGGTTGGAGGCACCCGTTGTTTCGAGCAAGCCATGGATTGATGATTGTTGGTGGAGGGGGAGTATAAATCTTTACCTTTCTGTTTGGGAACCGCCTATAATGTATATAGTATGGAAGATATTAGTAACTCTTGGTCGTTATGTTGACAATAAAAGCATACCTCTCAAAATTATTTTCATCTCTGTTTTTGCTTCGAGCTCTGGCACCTCTGCAAATCCCTGCTTCCCTCTGCGAAGGGCCTATCTTTTACTTTTATGCAAGAGTCAATAGTATTCCTTCTCATTCCAACCTACTCTTTAGTTGGCAAGCATCATGTGATGGAAAGATCTAGGCATATATGGACATTCAAATATATTTGAGCATGAATTATTACTGTTGACATTACCCTTGAGGTAAAAGGTTGGGAGGCGAAACATTAAGCCCCTATCTTTCTCTGTGTTCGATGAATACTATTTGTTCTAAAAATATGCTTTGAGTGGTAGCAATCATGGAAGACTAAATGATAGTTGAGTATGTGAATTTTGCTGAATCAAAGCTCTGACATAGACTCTTCCTAAAAATAAGATGAATTGCAATTGTTTGATGACTGAGAACTTAATTTGTTAGTTTTCAAGAAAGTTTATGATCTATACTTTAACATGTGAATAGTTTGTTACTTGATCATGCAAAGTTTTATGATATGAGCTACTGTTATGACATATAATGATGCTAGAAAAGGTGATTGAAATTATCATTGATCAAACTTATGCACCTGCTAGCATTCACACTTCATAAATTATTTCTTTTATCATTTACCTACTCGAGGACGAGCAGGAATTAAGCTTGGGGATGCTGATACGTCTCCAACCTATCTATAATTTATGAAGTATTCGTGCTATTATATTATTCATCTTGGATGTTTATGGGCTTTATTTTACACTTTTATATTATTTTTGGGACTAACCTATTGACCCATAGCCCAGTGCTAGTTCCTATTTTTCCCCTTGTTTCAGTGTTTCGAAGAAAAGGAATATCAAACGGAGTCGAAACGGAATGAAACCTTCTGGAGAAGTTATTTTTGGAAGGAAAGCAACTCGGGAGACTTGGAGTGCATGTCAGGAAAGCAACGAGGGAGGCACGAGGCAGGGGGCACGCCCACCCCCCTAGGCGCGCCCTCCATCCTCGTGGGCCCCTCATGGCTCCCCTGACGTATTTCTTCCGTCTATATATATCCATATACCCTAAAACGACCGGGAAACATAATAGATCGGGAGTCCCACCGCCGCAAGCCTCTGTAGCCACCAAAAACCAATCGGGACCCTGTTCCAGCACCCTGCCGGAGGGGGGATCCCTCACCGGTGGCCATCTTCATCATCCCGGCGCTCTCCATGACGAGGAGGGAGTAGTTCACCCTCGGGGCTGAGGGTATGTACCAGTAGCTATGTGTTTGATCTCTCTCTCTCTCTCTCTCGTGTTCTTGATTTGGCACGATCTTGATGTATCGCGAGCTTTGCTATTATAGTTGGATCTTATGTTGCTTCTCCCCCTCTACTCTCTTGTAATGGATTGAGTTTTCCTTTGAAGTAATCTTATCGGATTGAGTCTTTAATGATTTGAGAACACTTGATGTATGTCTTGTCATGCGTATCTGTGGTGACAATGGGATATCACGTGATTCACTTGATGTATGTTTTGGTGATCAACTTGCGGGTTCCGCCCATGAACCTATGCATAGGGGTTGGCACACGTTTCGTCTTGATTCTCTGGTAGAAACTTTGGGGCACTCTTTGAGGTTCTATGTGTTGGTTGAATAGATGAATCTGAGATTGTGTGATGCATATCGTATAATCATACCCACGGATACTTGAGGTGACATTGGAGTATCTAGGTGACATTAGGGTTTTGGTCGATTTGTGTCTTAAGGTGTTATTCTAGTACAAACTCTAGGGCTATTTGTGACACTTATAGGAATAGCCCAACGAATTGATTGGAAAGAATAACTTTGAGGTGGTTTCTGCCCTACCATAATCTCTTCGTTTGTTCTCCACTATTAGTGACTTTGGAGTGACTCTTTGTTGCATGTTGAGGGATAGTTTTATGATCCAATTATGTTATTATTGTTGAGAGAACTTGCACTAGTGAAAGTATGAACCCTAGGCCTTGTTTACTAGCATTGCAATACCGTTTACGCTCACTTAATACCTTGCTGTTTTTATATTTTCAGATTACAAAAACATATATCTACCATCCATATTGCACTTGTATCACCATCTCTTCGCCGAACTAGTGCACCTATACAATTTACCATTGTATTGGGTGTGTTGGGGACACAAGAGACTCTTTGTTATTTGGTTGCAGGGTTGTTTGAGAGAGACCATCTTCATCCTACGCCTCCCACGGATTGATAAACCTTAGGTCATCCACTTGAGGGAAATGTGCTACTGTCCTACAAACATCTGCACTTGGAGGCCCAACAACGTCTACAAGAAGAAGGTTGCGTAGTAGACATCACCCCTCAATGGCGGTTCAATGCGGACTCTCTTCTGGAACATCCGCGGTTTCGGCCAGGTAGGCCGGCGCCGCCAACTCATTGAATACATGCACGAGGAGCGAATTGACATTGTAGCAATCCAAGAGACCATGCGAACTGACTTCACCCTGGCCAAGCTCGAGCATCTGAGCACTCACCTGTTTGCCTGGCATTGGCTCCCTTCTAGTGGGATCGCCGGGCACTCTGGTGGCATCCTATTAGGTGTCAAGGATGCCACTTTTGAGGTTGGTGGCATGGATAGAGGCGAGTTCTTCGTGAGCATGGAAATCTTCGAGCGTGCCCTGAACTTCAAATGGGAGATCATTATAGTTTATGGTCCCGCCGATCACTGACGCTCGGCGCTCTTCCTCGATGAGCTCAGAAGGAAGGTGTCAGAGGCCCGCCTCCCGGTCGTCATCGGGGGTGACTTCAACCTCCTCCAGTTTGCGGAGGATAAGAATAACGATCTAGTGAACTTCCCGCGCATGCAGTTGTTTAAGGACTGCATCGCTGACCTTGGTCTGCGGGAATTAGATAGGATTGGTGCCAGGTTCACCTGGACCAACCGCCAGGCTGACCCGACTCGCTCAGTGCTCAATAGGGTCTTGGTATCTCCTGAGTGGGAGCTGAGGTGCCCTCTTGCCTCTCTCCGCGCCATAACGCATATTGGCTTGGACCACGTTCCTTTGCTCCTTTCGTCTCAGGACGAACGGCCCCCCACTGCCCCTAGATTCCACTTCGAGACCTTCTGGCTTAACCAGAACGGATTTGCTGAGGCCGTGCGCGGCCGCTGGCTCGAGGCCCGCCTCGCATCCCACAGGTCCATCTCTGCGGTAGACGACTGGCACTTCTGTGCCAAGCACTCTCGCCAGTTCATGAAAGGGTGGGGCACGAATCTTGGGCAGGACCTCCGTCTCCGGAAGAAGGCCCTCCTTGACTCCATTCAGGCCCTGGACCTTCGGGCTGACAAGGTGGGCCTCTCTCCTGACGACTGGATGCTGCATTATGATCTCGAGGACCAACTTATGGTCATCTACACTGACGAGGAGGCTTATTGGCGCCTTCGGGGTACCCCAAAAGTGGGTCCTCAAGGGGGACGCGAACACCGCTTACTTCCAGGCGATCGCCAACGGTCATAGGCGGCGTAATACCATCCCACTTCTTCGGGATGGTGAGTCCCTCTTGCAGCGGCCTGCTGACATCCGCGCCCATGTTGACAGTTTCTATCACGACCTGTTTTTAGCCCCCCCTAGGGGGGCTTAGCTCTTGCGCCCCACTTCTGGGTGGGCTCGCAGTGCATCTCGACCGCGGACAATGTGATCCTCATGGCCCCGTTCTCTGAGGAGGAAGTGTGGCTTGCGATTAAAGGGATGAACCCCTCGTCCGCCCCGAGACCTGACGGCCTCCCGGTTAAGTTCTTCCAGACGTTCTGGCCCGTCATCAAGCAGGAGGTCATGGCTCTCTTCGAGGAGTTCTATGTTGGCTCCATCGATCTCAAGCGCCTAAAGTACGAGATTGTCACTTTGATTCCAAAGGTCCCCGGCGCCTCCGACATCCGCCAGTTCCTCCCTATCACGGTGATCAATGTGATCTTCCGCATTCTTGCCAAGGGGTACGCCAATAGGGTGGCCCCTTTAGCTGACCGAATCACCCATCCAGACCAATCCGCCTTTATTCAGGGCCGATATATCTTGGATGGGGTACTGGTCTTCCACGAAGTCCTGCACGAGGTCCGGTCCAAAAACCTCAAAGCACTGTTCCTGAAGATTGACTTTCATAAGGCGTATGACACGGTTAGCTGGCCCTCCTTCGGGAGGTGTTGCTAAGGAAAGGGTTTGATGATCGCTGGGTGTCCCAGGTCATGCAGATGGTTTCATCGGGTCGCACCGTGGTGAACATTAATGGGGAAATCTGGCCTACTTCCCCACCTTTTGTGGGGTTAGACAGGGTGACCCCTTTCCCCGTTCCTGTTCAACATGGTGGTTGACGCCTTGGCCTCGATTCTGGATAAGGCCAAGGCCGCCGGGCACATTCTAGGCATTACCCTGCACTTGGTGGAGGGAGGCGGCGTTTCCCTCCTCCAATACGCCAATGACACCATCATCATGGTGCAAGGCTCGGCGCCAGAGATCTCGAACCTGAAATATCTTCTCCTATGTTTCCAACACCTCTCGGGCCTTAGAATAAACTTCAATAAGAGCGAGGTGATGGTTCTAGGATATTCGCCCTCTGAGAGCCAGAGTATCGCTAACCGACTTAACTGTCGGTTGGGGACATTCCCGACTACCTACCTAGGGGTCCCCATTAGTGACTCTCGTCTGTCCGTGGTGGATCTGCGGCCCTCGGTGCTCAAGCTCCACCACCGCATCGAGCCGTGGCAAGGGTGATAGCTCTCTAAGGCAGCCCGTACGATCCTCATCAACTCGTCCCTCTCCAGTCTCCTCATGTTCATCATGAGCTTCTACAGCCTCCCCGAGACTCTTCACCATGAGATCGGTTCGATCCAGGCCCGGTTCTATTGGGCTGGCGATGGTGACAAGCAGAAGTACCATATGGTCCGCTAGACCGAAATCTGCAAGCCCCGCGACCAAGGTGGCCTTGGCATCATGTCCTCCAAGCGCATGAACTTGGCCCTCCTCACTCGTTGGCTCTGGCGCATTGCCAATGGCGATGGAGGTATGCGGTTGCAGATCGTGCGCCGTAAATACCTGCGCGGACAGCCCCTCGCCTTCTGTGTTAGGTCTGGAGGATCCCAGTTCTGGCAGTCTATCATTCAGCTCCTACCGGTCCTCCGCATTGGGACATCCATCTCGATCGAGACAGGGACATCCACGCTGTTTTGGCTTGATCGCTGGGCTGGGGACCTCCCCTTCGCGGCGAGGTTTCCTAACCTCTTCTCCATCGTTGTGGAGTCTCAGATTTCTGTTGAGGCAGCCCTTATTGACTTAGGGCAGCTCGCGTTCCGTCGGCCCCTTGGGCCCCCGGAGGTTGCCGCTTGGCACGAACTCCTTGATGTTGTGGCTCTTCATAAGCCTGACCTTGCTCAGCCCCTCGACCATCTGTCCTGGCGCCTCGAGCCATCCGGCCGCTTTTCTACGAAGTCTCTATACCACGCCATTGCCCCCTCCCCTTGCCCGCCTGTTTTTAAGTATATTTGGACCATCCGCCTGCCACTAAAGATCATAATCTTCATGTGGCAATGGATCCGTGGCCGGCTTCCCTCTGGCGTGGAGGTGATTAAGCGCCACGGCCCGGGTGACGACATATGCCCCCTATGTGGGACGGAAGAGACCTCGAATCACATCTTCTTCTCGTGCCTGTCCGCCCAGTTCCTCTGGGGCTGCCTCCGCGAGGCGATCGGTGGCGTCTGGTGTAACACCAACTTCCCTGATCTCCTTGCCGAGATCCAGGCCTCCCCCATGACGGGCCGCCACATTAGGTGGTTGCTCATTGGGGTGCTTATGTGGACGCTCTGGACTGTGCGTAATAAGCTTGTCATTCAGCGGGTTCCTCTCCGACGCGCTACTGATGTTGTGTTCAAATTATGTAGTTACTTGCAGCTCTGGCGGTCGCTTAGCCGTCACCAGGACCGGGACGCCATCACCACCATCATCTCTGACCTTCGCGCGATGGCTCTTCGCTTGGCGCCGCCGCTCCCTCCTCCACCGCCCGAGCCGGATTAGCTCCTTCCTTGATGTCGCGGTTGTCCCGCCTTTGCTTTTTTGTTTCTCTTGTTAGGGCTTGTTGAGATGTGTCCTCAGCTGCACCTATCTGTACTCTATGTTCGTGTGACTGTGTGGGTGTGTGGATGAACTCTTGTGTACCGTTTGGCTCTGGTGATTTGCTTTATTTATAAAGCGGGGCGAAAGCCTTTTTTGATAATAGCTTATTGGGTTATTTGGGACCATAACACCCCACCATTTTAGCCAGCCGTCGTGAGACGACACTAGTATATAGTACTCCCTCCGTCCCAGAAAAGTTGTCATCAGCTTAGTTCAAATGTAATTTTGCAAAAAGCCCCTTATCCTTTTAAAACTGCTGCTAATCAACCCAGTCTGCTTCTTCCACCTCCCGTTGCAGTACCAGAACGACGCCTCGACCACCGTCGCCATGGGCACGGCGCCCACCGCCGTAGGGGCTTAGCCGGCGAAAGGCCCACTGTCGCTGCCCACCTGCACCGCGGCTGCCAATTTGCGCCGCTTCGCCACTGCTTCCACGGCCGACGGGCGGCGACCCTCGACGGCGGCGGCGACACGGCCGACGGCGGCTCCACGGTCAAGAGCGGCTCCTCCTTGTTGTCTGCTCACGTCCCGGCCCCTTGCTCGCGCCAGCTGCCACCCACTCCGGTGCGGGAGTTGGGCAAGTTCGAACGCCATCGCTTGCTCCACCGCCCGGCCGGAGGTGACCAGCGCATCCATCTGTCGGGCCCAGCGCCGCCTCCCACCTGTGTAGCTCCCAGGACGAGTGCCGCCTCCCACCTCCGCTGCTGCCTCTGCTTCCCGACTCTCCTACCTCTGCTGGTACCACTCCATGTTTTCCTCCCGCCTCCTCTGCTACCTCTGCAAAATTGATGTGAAATTACTCTCAAAGTCTATTATTGATGTGAAATTGAGCAGTGGAATAGGAATAGTTTGTTCAATTACTCCTCCCGTGAAATTGTGCAGTGGATCGTGAATAGTGTGTAATGATGCAAAGCGTGATGATGCGATACGACACTAAACTCAGATGTCGATAATGATGCAAAGTGTTTGATTTCGATAATGCTCATTCAAGCCAATGACAAGATTGCAAGATTTGGTAATACCGGATAGATGAAACATAGCACACTTAATTGCTTCAAATAATCACCACTTCAAGACTGCATACTTAATTCAGTTCCAAACAAAATGCATGTACAATCAGACTGCAGAGTTGCTAGATGCTAGATGGAGTAGGTGTTACAAAATGCCTGTACAATCAGATCGGCAGAGTTGCTAGATGCTAGATGGAGTAGGTGTTACAAAATGCTGTACAATCAGACAATCCCACTTCAAACATCTAATTTTCTCTGTTTTACAAACTGAAATCAACTTAGCTGCTGTAAGTCCTTAAACTATGGCTTAATGCTAGGAATGATATCCTCGATTTATGATAAGGAGCCCGAGAATTTGTGTTGTGAAACTTACTTTGGTTTATGATAAGACTGTACTTGGTCCAGCAATTTGGATGAACTTCGTTGAGACCTGTCCGCCCACCTGGGCAGAGCAACCCTCATGGAGTCCCTACATGCGTGCTTTGATGACTTGCGGCACCTTATTGTGCAAAACGTCTCATCGCTCCGGCGTTGACCAGAATTATATACACCAATAAATTCAAAAGAACAGAAAATGCTAACACAGATCAACGCTTAGTAAAATCAAATTTTGAGTTTTGGAATTCCACATAAATGCACATACAATAAATACAGATTGAAAACTTAAACTAGCAAGCATCCTAGTTGTGTAGAAAAAATAAAAGAATGCTTGCAAGCAAGACTATACTTGGGCTTTTTATCTACAAGGCCTTATTTATAGATCCAGATTACCCGAAGAAAGGCATTCCTATTTGATGGGCACATCTTTTTTCCCACGTAACATAATTATTCAACTAAATTCAAGTTAAGAATTCCAAAAATAAAACCTAAATTAATCAGAGGATATCATTCCTAGCACATCCTTTTGTACTCTTGATATGATTATATGCTAACCATTCATCTTGTGTACTCTTATGATTATATGCTAACCATTCATCTTTTGTATACTCTTGTTATGAGATCGACAGAGCACACAATTATGGATTTGAACTTAATCCCGGAAGAGAAGGATGAAGCTCAACAAGAAGAACAAGCTCAAAGAAGGTGACTCTATGGATTTGAACTTGATCCGGAAGAGGAAGATGAAGCTCAACAAGAAGAACAAGCTCAGCAAGGTGATGCTATTGATTTAAACTTGATCCCGAAAGAGGAAGATGAAGCTCAACAAGAAGAACAATCTCGACAAGGTGATGCTATTGATTTAAACTTGATCCGGAAGAGGAAGATGAAGCTCAACAAGAAGACGCTATGGATTTGAACTTGATCCCGGAAGAGGATGATGAAGACATTGAATTGAATTGGTTTCCAAAAGAGGAAGAAGCTCAAGAGGCACAAGAAGATGCATTATTGGTAGAAGCTCAAGAGGCACAAGAAGATGCATTAGTGGAAGAAGCTCAAGAGGCACAAGAAGATGCGAAGTGGGAGAAGCTCAAGAAGCCGACGCACAAGGCAATCCAGAGGGAAGGACACAGCAGACAAGGAGAGATATGGTGTTTACTTTGCTCTGCGAGTAATCGAGCTTAGAGATGGACAGAGTTCACTGTATGACAGGTGCTCATTGCAACTATGCTTTGAATGTCCACGCAATGAACAGTTACAAGAATATGGAATCGGCGAAAGAACAACTTGCAAAGAAAGCCAAGAAGTTGATGTTTCAACTAAAAAGCACAACAGTGGTAGAAAGAGAAAAGAGCTAGATCTGGCGAGAACAGCGACAATCCCACTAAACAGAAGAAGAACTATTCGGTCACTCGCAAGGTGTTTAGGGGTTCCCCGGCGACCCTACACAACAGGTTTCAATTGCAAGAGCTGAAACGCATCACGAACAAAGTCAAGCCCTCGCTAAAGCCACACAACAAGATAGCGAGACTCAAGTTCTGCATATCCATGATGGATGAAAATGGATATCAACCCCTTGGCCCGATTTCAAGTCAATGAACAATATGGTCCACATAGATGAAAAATGGTACGATATGACCAGAGTCACGAACAGCTACTATGTCTCGCTGAAGAACGAGAATCGAAGCGCACTGTGCCCAATACACACAGCATTGGCAAGGTAATGTTCTTAACTGTTGTTCCCAAGCCTCGCTACACCGACGATGGGGAACTAACATTCGATGGAAAAATTGGCACATGGACGTTTGTGGTAGAGACTGAGGCGCAAAGAACCAGCCAAAACAGAGATCGAGGAACGATAGAGATGAAATCGATGAAAGTAACCAGGCCCGTGCAGTAGAGATTACACGATCAATAAAGTTATCCCTGCAATACAAGACAAGTGGCCCGATGAAGACGTGGGCACAACAATTTTCATCCAACAAGATAATGCGAGACCACATGTCCTACCTAATGATGCAGGTTTTCTGGAAGCTGTGCAACAAACGGATCTAGACATTCGACTGTTACAACAACCACCTAACAGCCATGAGCTTAATGTATTAGAACTTTGATTTCTCCGCTCCCTCCAATCCCTAACCGACAACAGAGCACCTATGAATATCCAGGAGTTGGTACATGGTGTAGAGGAGGAGTTTGAGAATTATGATGCACATAAGTTGTTCAAAAGCTTCATCACACTGCAAGCAATAATGGTTGAAGTCATGAAAGATCAAGGAGAAAATACCTACAAGCTGCCGCATCTACACAAGGACCGTCTACAAAATGGTGGAGAAGAAATAACCGGTGTATATTGCAGTGCAGAGCTAATTACTGATACGATGGCCATTATAGAACAAGGGGAATAGAGCTCAGGAAAAGGAAAGGGAAAGGAGTATATAGGGAAAGGAAAAAGAAATGATAGGAGTATGTCATGTGTATGTCTTGTGTCATGTGTATGTCGTGTGTATGTCATGTGTCATATATTGTGTCATGTGTATGTCTTTGTGTCATGTGTTCAATGAGAAAAGATTGGAGTGTGTCATGTGAATTATTTGATTTTTTTTAATTTACTTGATTTTATTTAATTTACTTGTAAGAAGAAGAAGAGATCCTTCTTCTATGCTAGGAGCTCTTCTTCTTCTTCTTCTTCTTCTTCTTCTTCTTCTTCTTCTTCTTCCTCTTCTTCTTCTCATTCTTCTTCTCCTTCTTCTTCTCCTTCTTCTTCTCCTTCACCTTCTCCTTCTCCTTCTTCTTCTTCTTCTTCTTCTTCTTCCTATTCTTCTCCTTCTCCTTCTCCTTCTCCTTCTCCTTCTTATTCTCTTTCTTATTCTTATTCTTATGATTAACAGGAACATGGTGTAGTTTCAGAATTCAGATCCATTTTGCACTCTTGATAGCAGTGATTTTGGTAGGTGTACTCCAGAAACTAACAACAAATGAGATGGAGTATCAAGGGCATATAAATACAGAAAAATTCAAATACATCAAGAGAATCTAGATGGAGTATCAAGGGCATCTAGACACACACTACGATTTGAAATCCCAGAAAGTTGCTGCACCTTCTTTGAAAAGGGGCAAAAACCTGATCATGTACTCTGAAGAAATGTTGCAATGTTGTCACAGTAATTACTTGATCAAAATAATTATGTCCTTAACTGAATAAACTTGATTTAGTTAACTGAATAAACTTGATTTAAGTATATTCCTACAGAAGGTTGCCTACTTTTGTGTACTAAGGCACTGAAAACATGATCCTCCTCCTACATTACGTATATCAGAATTAAGTTACTCTAAATGGAGTACCAAAATTTAAGAACAAGCCATCTGAAAAGAGCACCAGCTAAGATCTAATCCTTATGTCCAATTAACCACTAATTTTTGTAACCAATGTTCAGAGACAAATCAGACTTGACAGTAAAGATCAAAATTTCAGACTTGACAGTAAATATATGGAAACTGAAGATTATTTAGGAACACATTTCTTCCTAAACTTGATGTTGATTTAGCAACACAGTCTTCAGTGAGAGTATAAAATTTATAGCAGCAGCACTACATATAGGAGCAGAACAATGATTCCTAGATGCAATAGTAATCATTTTGTTTAAAACTTCACAAAAATTTCAGTGAACTTTTGAACACAAGTACAATCAGAATATGATCATGTTCAATAGTGATCATGTTCAGTAGCTGAATCCAAGAGGACAAAAATTTCAGTTAACTTTTGAAGTTTCAGAATTAACTATATTATTCAGTCAAGATCTTTGTTCAATCAATTTGATGTTCAGAACCTGTCATTTTCTTCCAAAACCTATCAATTTACATCGGTTTTGATCTGTCAAGTTTACTGAATTTTTACTCAATTAGTTGAACTTTTGATCTGTCAAGTTGATGTTCAGGTTTTGATTCCTAGATGCACAAGTTTCTTGAATTTTTACTCAATTAGTTTGAGATTGTCATGCTTCCTAGTCAAAATTGTCATGGTTTTATCTTATCTTCTTTGAATGATGGCATGTTCATCTCAAGCATATCTTATCTTACTGAATTCCATGGCTAACAATAGTTTTAAAATCATCAAGGCGCATTTGTACTCATCTAGCAAGCTCACACGAGATCAGCAGGCGACATCCATACTCGTACTTCATTCCTCTGCACCAAGTCCTCCTCCAATCGCTGCACAATCCAAGAGGACAAGAACAAAACCAGCTCGATTGCTTGCTTCATCAGACATAAATCAGCGGCTAGAAGATGGACCTGCGCTACTGGTAGGCGGGCAGCAGCGAAGCAAAAGCGGCTGACGGCGCCCGGTGGAGTGAAGAGGCGGGTCCTCCATCATCGATCCGCCATTGACTCGAGGAGAAATGGCGGTGGCAAGATAAGCACGGGCGGTGGCATGTGGGCTGGAGCAAGTCTTCGTCTTCCCCATGCCGTGGTCGTCTTCCCCACGCCGTTGACTTCTGCAGCAGCCGCTCGTCGTGCTGGAGGAGGAACTGTGGATGAGGAGCTCGAGGGCGAGGAGCTCGAGGATCTTCCATGCCTCCAGATCGAGCCCGGCTCCCTCCAGGACATGAGCGCCCGCCCGGGCCGGGAAGCCGCGGGCTTTGCGAAAAAGGGATCCTTCCCTCTGGATCTCTGGTGAGGAAGAAAAGCAGACGAGGGGAGGAGGCGGCCAAGGTGGCGAGGGAGCGAGCAGGTGGAGAGCCGGCAGAGCAGGCGGCAAGGCGGCGGAGCAGGCGGCGGAGTAGGCCGCCGGTGCGTGGCGAGGCGACAGAGCAGGCGCGATGGGCTGCGTGGCTTGTCGGAAGAAAGGGAAGGGGGGTTTTGTAAAACATCGGCGGAGACAACTTTTCTGGGACGGAGGGAGTAGTACGTAAAAAATGTTTCGTAGAATCACTTCGTATGACTAGCATTGCTCAAGTTATTTCCCGTGAACAACCCATCCGTCGCCACACTCCTTTTCATCTCCTTAATCGCCCGGTTGCTCTTCCCGAAATCCCTCCTCCTGCCGACTCCATCTGCTTTCCAACGAGAAATGCCGCTCGCCGCCGCCCAGATCGACCACCTCCGCGCCCTCGTCGCCCGCCGCGCGCGGCACCTCGCCCGCGTCCGCACCTACCAGCTTCGTGCCTCCGCCTTGGCGTCCGGCTCCCCGACAGCGACGAGGACGACGATTACTATCCGGAGCTCCGCTGCCACAACGAGGAGCACTACTATGAGGACGGGCAGGAGAGGGGAGCGGAGAGGGTGTCATGGCGTGGATCTGGAGCGCCGGATCTGCCTCCTCGAGAACGGACGAGCTAGGGATGCAGGTGAATCGTCCCCGGAGGAAGAGAATGCTCCCACCTGTATGCAGATGGGGCATTATTGCTGGACTTGGCCTGACAGGAAACAAGCGGATTTTGTGCTGACAAGGAGTTACATGAGGAGACTGTGGAAAAAAAAATGCAGATGAGGCCTTGCTGGACTCGCCAAGACTTTCTCCAAGTTCGTGTTGTTTAAGGTATCTTGATATTTTGTGTCACTGAGTCCGCTGTTACCTTTAGAAATTGTTACCGAGTCGTCAATATTTTGCTTATTGTGCTTTGCTTTAGTCTGATTCTGATAGGTTCAAGCATTAGAAAGTTTATGAAACAGAGGCATTGGTGGTTCGTTAAAAATTTGATATGAAGCATTTGTGCAGATTCGTTGATCTTGCAAGATCCAAATATAGAAAAACAATCTATCATATCTTGGATGGGTTTCCCCATAGAAGTTTGGTATGATAGTTGTTGAATGTTGCCACGGAATTTGTTTCTGTTAATGCTCTGACCTAGCCTTGGTTGGAGCTGATTTTTGGTGCATGCATGGAGATGAGTTATGGTACATTTGGCTGCCGGTTTACTTAAAATAGCTAGGATTTCCATCGAACAGTGTGTGTGTGATGGATCTTTTCAACTTTGCTTGCTATTCAATTAGGTGCAGATTTTGTGAGATAATCTCGTCCTAACATGTCTCTGATTTTGATTTTGTTTTTTCCTGTGGGTTTCAGGAAAGGAGGGCCAGTTCGTAGGGGGTTTAACAAGCAAGGTGATGCTATTGTGTCTATTATGTGTAGTTTGTTTCAGAGAAGTCACACTGATTTCTCTCGATATTTGTCTATTTGCAGAGAAGTTAGTCAAAGGCAGTCTTCAGTTAAGACTGATTTTGTAACGCCCCGGATCCGATGCGCCAGGTGTCTGCCAGTTATTCGCCGTTGTTGCCATGTCATGTGCTTGCGTGTTGCACTTTGCCATGTCATCATCTGCATTTCATATCATGTCATCATGTGCATTTCATTTTGCATACGTGTTTGTCTCATGCATCCGAGCATTTTCTCTGTTGTCCGTTTTGCAATCCGGCACTCCTATGTCTCCTGGCGCCCCCTTTTACCTCTTTTCGTGTGCGGGTGTTAAACGTTCTCGGAATGGACCGAGTCTTGCCAAGCGGCCTTGGTATAGCACCGGTAGACCGCCTGTCAAGTTTCGTGCCATTTGGAGGTCGTTTGATACTCCAATGGTTAACCGAGTAAACCGCAAAGACCTCTTTTATCTTGCAGCCAACACCCCTTCAAAGTGGCCCAAAACCCAACAAACTCCCCTCCATGCTCTCGGTCGTTCGATCACGATCGCGTGGCCGAAAACCGTACCTCATTTGGACTCTCCTAGCTCCCTCTACCTATAAATATGTGATCCCCTCCGGATTTTCGCGCAGACCAACCCAAGCCCTTTCGCCACGGACATTTCGTCCCAGCGTCCGGGACATGTCCGCCCCATCTGCCGCCTGAGCTAGTCCGGAGCCGCCACGTGGCGGCGCCTCCAGCGCGCGCAGCCATGAGCCCACGGCCGCCCTCCCGGCCGCGTGCCCATGCCCGATCCGCGCCTCGGCGACCTCGCCCATGGCCATGGCCTCTCGGCGACCCGCCGCTTGCCCGTCGCCGCCCCGGAAGTCGCCGCGCCGGCCTCCTCGTCGCCGGCCCTCGCCTCCATGGCCGTCGCCGCCATGAAACTCGGCCCCGGCCGGATCCGCCTCGCCGCCGCGCCGTCTTGCCAGTCCCTCTCGGCCAGATCCGGCGATTCCCCTCCTCCGTGACCCTCCTCCTCACTCTGGCCGCCGTCCCCGTCGTCTCCGGCGAGATCCGCGCCGCTTTGAAATCCGCGCCCCGGTTGACTTTCCCCCCTCCTTCGAAAATCTGCCAAGTCCTGTAAATTTTGCACATTATATGCTCATGTTCATCATGCCATAAGTCTGCATCTGTAGCTCCGATTCGTGCGTGCAATATGTCAAATTGTTCGCCTCGATGAGTACATCATTTCATTCCATTGCATAATTTACATTTGAGCTCATCTTGATGCCCGAAATGCTGTTAGAAGAGGGCTATGTGATGTTAGTTTCAGTTTCTTATCAGAACATGCACTTTTGTCATTTTTGCCATGATTGATGTGTGCATCCTATGAACTTGAGTCCTACATGTGTTTTGTAATATGCCATGCCATCTTTACAGGGGTGTATGCCATGTATTTTTGTGATCTCTGTGGTGACTAGCACAAGCATGCAAATTAAGCTTCATGATGTTGCTGATTTCAGCCCCTGTTCTGCTGATATTTTTATGCCATGTTAACTTGATGCTACCGAGAGATCCATGCTTATTTTGAGATACTTCAGTAAGGATGTTTTTAACATATGGTTATGCTCTATCCATCCATGCCCTTGTTTGCAATTATGGAGTGCCATAGCTTGAGTCAATCGAGCTCTACTTTTGTTATAAAATGTTTCCTGGCAGATTGTTTACATGTTATTCAATTTTGCCAAGGTTGTTGTAGTTGATTCGTGTATGCTATGATGTTGTTCTTGCTATGTATAGCTTCTATGCCATGTCTTATTGCTCTTGGTTGCCTTGCCATGCCATGTATTGCTCTGTGGTGAGTGGTTCAAGCTCACCAACATGCCTACTTGTTGTTCCTGCCATGTATGAATCTGTAATATAACTTGTCATGTTTACGTGGGTGCCATCATATCTTCTGATCCTTTTTGTCTCATGGTCACTAAAGGACTTTTGTTCTATGCATTTAGTAGTATCATGCCATGCCTTTGGTTGCCGTGATAAGTTCATGTAACATGTTGTTTGATAGCTCTAAACATTGCAACCTGATGTTATTTCTGCTTAAGTCTGAAACTGTTATTATTTGCAATCTTGCCATGTGTGTTTGAGCATGTTCTAGTGATTTCTGGAGATAGCTCACTGTTCATGTTTTGTCATGCTTTACCTGTACATCATTTCCATGCCTTTTGTTTTCACGTTGAGATGCTGTAGCTTGTTGTTTTGATGCTTGCAATATGCCTACTTGTTGTTATGGACAGATTGTTGTTATGACTTGTATAGGGTGTATATGTTGCATCGTTGCTCCGTTTTGAGTGTGCTCTACATGAAACTTGCTTGATTTTGCATGTAGTTTCATATTATCATGTTGCATCCTTGTTTTGAGGTGTTTGCTTGATGTTTATATGCATTTGGTATCAATGCCATGCTTATCTTGTTTTGCTCATATCTTCTAGGCCATAGCTCCGAATCTAATGAACTTTATATGTAACTTGACTAGAATTTCGTGTAGATCATCGTGATGCATCGTAACTTGCTGTTTAACAACTTCAACATAAGGTTTATTCAGATCTGGACCAATTTCAAAATTTGCATATGAGGACTTACCGGAATTGTTATATGTTGTTCCCGGCCTCATTTAAACTTGCCTTGATGTGTTGCTTTTATTTGCATCATCTCTTGCCATGAGTAGCCTCATCTAGCTTTGTCATGCATCATACTTGGTTGAGCATCATGTCTTGTATATGTGTGGTGTGTTTACCATATTGTGTGCTTCTTCTCGATAGTTCCCGTTTCGTTGCGATCGTGAGGATTCGTTCGTCTACGCTTGGTTCGTCTACGTGGCTTCATCTTCTTCGTGGACTCGTTCTTCTTCCTTGCGGGATTTCAGGCAAGATGACCGTCACCTTGGATCTCATTACTATCATTGCTATGCTAGTTGCTCCGTTCTATCGCTATGCTGCGCTACCTATCAATTGCTCTTCAAGCCTCCCAAATTGCCATGTCAGCCTCTAACCTTTTGCACCCTTCCTAGCAAACCGTTGTTTGGCTATGTTACCGCTTTGCTCAACCCCTCTTATAGCGTTGTTAGTTGCAGGTGAAGATGAAGTTTGTTCCTTGTTGGAACATGGAGATGTTGTTCCTTGTTGGAACATGTTTACTTGTTGGGATATCACAATATATTTTATTTAATTAATGCATCTATATACTTGGTAAAGGGTGGAAGGCTCGGCATTATGCAAGGTGTTTTGTTCCACTCTTGCCGCCCTAGTTTTCGTCATATCGGTATTATGTTCCCGGATTTTGCGTCCCTAATGCGGTCGGGTGATTTATGGGACCCCTTGACGATTCGCTTTGAATAAGACTTTTCCAAAGAAGGCCCAACATTCGCTTTTACCATTTGCCTCACCTATGCCCTTTTATTTCCTTGGGTTTTCCGGAGCCCGAGGGTCATCTTTATTTTAGCCCCGGGCGGTTCTCCTTAGTCTTTGGTCCAAACCGAGCGATGTCCGGCGCCTCGGCAATCGGGGTCTATGCCAACCCGACGTCTGGCTCATCCGGTGTGCCACGAGAACGAGATATGTGCAGCTCCTATCGGGATTTGTCGGCACATCCGGGCGGCTTTTTGGTCTTGTTTTATTCTTTGTCGAAATGTCTTGTAGCCGGGATTCCGAGTGATCGGGTCTTCCGGGAGAAGGAATATCCTTCGTTGATCGCGAGAGCTTATCATGGGCTAAGTTGGGACACCCTGCAGGTATAAACTTTCGAGAGCCGTGCCGCGGTTATGTGGCGAGATGGGAATTTGTTAATATCCGGTTGTAGTAAACTTGAAGCAAACTTCGTCTAAAATACACCAACCGTAATGCGTAACCGTGAGTGTCTCTTTTCGGGTTGATCGAGGAGAACACGGTTTCGGGTTATGTCGGCGTAAGTAGGAGTTCGGGATCACTTCTTGATCATTACTAGTTGACGAATAGTTCCTTTGTTTCTCTTCTCGCTCTCATTTGCGTATGTTAGCCACCATATATGCTTAGCCAGCAACCTCACCACTTTACCCCTTCCTTTCCCTTTAAGCTTTGCTAGTCTTGCTACCCATGGTAATGGGATCATTGAGTCCTCGTGGCTCCTGATTACTACACCACCGATTGCAGTGCAGGTTTGCAATGATCATGACGCGAGAGCGATGCTTGCTTGCGTTGAGTTCTTCTTCTGCTTCTTCGATCAGGGGATAGGTTCCAGGTCGGCAGCCTGGGCTAGCAGGGTGGATGTCGTTTGAGCTTCTGTTTGTGTTTCATTCATAGTCGGATGTTGATCTTGTATATGATGTTGATGTATTCTTGTGGCATTTGTGCCTTATGTATGTATCCCCATCTATTATGTAATGTTGATGTAATGATATCCACCTTGCAAAAGCGTTTCAATATGCGGGTCTATCCTTGGTGGGACCGTCGAGTTCCTTTTGGATAGGGTCGCATATTGGGCGTGACAAGTTGGTATCAGAGCCTCGACCGACCCTAGGAGCCCCTTGATTGATCGTGTAGTTTGGCCGTTGTTGAGTCTAGAAGAAAACTGTTTTCGGAGTCTAGTTATATCGGAGAGTAGGAATTCTTTTTACTCCTCAGCCCCTTCGTCGCTCTGGTAAGGAATCTTGACGTAGGTGTTTTTTTGAATTACTCCTCTTCCCCTTCAAAAAAATTTCTTTAGGTTCACGCAGTTGGTTTTCCGATCGTTGGCCCTCAGCTCTTTTCATCCGGTGCATTTTCGTCAAGTCGACTCGACCATCTTCATCTTTGCAAGTTCAATCCTCAGTTGTTTTCTTTTCCCACCCGCCCACCCTTCTTCTTCTCGGAACCGGAGTCCGTAATCGAGTATCCATCCTACTCGTGTGAAGCCTTTGCTTTCTTCAACCGGTGTTTTCTCTTCAAGTTATTCGTCGGTTCCTCCCGAGTTGCCTTTGCTTTTCCGCCCTCCCACCCTCTCTTCTTCCGGAGCCCGAGCCTCTTTCGAGCATCAATTTCATTCGGAGTATCTTGGTCTTCCTCAAGTATTTCAACCGGTTAATTCTCGTCTCGTTCGTCATTCTTCATCTCTTTTTCTTTTCCGGCGGATTCAATTCAAGTTATTCAGGGTGACCACATTCTTTTCCTTGGATCAAGTGTTTTCTCTGCTCGTTCGCCTCTCGCCAATTTATCCTTCCGGAGTGTTCAACACATCTCAGGAGATTCGTCTGTGTTCTAATTAATTCGAGGTTGTCACCTCAGTCAAATATTTCAATTGTTCCGGTGCATCATCTATCTGTTCAACATCCCTTTCCAACGGTGTTTTCTTTTAGTGGGCCCTAACCCACAGGTCTTTTCCTAGGATCTTACCTGACTCTTCTAATTTCCCCGGAGTTATTCTCAATTCTTTTCAAGTGTGACGTAAGAATGGATTCCATCAGCCACATGCTTTTTCCAATATCAATTTCAAATCATTTCATTGTTGGCTCAACCTCTCTGTTTTTCATTCTTCCGGAGTATCTCATTAATTTTGGTGGTGTTTCTCGTCATCATTTGAAGATTGAAGTGAATTTTTCCTTCTAAATCTTGTCCATTCTCCCGGAGATTCATGGTGATAACTCGATGTTACCCTATCTAATTGTTTCCATTCATGCAAAAAAAATTCACCCATCCGGAGTATTTCAGGAGTTGTTTTCTATTTCTTTTCACCGGAGGCCATCATTCCAGTAGAATTCTTCGTCCTCACATTTCAGCTACCGTTATCTATTTATCCCGGTGCCTCGTTCAAGTGTTCTTTAATCAGCTCATGATCTCTTTGTTCTTTTGCATCTAAATCCCCACTAGCATACTTGTTCTTCTAATTCTTCCCGGTGATTATTTCTTTTTCATCAGTCATTTCGAATTCTTACGGTGGGTCGTTCAAGATTCTTTTTCCTTGATTATCATTTTAATCCATTCGTTCTTTCGAATCCTACCGGTGGTTCATGAAGACTTTCTCAAGTTGTGTGCGATGTTTCCCCTTAATCCTTTTTCAACGAGAATAAGTATTATGACAAATCCATTTCTTGTCATCAATTTAATTTGATGAAGGATAAGCATACAATAAATCTTATTCTTATTTCCTAGAAGTGTTTAATCCCTTCCTTCGGAGTTTGTTCGTGATGAATAAATTCTAGTTCCAAGTGTTTTTCATCTTTTCTTTTCCGGAGTTCAAATTTCCTCAGCCATTTCGTCGGAACCTCCATCTAAATCATCGCAATGCTCATCTTATTCTTTCAACCTTCAATTTTATCTCATCATCCTTTTGTTACCGGAGTTCTTCACGGTGGCTCGTCATGATTTAATTCATTCTTCAAGAGTTCATCAAGTTTTTGGTTGGTGGAGTTCTAGTATTTTTTCTTCTTGCGTCTCGAATGTGCAATTAATTCTCCGTATTCTTTTGAAGTGGAGTTTTGCATTTCTTCATTCCTCTCAGCTATTCAATCATTTCCGGTTGTGGCCGGCTATCACCTTATGATTTTGAGAGGTTATCCATAAGTCCACATAAAGCTTATTCTTTCGTTGTTGATTTTCTCAACAACTCCATTCAATCCTTCCTTCTCCATTCTTTTCATTCTATTATTTCAATTCTTTCCGGAGGTTTTGTGTCATGTCTTCATCAGTGTCATTCCATCTTCTCAAGTTCAGATTCTATTCCTTCCATGTTTAACCGGTGTGCTGCCTAAATCCTTTCAGTCCTATTCGTTTCTTTTCTCATTCTAACCACTCCGGTTAGAACGAGTGCTTTCATAGTCTTTCTGATTCCGTGAGCTTTTGATTCTCTTCATTCTCCTCGTTCCTCTCTTTTCTCGAGTGCTCTTGATTCTTGGCTTCTTCTCTTGAGTTCTTGTTTCACCTCATCCCTTTTCTCTTCCGTCTCGGTCCTAAGATCTCGAGATGAGATCTCTTGTTAGTGGAGGAGTGTTGTAACGCCCCGGATCCGGCGCGCTGTGTGTACGCGATTATTCGCCGTCGTTGCCATGTCATGTGCTGGCGTGTTGCACTTTGCCATGTCATCATCTGCATTTCATATCATGTCCTCATGTGCATTTCATTTTGCATACATGCATGTCTCATGCATCCGAGCATTTTCCCCGTTGTCCGTTTTGCAATCCGGCACTCCTATGTCTCCCGGCGCCCCCTTTTACCTCTTTTCATGTGCGGGTGTTAAACGTTCTCGGAATGGACCGAGTCTTGCCAAGCGGCCTTGGTATAGCACCGATAGACCGCCTGTCAAGTTTCGTGCCATTTGGAGGTCGTTTGATACTCCAACGGTTAACCGGGTAACCGCAAAGGCCTCTTTTATCTTGCAGCCCAACACCCCTTCAAAGTGGCCAAAAACCCAGCAAACTCCCCTCCATGCTCTCGGTCGTCCGATCACGATCGGCGTGGCGAAAAACCGTACCTCATTTGGACTCTCCTAGCTCCCTCTACCTATAAATATGTGATCCCCTCCGGATTTTCGCGCAGTCCAACCCTAGCCCCGCTCCCCGCGCGCCGCCGGACATTTCGTCCCCGCCGTCCGGACATGTCCGCCCCATCCGCCGCCGCGCCCCAGCCAGTCCGGAGCCGCCACGTGGCGAGTGCCTCCAGCGATGCCTCCAGCGAACCCGCGAGCCTGGCCGACCCTCCGGCCCGCGTGCCCGCCGCCGATCGCGCCTCCGGCGACCTCCATGACGCCGCCCAGCGCCGCCCGCGCCTCCGGCGACCGCCGCTGCTTGCCGTCGCCCTACTCGGCGGCCGCCGCCCGTGACCCGCGTCTCCCGAGTCTCGTCGGGCGCCGGGCCTCCTCGTCGCCGGCCCTCGCCTCCATGGCCGCCCGCCGCATGAACTCCGGCCGGCCGCCGCGCCCGGTCTGCCGCCAGTCCCTCTCCGGCCAGATCCGGGGCCCCCGCGCCCGGATCCGGCGATTCCCCCTCCTCCGGCGACCCCTCCTCCTCACTCCGGCCGCCGTCCCCGTCGTCTCCGGCGAGATCCGTGCCGCTTTGAAATCCGCGCCACGGTTGACTTTCCCCTTCGAAAATCTGAAGTCATGTAAATTTTGCACATTATACGCTCATGTTCATCATGCCATAACTCTGCATCCGTAGCTCTGATTCGTCCGTATAATATGTCAAATTGTTCGCCTCGACGAGTACATCATTTCATTCCATTGCATAATTTACATTTGAGCTCATCTTGATGCCCGAAATGCTGTTAGAAGAGGGCTATGTGATGTTAGTTTCAGTTTCTTATCAGAACATGCACTTTTGTCATTTTGCCATGATTGATGTGTGCATCCTATGAACTTGAGTCCTACATGTGTTTTGTAATATGCCATGCCATATTTACAGGGGTGTATGCCATGTATTTTTGTGATCTCTGTGGTGACTAGCACAAGCATGCAACCGAGCTTCATGATGTTGCTGATTTCAGCCCCTGTTCTGCTGATATTTTTATGCCATGTTAACTTGATGCTACCGAGAGATCCATGCTTATTTTGAGATACTTCAGTAAGGATGTTTTTAACATATGGTTATGCTCTATCCATCCATGCCCTTGTTTGCATTTATGGAGTGCCATAGCTTGAGTCAATCGAGCTCTACTTTTGTTATAAAATGTTTCCTGGCAGATTGTTTACATGTTATTCAATTTTGCCAAGGTTGTTGTAGTTGATCCGTGTATGCTATGATGTTGTTCTTGCCATGTATAGCTTCTATGCCATGTCTTATTGCTCTTGGTTGCCTTGCCATGCCATGTATTGCTCTGTGGTGAGTGGTTCAATCTCACCAACATGCCTACTTCTTGTTGTTCCTGCCATGTATGAATCTGTAATATAACTTGCCATGTTTACGTGGGTGCCATCATATCTTCTGATACTTTTTGTCTCATGGTCACTAAAGGACTTTTGTTCTATGCATTTAGTAGTATCATGTCATTCCTTTGGTTGCCGTGATAAGTTCCTGTAACATGTTGTTTAATAGCTCTAAACATTGCAACCTGATGTTATTTCTGCTTAAGTCTGAAACTGTTATTATTTGCAATCTTGCCATGTGTTTTTGAGCATGTTCTAGTGATTTCTGGAGATAGCTCAGTGTTCATGTTTTGTCATGCTTTACCTGTACATCATTCCCATGCCTTTTGTTTTCACGTTGAGATGTTGTAGCTTGTTGTTTTGATGCTTGCACTATGCCTACTTGCTGTTATGGACAGATTGTTGTTATGACTTGTATAGGGTGTATGTGTTGCACCGTTGCTCCGTTTTGAGTGTGCTCTACATGAAACTTGCTTGATTTTGCATGTAGTTTCATATTATCATGTTGCATCCTTGTTTTGAGGTGTTTGCTTGATGTTTATATGCATTTGGTATCAATGCCATGCTTATCTTGTTTTGCTCATATCTTCTAGGTTGTAGCTCCGAATCTAATGAACTTTATATGTAACTTGACTAGAATTTCGTGTAGATCATCGTGGTGCATCTTAACTTGCTGTTTAACAACTTCAACATAAGGTTTATTCAGATCTGGACCAATTTCAAAATTTGCATATGAGGACTTACCGGAATTGTTATATGTTGTTCCCGGCCTCATTTAAACTTGCCTTGATGTGTTGCTCTTATTTGCATCATCTCTTGCCATGAGTAGCCTCATCTAGATTTGTCATGCATCATACTTGGTTGAGCATCATGTCTTGTATATGTGTGGTGTGTTTACCATATTGTGTGCTTCTTCTCGATAGTTCCGTTTACGTTTGCGATCGTGAGGATTCGTTCGTCACGCTTGGTCTGCGTCTACGTGGCTTCATCTTCTTCGTGGACTCGTTCTTCTTCCTTGCGGGATTTCAGGCAAGATGACCGTCACCTTGGATCTCATTACTATCATTGCTATGCTAGTTGCTCCGTTCTATCGCTATGTTGCGCTACCTATCAATTGCTCTTCAAGCCTCCCAAATTGCCATGTCAACCTCTAACCTTTTGCACCCTTCCTAGCAAACCGTTGTTTGGCTATGTTACCGCTTTGCTCAGCCCCTCTTATAGCGTTGTTAGTTGCAGGTGAAGATGAAGTTTGTTCCTTGTTGGAATATGGAGATGTTGTTCCTTGTTGGAACATGTTTACTTGTTGGGATATCACAATATATCTTATTTAATTAATGCATCTATATACTTGGTAAAGGGTGGAAGGCTCGGCCTTATGCCCGGTGTTTTGTTCCACTCTTGCCGCCCTAGTTTCCGTCATATCGGTATTATGTTCCCGGATTTTGCGTCCCTAATGCGGTCGGGTGATTTATGGGACCCCTTGACAGTTCGCTTTGAATAAGACTTTTCCAAGAAGGCCCAACATTCGTTTTACCATTTGCCTCACCTATGCCCTTTTATTTCCCTTGGGTTTTCCGGAGCCCGAGGGTCATCTTTATTTTAGCCCCGGGCAGTTCTCCTTCGAAAGTCTGGTCCAAACCGAAGCGATGTCCGGCGCCCGGGCAATCGTGGTCTATGCCAACCCGACGTCTGCTCATCCGGTGTGCCACGAGAACGAGATATGTGCAGCTCCTATCGGGATTTGTCGGCACATCCGGCGGCTTCTTTGGTCTTGTTTTATTGCTGTAGAAATGTCTTGTAGCCGGGATTCCGAGATCGATCGGGTCTTCCTGTGGAGAAGGAATATCCTTCGTTGATCGCGAGAGCTTATCATGGGCTAAGTTGGGACACCCCTGCAGGGTATAAACTTTCGAGAGCCATGCCCGCGGTTATATGGCAGATGGGAATTTGTTAATATCCGGTTGTAGTAAACTTGAAGCAAACTCGTCTAAAATACACCAACCGTGTGCGTAACCGTGAGTGTCTCTTTTCGGGGTTGATCGAGAGGAGAACACGGTTTCTGGGTTATGTCTCGGCGTAAGTAGGAGTTCGGGATCACTTCTTGATCATTACTAGTTGACGACCGTTCCTTTGTTTCTCTTCTCGCTCTCATTTGCGTATGTTAGCCACCATATATGCTTAGCCGCTTGCCGCAACCTCACCACTTTACCCCTTCCTTTCCCTTTAAGCTTTGCTAGTCTTGCTACCCATGGTAATGGGATCGTTGAGTCCTCGTGGCTCACAGATTACTACACCACCGATTGCAGTGTACAGGTTTGCAATGATCATGACGCGAGAGCGATGCTTGCTTATGCGTTGAGTTCTTCTTCCGCTTCTTCGATCGGGGATAGGTTCGGTGTCGGCAGCCTGGGCTAGCAGGGTGGATGTCGTTTGAGCTTCTGTTTATGTTTCATCCATAGTCGGATGTTGATCTTGTATATGATGTTGATGTATTTTTGGGGCATTTGTGCCTTATTTATGTATCCCCATCTATTATGTAATGTTGATGTAATGATATCCACCTTGCAAAAGCGTTTCAATATGCGGGTCTATCCTTGGTGGGACCGTTGAGTTCCTTTTGGATAGGGTCGCATATTGGGCGTGACAGATTTAGAACTGGATCAACAATGCCAACAGTGCATAGTTGTATGTCATCTAGGGCTGTCTCAATGTCATATCACCCGGAGTTGTCTAATGTCTCTGCATATGCTGATCTCCGGAGGTAATAAATTTTACAGTACTTAGCACACTTAGATGAAAAGTTAAATCATGCATGTGCTCGGAAACCAAGTTCAAAATCATGATGTGTTGTCGGCTTCTTTAATTTCTAAGTTGTGAGCTCTTTTTTGGGAAATATTTGGATTTGCTTGATTTTTGTCTTCCTTACGCCTTTGGTCACCATAGTAATATATATTTTATCTCAATTCATGGGCATTCACCTATGATATCAAATAATTCTTCACTTATTGGTCGATGCAATTGTTAAATTGTGTTGACTCATTTTGCCCGTAGCAATGCACGAGTATTATCCTAGGGCGTGTTTGGTTGCCCGCATTAGGCCCAACTAGGCCCGTGCCGGAAGAAAATAGTCTGTTTGGTCACATGTGTACTGTTTGGCCTACATCACACGATGTTTAAAGCACCTCCAGCCAGGCCCGCTAGGAACCTCAAAATTGGCAGTTTTTCTACAGCCAGGCCCGTGGGATGCACATGGTCAGCGGCGGGTACACGTGAGGAGCCACGCTACAGACTTCGCGTTGTTTCTAGAACCGTCGACAATAATTACCCTCACTGCTCTCTCTCCCCTCTCTCCATTCTCCCACTGTCACACCGGGGGCGGCGTTCAGCGGATCGGAGAATAGCAAGGCAACCACCGGCCTCCATCAGCGGCATCAGAAACATCACCAGTAGCACTTCGGCAATGGCGGTAAGCCCTATTTTCACCTCCTTCTATACAAATTCGTATTCGATCCGCGTTCAGATTCGGTCTGTGTAATCCATCCGCGTTCAGATTCGGTCCGCGTAATCCATCCGCGTTCAGATTTGGTCCGGGTAGTCCATCTGCGTACAGATTCGGTCTGTGTAATCCATCCGTGTTCAGATTCGGTCCGCGTAATCCATCCCGTTCAGATTTGGTCCGCGTAATCCATCCGCGTTCAGATTCGGTCCGCGTAATCCATCTGCGTTCTAGGGGAATGGGGAATCGCGGTAAATAGCCATAGGATTGTTAAGAACTTCTTCATGAGTACTAAGTAGCGATGGATTTTAGGGTTCCAATCCGGATTGAGTACGAGGGAATCGGATTCGGGGTTAATCTTACAAAGTAGCTTTAAATCCTAGCCGCGGCGCCCCTGAAGGCGCTTGGAGCGGCGGTGCCCCTCGGTCTTGTAGTTGTCCTCCAGCTCGACGTAGCATGCACTGACTCGTCATCCTCACCGTCGTCCAAATCTATTGGCATACTACGGTGGGCTGGCTCTGGCGCCCTGAACACCATTGCCACTTGCTTCTTCCTCCTCCGGCTCCAAAGCAATGACCTCTGGCGCCACCGTCCTATTCCAGAACACTGCGGCGCGCTGGTCTTGAGGAGCTCTGTACTCCCTATACTTGGCCCATCTTGCCCTCTGTGCAGCATCGCCAGAGTCGGCCTGATTCATGGCCCAGCGCAGGATGTCGACTGACATAGCGCCCTTCACTGGGTCAGGAATCAACGTCTTGAACTCCTTCGTCGTCAATGATGGTGAAGTTCGAGCACACTTCCAGGGTGTTCTTGAACTTGGTGCGGTCGCCGAGCGAGCACCCGAGGACGAATGCCCTCCGTCCAATGCCCCAAGGGAAGGGGTTGGAGTTCATGGCGACAGAGAGGTGGTAGAGGAGTGAGACAGAAAGGGTTAATTGAGTGCTGTGGTGGGTGAATATAGGGGCTTGGACGATAGGATTTAATGCCGAACAACCTTTGAACTTTGTGTTGTTCATAATGCAGATCAGGACGAAGAACAAGGGTAAGGAGGCGGTGTTGGCAATGGAGAAGGTCAAGGAGGTGGTGCCGCTCACGGGCAAGGACGTGGTGGTGGAGGAGCCCCGCAGCGGCAAGTGCCGGAACTACGGGCACTACCATGAGGGTGAGCCAACTCACTTCTGCAAGGTGATCCTTGCCCCGAAGCTGGAGTGCCTGCCTATGCCCCTAGACTTCACGAAGCACTTCCCTGTCGTGCGGACGGAGTTCAAGCTAAAGACAAACACCGCCTGCTGATGGAGGGTCACTGTCCGGCTGATGAACGGTCGAGTCACCCTCGATCGGGGTTGGGGCCCCTTCGCCGTCGTCCACCAGATCAAGATCCGGTACTTGGTGACCTTCAAGTTGCTGACTCTCGACACCCTGAAGGTGACCGTCTTCAATGACGACGGCATTGAAATGGCGACCAAGTACGGGAGGCACAATGACGCCTTGGCCGTGAACGTCTAGGAGAGCTCTCTGTTGCACGTGCTAGTTTGGTTAGGACTATGTCGTACTGGTTTGGTTAAAAACTGCTTTGTTTAAGTGTCGTACTATGTTGAGAACTGCTTGATTTAGTTTAAACCTATGTTTATATGATATCTACTTGTGTGCCTTTGGTTTGCTCTGCCTGCCTACTGTGCTGGTAACCTCACCACCTCCATGAGGAGGTTACCCATGGGGCTTGTTTTGTTTAGTGATTAGTCCCACATCGCCTGGCTACAAAAAATGGGTCGGGCGCTTGGCTATTTAATAGGATGTGGTGCCACGCGTGGAAGGGCATCCAAATCCTTGGTGAGCCCAACGCAGGCTACCCTTTCGGTATAAACTGAAAACCGAATCGAAAAAGGAAATATAAAAACACCAAAATCTACTAACTGAAGTTTGGTTTATACCAAATGCCCAGGCTGAGTCACGGGAGGTGCCCAACAAGAACGCGCGGGACTGTCGAGCTGGAGCCACGAGGGAGGAGAAGGAGGATCGATTGCCCAAGCATTGCGGCTCACATGTGACCCCTGGTAAGCCCCAAGACCCACCCCTCGCTTTTTCTTACATATGTGTTTAATGTCGGGCGGTGGGGAGGGTTCTGGTACGGCTCGAGTGGCTGGGTGGCTAGAGAATTCACCGGCATGCTAGTGGTAGTGGATATTAGGATAGATCTCACCATTGTTTTTAAGTCGTCCCTAAGGCGTCGCCTAGGGGACGCCTAGACGCCGGCCTTGCCTTAGACACATGCCTAAGGCATCTGCCTTAGGTCATAGGGCGTCCAAGTCGTCCGCCTAGGCAAATCTGGATGCCTCGGGCAGGGGCAAGTGCTTTAGGCGGGAAACAGAGTCTTGGGAGGGAACAAAAGGGCGGGAACCAGAGGCTCTCGCATGCCAACAGTTACGAGCAGGGGAATCGGAGAGATCGAACTAGTTTTCCCCCACCTGAACCTTTGGTGGCGGCTGGAGCTGCAAATCCAATCCGCCCCACCTCCTCTCCCACAGCTTCTCCTCCTCTCAGGCGGATCCCCCTCCTCTCCAGCGGATCCTCCTCCCCCTCCTCTCTTGTAGCTTCTCCCTTCCTCTTCGGCAGATCCTCATTGGCTCCTCTCCAGGTCAGTATTGGTTTTACCCCCCCCCCCCCACACACACACACACACACCAAATTCTACTCTATGCTGCTAGTTGAACCCTCTAAGGCGTCGCTTGCCTTATGCCTTAGCGCTTAGGCGGTGAGGCGCTCTCCCAGTGCCTTGTCTTGCCTTACCGCCTTAAAAAATTCTCACCGCCCTCCCAGTGCCTTGTCTTGCCTTACCGCCTTAAAATATTGGATTTCACATGTTACGACGTGATCTTGTTAGATGATGCGATCTCGTGCGAGTGGAGGGCCTGGATCTTCGATGCCATGATGTTATTTTTTCCATTTTTGCCAGTTATTTCCATTTTTTCTTAACCAGTTTAGGAACAAAATTATATTCGGCTCGAAATATTGGGAAAAACTAAGGGCGCATCTACCAAGCGGTCCATGGCGCATGCCTAGAAAAGGAAACTTATCCCCCATGCGATCCCCATGAGATAAAAATGGAAATTTGCCACCAACCACACCACCTGGTCCTCCCACACGTGTTAGCCCCGCCTAGCTCCCTGCAGCAAAAGGTTTTTTTTTGTTGTGCCTATGATTCACATTGTTTCTGCCTTTGGAATCCTCCATGGGCTCTTTGAAACTAGGCCCCATTTGTATATGTTTGAACCAACATTTCTCCAAACCAATTTTGGTGTTACGGGAGCCAAATACTAAAGGATGCAACTTTTTGAAACCAACTTTGGTGCTACGAGAGCCGACTCTACAGGTTGTAACTTTGCTACATGAACCAACTTCCTGTGAGGTTGTAAATTAGCAACCATGGTGACCAGCTTCCTGTGATGTGGAACTCTGTATGCTACCCTGACAACTGTCTAACAGCTGATGTGCAATTTCCCCCCGTACCCTTGGATGTGTAGTTTTCACTGCTCGCACCTAGCCCAAACTACCCCTACGAGTGAGAAGTGCGACTTCGTCCATTGTCCTCGCCCAACTGTGCATCACTCAATGTGCAAATAGTCGTGGATGTGCAGTTTTCACATGGCACTCTGCCTCAACTACCCTACCACATTGAGATGTACAACTTCGTCAGCTACCCTACCAACTGCTTAGCAGTCGATATGTAACTTCCCTCCTACTCGTGGTTGTACAGTTTTCACTGTTAGCACCCCTCCCCAGCTACCCTACCAGTGAGATGCCCAACTTCATCTGTTGCCTCGACCAAATTCCTAGCATTCGATGTGCAACTTCAACTACAGCCCCGGTCGACTAGCAGGCTAGGGAAGGAGATGGGTGCTGATTTGAGACTCACCCCGAGAGTTGGGATAGGGATAAGATGTTGGATGGCCAAAAGGAGCAAATCAAGGCAAGTAACGTGCGTGCCTCCTTGTATTGGACGGGCAACTCGAGCATGTCCCCATCCAGCAGGTCCTCGTCAAACCCTAGCTTCGTCAGCGTCAGTGGACCACAAGATCAGGCCGTCGTGGGCTGACCTAAGCACCAATCTCCCATGGGACGTCTATCCCCAAATCAGTCGGCATCATTATCGCTGCCGCTACCACGATCGTCTTCTCCGCATCGGGACACCACCACAACCATGTAGACATGGGACGCCATGGCCTTCAACCCACATCGGGATGCCGCTTCGCTCATGGATGGGTCATCATGGTCGTGTCCTCGTCAGCACACCCGCATTGTACTCCATGCCAGCGGCACAACTACCATCACTAGGCACGTTAAGAACAAGGATATGGTGGCGAAACGCAATAGTGGATAGGCAATAGAGACGTCGGGTGCTGGCCATGGAAGCAGAGGAGGTGGAGAAGGGGGTCAAGTTGATGAGATGCATAAAATATGATTGAGAGAGAGCTTTGTTTTTAGCCTAATCGTGTGTTAAGCAATTAGGAAAAATTAAGGGCATGGTGGTCTCTGACACCGTTCTACCAAAAAAATTGGCAGATCAAATCCTATGTTATCGCCGCTATTGATCTGTGATTTTGCCTTGTTGGCAATTCCGTCCACCTACTCAACCAGGCCTCTTTGGTCCTCTCCTCAAGTGAGATGCGACTATGGATGTGGGCGACTTTCAACCGATTAGCCTCATTCATAGCTTCCCAAGCTCCTCGCCAAAGTCTTGTCAAATCGGTTTGCTCCTTGCTTGGCTGAGCTCATCTATGCCAATTAAATCGCCTTCATCAAAGGCAGGGTAATCCTAGATAATTTCTTCTTAGTTCAGCAATCTGTGAAGCTCCTCCACCTGAAGAAAATACCATTGATCTTGCTTAAGCTTGATAGTTCGAAAGCATTCGACTCGGTGGCTTGGCCTTTTGTCTTGGAGGTGCTTTGTCATAGGGGTTTTGGCTACAAGTGTATTTCCATAATTGTGACCCTTCTCCGCACCTCCTCCTCGCAGGTTCTGATCAATGGTAGCCCTTTCAGCCCTATTGTGCATGATCGCAGCCTGCGGCAAGGTGACCCCATATCTCCCCTATGCTTTTTGTTATTGTTATTGATGTGCTCGATGCTCTCCTCCGGAAGTTCGATCAGGAGGGGATCTTCCTACCCCTCTTCCATTAGGGCATTAAGCATTGTGCTTCTTATTCGCAAGACAATGTGGCACTCTTCATACGACTAATCTACGCACGATCTAGTCGGTGCCTGCTTCCACCTTGAGATCTTAAAAAAATGCTTCAGCTCTTAAGGTTAATCTTTCTAAGAGCGCGTTGGTTCCCTTTCTCTGCCAAGGAATAGACATACAATGCCTCTCCGCGAAATTCCCTTGCCCAGTTTCCTCCTTCCAGATTAAGTATCTGGGCCTCTCGCTATCCCACTCATGGCTCCACAAGGCTGATCTATTACCCCTTGTGGAATTATTTTCCAACAAGCTCCCGGCCTGGAAGACGGTCATGATCCCCACTACCGGGCGCATCTTGCTCATGAACTTGGATATCACCGTGCTGGGAATTTACCACATGCTTGCTCTTGATGTTCCACCATGGGTCCTCAAAGGCGGCGGACAAAATCCTTCATGGATTTTTATGTGCAAACTCGTATTGCACCAAGGGAGGGAAATGTTTGATCCCTTGGAAGAATGTGTGCACCCTTTTGCACCTTGGGGGGCTAGGTATGCACGATCAGAAGGACATCAACGGTGCGCTCCACACTAAGTGGCTTCGGACGGCAAAAACCTCTGATCACATCCTCTGGTCTGTTGTTTACCTCTCTGTCTCGGATGAAGCCACGACCACCTTCAGGGCCTCGTCTTCTCTTGTGGTTATGGATGGGGCCTATTCACTCTTTTTGCACAACAATTGGATTGATGGATCGAGCATACCTATGTTGGGTGTCGGACCTAGTGGTCGTTGTCCGCCCCCATGCTCTTGCTTGCCACACGATCAAGGATGGCATGGCAAACGCCTCTTGGGTAAGTGACCTATGTGGCCAACTATCTGTGGCGACGATTGTACAATTCCTTGAATTATGGTTGAAGATCTTCAGTACGGCCCCGTCTACCGGCCCAGACTTGTGGCCTTGGAAGTGGACGGCTTCTGCTGAACTCCACTAAGCCTTCCTACATTGTGATGTCCGCTGGCCGCATTGAGTGTGGCTGTGGTGAGCTCATCTGGAAGCCTGGGTCTCATATGAAGTTCAAGTTCTTCGCGTGGCTGGCCCTTTGGGAACAGTGTTGGACATCGGATCGCTTGGCAAGATGGAGCCTCTCCCATCAGGCACCCCCCCCCCCCCTTTGCGGGCAATAAGATGAGTCGATCAAGCACCTCCTCCTATGTTGTGTCTCTGCGCGGGAGGCCGGTACGACACTCTCCAGTTGATTGGCATTGCTCAACTCGCACCCACAACTGACGACTCAATCCTCGAGTGGTGGCCTTATTGCCAAACTGCCATTCCCCCAAAGATGAGCAAATGCGTCCATCCAGTGATGGCCTGAGCTGCCTCTTACCCACACCCCTCCCCCAGTACGGTGGCACAAACTTGTAATCGCCACTGCTTTCCTATCATAATATGTAGGCACGCAGATCTCCTGCGTGTTCTGGAAAAAATGATGGGCAGTTGGAAGTTGGAACCAAGCCAAGGCTAGCCATAGGCCTTCATTACATGTATCAAGTTCTGTGTCTAGCGGGGAGAAATAGTTGTAGAGCCAGCAGCACTCCGCCCTGCTCTCCTTCACGAAAGAGCTATCTACGTCGAGCTGCACCCATCCTGGTTGTGAGCCACACCACCTTGGCCTCTCAACACGAGTACAAGCAGGCTACCTATTTTAAGCTCAGTGACCCGCTTCCCTTTATTCAAGTCCGCATGTGGGTGTTCATTAATAAGCATGGACTCCATGTCGCTACACAAAAAGGTGCAACCGCATGCAAAGGCATTGGCTTATTCTGTGCGATTTTCATTTCGCACAAACCGAAATTTCCGCAAGAGCATGAGCAACATTAAGGCGTTGTTCAATGCACAATGGCCGAAGAAGGTGCACATTCCATTCATGTCCATTAACACACAGCAGTTCATCTGCTGGTAAGTCCCAGTACTAGCGCATCATGTGCCATAGTTCACACATATGCAGACACTGATATAGGGCATGCAGGGCGTCCTTTTCCTCCACACCACACACCAGTTGGTGCCATGATTCTCCAGATGCAACCGATATTTTCTCTGTTGGGTGGCGAGTGCCTCGGTGGCCAGCTTCCAGGCGAAGAACTGCACCTTCGGAGGAGCAAAACTGTGCCGAGTCATAGCCCAGTCCTGTAGGTGTTTGTCAGGCCTAGAGCTCGACGCTCCTACCTGTTGCTCATCCAGACGTGCAGCAAATCCTAGCCGATAGGCGCTTCGTACAGAGAATGTGCCACGTTTGTCAGCTTACCAGACAATGAAATCCTGCTCAGCCCGCTGGGAAGTTTTTGTCTGGAGGATCATATGTGCATCGGATGTGACAAAAATATGTGCATCAGAATAGACTAATAGGCAGGAAGTTTTTCATCACCTCTTCTTGGTCGATCTTCAGAATGAGACTATAGGCGTTATGTTGCATTTGTAGGCATTATCCCAATGAGAAAATTCCTTCACCACTGCTATAAACTCGCTCGCCTCAAAATACCCCAATTACGCTGATAAGACCGGGCCAGAAACCACTTTGGACCTGGCGCTTTCAAGGGGCCAATTTGGAACAACGCATCAGCGATTTCCTCGTTCGAGAATTTCTTGTGTAGATCATCATTCATAGCCACAATAAACTTTGGCTGGAGCACCTGTAAAACAGCTGCAGGATTGAGATAATGGTCATCGGTGAAGATCTCCTTGAAGTATGACGTTGTTGTACACTCCATTTCAGAAGGCACCAACTTCCACAGACCATCAACATCTCTAAGCTTCTTAATTTTATTTTTGCGCGCCCTTCGAACAAATTTTTTTACGTGAAACCCTCCAAACAGCTTTACGCTGGAAAATTTGGTGTTACGGCCCCCCTCTTGGCGAGCCAACAGATCTGTGACCTCTGCATCCATAACATTTCTTCCCGGTAGAGTGTCTCATTCATGATATTTGTGAGACATCTTGCAAGGGTCGTCATTATGTTGATGTAGTAGTGCAAAGCTCTTTCTGGAGTTTACCCAGCTCCCGCAACATGTTTCAGAATTTTATCCAACTCCAGCCCTGAAGAACTCCCATGCACTCGTAAAGCTCACCAAGGTTGTGCTTAGGACCGGCATTAGCCCACGCGGACGAAATATTTTCAGGGAGGTCACCTGCCCGCTCCGAGAAGACTTAGTACTGTTTGTGCTTCTGTTGTCGCTGGTTCCATTCTTCGTGTCCAATTTTACTAGAGAGTGGCGTGTCCAATTCACATCAGCCACAGCATGATCTGGTCTTACTCGATCATCTTGCTGTCCAATGCGCTTGTTGTCATAAGTAAAAGGGGCGCCTGAGAAATTAGATCTGTCAATTTGCAGACATGCAACACGTCCATGAAAGCTACCATCTGGTTCTCAGCTAGCTGTATAAGGGAAAAATGCTCGTACTGCCACAAAGTTCGTTAAAGTCGCCCACAAGCATCCAAGGCAGATCGGAAACCGCTTTTAAGGACTGAATGGTAGACCATATAAGATGTCTATTTTCCACTCTTAGTTCACCATAGACACATGCCAGGACAGCTGACAACTCCGAAGGCGAGGTAGTGCATTTGAATTTATGAAAATATGAACAAAATAGTTTTGAAATGCATGGATAGTGTTACTGAAATTATGAAATAGGGATCTAACTTCTTTGTAAAATTTAATTGATCTTTTGTGAAATATAATTTAATTAGCAAATTCATCTGTAGTGCATTTGAAATTATGAACCTAGTCAAATGCATATGTAGTGTAGTTGATTTCTTTTGAAATGTATGTATATTGCATCTAAACTTATGAAAATAGGAAGAAAATAATTGTGAAATTCATGTGTAATGTATCCAAAAAAACAAATAGAAATGAAATCTAGTATAAAAAACTACATTCTAATTCCATTTTTCTTATTGAAATTGCTTCAGTTTTGTGCAAAAAGTATGTTGTGACTTTTTAAATCATTGTGTATTAGAGTCTTCTGATTTTTTTTTCAAGAAAACTCAAAAGTCTTGCATCTCGATGCAAAGAAGAATTTATACAGCCCCTAAGAAGGGCAGCATCCATTATTACAACATGACACCTCTAATCGCTAGGCATCGCCCCTGCCAGTAGCAACATCGCTAGATCCCTCGTCCACAGGGTCGCCGCTGCCTGACTTCTGCCTTGATCGTGTCAAGGATGCGAGCTAAGATAATGTTGGGATGCTTCCAAATGCACCTTGACACCATCAAGATGGCAAAGTATGTGCCCTTCTGAGTAGAATGAATGGACATGTTTTTTGCCACCAGAGTCCATGAAATTGCCCCTACAATGGGGGAAGGGGGTGTAGGGTCGTCAATTGGATCCAAGATAGCACCTCATCTCCCACCATAAGGCCAATGGACTCAAGGACCCACAATTTACTAACTGGTTGACATGGGAGTGGACGACATGGATTAGCATTTAGCGGTCTTTTGATTGTGCATCTTTTCTGAAATTGCATTAAAGCATGTGTGTAGACTTTAGCTGAATTTGAAATAGTTATGAAATTTACAGATTGTGAATTAATGTGTGAATTAAAGCATGTGTGTCCAAAAACTCTATGAAATGGGTATGCAATATTTTGTGGAATGCATGGTTATGAAATTTACAGATTGTGAATTAATGTGTGAATCTTTTGTGGACTGCAGTGGCGGGGCGGGGTTCTTCTTTCCAGCCATTGTCGATGCAGAGCAATGGGAGAACACCGCCACTGTTCTCCCCCGGGAGTGGCCGTGGGATGCCACCACCTGTTGTTTATTCCCGGAAACAGGGGGCTAGCGCCGATGGCGGGCCTTCTGCCGTACAGAGAGACAGCGGCGGCAACCACCTTCCCAGCAGCACTGACGGTGGCCACGGCCAACCAGCGAGCGAGAGGCCGCTTCAGATCGTTCCTACTAACACCAGAGCTGGGACGGGCAAGAACTTGCCACTGGCCGGCGGCAACGGCGGCACTGCCGTGCCGGCAAACGGCCGCGTACGGAAGACACGCGCGCCCAAGGGGAGCAGCACTCTAGCGGAATCCAGGAAGGTGCCCGGCAAGAAATCTGACGCCGGCGAACCGGCGGGCATGCACCATGGCACCCAAGACAACGACCAGCTGAAGACTGTCTCAGCTCCAAGCAACAGCAGGAATAGGAAGAGCACGGCCTCTGCCTCGGCCGTGCCATCGAGCCGGAGGCCTCGCAGGAATAACAGTAGCATGTCCGGCACGGCGGCGGCCAGAGCCAAGAAGCACACCATCCTGACATGGCTGATCGACTCCGGTGTGCTCAAAGAGAACGAGAAGGTCTCATACGTGGACAGCACCAGCTTCGCCACGAAGGCCTCTGGCGTGGTGACTAGGGCCGGCATCCAGTGCACCTGCTGCAACACCGCGATGGCGCCCCCGACCTTCTCGTCCCACGCCGGCTCCGAGGACTCGGCACCGTGGGAGAGGCTCCTGCTAAAGTCCGGCAAGTCGTTGCTGGAGTGCGTGCGGGAGGCGTGGCAGGGGGTGGACCTGAGGACCTTACACGCCAAGCAGGAGGCACGGGCTGCTCTGGAGAAGGAACGGGAGAGGAGCACACAGGAGAAGAAGCGTGCTCTGCTGCTCGCCAAGCAGAGCAGGAAGGAACCAGCCCTCGCCCTCGACGGGACCAACTATGGCGGGGACGACGACCGGAGCGACGACGCGTGCGGTGTGTGCGCAGACGGCGGACAGCTGCTGTGCTGCGACAGCTGCCCATCCACCTTCCACCTGGAGTGCCTTGCCGTGCAGGTCCCGGAGGACTCCTGGTTCTGCCACTACTGCCGCTGCTTCCTGTGCTCCGCCGATGATGATGGCCATGGCGGCCTCTCCGACTGCAACCAGTGCACCCGCAAGTGTAAGCAGCTCTCTCTCGTGTCTCTGAAGAATAAGGATCTCCACTGATGAAAAGTACTTCACTGATGATGCTTCTGCATGCATGCAGATCACCGCCACTGCCGCGCGCCCCTGTTGGCCAGGCACGAGATCGGGCCCTACTGCAGCGAAGCCTGCAACAAGGTAAAAGCACCTGATGAAACATACATATTTGCTTTCAGGAACTTTAGTTCGTTCAAGTTTGGTATAATCTGTTATTTTGCCATAAACCTGCTGACCATAACACGGCCACGGTGACATTTTTGATTCAGATAGCAGTGAATCTGTCAAATATGGTGGGAGCCACGACCAGCATCGGCGAGGAAGGCCACGCATGGTCCCTGTTAAAGATCCAGCAGGGCTCCATGACGTCAGACTCCGCCGCCCTGCTGGAGTGCAACGCGAAGCTGGCAGTGGCGTTGGGCGTGCTGGATGAGTGCTTCAACCCCGTGAAGGACCGGCTGACTGGCATTGACATGATTCGCCAGGCCGTCTACAGCCTCGAGTAAGCCGGCCGGGGCTCTCTCTCTCTCTGTGTGTGAGTGTTAGCCTGTCAGGTGAATCAAGGTTCTGAACAAGACTCTATTGACTGTGTTTTGGATGTTGTGGTGCAGATCGGACTTCAAGCGGCTGAGCTATGAAGGGTTTTACACCATAGTTCTGGAGAAGGACACGGAGATCATATCTGTAGCCTTGCTCAGGTATCTATATATGGGCCCATCCATCCCTTTGCCGCATTTTGTTTTTCTTTTCTTTGGGGGGGTAAAAGAGAGGCCTTCTTCTCTGATTTCATATAAAGAAACCATATGGTCTTAGTTCACTGATGAACACGCTCAGATACATATGTGTCTTAATTTAATTTGCAGGTTCCATGGCGCCAAGCTGGCGGAGATGCCGTTCGCGTGCACACTGCCGCAGTACCATAGACAAGGGATGATGCGCCACCTCGTCAATGCCATCGACAAGGTTGCCACAACACATCCCACGAAACACTACTTGTTTCTCACTCTATTTTCGGCACATATCATTTGAAAGTTTTGCACTGATGCATGTGCATCTCTTGAGTCGTCAGGTGCTAGAATCGGTGCAGGTGGAGAATTTGGTGATCTCGGCGGTGGCCGAGGTAGAGGACACATGGAAGAAGCTTGGCTTCGTGCCGGTGGAGCCACAGCTGAGAGATGAGGCCAAGAGGCTCAGCATGGTCACCATTGCCGGCACCATCCTACTCCAGAAGCCCATCCAGCAGCACGAGTTGCCGATAACTGAGGACGAGCGGGCATTCCTGGAGATGAGCTGGCCGCTCTGCAGCTTCGTCGACCTCTTGACTGGGATCGCGTTCCCATGGCCGCCATATGCTGACCCCGTGGCCGCTGCCGTGAGGGGAGCGGGCGGCGGCGGTGGCGAGGCGTAGCTACGCCGCCGCCTCATGCAGCGGCAACTCCACCTCGGCGTGAACAAGTGATCATGACGCCATTTTTCTGAAGAATTTGTTGTGTCTCTTTATTTGACAATTGAAGTTAGTTTACATACCGTTTGTTTTAGGGAAAGTAGTGGCTAAATCCAGGCTCCGTGCACCCATGCTGCACCCCCTTATCCACACAATCAAACTGTAGTGAGATTCGCGCCCTAGACCAGCCACTTTGGACAGGATGCCAGGTGATTAGGTGCTAGTATATATAGTATATGCATGCGCACTGTTGATGTCTCCTCTGCAGTCTGCCTAGGAATCATGCGTGAGAGAGAGCGTGAGGGGAGAGAAACTATGATTCGCATGCATGTCAGAGAAAATCGATGAGAGAGAATCCGAGTGTGATGAGGGAAAAGAGATGGGTTGCTTCATGCACCGCTGTTGACTAATGGGAAATAAACACACTACTACTAAGGTAGCACAGTTTTGAGCGCCGTATCCTAGGTGATTGAGCTGTTTTTTTTTTATCAAAGTGGAAGGGAGAAACCGTGTGACACAGAGAATTCTTTTAGCTGGTCAACAAAAAAGTCTGCAAGTGAAAAAATAACTGTGAGAGAGATAGAGCTTTGCTTGTGCTGTTTGTGCATGTGCATGCTGAATATTTTATGAGAGGGTGAGAGACAGGACGTGACTGAGAGAGAAATGTCCAGCAAAGATTACTCTGTTCATGCTGATTTAATATGTGGCGAATCTACTGCTCCTAGTACGGATCTCGTGAACAGCAGTACAGATGGATGGATGAGATAATGGGTGTAGCGTGGGTGCATCAATCCTGGGTATAGAAAGACTGCACTCTTTGTTTTAAGAAGTCAGAAGAATGGACCGATAACTCTGAAGTTTTGACATTTGGAGTTTATTTACGTATCTTAGACATGGTTCGGGAATTTCAGTGTATGCTTATGTTATCATGGGATCCGTAAGTTTTGGATGACAAGGAATCGTATTTTTCTGTCGTTGATTGTTGCGATGGTCTTTTTCTAGTGAGATTCGGGATGGTAGGAACCTCTTGCGTGTACTTTTTAAACGGGATGGGCTCCAAGAAAGGTGAACGACACGACTTCTTTCTTCCCCGTCGCAGGTACGTACCATGATTTTCTCTTGGGGCTTGCAATAGAACAAATGATCTTCCGGGCATGATTTCTTGTACTTGAGTTTTGGTTGATGTGTGATTTTCTGTTTTGGATCTAGTTCATCAAGAAAGAAATAGTCGTGCTCTTTGTTCTATTGCAAGCCCCAAGAGAAAATCATGGTACGTACTCACCCCGTCGCCACCTTGGTCCACATCCGTCAACAAATGAAATTAGAGGGATACAGACTGGTTGAACGGAAGAATGGTGCATGGTTTTTTCTTAATGGCAAACCTATACTAGTGTGGTCATTAGAATTTTGTTTCTGGTGAATGGAGAATTTCATTGATCAAGTTTCAAAAAAAGTAGGTTCAGTTTGGTTTTCAATTCCCCTGACCATGCACCTGGGAAGGATGAAGGATCTGAAGCCGGGGTTCACAAGTCCGGCCTCTACTCTGGATCTGAAGTTGGTCTCCATCCCGTGAGGCAACGCTGTCAAAGAGGACAGCTGTTGGTCTCCATCCCGTGAGGCGACGCTGTCAAAGAAATCAAGGAGGTCTTGCTCCCATGTCTTTGGTTAGGAACTGCTGCTCTGTGTTTGTTGTAGTGGTGAGTTGTTTTTCTGCTTACCAAATGAGTCCACATGAAATGCAGTCTTACTTGCAGCTTACCGAACAAAATGCACACTTACTTTATTTTTCAGAATCATCATGATGCTAGCGCTGGTAAAGCTGCTGCCTTATGGCCATGAGGTCATGGGTTCAAGTCCTGGAAACAGCCTCTTACAGAAATGTAGGAAAAGGCTACGTACTATAGACCCAAAATGATCGGACCCTTCCCCGAACCCTGCGCAAGGGGAAGCTACATGCATCGGGTTGTCCATCATGATGCTAGCGGTTATACTAGCTCGGGATCAGCCCGGTGTGATCTGTTGCCATCACTGACAGATTCTAACACAAGAGACCGGAACCAGAGTAATACTAATCACGAGAAGCTTTATTCTGGTTCACGATTAGAGCGCTTATTTAAGCGCTGCACGCGCGCGCGATAGGGGCTGATGGCCGGCCAAACACGCACGCCTGCATACGCTATACGACCGTGCGCAACATCACACATATTACATATGCACAACGTACGCTTAGTCATCGGCCCTGACGACGAAGTTCTCCTTGCGCTCGTGGAACTCGCCGGTGCGGGTGTTGATGTCCTCCTCGAGCCTGCTCTCGCGCACCTCGAAGTGGCCGGAGCCGCGGCCGTGGTGGCCGTGGTGACCGTGGCGGCGGCCGGCGGTGTCGAACTCCTGCACGAACGTCTCCTTGACGATGTGCTCCTGCACGCCGCCGCCGCCGCGGCGGGCCGGGTTGCCCACCGCCCTCACCTCCTCCGAGCAGTAGTCCACCTCCTGGAAGTGCGCCATGCCAATCAACTGTGAGTCTGTGATGTTAGTATGTGCTTGGGTTTGTGTGAGTTCGTTCGTGCGTTGTTGGACCCGAGTTGTGCAGGATGTTGTGTGATGAGGTGCGGTTTTATAGCGTGGTTCCGTGCATGAGTGGGGCAGGGAATTTCCTCGCGAAAGACACATCTGCAGTTCTGCTTTCTGCCTTCTTCCTCCACTTTCTAGCATCCTCTAAGAATTTCTTGGCCGGGAGGATCGATACCTTGGCTGCTTTGGTGCCCTTTTTACGTTTCAGTAATTCGGTTGGACACCGGGAAAAAGAACCAATTAACGGCTCACATTGATCTGCTTTTTTTGGGGGGGAGTCTACTCACACTGATCTTTTAGTTAATTTAGCGTTACTTCTCCAACTCGTGAGAGAATTTGTTAGTACAAATTCAGTTTCTTCGTAGAAGAACCGGAAAATAACCTGGTGACTAGCAACGAGGGCTGCCAACTGACACGTCTCGATGCTCATGTCTTGTAGGTCACCTTCCAGAGTGGTCTCCAGTCATGTAAGAATAAACTTATCTCTTGCAAGTGGGAATATATACTTGCGTCTCGCCCTGCACTACGTTAGGAAGGACAGAAAGATGCGCTCCGTTGAACGTAGGATCTGGTACAGAATAGTCACCAAGTTAACTGACATGCATGGTCATGATAAACCATGATACCGCTGTTGAATTGCTAAGGAAATCTCCAACGGCGTCCCCAAATCGGACTCGTCTATGGACACCGATACGAAAGTCAAACGACCGTCCCTCTTTTCTCTTTTCTAAAATCCGCAGATCTCAAAATAACTATAGATAAGCATAGTTCTTTGAGTAGTGAAAATATTCAAATGCAACACTAGTTTCAATAAAATATTATTACCTCTTTTCCCAAATATAAGACGTTTTTGCAATTTAAATTGAACTACAAAACATCTTATATTTAGAAACAGAGGGAATACAATCCATAAGAAATAGTCAAACTTGAATTCAATTATGTTTTAGTTATCCCCTTTAATCACACGCAATTGCTTAATCGGATCATTCTTAAGCTACTCATGAGTTTCTCGATGCTGAATATGTTGATGCGTTTGTACAAACTCCTCAAACATCACCAGATTCTAATCTGGAAGTTGGATAGGATCTAATGTTCTCAAATTTCATATCTCCACCAGCTCCTTTCACCCTCATCCTCCACAATCATGTTGTGCATGATCATAAAAGTTATCATCACCTCCCACAATGCCTCTGGGTCTCATATTTTTGCACGTCCTCAAACAACTGCAGAACAAGCTTGGAGAAAACTCTAAATACCCTCTACATATCCTTACTAGCTCCTTCTTGTCTTTGGGCAAAGTGAGCTCTTCTCTGACCAACAGGCTCAGAGATGATCTCGACGAAGGTCGCCCATGAAAAATAGATACCATCAACTAGATAGTAGCACATGTTGCAATCATGACCATTGATGGTATAGTTGCATGGAGGAGCTTGTCCTTTAGTCAACCTAGCAAACAATGGAGACGGATGCACCATGTTGATGCCATTGTGAGACCCGGGCATTGCGAAAGAAAACGTGTCAAATCCAGGGGTCTTGTGATGCAACTGATTCAAGAATGATGGTGGGCTTATTAACAAGGCCCTGGTATTTCTCTTGTAGAGCATATGGGCAGTTCTTCCCTCTCAAGTGCACGCAATCAAGGGATCCAAATATACCTGGCCACCCTCTTGCTTCCAGGGTGCTATAAGTCTTTCGATGTCTACTACAGTTGGTTCTATCAAGTGTTGACGTTCAAACACCTTGACCATCGCAGTAGGAAACCTAACCATGGCAACTCTATATGTGCTTTCAAACATCTGGAGAGGTACTCGTCCAACAAATCTGCTATTGTGCCATAGCAAAGCATCATCAATGCAACCAGGCACTTCTGGTAACTAGATAATCCAATTCTTCCAACGACATCCTTATTTAAGATGAAGTAGCCATCATAGGCCCATACATTATTGTAGAGGCGATCGAAAACTTTTTCCCACTCTGAAGGTGGGTTTCCTCTTAAGTAGGAAGGTGTTGGCGCCTAAGTGAAAAGGTTTGTAGCAAGCAATAATTATTCCTTAAAGTGGATGACTTTAAGGTTTATCGAACCAGTAATAGTTTGCTAAGTTATCAATGATAAGTACATGCACACACAAATACAAAACTGCCTTGGCCCCCAACAAAACTAGCGAGATATTCTGTCTTACTAGTCTTGCTAGTTAAAATGATTAAATGCAAGTGTGTATGGAAGATTGATTGCAAAAGAAGAGTAAAAGCAAGAATCATAAAAGAGCTTTGATCGAGATTGGAAGAAATAGGAAGAGGAATGGAGCAGGATCCATAGGTTCACTAGTCGTTTCCCGACAAAACATAGCGTGGTGTGGTGAACAAATTACAGTTGTGCATCGATTAAATTGCAATTTTTCACTATGAGTATACATTGACAAAACTACTATATGAGCATCACGTCCAAACATCTATAGATCGTTATCCAACTACGTCTATAGCTAATACTCCACTCAAGACCGCTATCCAGCATGCATCTTAAAGTATTAGTAATAAAATAGAGTATTGCATTAACTAGATGATATATCGTCAAGTCATTTCTTGATTTCGTCCGGTCATTAATAACTTGTTTATTTTTAGATAATAATATATAGAAAGAACGCTCGTAAGCAGTCCTATTGAAACCAAGAAATATAGACATGCTTGCCATCCACACCAGAATAGATAAGAGTATTTTGAAGGAACCTGCTAGTGGAGGAAGGCCTCCTAGGGATAAGAGACATAGGCTAAAGAGAGAGCCAAAAAAGAATCTTTCGTGTATAATCCTGCATAATCTCGAATGTTATCAGTTCTGGTAGTAGATCAAATAATACAATGCAAGCAAAAGTTCCTAGATTCATGTAGATATAGAACGGCATACAAGTTATCATGCGTTCTAGTGACAACAACACGATGCAAGCCTTTTCCACTTTATGTCATTGTGGTAGATTACTTGCAAGACTCTACTCAACTGTCATACATGACTCCCCTTGAACATCACTCCTCGAACTTGGCCAAAGAAAAACAAATAGATAGGAGAACACATATGAATAAGAATTATGCAGCAAAGAAAGCAAATTGATCTCAAAAGAATTTATGGATAGATACGATGATAAAGTGATGATTCATCATATCGCACCAAAAACATCAAGAGATTACATCATATGAATCACAATCATGTAGGGTTGCTCATGTGATCTTTGTATTGAGAACCAAGAGAAACCATCTACATGCTGTTATGGATCCATAATCCAAAGAAAAAACACTCGCACAGTTGATGGAGATGGTTACCGTGATGATTTCCCGCTCCAGAGTACCGGAAAAGGTCTCAAAATTAGATCGCTAAAGGAATAGAGAAGTGTCACGGCAGAAACAGAAAAACACCTCGGCAGTTAGGGTTTTGGGAGCGAACGAAAAATATTGGCGTTGAGAGGGGGTGGAACGGAGTCCCATGGGGCCCACATGGGTCCACCACGTCGCGTGCTCTGGCCACGTGGGCCCCACAAGGATCCCCTCCGGTGAGGCCCAAGATCCCTAGAAGCTTCCCGACTCAAAGCTTTTTTTAGAACCTTTTCGCGATTTCGGAGCTCCATCAAATTGATTTTTTTGTAAGTCCAAAAACACACAGTAAGCATTGGGCATTGAGCTAGTAAATTGATGTCAAAACTAAGCCAAAAATATATAAAATAGAAAAAAATAAAAAATTACAGATATGTTTGAGGACGTATCAAAGCACCGGCGAAAATTGTCCACAAAGTAATCATCCATCAGCGTCAAATATCCCTTGATTGATCCTTTGAAATTCAGGACATGCATCTCCGCACACTCCGCTTCTGCAAGGCATCGTCGTGGTTTGATCCTCATATGTCTGCCAAGTGCACAAGGCGGCAGGAACAGTACAAGGAAGGATCGGATACAAAGGAGGAGGAACAGAGGAAGGGGAAGCCCTCCAGTATACAGAGAGATGCAGAAGCAACACAACATATGACCAGATCCAATTCCTCCCTCCGTTCCAAAATAGATGACCCAACTTTATACTTCCTCCGTTCTAAATTACTTGTCGCAAATATGGATATATATCTAGATGTATTTTAGTTCTAAATACATCCATTTCTGCGACAAGTAATTTGAAACGGAGGGAGTACTAAATTAGTACAAAGTTGAGTCATCTATTTTGGAATAGAGGGAGTAGAAGAGAGCATCCAACATTAGCCACGAAGATACACGCTTAGTTCACTGTTTCGACAAGACTATTGTAATCTCCAAGGTCGCTGATACATGAGTTGCTTTCATATGAGCTCCGGTACAAAAATATCAAGAATGACTTTTGTTTTGATCTTCTAACAGTACAAGGATTTCAAAGAAATTCCCCAAAAATGCATTTAATTTAATGCCTAATGTATACAGATAAAACTTCATCGCTCTGTCTTTTCCAGCATCAGAATTGATCTTCATTTTTGTGTCTTAGTATCTTCTACGTACTGGAATGGAATTTGATCCAGAACGGTTACCACCATACCCACCACCACCAAACCCACCTCGGCCCCTTGACCGGAAATTACCTCCTGGATACAAAACAAGACCAAATTAGCAAAAGGGAATCAAAACAAGCACAGTATGTAACATTTTACTCGAGAACATTTGGGCGGGTACCTCCTCCCATAGAACCAGAGGACTTGGACATAGCTTCTAGTGCTGGATTCACAACCTGCCCAGCTTCGCGCAAGATCTTAACGAGATTCCTTGAATATTTTGCATTGGAATGTGTGAAGAACGTGAATGCCATCCCTGTGGCACCGGCACGGCCAGTGCGACCTATCCTATGAATATAATCCTCGATAGTTGTCGGGAAATCAAAATTAATCACGCACTTAATATCCTTCACATCTGCAAAATTAAAAGACCATCATCAGTATACAAACAAGATAAATGCGTCACCCTGATTCCTGAATACCACTGCAGACCACACTGGGCATCAACATTGTCGATCTCCACAGAAAGGTAGCACATGGCTTAGACAAGATCCAAAGAACACTGCACAAGGCTTCACTTTCAACATCTTCTACAGCTAACACAAGTCGAAGGGGCTGCAGAACTGAACTGGGTATCAATCACTGCTGGATGTGGAATTGATGGTGCTTAAACTCTCAAGCCTTTTTTACAGAGCGTGACTTCTATTTTCCAATAATGCACCAACACCAACATATATCCGTGTGAACCAGAACAAATCTGTCGTCCACACCAATCCAACACAGGCCGCATGCTTAGGTGCTTCATCAGAGGTCAACTTGAGGATTTCAATGACAATACTACAAACCATCTTTATACCAATTGGCAGTGATACCGACAGACAAGGGAGGCACTTATTAAGCAGGTAATAAGTATAGGGGGCAGGGAGATCCTTACAGTTCTATAAGAAGAACAAATTATCTTGATTACCTATACAAATCATACTGTGTGAGCACTTTTATTGCTTTACACCAACAAGGGCGGTCACAGTGCTCCATGGAGAGAGTTTTAACTTGTCTTACTCTAGATATAGCTCATATCACTGAAACCATGGCAACTAATACTTTTTGTCTAACAAAACATATTAAATGAGAGCTTTTCTAGATACAACACTAAGATACAAAACATTAGAGAAGTTGTATCTAAACACATATTTAATGTATATGATGATACTTTTTGTAGGCTAGTTTAGCCTTTAAAAATGTCTTATATTTTGGTACGGAGGTAATATAACTTAAGATATGATGCATTGGGAGTGCCCTATGCATAACTAGGAATGTTGGTATATGTGCATGCAGAATTATTAGCAACATTATCTCAAGAATCAATGCAATGGAAGATATTAAGATGCAAAACATGGACTACTACTAGTTAGCCAAGATGGTACAGTTTATAATAAGGTATGTAAAGGATGGTACTTACCGAAGAAGACAGCAACAAATATTTAGCAATGCTTACAGAAGATGTCTTCCAGGGATAGTTAGAAAACTATTAAGATGCATAGTAAATAATAGATGCTCAAGCAAAGATGCTAAAATATCAACTAACAGAAGCTAAATAGTATTGCCCTTTTTAAAACTAAGTTAAGGATCTCCCTCAAATGCAAAGCCCACAAGTCTAACAGGTCTCTAAATCGTAGACAACTTGGTCACCATGATAGATGGAAACTGAAGTCCTGGTAACACTGCCAATTGCTTACGCTCAAGTGAGGCAAACGGAGGGAAAAGATGATCTACCTCTGACTTGATAGCACCTCGCATACACCACCAACCCACAAGTTCAGTTCACTCAACCAAAAGCAGCTGAACAGCCCTCCGACTTATCATCCCTGAGCACTTGGAACTATAACATAATCCTAATATTCAAACAAGTCACCATACCAAGACCACGTGCCGCTACATCTGTGGCAGCCATTATAGGACTCTTCCCATTTTTAAACTCTGCCAGAACATAGTCCCTCTCAGACTGAGCTTTATCACCATGTATAGATAATGCTGGCCATCCGTCCATTCTAAGTTGCCGAGTGACCTTATCACATTCCTTTTTTGTTTGAAAAAATATCAAGATTCGGCTCCCATCCATCAGATCAGATAGAAGTTTACTTAGCCTGTGAAGTAAGAAGTGGAAACAAAACACATACTGTCAGGTCTGTAATTATTAGACTGAATTTTGACTTAGTGTACCACTAGATAGGATGTGAGTAGTACATACCTGGGATATTTTTCATGATCCGAGATAACTTCAACAATTTGCTGTATGGAATGGTTAGCTTTAAGTTCAGCTGTTCCTATCATTACCTGCATAGCATAACATAGGATTACATGTAAAATGTTAATGACTGGATGAACAGAATTGTCTAGCCAACATTTCAACTTCACGTGGCACTCCAGTACAAGGTTTGCCTGTCTGGACAGATCTATCAGCCTATGTGCCCCGTGCCGCCAGCATTTTAGACATGCATACGCCAGATTTGGACGTATCTGTGCCTTTTGAATTAAAGGTCACAAAAGTAATGTAAGTAATGACACAGCGGAAACCATGCACACCTTGTAAGGGTTTTGTAGAAATTGTCTAGCCAGCGTTTCAACTTCTCTCGGCCACGTGGCACTCCAGTACAAGGTTTGCCTGTCCGGACGGATCTATCAACAGCAGAATCATGCAATACCGTAAGAAACATGGAAACAGGACTAAATCGTAAGATTTGGTAGTCAGTTATGGAAGTACATACTTGTGCCAATATTTTTCGAATCTGAGGTTCAAAACCCATATCGAGCATACGGTCTGCCTCATCCAGGACAAGGTATGTAACCCGACGTAGGTTTGTGTGACCAGCTTCCAGCATATCGATCAACCGGCCTGGTGTTGCAATGACAATTTCAACTCCTAGGGATGGAGATCACAGGCAACAGAGTTAGCTTCAAAATCATTGTTCTCAAAAAGAAGTATGTAGAAGTACTAAATACCTCTCCTTAGGTCACGTATTTGTGGTCCCTTAGGTGCTCCACCGTAGATACATGTGCTTCTAGTTCTCGAGTATGATCCAAATTTTGTAGCTTCTGCCTGTATTTGAACAGCCAGTTCTCTTGTTGGAGCAAGGATCAAGACAATCGGGCCATCACCTTGTTCTACATCCATTGCAATCATTAATTAATAAGATGGATCAAATCTCTCAATCAACAATTTATATCATACACAATGCAACAACAGGAACATACCTAGTCGAGGCTGTGCACCGACATGAACCAAACCAGGTAGTATGTAAGATAGTGTTTTCCCAGATCCAGTTTCTGCAATACCAATCACATCCCTGCCCTTCAAGGCCATCGGCCAACCCTGAGCTTGGATAGGCGTTGGCTCCACAAATCCGGACTTGGCAATTGCTTGCATGCAGTAATCTGTTCAGACATAGTGAAAAGGGCACATAATTAGCAATTGCTTGCAGGCAGTAATCTTGTTCAAACATAGTGAAAAGGGCACACATCATGTTCATCTTCATACAAGGCATGCTGCAGCACTCCCAGCTTAAGCAGGTCACAGCTGAATAAAGCTATGCTACGAATTAGCACGGCATACCTGGAAAGTTAGCTTCATGGAAGAAGCGGATAGGCTTGGGCACCTCCCGGCCCTCCACGGTGATGTCCCGGAGCTGACGGTACTGCGCCACCTCCGTGTCCGACATAGCCTGCACGGCGGGGCACTCCACGTAGAAGCTCTTCTCGAACGGTATAAGGCCCCGGAAGTCCGCCTTGGGCAGGGAGAGCGAGTCGAGCCCGTCCCTCCCGTTGCTGCCGCCTCTCCCACCGCCGCCACGGAAGCCACCGGGGCCACCGCCACCGCCGCCTCTGCCTCTACCGCCGTATCCCATGCCACCGCCGTAGCCTCCGCCGCCCTGGCCGAAGCCGCCGACGGGGGCGGCCATGGGCGTGTACGGGGCGGCGTAGGGGTTCTGGGCGGGGGCCACGGGGACCGGCGGGGCGAGTATAGGGGCCGCGGCCAGGTCGCTGCACGGAGGAATCAACAGAGCGAGCTCGTATCAGATCAGATCGAGGAACACGGGGGCTAGGGTTGGGTAAGGGGGCACGTACCTGCGCCTGTCGCGGTAGGAGGAGGGGTCGGCGTAGCGGTTGTCGGCGTAGGGATTCATGGCGGCCGCGCGGGGGATTGGGCCGGCCGGAGATCGACGGGGGGCGCTGGTGGAGCGAGGACGCCGGGGACGCTCGGGGAGGATAGATTTGGAGGAGTGGATCTGTCGGGCACGAGGCGGCGGGCGGGTGGAGGCGTGCCTTTGCGCTTGCGGGCGGTGGGTGTGCTTTTGATGGTGGTGCGTGTAGGGACGGGACGGGACGGACGGGGGCTAGGTTTTCGTGGCCGACGTATCAGAAATCAGAGAATAGTCTGCCGACTGCGGGTCCGAGGAGCACAAGTCCGTCACGCAACTCGCCGCGCGTGGACGGGCCGGGCTAAATATCTTGGGCTTTGCGTGGCGTGGAGCAGACGTGGTAGGCCCGCGCACTAATAACTTGTGCGCATTGCTAAAAAAAACACTAATAACTAGGGTTACATATATATCAAGGAGATTCGTGCCCGGGCGAGGATCAAAAGCTGTGAGTTTATTTTCGAAGAACGGGCGGGGAACATTGATGCTCATAATTTAGCTAAATTTTCGTCTTCTTTAGATGTTGGTCGCCATTTGTGGCTGGGAGTACCCCATGACCAGTTTGTAATTCCTGTAAACCGTTCGGCTTCGCCATAATAAAGCTTTGGTTTACCACTAAAAAAACTAGGGAAATTTCTCAGGGTCTGTCCGTCGGCCGGCGGTCTTCCGCCGCGGTGAGTCTCCGATTATTTCGAGCACCGGCTCTCGGAGGGATGGACTGCTGGGAGATGGCGAGCGAGGGATACACATCAGGTGGGGGAAAGGAAGAGGTCGACCTTGAGGACATGTTGCAGCTCACTCACTACAATCTGGTTTTCTGCCAGCAAGATCTATCAGGGAGAACTTTGCCCTTATGGCGGAACTAGTCCAGTGTGCGCACAAGAGGAAGCTACTCGTGATGGCCTTAAAACTTGATTTCAGAAAGGCGTTTGACAGTGTCAGTTGGTCTGCGTTGCTTGCCATTCTTCAAGCAAGAGGTTTTGATGCAAGATGGATCAAATGGATTGATATGTTGCTCTCTTATAGCTCCTCTCAAGTTGTCATTGGCGGTGAGGTGGGAGAGTCCTTTGATCATAAGTGCGCCCTGAGACAGGAGGGTCCCTTATTCCCTTTTCATCCTTGTTGTTGACGTCCTTCAATGGCTCAGCTACAAGGCGTATTGTTGGGGATATACCCCATAGTGTAACCCGGCTAGCAGTATGACCTGGCTGGCAGAAGACGGCTTGACGATGACTCAACCAGTGGGCCAGGCAAGACAAGGCCCATAAGGCGGCTCATAGAAGGTTAACTCATGGCGGGGCAACTGTTGGACCGGCTCGTAAGGAAAGATAATGAGTATTTCCCTTGCTTGGGAAGCAAGACGAATAAGAAACAGAGCAAGACACGGGGTGCATTATAACCCGGAGACTATTGTAAGCCAGGGGGCTCGGCCTATTATATAAAGGGGAGACCCTAGGGCGGAAAGGACTGAGTTACAAGCTCTTGAGTACTAGGTTAGCCAAAGTCGCAACAGGACATTATTGGTTCAGAGTGCGACTGCATATGCCCTGCCAACTTACTATGGCATGGTTGATTACTAATTAAGCTTTCACAAGTAAATCGTGTACGGATCAACTGCATAATGGGAGTTTGCCCGATTAGGGGATTGCCTCGTGCCGTAGTGACATGTACAAAATTAGAATGTGGTTTATTAAAAATTCAACAAATAAATCACACAAAATGCTAAGCGTTGAAGATATAACGCACCTGTAGGGATCTAGGAGGATGCCCTTAACCTTGAACGTCCGGTACAGGAGCGGCCGTCGGCCATCCTCGCCGCCGCCCGCTATGGCGTCCGCCATCTCTCTCATCGGTGGCCACCCAGTGCTTGTCATTTGGCCTGATCTTCTTCGCGACCTTGCTACCGTCGTTCCCGACGGCCGGCACAGCCGGGCAGGCAGTGCCCCTAACGTCCGGCCAGGCAGGCGGTTGTCACGCCCAATATGCGATCCTATCCAAGAGAACTCGAAGGTCCCACCAAGGATAAAGCCGCATATTGAACGCTTTTGCAAGATGGATATCATTACATTGTACCATATACAACACAAATGGGGATACATACAAAGGCATACAAACGCCACATGAATACATCAAACATCATACAGAAAGAGCGGCACCCGACTACGGATGAAATCAAACGAAAAACACAAATAACATCCACCTTGCTAGCCCAGGGAGATAGGAAAGGGGTATGAGAGATATGAAAATATCCCCATGATCCTGGAATTATGCACATACGAGTAAAGTTGGTTTGGACATTTTTAAAGGAAGACAAAATAATTCAAGTTTGAATTAAATTCCAACTTGAGCCATTTTTTAACCCAACCAAAACAAATTCAAATGGGATGAAGCTTGGTAGAGAGGGTGTTGACATGGTCTAATATTTGTAGGGGAAAGATGAACATTAAGTTGGGGCAGGTAATAAAATACCACAGTTTAAATGGATTAAAGAAGGAGAAGAAGAAGATGAAGTTGAGAAAGAGACAATGTAGGGGTTGATCACACACTCAAGCGCACAACCATAACAACCAACAAGTATGCCTATGCATTGTAATCCATGACAAGAATGGCAATGCAACAATAACAATGATGCACATGATGCAAGAACAAAATATATGACAATGCACTCAACATGATCATGGAAACAAACAATTGAAACACACGATGACAATGAAAAAAATGGAAGGCAACTGGAGCATCGGTCTCGGGGCGTCACAACACTCCCCCACTAACAGAAGATCTCGTCCCGAGATCTTAGGAGCGAGACGGAAGAAAAGGAGGATGAATGGTATGAAACAAAAATTAATTGAAGAAAAATCCCGAATAAGACAATTGACTGAAGAGGACTCATCGTGACGTCGAACTTGGAAAGAATTTGAGAATACTCCCCAAAATTTAAAAGAGTCAGGTAGGATCCTGGGAAAAAACCTATGGGCTAGGGTCCACTGAAAAGAAACACCCTTGGAATGATTGTTCAAAAGGGAAATAATGCACCAGAACGATTGAAAATGATATGACCCACCGAAAGCTTGAATTGGATTCACCGGAGAAAAAAGCGAAGCGAAGAATGCCGAACTAGACGAGAATTCACCGGTTGAAACAATTGAGACGAAATGAAGAGGCTTCACATGAACGAAAAGGATACTCAATTAATACTTCAGACTCCATTAAGAAAAAGGGTGGGAGGGTGGGGAAAACAAATACCACCTGGGACGGATGGAATGGACACCATTGAGACGAACTGAGAAGTGAACATGCAAAAGATGAAGAGGATTGAATCAACTCAAAGAGAAGTGCACCGGTTGAAAAAGGAATGACATGGCAACGATCGAAGATACCCGCGTGATCCTAAAAAATGAAGGGGAAGAGGAGCAGCATCAAAACACCTACCTCACGATTCCTCACCAGAGCGACGAAGGGCGTGAGGAGTAAAAAGAATTCCTACTCTCCGATATAACTAAACTCCAAAAATAGTTTTTCTTCTAGACTCGACAACGACCAAACTACGATCAATCAAGGGCGATCCTATGGTCGGTTAAGGCTCTCATACCAACTTGTCACGCCCAATGTGCGATCCTATCCGAGAGGAACTCGAGGGTCCCACCAAGGATAGAGCTGCATATTGAAGACACTTTTGCAATGTGGATATCATTACATCTTACCATATACAACACAAATGGGGATACATACAAAGACGCATACAACGCCATACATGAATACATCAAACATCATACGAAAGAGCGGCATCCGACTACGAATGAAATCAAACGAAAAACACAAATGACATCCACCCTGCTAGCCCAGGAAGATAGGAGAGGGGTATGAGAGAGATGAAAATATCCCCACGATCCTGGAATTATGCACATAAGAGTAAAGTTGGTTTGGACATTTTTAAAGGAAGAAGAAATAATTCAAGTTTGAATTAAATTCCAACTTAGCCATTTTTGAACCCAACCAAAACAAATCCAAATGGGATGAAACTTGGCAGAGAGGGTGTGATACGTCTCCAACGTATCTATACTTTTTTATTGTTCCATGCTGTTTTATTATCAATCTTGGATGTTTTATAATCATTTATATCATTTTTTGGTACTAACCTATTGACATAGTGCCAAGTGCCAGTTGTTATTTTTTCCATGTTTTTTACACCGCAGGAAATCAATATCAAACGGAGTCCAAATGGCACGAAACTTTACGAAGATTTTTTTTGGACCAGAAGGAAGATGTTGGGCCCTGGTTGCACCTGGGGGAGTCCCGAGGAGGGGACAACCCACCAGGGCGCGCCAGGAGGCCCAGGCGCGCCTTGGTGGGTTGTGCCCACCTCGGGTGCCCCCCGGACTGCCTCTTTGCTCTATAAATACCCCAATACTCCAGAAACCCTAAGAGCATCGACGAAATATTCATCCAGCAGCCGCAGAGTCCAGAACCACCAGATCCAATCTAGACACCATCTCGGATGGGGTTCACCACCTCCATTAGTGCCTCTCCGATGATGCGTGAGTAGTTCTTTGTAGACCTTCGGGTCCGTAGTTAGTAGCTAGATGGCTTCCTCTCTCTCGCCGAATTCTCAATACAATGGTCTCTTGGAGATCCAGATGATGTAACTCTTTTTGCGGTGTGTTTGTTGGGACCTGATGAACTTCGAGTTTATGATCAATTATATCTTTTTATATCCATGAAAGTTATTTGAGTTTCTTTGATCTCTTATATGCATGATCTCTTATAGCCTCGTATTTCCTCTCCGATATTTGGGTTTTGTTTGGCCAAACTTGATCTATTTATCTTGCAATGGGAAGAGGAGCCCGGTAGTGGGTTCGATCTTATGTTGCTTGATCCCAATGACAGAAAGGGAACCGACACTTATGTATCATTGCTACTAAGGATACAAATATGGGATCTATATATACACAATAGATAAACGAATCTTGTCTACATCATGTCATCGTTCTTATTGCATTACTCCATTTTTCCATGAACTTAATACACTAGATGCATGTTGGATAGCAGTCGATGTGTGGAGTAATAGTAGTAGATGCAAAAGTGAGTCGGTCTACTAATCTTGGACATGATGCCTATGTAATGATCATTGCACGGTGATACGTCTCCAACGTATCTATAATTTTGATTGCTCCATGCTATATTATCTATTGTTTTGGACTATATTGGGCTTTATTTTCCACTTTTATATTACTTTTGGGACTAACCTATTAACCGGAGGCCCAGCCCAGAATTGTTGTTTTTTGCCTATTTCAGTGTTTCGAAGAGACGGAATATCAAACGGAGTCCAAACGGAATGAAATATTCGGGAACGTGATTTTCTCATCAGATAATACCCAGGAGACTTGGACCCTCCGTCAAGAAAGCCACGAGGTGGCCACGAGGGTGGAGGGCGCCCCCCCCCAGGGCTCGCCCCCCTTCCTCGTGGCCCCCTCGAGGCTCCACCGACATACTTCTTCCTCCTATATATACCTACGTACCCCCAACAGATCAATACGGAGCCACAAACCTAATTCCACCGCCGCAACTTTCTGTATCCACGAGATCCCATCTTGGGGCCTGTTCCGGAGCTCCGTCAGAAGGGGATTCCACCATGGAGGGCTTCTACATCAACATCATAGCCTCTCCGATGAAGTGTGAGTAGTTTACCTCAGACATTCGGGTCCATAGTTAGTAGCTAGATGGCTTCTTCTCTCTTTTTGGATCTCAATATAATGGTCTCCCCCTCTCTCGTGGAGATCTATTCGATGTAATCTTCTTTTTGCGGTGTGTTTGTTGAGACCGATGAATTGTGGGTTTATGATCAAGACTATCTATGAGCAATATTTGCATCTTTCCTGAATTCTTTTATGTATAATTGAGTTATCTTTGCAAGTCTCTTCGAATTATCCGTTTGGTTTGGCCAACTAGATTGGTAGTTCTTGCAATGGGAGAAGTGTTTAGCTTTGGGTTCAATCTTGCGGTGTCCTTACCCAAAGGATGTAAAGGGTTGCAAGGCACGTGTTGTATTGTTGCCATCGAGGATAACAAGATGGGGTATTTATCATATTGCATGAATTTATTCCTCTACATCATGTCATCTTGCTTAAGACGTTACTCTATTTTCATTAACTTAATACTCTAGATGCATCTTTGGATAGCGGTCGATGAGTGGAGTAATAGTAGTAGATGCAGGCAGGAGTAGGTCTACTTGTCTCGGACATGATGCCTATATACATGATCATACCTAGATATTTTCATAACTATGCTCAATTATGTCAATTGCTCAACAGTAATCCGTTCACCCACCGTAAAATACTTATGCTCTTGAGAGAAGCCACTAGTGAAATCTATGGCCCCGGGTCTATTTTCATCATATTAATCTTCCTACGCTTTATTATTGCTTTGCTCTTTACTTTGCCTTTTTATTTTACTTTGCATCTTTATACCAAAAATACCAAAAATATTATCTATCATCTCTATCAGATCTCACTCTCGTAAGTGACCGTGAAGGGATTGGCAACCCCTATTCGCGTTGGTTGCGAGGAGCTATTTGTTTTGTGTAGGTACGAGGGACTTGTGAGTGGCCTCCTACTGGATTGATACCTTGGTTCTCAAAAACTGAGGGAAATACTTACGCTACTCTGTTGCATCATCCTCTCCTCTTCGGGGAAAACCCGCAAGCTCAAGACGTAGCAAGAAGGATTTTTGGCGCCATTGCCGGGGAGTCTGCGCAAAAGTCAACATACCAAGTACCCATCACAATCCCTTATCTCTCGCATTACATTATTTGCCATTTGCCTCTCGTTTTTCTCTCCCCCACTTCACCCTTGCCGTTTTATTCGCCCTCTCTTTTCCGTTCGCCTTGATGTCTTTCTTGGCTCGTTTTCTCGCTTGGTTGAAATATTTAAGTATTTATTCCTAAACAGAGAAGCTAATATTTATGGATCCGCATCCGCTTGCCAATCTTTTTAAGAGATCCAATTATGATGAACCAATTCCTAGTGATTTTGATGCACTAGATTATCTTTATAAGCTTTTGCCTGAAATCCGTAAATCTGAAAATTGTGATGAAGTTCTTCATGACAGATCTTTGAATAAAAAGTATGATTGCAATGATTTTATTATAAATTCTATTGATGTAAATTATGCTAATAATATGCAAAACCCTAAGGTTGGGGATGCTAGTTTTGCTATGTCCAATAGTCATTATTGGGATGATTCTTATTATGATCTTGAAAATTTATTTAAACCCCATGATAAATATAAGATATATAATAGTGTTTGCAATAATATTGAAAGTGGGTTTGGAAGAGTGTCAACTTTAGATCCCACATATTTGGATAACATTCAATCTTATGAAATTTTTGATAAAAGTGGGCTTGGAGAAATCATGACTTTAGTTAATGATAATCCCACTATTTTGGAAGAGTGTCGACTTCGCATGCATGTGGATCGTGCTGAGAATATGTTATGTGATAGCTATATTGTTGAATTTTCTTATGATCCTACATGTAATTATTATGAGAGAGGAAAATATGGTTATAGAATTTATCATGTTACTAAATTACCTCTCGTTATGTTGAGATTGCTATTGTTTCTTTTCGCTTCCTTGCATATGCTAGTTTTTGCTTGCTATGATAATTTGTTTGCCTATAAGATGTCTATGCATAGGAAGTATGTTAGACTTATATGTGTTTATCACGTGTTTTACGATGCTCTCTTTGTGCCTCAATTCTTGTCTTTCTTGTGAGCATCATTGAATCTCAATGCCTAGCTAAAAATGCTTTAAAGAAAAGCGCTTGTTGGGAGACAACCCAATATTTTTCCTTGCTGCTTAGTAATAAATAATCCATCTACCTTCTGTTTATATGTGGTTTTATGTTTTAATTAGTGTTTGTGCCAAGTTAAACTTATAGGATCTTCTTGGATAATAGTTATTTGATCTTGCTGTAATTTCCAGAAACTTTCGGTTCACGAAAACAATTGTTAAAAATCACCAGAACGGGATAAAATAGTGATTCAAATTGCTGCTGATCAATAAACAAATTGCCTAAGGCGTCCTATTTTTTCTGAATTTTTGGAGTTCCAGAAGTTTGCGTTAGTTACAGATTACTACAGACTGTTCTGTTTTTGACAGATTCTGTTTTTTAGTGTTGTTTACTTATTTTGATGAATCTATGGCTAGTAAAATAGTTTATGATCCATAGAGAAGTTATAATACAGTAGGTTTAACACCAATATAAATAAATAATGAGTTCATTACAGTACCTTGAAGTGGTCTTTTGTTTTCTTTCGCTAACGGAGCTTACGAGATTTCTGTTGAGTTTTGTGTTGTGAAGTTTTCAAGTTTTGGGTGAAATCTTTTGATGGATTATGGAACAAGGAGTGGCAAGAGCCTAAGATTGGGGATGCCCATGGCACCCCAAGATAATCCAAGGACACCAAAAATTCAAAGCTTGGGGATGCCCGGAAGGCATCCCTCTTTAAATCCACTTCCATCGGTAACTTTACTTGGAGCTATATTTTTATTCACCACATGATATGTGTTTTGCTTGGAGCGTCTTGTATTATTTGCGTCTTTGCTTGTTAGTTTACCAAAATCATCCTTGCTGTACACCTTTTGAGAGAGCCATACATGAATTGAAATTTGTTAGAATACTCTATGTGCTTCACTTATATCTTTTGAGCTTTGTAGTTTTGCTCTATGTGCTTCACTTATATCTTTTGATCTTGATAGTTTTGCTCTAGAACTTCACTTATATCTTTTAGAGCATGGTGGTGGATTTGTTTTAAAGAAACTATTGATCTCTCATGCTTCACTTAGATTATTTTGAGAGTCTTAAATAGCATGGTAATTTGCTTAATAATAATATGCTTGGTATTCAAGATTTGTAAAACTTTCTTTTGAGTGCGTTGAATACTAAGAAAAGTTTGATGCTTGATAATTGTTTTAAGATATGGAGGTGATAATATCAAAGCCGTGCTAGTTGAGTAGTTGTGAATTTGAGAAATGCTTGTGTTGAAGTTTGCAAGTCCCGTAGCATGCACGTATGGTAAACGTTATGTAACAAATTTGAAACATGAGGTGTTATTTGATTGTCCTCCTTATGAGTGGCGGTCGGGACGAGCGATGGTCTTTTCCTACCAATCTATCCCCCTAGGAGCATGCGCGTAGTTCTTTGGTTTTTGATGGCTTGTAGATTTTTGCAATAAGTATGTGAGTTCTTTATGACTAATGTTGAGTCCATGGATTATACGCACTCTTACCCTTCCATTATTGCTAGCCTCTTCAAGACTGCATTGCCCTTTCTCACATTGAGAGTTGGTGCAAACTTCACGGTGCATCCAGACCCGTGATATTATACGCTCTTTCACACATAAACCTCCTTATGTCCTCCTCAAAACAGCCACCATACCTACCTATTATGGCATTTCCATAGCCATTCCGAGATATATTGCCATGCAACTTTCCACCATACCGTTCTTCATGACACATTCATCATTGTCATATTGCTTAACACGATCATGTAGTTGACATAGTATTTGTGGCAAAGCCACCGTTCATAATTCTTTCATACATGTCACTCTTGGTTCATTGCATATCCCAAAGACATCACGGAGGCATTCATATAGAGTCATACTTTGTTCTAGTATCGAGTTGTAAATAAATAGGAGTGTGATGATCATCATTTTCTAGAGCATTGTCCCAAAAAAAAAAGGACAAAGAAAAAAAAAGAAGGCCAAAAAAAAGAAATAAAAAAGAGCAATGTTACTATCTCTTTTTCCACACTTGTGCTTCAAAGTAGCACCATGTTCTTCATATAGCGAGTCTCATATATTGTGCTTCAAAGTAGCACCACGTTTTTCATATAGAGAGTTTCATATGTTGTCACTTTCATATACTAGTGGGAATTTTTCATTATAGAACTTGGCTTGTATATTCCAACGATGGGATTCCTCAAATGCCCTAGGTCTTTGTGAGCAAGCAAGTTGGATGCACACCCACTTAGTTTGTTTTGTTGAGCTTTCATACATTTATAGCTCTAGTGCATCCGTTGCATGGCAATCCCTACTCCTTGCATTAACATCAATTGATGGGCATCTCCATAGCCCGTTGATTAGCCTCGTTGATGTGAGACCTTCTCCTTTTTTGTCTTCTCCACATAACCCCCATCATTATATTCTATTCCACCCATAGTGCTATGTCCACGGCTCACGCTCATGTATTGCGTGAAAGTTTATAGGTTTGAGATTACTAAAGTATGAAACAATTGCTTGGCTTGTCATCGGGGTTGTGCATGATGAGAGCATTCTTGTGTGACGAAAATGGAGCATGACTAAACTATATGATTTTGTAGGGATGAACTTTCTTTGGCCATGTTATTTTGAGAGGACATAACCGCTTAGTTAGTATGCTTGAAGTATTATTATTTTTATGTCAATATGAACTTTTGTCTTGAATCTTTCGGATCTGAATATTCATACCACAATTAAGAAGAGTTACATTGAAATTATGCCAAGTAGCACTCCGCATCAAAAATTCTATTTTTATCATTTACCTAGTCGAGGACGAGCAGGAATTAAGCTTGGGTATGCTTGATACGTCTCCAACGTATCTATAATTTTTGATTGCTCCATGCTATATTATCTATTGTTTTGGACTATATTGGGCTTTATTTTCCACTTTTATATTACTTTTGGGACTAACCTATTAACCGGAGGCCCAGCCCATAATTGCTGTTTTTTGCCTATTTCAGTGTTTCGAAGAAACGGAATATCAAACGGAGTCCAAACGGAATGAAATATTCGGGAACATGATTTTCTCATCAGATAAGACTCAGGAGACTTGGACCCTCCGTCAAGAAAGCCACAAGGCGGCCACGAGGGTGGAGGGTGCGCCCCCCTGCCTCGTGGGCCCCTCGAGGCTCCACCGACGTACTTCTTCCTCCTATATATACCTACGTACCCCCCAACAGATCGACACGGAGCCAAAACCTAATTCCAAATACCGCAACTTTCTCAGATCCACGAGATCCCATCTTGGGGCCTGTTAGAACTCATGGGAAGGATTCCACCACGGAGGGCTTCTACATCAACATCATAGCCTCTCCGATGAAGTGTGAGTAGTTTACCTCGGACCTTGGGCCCATAGTTAGTAGCTAGATGGCTTCTTCTCTCTTTTTGGATCTCAATACAATGTTCTCCCCCTCTCTCGTGGAGATCTATTCGATGTAATCTTATTTTTGCGGTGTGTTTGTTGAGATCGATGAATTGTGGGTTTATGATCAAGATTATCTATTAACAATATTTGAATCTTCTCTGAATTATTTTATGTATGATTGAGTTATCTTTGCAAGTCTCTTTGAATTATCCGTTTGGTTTGGCCAATTAGATTGGTAGTTCTTGCAATGGGAGAAGTGTTTAGCTTTGGGTTCAATCTTGTGGTGTCCTTACCCAGTGACGGAAAGGGTTGCAAGGCACGTATTGTATTGTTGCCATCGAGGATAACAAGATGGGGTATTTATCATATTGCATGAATTTATTCCTCTACATCATGTCATCTTGCTTAAGGCGTTACTCTGTTTTCATTAACTTAATACTCTAGATGCATGTTGGATAGCGGTCGATGAGTGGAGTAATAGTAGTAGATGCGGTGCAGAGTCGGTCTACTTGTCTCAGACGTGATGCTTATATACATGATCATACCTAGATATTCTCATAACTATGCTCAATTACATTAATTGCTCAACAAGAATTGCTCACCCACCGTAAAATACGTATGCTCTTGAGAGAAGCCACTAGTGAAATCTATGGCCCCCGGGTCTATTTTCATCATATTAATCTTCCTACTCTTTATTATTGATTTGCTCTTTACTTTGCCTTTTTATTTTACTTTGCATCTTTATACCAAAAATACCAAAAATATTATCTATCATCTCTATCAGATCTCACTCTCGTAAGTGACCGTGAAGGGATTGACAACCCCTATTCACGTTGGTTCCGAGGAGCTATTTGTTTTGTGTAGGTACGAGGGACTTGTGCGTGGCCTCCTACTGGATTGATACCTTGGTTCTCAAAAACTGAGGGAAATACTTACGCTACTCTGCTGCGTCATCCTCTCCTCTTCGGGGAAAACCAACGCAAGCTCAAGACGTAGCACCTGGATATCGTCATAATTATTTGAAGTTCTATCAATTGCCCAATAGTAATTTGTTTACCCACCTTTTGCTATTTTTCTCGAGAGAAGCCTCTAGTGAAACCTATGGCCCCGGGTCTTCTTTCTCATATATTTGCCTTGCGGTCTACTTTTTCTTTGCGTTTATTTTCAGATCTATTAAACCAAAAAAATACAAAAATACCTTGCTGCAATTTATTCTTATTTATTTTGTTTGGCGTTCGATCTATCAATCTACTACAATTTCCTCACGTCCGTTTTGCCTAGGGCTGGGCATAAAAATCGATCAACCGAAAACCAAAACGAAACCGAGACCGAATAAACCAAATTTTCGGTTTTTTGAAACTGTTAACAGAAAAGTTCGGTTAGCCGGGCCACTAACCGAACCAAATTCGGTCGGTTAGGTATATTTCCCAGTTAACCGAATAACAGCCCACTCCACTCCCCACCCCCGGCCCAGTACAGTACAACCCATCGCCCCACCCACCCAGGCACGACGCCACAAGTCCATGATACCACGACCCATGACCCCCTGCAGCCTAACGCCCTAAACCCATCCCAGTCGACCAGTCTTCCCCTCCCCCACGCCCGCCCGGCCGCCCCTTGCACTACTCAGCCACCGCCGCTTCTAATATGAGCAGCAGGGACACAACCGCCGCTTCTCATCTTAGCGGCAGGGACGCCGGCGCCGGCGCCACCGGCCACCGCATCTTCTCCGGTTCTCCCCACTCGGCCATCCCTGACGCAGCGAACTCCACCACATCTGCACAAAGGAAGGAAAGGAGCACAGAGACAACTCGGACGAGGACCCGCCGTCACTCATCCGTCGGTAGCATCTCGGCCTCCAGTTCTTCATCACATCTTCCACAGCAGAAACTGAGCATTCAATCAACGTAATAAGCTCAATCTCCCATCCTTTGTCTCCAGTTTTTTTGTTCCATCTGAGTAGATGGTAAAGGTGGATCTGGAATCTGGATGCTCTTGTTGTTTAGTTTTTGCTCATTCTGTCTATGGATGCCATCTTTTGTGCTGCTCCAATGTTGAGAGTTGAGATCTCTGCGTATATCACTAGGAAATCCTACTTCGATGACTAACTGTTCACAAATACAACTTGTGAACGCTTCTATTATCTTGTCGTGAAAATAACATTTGAACTGCAGTGGAGTGGATTCAGCTTTTAATGTATTGAGAAGCGGAATGGAAATGACTGTATAGTGTATATCACTCGGAGTTTAATCCAAAGAGATAATGTCTGCTGCCACATTTTCGCTTGGTTGAATACTGTCCCAATCCCATGCCGTAACCATTAGTAGTCTGTGAATTATTAATATGGTCAGTTTACTTTTATCTAATTCTTCCCCGAAGTAATTAGTATAGAAGAATGATGACATGAATTCTAATTATGTTACTATTTTGTAGATGGTTGAACCTGGTGGACTTGGTGATGACATGACTGAAGAGGAGATGCGAGTTTATGAGGAAGAACAAAGAAATATTGATGAGTATGAAAAGGAAAAGGAGATGGAGGAACGACCTACAAGAAGGCAGATGAAGAAAAGATCACCGATGTGGGATCACTTTTCTGAGGTACTAGTTCATGGTATGCTCAAATTTGGAAAGTGCAAGCATTGCAATCGTGATATCAAGGCCGTTCCAGGGGTTAACGGTACATCTACCTTAAAGAGTCATTTTAATACTTGGAATAAGAATCAAGGTACTTTGCAAGTTGTCCAAGGGGAAAGTCCTTCAGTGCATAAATTTGATCCCGAAGCACTAAGGAAAGCTATTGCTAAGATGATTATAGCAGATGAGCTTCCATTTGCATTTCTTGAAAAAATTTGGTTTTAGAGAAGGGATGTCAATTGCATGTCCACGTTTCAATATGCCTTCTAGAAGAACATGCACTAGGGATGTTGTGAAGGTTTATTTTGAAGAAAGAGCGAAGCTGAAACTTTTTTTCAAACAATCATGTCAAAGAGTGTGTCTCACTACTGATGGTTGGACTTCTCAAACACAAGATTGTTACATGACAAATCACGGCACATTTTATTGATCCTGAATGGAATTTGCACAAGAAAATCATTAGTTTTTTCCTAGTAAAAGGTCATAAGGGAGATGATATAGGAAAAGCCATAGAGCAATGCTTGATGGAGTGGGGAATAAACAAAGTTATGACAATAACTGTTGATAATGCTAGCGCGAATGATGGTGGTGTGGGTTACATACGGAAGAAAATGATCAAAACTGGAAATAGCATAGCTGAAGGTAAATATTTTTCATATGAGATGTGCTGCCCATATTATAAATCTGATTGTTACTGATGGTCTAAAAGTGTTGGATGAATCAATTAAGTGTGTGCGAGCTGCGGTTAGATATATAAGACACGGGCCATCTAGAATTACAAGATTTAAAGAACTTGCTCAGTTAGAAAAGGTGGACAGCGAGGCATTCTTGAGTTTGGATTATGCACTAGATGGAATTCCACATACCTAATGTTAGCAACCGCAATCAACTTTGAGAAAGTGTTTGCGAGGTATGAGGAAGAAGATCCACTCTATACATTGGATTTAACTAGTGAGAAAGGTCCTGGTATTCATGTTGATACTGATTGGGAGAATGCTACGAAAATGGCTGAATTTCTTGGACAATTTTATCACCTTACTCTTAGTGTTTCTGCCACACTCCATGTGACCGTGAATCAATTTGTTATGGATATTGTTGAAATTAATGTTGTGTTGGAAGAGTGGGCTGATAGTGATGATATTTTGCGCAAAACAATAGCCAAGAAAATGCAAGATAAGTATGATAAGTATTGGGGACGTTGGCATGAGGAGGTGGAGAATGAAAGGGGGAAGGGGAAAGGAAAGAAAAAGGAAGAGGAGAATGTGAACATGTTTGTATTTGCTGCAACTGTTCTTGATCCAAGATTCAAGCTATCAAATTTCACAAAACTAGCAATTGAAGAAATGTATGGTGAGTTAAATGGAGGCAAAGCTTGGGAGGCGGTGAAAACATTTATGCATGCTTTGTTTGAAGAGTACAAAGCTAAGTATGCACCAAGTGATGCAAGCAAGCATGTGGGTGCTCCACAATCTGAACCAACTCAAAAAAGGGAAGGAAGGAAATTGGTGTCTCGGATAAATAGAAAGTTGAGAGTTGGTGCTGATGGTGAAGCTAGCATGAGCAAATCCGAATTTGAGAAATACCTACATGAAGAGAATGAAGTAAATAGGGATGATTTTAACATTCTAAAATGGTGGAAGGACAATGCTGCTAGATTCCCATTATTGGCTAGAATGGCCCGTGATGTGTTGGTTGTTCCGGTATCAACGGTTGCGTCTGAGTTGGCATTTAGCACAAGTGGTCACATTCTAAATGAATTTAGAACCTCTCTTACACCATTCATGGTCCAAGCTCTTGTTTGTGCCCAAGATTGGCTAAGGGGTTCTATTACTATCAACATTGAAGAAGATGAGGAGGAATTGTTAAGATTCGAAAAGGGTAACATATTGTGATTGTTTTCTATGTGATTTTCTATATTTCTAACTTCCTATGCTTATTACATGTTCATTTCATTCTTTTTCAGAACTAATTGAGGAGTTTGGTAGTACAAATTCATCCAAGTCAAAAGCAAGCAGTAGCAAGTCTGTTTGCAAGCCATATGGGGTTGTGCCATCTTGCTCACCTCCATCCTCTACTTAAACATTGGTGAGTGAGTTGCAAGAAATTGTCCTGCTCTTGTTCATGTTTTTAGCATTCTTTTTTTCTCAAGTATGATTCAAAAGATGCACAACACAGCCATGTAAATGCAAATGTTGCTCACTTGCTGTAATGAACCTCATGTAAATGTTGTTGTAATACAAATGTTGTTTCATGAACCTCATGTAATTTTGTTTTCCAAAATCTGTTGGAAACTCTTATGAAGAAAAGATCTTCAGATTTCTCTTTACTCTTTAGGTACATATAGTCCAACATATTATGTTTTTACATATATGTAGTTCTTGTAATTGAATCATGTCAATCCTTGTAATGTGCCATATGCTTCTATTTTACATGTATATATATAATCATTTTATCTGAATTTTGCGTCATGTCCTATCTATTCTAACTGAATTCTGCACCATGCACACAACATTACAGATTCGCAACGCTTGGCTGGAAGCTGGGATGGTCAAGATTCTCTGGACATGTCAAGATGTTCCTGTTCATGATGGCAAATTGGGATTCTTATTTGTGGCTACTCTTGAAGTGCACTTCAATCTCCTTCCTGTGTGCTTATGTTTTGAAGTGTAATAATAAGTAAACTTTAAACTTGGTTGTGTTTTGTTGAACTTGGACTTTGGTTATGTGTCCTGGAACTTAGAATATGGTTATGTGTTGGGCTGGAAATCTGGAACATGAACTTGGCTCTATTACTTGTCAGTTTGTCAGTTATCACTTTTCAGTGTGGATTTTGGAAGTTTTACATTTGATGATTGGTTATGCATCTGTCACTGTTCTGAAACCCTTGTATTTATTATGTGATATTTGAAAAGATGCGAATATGTTATTACACACTTTACAATTTTGCCTTGTTATGCTGTCAGTTTTTTTATTTAAACCATGCATGTTGATGTTGCTGTCAATATGTCCTGAAAGTGCATTTTCTGTACATGGTACATAATTCGGTTTAAACCGAAAATCGAGCCGAAAAATCGGTTGACCGAAATTTCGGTTAGCTGAATTTTAGTGCCAAATTCAGTTTTCACTTCTGCAAACCGAATTCACAAAAAACGGACAACAGAAACCGAAAATTTCGGTTTCTACCGAACGTCCAGGCCTATTTTTGCCTATCTTGAGGCGCCGTACCCCGAAAGGGATTGACAACTCCTTTAACACGTTGGGTTGCGAGTATTTGTTCTTTGTGTGCAGGTGTTGTTTACGTTGCGTTGCTTGGTTCTCCTACTGGTTCGATAACCTTGGGTTTCTTCACTGAGGGAAATACCTACCGTCGCTGTGCTGCATCATCCCTTCCTCTTTGGGGAAATACCGACGCAGTTCTAGCAGACAAGTACTTTCTGGCGCAACTGCTAGGGAGTCATCAAAAGGAATTTCTGGCGCCGTTGCCGGGGAGGATCTTCAACATAACCAGGTTCCTAATCACAAATCTCATCTCCTCGCAATTTACATTATTTGCCATTTGCCTCTCGTTTTCCTCTCCCCACTTCACAAATATTTGCCGTTTTATTCGCCCCTCTTTTTTGTTCGTCGTTTTCTTGCCGGATCTGTATTTGTGTGCAATCTTGTTTGCTATGTTTGCTTGTGTTGCCATCTGCCTTCTATTTGCTTGCATCTTTGCTTGCTAAAAATCTATTTATATGGATCCTCATCCACTTGCTAATCTTTTCAAAAGATCCAATTATGATGAACCAATTGCTAGTGAATGGAGTGCACTAGATTATCTTTATGAAGTTTTGCTTGAGATTTATGAATCTGAAAATTGTGATGAGCCGTTAAAAGAAGAAATTGATGAAGTGATTCATGATAGCTCCTTGAATGAAAAGCATGATTGTAATGATGTTATTATAAATTCTATTAATGTCAATTGTGCTAATAATATGCAAAACCCCAAACTTGGGGATGCTAATTTTGCTATGTCCACTACTTGTTGCAATGATCATGATTGGGGTGATAATGATTCTTATGGTCTTGAAAATTTATTTATGCCTCATGATGATTATGCTTGCGATAATATTAAAAGTAGGTTTGGAAGAGTGTCAACTTTAGCTAAAGATAATCCCACATATTTGGAGAATGTTCAATCTTATGAAATTTTTGATAAAAGTGGGCTTGGAGAGGTCATGACTTTATTTGATGATAATCCCACTATTTTGGAAGAGTGTCAACTTTGCATGCATGTGGATCATGAAGAGAATATTTTATGTGTGAGTTATATTGTTGAATTTGATTATGATCCTACATGTAATTATTATGAGAGAGGAAAATATAGTTGTAGAAATTTTAATGTTACCAAATTACCTCTCGGTATGTTGAGATCGTCAATGTTTTATTCCTCTTCTTTGCATATGTTAGATGTTTCTTGTCTTGATAATTTGTCTGCTTATAAGATTCCTATGCATAGGAAATATGTTAGACTTAAATGTGTTAGTGTTCTGTTTCATGATGCTCTCTTTATGTTTCAATTCTTATCTTTCGTGTGAGCATCGTTGAAATCTTAAGCATGTCTTAATGGCTATAAAGAAAGAGCTTGTTGGGAGGCAACCTAATGAATACAATTTATTTTTGCTTCTTGCTTTCTGTTCTTGAGTGTTTGCACAATTATGCTACTGTTATGATTTTGTTTTGTGTGTGTTTTAATTAGTGTTTGTGCCAAGTAAAGCGTTTAGGATCTTCTTGGGTGATAGTTGTTTGATCTTGCTGAAAAACAGAAACTTATGCACTCACAAAAATATTTTTCATAAATCACAGGAAAGAGCTTTTGCCCTGATTCTTTTTGCAGAAGATTAATATAAAAATTACCCTGGTCGTCCTAATTTGGTAGAATTTGTGGAGTTCCAGAAGTTTTCGAAAGTTCCAGATTACTACAAACTGTTCTGTTTTGACAGATTCTGTTTTCTTTGTGTTGTGTGCTTATTTTGATGGCTCTATGGTTTTCTTTGATGAGTTTTTGCCATAGAAAAGTTGGAATACATTAGATATAATACAAAAACAAAATATGAATAGGTTTGATACATCACTTATAGTAGTGGTTTGCTTTCTTTTACTAACGGATCTCACAAAGGTTTTGTTGAGTTTTGTGTGTTGAAGTTTTCAAGTTTTGGGTTATCTTACGATGGAGGAAAGAAGGATAGAAGAGCCTAAGCTTGGGGATGCCCCGACATCCCAAGCTATTATCCAAGAATGAGCAACCAACTAAGCTTGGGGATGCCCCCGAGTGGCATCCCCTCTTTCTTCTAATGACCATCGGTATTTTACCCGAGACTATATTTTTATTCGTCACATGATATGTGTTTGGCTTGGAGCGTCTTGTATGATATGTGTCTTTGCTTGTTTTGTTTTGTGTTTTAAGTCATCAATCCTTGTTGGACACACCTATTTGACAGAGCCAAAATTATATCATGACTTGTTAGAATTGCTCTCTGTGCTTCACTTAAATCTTTTATGAGCTAGGACTTGCTTTAGTGCTTCACTTATATCTTTTTGAGCACGGTGTGCTTAGTATTTTTGAAGAAATGCTCTCTTGCTTCACTTAGATTTATTTTAGAGTTAGTATTTTTGAAGAAACTCTCTCTTGCTTCACTTAAATTATTTTGAGAGAAAGAAAATTTGTTATGCTCATGATCTTCACTTATATTTGTTTGAGCTTATGAAAAGCAACACATGAAAATTAGTCCCAAAGTGATAATATCCAAGAAGGATAAAGTAAAAAAATTTCATGAAGATCATGGACAAAATAAACTTGATTCTTAGTAATAGTTTTGAGATATGATGATGTAATATGTGAGTTATGTTGATGAGTAATTGTGCTCTAGTAAGAATATTGGTGTTAAGGTTTGTGATTCCCTATGCATGCACGAAAGTCAATAATCATGCAATGAAAATTATATTCTACTTGTGGTGCATTATTTGGTGTTAATTATGCTTAATGCTTGCTTATGAGATTATTCGTTTCTTGGTTGGTCGCTTCTCAATCTTTTTGCTAGCCTTCATTTTGCACTAAGTATGACCTCTACTTGTGCATCCAAAATCCTTTAAACCAGTTTTGCCATATGAGTCCACTACATCTACCTCTGTGCGGTATTCTTTTGCCGTTCTAAGCAAATTTGCATGTGCCATCTCTAATTTTCAAAATAAACTTCTCTTTTGTGTGTTTGTTTCGCTCGCGGAATGGTAACGGGTGGCTAATATTTTCCATGCTAGATGTGTTATTCTCACAATGAGTGTTTATTCACTTGTCATTACACGAGAGTAAGGCAAAGGTTTTAGGGATTCCTAGTCCCGAAATGCAAAAAATGAATTTACTTTATGTTGTCAAATAATAAATTCCTTGGAAAGTGTTGGTATGGAGGGCAACCGTGGATACGGTTAGCCATGGAAAGTGAAAGTATGGTGGAAAAAGGAATAAACTTTATTTTCTGTTTGGGAACCGTGTATGGCATATCGAGCATGGAAAGTGTTGGGAACTCTAAGTCGTTTTTGTTGGTGGGATGGATAAACCTCCCAAAATGTTTTTATCTCTAATTTTTCGCTTTGAGCTCTGGCACCTCTACAAATCCCTACTTCCCTCTGCGAAGGTCTTTCTTTACTTTATGCAATTTTTATTTTGAATTTGAGTCTCCATCTTCTCTTATATGTATTCACACAAGTATTATGTTTCCGGTTAATACAATTCTAGCATGAATAATAAACATTTATCATGATATAAGGAAATAAATAATAACTTTATTATTGCCTCTAAGGCATATTTCCTTCACACTTTGTTAGCACTCTTTGGATCGATAAAACCTTCAGGTTGCATCATATACAACTCTTCTTCCAGAAATCCATTCAGGAATGCAGTCTTTACATCCATTTGCCAAATTTCATAATCATAAAATGCAGCAATAGCTAACATGATTCGGACAGACTTAAGCATCGCTACGGGTGAGAAGGTCTCATCGTAGTCAACTCCTTGAACTTGTCGAAAACCTTTCGCGACAAGTCGAGCTTTGTAGACAGTAATATTACCATCAACATCAGTCTTCTTCTTGAAGGATCCATTTATTCTCTATGGCTTGCCGATCATTGGGCAAGTCAACCAAAGTCCATACTTTGTTCTCATACATGGATCCCATCTCAGATTTCATGGCTTCAAGCCATTTCGCAGAATCTGGGCTCATCATCGCTTCCTCATAGTTTGTAGGTTCTTCATGGTCAAGTAACATGACCTCCAGAACAGGATTACCGTACTACTCTGGTGCGGATCTTACTCTGGTTGACCTACGAGGTTTAGTAGTAACTTGATCTGAAGTTTCATGATCATTACCATTAGCTTCATCACTAATTGGTGTAGGAATGACAGGAACTGATTTCTGTGATGAACTACCTTCCAATAAGTGAGCAGATACAGTTACCTCATGAAGTTCTACTTTCCTCCCACTCACTTCTTTCGAGAGAAACTCCTTCTCTAGAAATGATCCATTCTTAGCAACGAATGTTTTGCCTTCAGATCTGTGATAGAAGGTGTACCCAACAGTCTCCTTTGGGTATCCTATGAAGACACATTTCTCTGATTTGGGTTCGAGCTTATCAGGTTGAAGCTTTTTCACATTAGCATCACAACCCCAAACTTTAAGAAACGACAACTTTGGTTTCTTGCCAAACCACAGTTCATAAGGCGTCGTCTCAACGGATTTAGATGGTGCCCTATTTAACGTGAATGCAGCCGTCTCTAAAGCATAACCCCAAAACGATAGCGGTGAATCAGTAAGAGACATCATAGATCACACCATATCTAGTAAAGTGCGGTTACGACGTTCGGACACACCATTACGTTGTGGTGTTCCGGGTGGCGTGAGTTGCGAAACTATTCTGCATTGTTTCAAATGAAGACCAAACTCGTAACTCAAATATTCACCTCCACGATCAGATCGTAGAAACTTTATTTTCTTGTTACGATGATTTTCCACTTCAATCTCAAATTCTTTATACTATTCAAATGTTTCAGACTTATGTTTCATCAAGTAGATATACTCATATCTGCTCAAATCATCTGTGAAGGTGAGAAAATAACGATACCCGCCGCGAGCTTCAATATTCATTGGACCACATACATCAGTATGTATGATTTCCAATAAATCTGTTGCTCGCTCTATTGTTTCGAAGAACGGAGTTTTAGTCATCTTGCCCATGAGGCATGGTTCGCAAGTACCAAGTGATTCATAATCAAGTGATTCCAAAAGTCCATCAGAATGGAGTTTCTTCATGCGCTTTACACCAATATGACCCAAACGACAATGCCACAAATAAGTTGCACTATCATTATCAACTCTGCATCTTTTGGCTTCGCTATTATGAATATGTGTATCACTACTATCGAGATTTAATAAAAATAGACCACTCTTCAAGGGTGCTTGACCATAAAAGATATTACTCATATAAATAGAGCAACCATTATTCTCAGATTTAAATGAATAAACGTCTCGCATCAAACAAGATCCATATATAATGTTCATGCTCAATCCTGGCACCATATAACAATTATTCAAGTCTAAAACTAATCCCGAAGGTAGATGTAGAGGTAGCGTGCCGACGGCGATCACATCGACTTTGGAACCATTTCCCACGCGGATCGTGATACGTCTCCAACGTATCTATAATTTTTGATTGCTCCATGCTATATTATCTACTGTTTTCGGCAATATTGGGCTTTATTTTCCACTTTTATATTACTTTTGGGACTAACCTATTAACCGGAGGCCCAGCCCAGATTTCCTGTTTTTTGCCTATTTCAGATTTCGAGGAAAAGGAATATCAAACGGAGTCAAAACGGAACGAAATCAATCGGAGAAGTTATTTTGGAAGGAAAGCCACCCGATGGACTTGGAGTGCACGTCAGGAACGAAGGGAGGTGCTCACGAGGGTAGGGGGCGCGCCCACCCCTCGGGCGCGCCTCGTGCCCCCCTTTAGTCCACCGACGCACTTCGCACTCCATATATACCTACGTATCGTAAAACTTCCGAGCAGAAGATAGATAGGGAGTTCCGCCGCCGCAAGCCTCTCAGAGCCACCAAAACCTCTCGGGACCTGCTCGGCACTCACGGAGGGGGGAACCTCACATGTGGCCATCTTCATCATCCGGCGCTATCCATGACGAGGAGGGAGTAGTTCACCCTCGGGGCTGAGGGTATGTACCAAAGAGCTATGTGTTTGATCTCTCTCTCTCTCTCTCTCTCTCGTGTTCTCTCGTGTTCCCTCTATGGCACGATCTTGATGTATCCCGAGCTTTGCTATTGTAGTTGGATCTTATGATGTTTCTCCCTCTCTACTCTCTTGTGATGAATTGAGTTTCCCCTTTGAAGTTATCTTATCAGATTGAGTCTTTTATGAGAACACTTGATGTATGTCTTGCCGTGTTTATTTGTGGTGACAATGGGATATCACGTGCCACTTGATGTATGTTTTGGTGACCAACTTGCGGGTTCCGCCCATGAACCTATGCATAGGGGTTGGCACACGTTCTTGACTCTCCGGTAGAAGCTTTGGGGCACTCTTTGAAGTACTTGTATGTTGGTTGGATGAATCTGAGATTGGGTGATGCATATCGTATAATCATGCCCACGGATACTTGAGGTGACAATGGAGTATCTAGGTGTCATTAGGGTTTTGGCTGATTTGTGTCTTAAGGTGTTATTCTAGTACGAACTCTTTTATAGATTGATCTGAAAGAATAGCTTTGAGGTGGTTTCGTACCCTACCATAATCTCTACGTTTGTTCTCCGCTATTAGTGGCTTTGGAGTGACTCTTTATTGCATGTTGAGGGCTTGTTATATGACCTATCTATGTTATTATTGTTGAGAGAACTTGCACTAGTAAAAGTATGAACCCTAGGCCTTGTTTCCTAGCATTGCAATACCGTTTACGCTCACTTTTACCGTTAGTTACCTTGCTGTTTTTATTATTTCAGATTACAAATACCTATATCTACCATCCATATTGCACTTGTATCACCATCTCTTCGCCGAACTAGTGCACCTATACAATTTACCATTGTATTGGGTGTGTTGGGGACACAAGAGACTCTTTGTTATTTGGTTGCAGGGTTGTTTGAGAGAGACCATCTTCATCCTACGCCTCCCACGGATTGATAAACCTTAGGTCATCCATTTGAGGGAAATTTGCTATTGTCCTAGAAACCTGTGCACTTGCAGGCCCAACAACGTCTACAAGAAGAAGGTTGCGTAGTAGACATCAAGCTATTTTCTGGCGCCGTTGCCGGGGAGGTTAGTGCTTGAAGGTATATCTTTAGATCTTGCAATCGAATCTTTTTGTTTCTTGTTTTAGCACTAGTCTAGTTTATAAAATAAAACGACAAAAAAATGGAATTGAGTTTATCTCATACGCTTCACCTTTTTAATATCTTTCGTGAGTATGATGGAAAGGAAAATTGTGCCAAAGTGTTAGAAGAAGAATGCATTAAAATATTTGGCACTAAATATTTGAATGATGAGCATCATTGCAATATTGTTAGTATGAATTCCTTGAATATCCATGATGCTAATGATATGCAAAGCCACAAGCTTTGGGATGCTATGTTTGATGAATATGATATTTTTAGTCCCCCAAGTTTTGATGTGCAAATTTATTATGATGAAAGAATGCCTTCTATGTATGATGATTATTGTGATGGCACGTATGCTTTAAAGAATAACGATAACCATGAAACTTGTCATCTTGATCTTAATTTTCAATCACATGATAGTTATTTTGTTGAGTTTGCTCCCACTATTATTCATGAGAAGAATTTTGCATATGTGGAGAGTAGTAAATTTTCTATGCAAGTATATCATGAAAATAATGCTTTAGGTGCTGTTTATATTGTTGAATTCATTCATGATGCTACTGAAAATTATTATGAGAGACAATCATATGCTTCTACATATTGCAATAATATCAAGTTTCCTCTCTATGTGCTTAAAGTTTTGAAGTTATGCTTGTTTTACCTACCTATGCTAGTTGATTATTGTTCCCATAAGTTGTTTGCTCACAAAATCCCTATGCATAGGAAGTGGGTTAGACTTAAATGTGCTAGTCATATTCTTCATGATGCTCTCTTTATGTTTCAATTCTTATCCTTTATGTGAGCATCATTGAAATCATCATGCCTAGCTAGGGGCGTTAAACGTTAGCGCTTGTTGGGAGGCAACCCAATTTTATTTTGGTTTCTTGATTTTTGGTTCTGTTTAATAATAAATAATCCATATAGCCTCTGTTTAGATGTGGTTTTGTGTTTTAATTAGTGTTTGTGCCAAGTAGAACCTTTGGGAAGACTTGGGTGAAGTCTTTATGATCATGCTGTAAAAAACAGAAACTTTAGCGCTCACGAGATTTGCTTTAACTTTTTACTGGAGAGTTCTATTTATTTGATTCTTTTTGAATATGATTACTAGACAAATTCCTCAGGTCCACCAATTTATTTTAGAATTTTCGGAGTTCCATAAGTTTGCGTTAGTTACAGATTACTACAGACTGTTCTGTTTTTGATAGATTCTGTTTTCATTGTGTTGTTTGCTTATTTTGATAACTCTATGGCTAGTAAAATAGTTTATAAACCATAGAGAAGTTGGAATACATTAGGTTTAACACCAATATAAATAAATAATGAGTTCATTACTGTACCTTGAAGTGGTGTTTTGTTTTCTTTCGCTAACGGAGCTTACGAGTTTTCTGTTAAGTTTTGTGTTGTGAAGTTTTCAAGTTTTGGGTAAAGATCCGATGGACTATGGAATAAGGAGTGGCAAGAGCCTAAGCTTGGGGATTACCAAGGCACACCAAGGTAATATTCAAGTATAACCAAGCTTCTAAGCTTGGGGGTGCCCCGGAAGGCATCCCCTCTTTCGTCTTCGTTCATCGGTAACTTTACTTGGAGCTATATTTTTATTCACCACATGATATGTGTTTTGCTTGGAGTGTCATTTTATTTTCTTTAGATTTGATTTTTGTTAGTTAGAATAATGTTTTGCATCTTTAGTTTCAATAAAAAAGTCAAGGATAGCCTTTGCCATGCTTATTTTGCTAGTATACATGTTGCTGTTTGAAAACAGAAAGTTTACCACTGTTGCAAAAATTCCCTAGAAAAGTCAGAGAGTGGTATAATGTTGAATATTTTTGCATACTGAGCTCTGATAAATTTATTACAGTGGGAATTTCAGTTCATATTTTTTGGAGTTAGGTAAGTATGATGAATCTTGCATTCTTTACAGACTATACTGTTTTGGCAGATTGTTGTTATGTTTGCATTGTTTGCATATGTTTGCTTGTTTAATGATTCTATTTGAGGATAGGAGTATTAAATATGCAGAGGCATTTAGTATGCAATGTTGAATAATAATTTTAGTGATTTGTTACAGTAGGAAATGATAAGGTTTTGCATTGGTTTATACTAACCTATCTCACGAGTTCTTGTTGAGTTTGTTGTTAATGAAGCTTTTGATAAAAAGAGAAACCATGATATGAGAGGAATTAAGGAGACACAAAAGTTCAAGCTTGGGTATGCCCAAGGCACCCCAAGATAATATTTCAAGAAGTCTCAAGCATCTAAGCTTGGGGATGCCCCGGTAGGCATCCCACCTTTCTTCTTCAACAACTATCGGTTAGTATCGGTTGAGCCTAAGTTTTTGCTTCTTCACATGAGTTGTGCTATCCTTGCATTGTCGTTTTATTTTTCTTTTGCTCGCTGTTTGAATAAAATATCAAGATATGAAATTCCTAAATGTTAGAGAGTCTTCATATAGTTGCGTAATTATCCGACTACTCATTGATCTTCACTTATATCTTTCGGAGTAGTTTGTCATTTGCTCCAGTGCTTCACTTATATCTTTTAGAGCATGGTGGTAGTTTTATTTTCAAGAAATAGATGAACTCTCATGCTTCACTTATATTATTTTGAGAGTCTTAAATATCATGGTAATTTGCTCAAATAATCATAATATGCTAAGCATACAAGATTTGTAAGAATTCTTATGAGTGTGTTGAATACTATGAGAAGTTTGGTGCTTGATAATTGTTTTGAGATATGGAGATGGTGATATTAGAGTCATGCTAGTTGAGTAGTTGTGAATTTGAGAAATACTTGTGTTAAAGTTTGTGATTCCCGTAGCATGCACGTATGGTGAACCGTTATGTGATGAAGTCGGAGCATGATTTATTTATTGATTGTCTTCCTTATGAGTGGCGGTCGGGGACGGCGATGGTCTTTTCCTACCAATCTATCCCCCTAGGAGCATGCGTGTAATACTTTGCTTTGATAACTTGTAGATTTTTGCAATAAGTATATGAGTTCTTTATGATTAATGTTGAGTCCATGGATTATACGCACCTCTTCTTCCTTCCACCATTGCTAGCCTCTCTAATACCGCAAGACCTTTCACGCGGTATCATACACCCACCATATACCTTCCTCAAAACAGCCACCATACCTACCTATCATGGCATTTCCATAGCCATTCCGAGATATATTGCCATGCAACTTTCCACCATTCCGTTTATTATGACACGCTCCATCATTGTCATATTGCTTAGCATGATCATGTAGTTGACATCGTATTTGTGGCAAAGCCACCGTTCATAATTCTTTCATACATGGCGCTCATGAGTCATTGCACATCCCGGTACACGGCCGGAGGCATTCATATCGAGTTGTAATTGTTGAGTTGTAAGAAAATAAAAGTGTGATGATCATCATTATTAGAGCATTGTCCCGGTGAGGAAAGGATGATGGAGACTATGATTCCCCATAAGTCGGGATGAGACTCTAGACAAAAAAAAGAGGCCATAAAAAAATAGAAAGGCCCAAACAAAAAAATAAAAAAATGAGGGAAAAAGAGAGAAGGGACAATGCTACTATCCTTTTACCATACTTGTGCTTCAAAGTAGCACCAAGATCTTCATGATAGAGAGTCTCCTATGTTGTCACTTTCATATACTAGTGGGAAATTTTCATTATAGAACTTGGCTTGTATATTCCAATGATGGGCTTCCTCAAAATGCCCTAGGTCTTCGTGAGCAAGCGAGTTGGATGCCCCACTTAGTTTCTTTTGTTGAGCTTTCATATACTTATAGCTCTAGTGCATCCGTTGCATGGCAATCCCTACTCACTCACATTGATATCTATTGATGGGCATCTCCATAGCCCGTTGATATGCCTAGTTGATGTGAGACTATCTTCCTCTTTTTGTCTTCTCCACAACCACCATTCTATTCCACATATAGTGCTATGTCCATGGCTCACGCTCATGTATTGCGTGAAGATTGAAAAAGTTTTGAGAATGTCATAAGTATGAAACAATTGCTTGGCTTGTTATCGGGTTGTGCATGATTTAATTATTTTGTGTGGGGAAGATGGAGCATAGCCAGACTATATGATTTTGTAGGGATAACTTTCTTTGGCCATGTTATTTTGAGAAGACATAATTGCTTTGTTAGTATGCTTGAAGTATTATTATTTTATGTCAATATGAACTTTTGTCTTGAATCTTTCGGATCTGAATATTCATATCACAAGTAACAAGAATTACATTGAAATTATGCCAACTAGCATTCCACATCAATTTTATCTTTTTATCATTTACCTACTCGAGGACGAGCAGGAATTAAGCTTGGGGATGCTTGATACGTCTCCAACGTATCTATAATTTTTTATTGCTCCATGCTATATTATCTACTGTTTTGGGCAATATTGGGCTTTATTTTCCACTTTTATATTACTTTTGGGACTAACCTATTAACCGGAGGCCCAGCCCAGATTTGTTGTTTTATGCCTATTTCAGTATTTCGAGGAAAAGGAATATCAAACGGAGTCAAACGGAACGAAATCAACTGGAGAAGTTATTTTTGGAAGGAAAGCCTCCCGATGGACTTGGAGTGCACGTCGGGAAAGAAGGGAGGTGCTCACGAGGGTAGGGGCCGCCCACCCGGCGCGCCCCTGCCTCGTCTTACTCGTCCACCGACGTACCCCTGCACCCATATATACCTACGTGTCGTAAAACCTCGAGCAGAAGATAGATCGGGAGTTCCGCCGCCGCAAACCTCTCAGAGCCACCAAAACCTCTCGGGACCTGTTAAAGCACCTGCCGGAGGGGGAACCCTCACTGTGGCCATCTTCATCATCCCGGCGCTATCCATGACGAGGAGGGAGTAGTTCACCCTCGGGCTGAGGGTATGTACCCGATAGCTATGTGTTTGATCTCTCTCTCTCGTGTTCTCTCTCGTGTTCCTCTATGGCACGATCTTGATGTATCCCGAGCTTTGCTATTGTAGTTGGATCTTATGATGTTTCTCCCCCTCTACTCTCTTGTGATGAATTGAGTTTCCCCTTTGAAGTTATCTTATCCGATTGAGTCTTTTATGAGAACACTTGATGTATGTTTTGCCGTGTTTATCTGTGGTGACAATGGGATATCACGTGCCACTTGATGTATGTTTTGGTGACCAACTTGTGGGTTCCGCCCATGAACCTATGCATAGGGGTTGGCACACGTTCTTGACTCTCCGGTAGAAGCTTTGGGGCACTCTTTGAAGTACTTGTATGTTGGTTGGATGAATCTGAGATTGTGTGATGCATATCGTATAATCATGCCCACGGATACTTGAGGTGACAATGGAGTATCTAGGTGACATTAGGGTTTTGGTTGATTTGTGTCTTAAGGTGTTATTCTAGTACGAACTCTTTTATAGATTGATCCAAAAGAATAGCTTTGAGGTGGTTTCGTACCCTACCATAATCTCTACGTTTGTTCTCCGCTATTAGTGGCTTTGGAGTGACTCTTTGTTGCATGTTGAGGGCTTGTTATATGATCTATCTATGTTATTATTGTTGAGAGAACTTGCACTAGTGAAAGTATGAACCCTAGGCCTTGTTTCCTAGCATTGCAATACCGTTTATGCTCACTTTTACCGTTAGTTACCTTGCTGTTTTTATTATTTCAGATTACAAATACCTATATCTACCATCCATATTGCACTTGTATCACCATCTCTTCGGCCGAACTAGTGCACCTATACAATTTACCATTGTATTGGGTGTGTTGGGGACACAAGAGACTCTTTGTTATTTGGTTGCGTGGTTGTTTGAGGAGAGACCATCTTCATCCCACGCCTCCCACAGATTGATAAACCTTAGGTCATCCACTTGAGGGAAATTTGCTACTGTCCTACAAACCTGTGCACTTGCAGGCCCAACAACGTCTACAAGAAGAAGGTTGCGTAGTAGACATCAGATCGTCACCTCGTCCTTAGCCAATCTTCGCTTAATCCGTAGCCCCTGTTTCGAGTTGCAAATATTAGCAACAGAACCAGTATCAAATACCGAGGTGCTACTGCGAGCATTAGTAAGGTACACGTCAATAACATGTATATCACATATATATACCTTTGTTCACCTTGCCATCCTTCTTATCCGCCAAATACTTGGGGCAGTTCCGCTTCCAGTGACTAGTCTGTTTGCAGTAGAAGCACTCAATCTCAGGCTTAGGTCCATACTTGGGCTTCTTCACTTCAGCAGCAACTTGCTTGCCGTTCTTCTTGAAGTTCCCCTTCTTCCCTTTACCCTTTTTCTTGAAACTGGTGGTCTTGTTGACCATCAACACTTGATGTTCCTTCTTGATTTCTACCTCTGCAGCCTTTAGCATAGTGAAGAGCTCGGGAATTGTCTTATCCATCCCTTGCATGTTATAGTTCATCACGAAGCTCTTGTAGCTTGGTGGCAGTGATTGAAGAATTCTGTCAATGACACTATCATCAGGAAGATTAACTCCTAGTTGAATCAAGTGATTGTTATACCCAGACATTTTGAGTATATGTTCACTGACATAACTATTCTCTTCCATCTTGCAGCTGTAGAACTTATTGGAGACTTCATGTCTCTCAATCTGGGCATTTGCTTGAAATATTAACTTCAACTCCTAGAACATCTCATATGATCCATGATGTTCAAAATGTCGTTGAAGTCCCGGTTCTAAGCCGTAAAGCATGGCACACTGAACTATCGAGTAGTCATCAACTTTGCTCTGCCAGACGTCCTTAACGTTGTCAGTTGCATCTGCAGCAGGGCTGGCACCCAGCGGTGCTTCCAGGACGTAATTCTTCTGTGCAACAATGAGTATAATCCTCAAGTTACGGACCCAGTCTGTGTAATTGCTACCATCATCTTTCAACTTAGCTTTCTCAAGGAACGCATTAAAATTCAAAGGAACAGTAGCACGGGCATTGATCTACAACAAGATAGACATGCAAAATACTATCAGGTACAAAGTTCATGATAAATTAAAGTTCAATTAATCATATTACTTAAGAACTCCCACTTAGATAGACATCCCACTAATCATCTAAGTGATCACGTGATCCAAATCAACTAAACCATGTCTGATCATCACGTGAGATGGAGTAGTTTTCAATGGTGAACATCACTATGTTGATCATATCTACTATATGATTCACGCCGACCTTTCGGGCCTCAAAGGTTCCGAGGCCATATCTGCATATGCTAGGCTCATCAAGTTTAACCCGAGTATTCTGCTTGTGCAAAACTGGCTTGCACCCGTTGTATGTGAACGTAGAGCTTATCACACCCGATCATCACGTGGTGTCTCGGCACGATGAACTTTCGCAACAGTGCATACTCAGGGAGAACACTTATACCTTGAAATATAGTGAGAGATCATCTTATAATGCTACCGTTAATCAAAGCAAACTAAGATGCATAAAAGATAAACATCACATGCAATCAATATAAGTGATATGTATGGCCATCATCATCTTGTGCCTTTGTTCTCCATCTTCAAAGCACCGGCATGATCACCATCGTCACCCGCGCGACACCTTAATCTCCATCATAGCATCATTGTCGTCTCGCCAACTATTATTTCTACGACTATCGCTACCGCTTAGTGATAAAGTAAAAACAATTACAGGGCGATTGCATTGCATACAATAAAGCGACAACCATATGGCTCCTGCCAGTTGCCGATAACTTTGTTACAAAACATGATCATCTCATACAATAAAATTTAGCATCATGTCTTGACCATATCACATCACAACATGCCCTGCAAAAACAAGTTAGACGTTCTCTACTTTGTCGTTGCAAGTTTTACGTGGCTGCTACGGGCTTAGCAAGAACCGTTCTTACCTACGCATCAAAACCACAACGATATTTCGTCAAGTATGTGTTGTTTTAACCTTCACAAGGACCGGGCGTAGCCACACTCAATTCAACTAAAGTTGGAGAAACTGACACCCACCAGCCACATATGTGCAAAGCACATCGGTAGAACCAGTCTTGCGTAAGCGTACGCGTAATGTCGGTCTGGGCCGCTTCATCCAACAATACCGCCGAATCAAAGTATGACTAGTATCGCCCACAACTCACTTGTGTTCTACTCGTGCATATAACATCTACGCATAAACCTGGCTCGGATGCCACTGTCGGGGAACATAGTAATTTTAAAAAAATCCTATGCACACGCAAGATCATGGTGATGCATAGCAAGGAGCGGGAGAGTGTTGTCCACGTACTCTCGTAGACTGTAAGCTGAAGTGTTATATCAACGCGGTTGATGTAGTCGTACGTCTTCACGATCCGACCGATCCAAGTACCGAATGCATGGCACCTCCAAGTTCAGCACACGTTCAGCTCGATGATGTCCCACGAACTCACGATCCAGTAGAGTGTCGAGGGAGAGTTTCGTCAGCACGACGGCGTGATGACGGTGATGATGATGATACCGACGCAGGGCTTCGTCTAAGCACCGATACGATATGACCGAGGTGGATTATGGTGGAGGGGGCACCGCACACTGCTTGGAACAATCAACTTGTGTGTTCTAGGGTGCCCCCTGCCCCCCGTATATAAAGGAGCAAGGGGGAGGCCGGCCAGCCCTTGGGGCGCGCCAGGAGAGGAGGAGTCCTCCTCCTAGTAGGAGTAGGACTCCCCTTTCCTACTCCTACTAGGAGGGGGAAAGGAAGGAGGAGAGGGAGAAGGAAAGGGGCCCCCCTTCCCTAGTCCAATTCGGACAAGAGGAGGAGGGGGCGCGCGGCCTGCCCTGGCCGGCCCTCTCTCTCTCTCCACTAAGGCCCATGTGGCCCATTAGTTCTCCCGGGGGTTTCCGGTAACCCTCCGGCACTTCGGTTTTCTCTAAAATCACCCGGAACACTTCCGGTGTCCGAATATAGCCGTCCAATATATCAATCTTTATGTCTCGACCATTTCGAGACTTCTCGTCATGTCCGTGATCACATCCGGGACTTCGAATTACCTTCGGTACATCAAAACACATAAACTCATAATACCGATCATCACCGAACGTTAAGCGTGCGGACCTTACGGGTTCGAGAACTATGTAGACATGACCGAGACAAGTTTTCGGTCGATAACCAATAGCGGAACCTGGATGCTCATATTGTCTCCCACATATTCTACGAAGATCTTTATCGGTCAAACTGCATAACAACATACATTGTTCCCTTTGTCATCGGTATGTTACTTGCCCGAGATTCGATCGTCGGTATCTCAATACCTAGTTCAATCTCGTTACCGGCAAGTCTCTTTACTCGTTCTGTAGTGCATCATCCCGTGACTAACTCATTAGTCACATTGCTTGCAAGGCTTGTAGTGATGTGCATTACCGAGAGGGCCCAGAGATACCTCTCTGACAATCGGAGTGACAAATCCTAATCTCGATTTGTGCCAACTCAAGAACACCATCGAAGACACCTGTAGAGCACCTTTATAATCACCCAGTTATGTTGTGATGTTTGGTAGCACACAAAGTATTCCTCCAGTATTCGGGAGTTGCATATCTCATAGTCATAGGAACATCTATAAGTCATGAAGAAAGCAGTAGCAACATACTAAACGATCAAGTGCTAAGCTAACGGATTGGGTCAAGTCAATCACATCATTCTCTAATGATGTGATCCCGTTCATCAAATGACAACTCATGTCTATGGCTAGGAAACTTAACCATCTTTGATTAACGAGCTAGTTAAGTAGAGGCATACTAGTGACACTCTGTTTGTCTATGTATTCACACATGTACTAAGTTTCCGGTTAATACAATTCTAGCATGAATAATGAACATTTATCATGATATAAGGAAATATAAATAACAACTTTATTATTTCCTCTAGGGCATATTTCCTTCAGGTTCAGCTGTCGAGTTGAACTGTTTGTATAAATTAAGAATGACTGCTTAATCTATGAATGAAATCTATGCTTAATTACTGAATTTTAGTTGAAAAAATTAGATACTGCTAGTGATTTTTAGCTTCATATTTTGACAAATCGCAGTGTTACAAGGTTGACAAATGGCAATGTTACTATATCAGCAAATGACAATCTTTCCAGTTTGACAAATGGTAACATACCCAATATGACAGATGCAAATCGCACCAAATTGTTTGTAAGTGGTTGCACACGGGTCATCCAAAAGAACCGTTTGCGTTGAAGAGATGCACAAATCCTCCTCTCACTTTGCATTATGTCGTCCCGGGGTCGACGGGCGGGGGGCGGGAGGACGGGGGCTGGCGGCGCTGAGAGGTAGTGTTCGAGGGAAGCGTCCCATGCCGCTGAGTGGGGAGGGTGGAGCGCGCACGGAGAGGAAGGTGGGCGGCCATGGAAGTCAAAGGGCTCGCTTCCCAGTGAGCCTGCGCAGCGTACAGCTCGCACGCTTCCTGGTGAGCCTGCGCATTCAAGGATAGCTTGCACGCCTCTCGGTCAGCCTACACACCGGCTGCGCTCGCACACCTCCCGTTTAGTCAAGGTCAAGCAGCTGTCCGCACGGCACCTCCTACAGCCATTAAAACCAAGACACATGGCGTCACGTGAATGGTTAACAGAGCGCACACAGTATGAATTATACAAACGTTTGAGATATTAAAGTGGCAGCTATTTTTTCAAAATGCCTTTGTTGCCTGTCATTATTCGAGTGTGCCTTCTCTCAAAATGGACACAAAAAATACACAACATGTCGGGTGCCATTCCATGATAGCATGCCAAGTTTCATGAATTTCAGACGAGTTTTGGATTTACTAGAATTTAAAAATAAAGTATCTCAACATTTTGCCAGCAATCAACGGTGCCCTGGTGTTTGAAATTCATTCCCATTTCTTGCATGGGACCTAAGTATGCACCCAAGGACACAGATTTGATTTTTCAACCAATTTATTTGCACTGGAGCATGTGCACATAGTTCAAATTTGAATTATGCACATAAATGCATTGAAAACTCAGTTAATGCATAAAAATGTCCAAACGAACCCCGAAAAATCACAAAAATTGACACAACACTCCTGTTGTTCTATGTTGACACGAGAAATTTTTTGGAAGCAATAATAGGCAATGGATATCATTTTGTCCCCAAAGGTGGGACGTTCCCTACCGAAATCATCATGCTTGTTGTGAGAAGCTCTGGTTTGTGAGAAGCATATACCCAAACCTGCCCCAAATGGGACACAAAATTTACCACGGCATGTTGATGCCGCTCCATGATAGCATGCCAAGTTTCATGAATTTCAGATGAGTTTTCGATTTACTAGAATTTAAAAACCAGGCATCTCAATGTTTTGCCGGCAATCAACGGTGCCCTGGTGTTTGAAATTCATTCCCATTTCTTGCATGGGACCTAAGCATGCACTCAAGGACACAGATTTGGTTTTTCAACCAATTTATATGCACTGGAGCATGTGCATGTAGTTCAAATTTGAATTATGCCATAAATGCATTGAAAACTCAATTAATGCATAAAAATGTCCAAACGAACCCCGAAAAATCACAAAAATTCACACAACACTCCTGTTGTTCTATGTTGACACGAGAAAATTTATGGAAGCAATAAGAGGCAATGGATATCATTTCGTCCCCAAAGGTGGGATGTTCCCTACGGAAACCATCATGCTTGTTGTGAGAAGCTCTGGTTTGTGAGAAGCATATACTCAAACCTGCCCCAAATGGGACAAAAAATTTACCACGGCATGTTGATGCCGCTCCATGATAGCAAGCCAAGTTTCATGAATTTCAGACGAGTTTTGGATTTACTAGAATTTAAAAACCAGGTATCTCAATGTTTATGTCGAAAGTGGTGTGGCATGGTGTTTGACATTCATTCCCATTTGTTGCATGGGACCTAAGAAGGCAACCAAGGACACATATTTGAATTTTCAACTAATTTATATGCATTAGAGCATGTGCCTGTAGTTCAAATTTGAATAATGCATGTAAAACTTCGCTTAATGTATAAAAATGTCCAAGTGAACCCTGAAAATTCCAAAAAATTGACACAACACTCCTGTTGTTCTATGTTGACACTAGGAAAATTTTTGAAATCGAGAGGAGGCAACAGATATCGTTTCGTCCAGAAAGGTGAAACGTTCCCTACCGAAACCATCACACTTGTTGTGAGAAGCTCTGGTTTATGAGAAGCTTATCCCCAAACCTGCCCCAAATGGGACCAAAAAATTACCACGGCATGTTGATCTTGCTCCATGATAGCATGCCAAGTTTCATGAATTTCATTTAATTTTGGATTTACTAGAATTACAAAAGCAAGTACATCGACGTTCTTGGGAGAGCCATGGTGTCGTGGTGTTGAATTTCATCCCCATTTACGGCATGGGAGATAAGCATAAACCCATGGACACATATATGATTTTACAACCCATGTTGGTGCAATCAAGCATGTGCATGTAGTTTAATTTTGAATTGTGCACCTGAAATGGCTAGAAAACCAATTTAATGTATAAAATGTTCAAACGAACCCTGAATAATTCCAATTCTTTTATGACACACATATAGTTGCATGTTTACTCCAGATAAAAGGTCTAGAAATTGAAACAACGTCCATGGCCGCTGTGACCCCATTATGTAATTCAAATCAAGATGAAAAATCAAGTAGATCGCACACAGTTTATTATCACCAACCATGTGAGATGCATCACAAAATATCCTGGAGCATCGTCGGTGTATAGTACGCCTATGGCTTACGCGAGAAGGTGCGTCGGCTACAGTCCACAGCCGGCGTCTCAAGCACACTAGCTCACTCCCCAAATATCATTTCACTATTCAATCGTCGCCGGTGAAATATGGGCACGTGGACCCGCATCATGAGGGCAACTTCGGTGGCCCACTCTGGCGAGAGCGCGGCCACAGCCGCCATGCGCGTGCTAACAAGGTGCATGAACGCGGCCGCAATCTGCGACCGGGCGGCAAATGCAGCCCAAACGGCCGATGTTGCTTCTCAGGTGGCGGCAGCAACATCTGCCTCGGGGATAGCAACTGGCGAGAGCGGCACAACAGCTCGTTCGCGGCGGCCTTAGCCCTGATGGAGGCCGCCCACGACCATGTCGAGGCCGCCCACGCCCAGCTCCTGGCAGTCACCGAACAAGTCGAACGTTGCTTCTCCGACAACGGTCGGCAACCCACGGCCGAAGAGCTGGCAATCGCCAAGAGCGTTCGAGCAGCCGTCCGTTCCTCCGCCGCATACCTTGCAATGACGTAGCCCGTCCAAGCCCAGATTGCGTCCGCCCACGCACAGCTCATGGCGGCCTTTTCCAAAGAGATGGCGGACGCGGATGGCGAGATGCTTGCCGAGTATGGTGCGATGGATGCCATGGAGCCCCTTCCTGTGAGACCGTCGGGTGCGAGCTGGACATGGAGGAGGCGGCGGAGATCGACGAGCACCAGCCGTAGTAGTACTCTTTGTTTTGTTTAATTAAGAGCACCGGTCTTTAATTTGTTAGAGTAATGTTTAGGTCAGCTAGCTCTGTTTAATTGCTGAACTTGCTTGATTAAGAAGTGTGGGTGTGTTGTAGTCTCCTTTGTGTACCCAAATTATGCAATGACGTGGATGACCACAATAACCATGGAAATTCGAACCAAAATTTTTGACGTTCAAACTCATCAAACATGAGTTAAGCTATCTGAATCATTTGTGATGTTCATGTATCGTACACAGTGAATAAGGGACCGTGTCTGATGACACTTTGCGCGCCAGTTTTTTCGCTGAAGCGATTCCAAATTTTTGGCTTCCACGGAAATATCTACCTCCCCGCCCCCTCCCCCTTACCAAAAGCCACATTTCCCCTGTTTCCGCCTTCCTTTCCAAGTTGAAACCTTCACTCCTTGCTTGCAACGCCGCCTCCTCATCGGTGACCCTCTTCACACTGCTCGGCCTTGTTTATCCAGGAAGGTAATCCACACCCGACCCCCATCCTCCTCCTCCTTCCACATCCCACATGCCCCGACCGCCTGCGTGAGCGTGACACCTACCACCCAAATCATCGACCCCTCCACCAAATAAGCGCGGCCCTAAGCCATGGTGCACGCAGTATAGCAAGGATCTCAATGAGCATTTGGCAGCGGAGAAGCAAATCGCGACCGCATGCGCGGATGAGGTTGCGATAGCTGCCATTCATGCCGACCCCCAGATCTTGGAGGAGCACCTTGCCATTTGCTAGCTACGCCTGTTAAGCATGCTTGGTTTACCCACTGCGTGTGCTGCTCCTGCCTTTCCTTCACAAATTCAAGTGAATTATGCTATCTAATTTTACCATGCAATCTGTTGCTCTAGTGTATATGTTCTATATGTCGTGCAGTGTGGTGCTCACTTATTAACTGTTTTGTTAATTAGTTGTTGTCTTCAGTTAACTGTTTGGTTCAATTCTACAAATGTGATGTTCAATTCTTCAGGTTGTAATTTTGTATTGTCTTCCATGTGAGAAATAAATCAAATTTATCTTTACAAAATACATGAGAAACGAATACAATTGCTATATTTCCAAGTTGTCAAGCATGCTTGGTTTGGTTATACATTGTGCAATGTGGTGCTCAGTTAACGTTTGGTTCATTTGTGTTGGGGTGTTTAGTTAACTGTTTGGTTCAATTCTGCAATGTGATGTTCAATAGTTGTGGGTGCATTCTGTTATTGTATACCATGTGAGGAATAAATTGCATTTGGCTATAGTAAATACATGAGAAACAAATACAATTGCTACAATTGGCTGTATTTAACTATTTGGTTAACTGTCTGATCTTCTATTAGGAGTATGTTATATTGTGCAATGTGGTGCTCAGTTAATGTTGGTTCATTTGTTGTGGTGTTTAGTTAACTGCTTGGTTCAATTCTACAACGCGATGTCCAATTGTCGTGGGTAGAATTTTGTATTGTTGTGCATGTGAGGAATAAATCGAATTTGGCTGCACTTAATACATGAGAAACATATACAAGTGCTATATTTCCTAGTTCTTAATCATGATTGGTTTGGATAAATGGGTTTTCCATGCGGCTTGAATTAATCTGATGAATCTGTGTTGTGCTTATTTTTCATCAACATATTTTACTGATAGCATGCAAACTCTTACTTAACCTGATGACTAACTACCTTATATGTGTTGCAGGGAAACAATGGGAAGCACTGAGGTTTACAATCGAGGTTAGCACGTGCATGGTCCGTTGTCTAATAGCGCATTATTGTGCAATTGCAGGAACCATTCTAATATTTTGGTTTTTAACAATTTGGTCTTGCACGTGTAGGTCCCGCTGTCACATGTTTTGACCCACTATTCGACCCTTTTTGCATATGGGGAAATGAGTTGTCCATGAATATCAATCAAATCAAGAAACTCAGAAAGATTGTTAGGATAAATAAATTAGCGATGAAACACAACAAGATCTTTGTCTGCACAATGAAGAAGACATCAGTTCACTACAAGATGGTACTAACTATTATACCTTGCCTTTTTTATTCCTTTGCCCCATTTCCAATATAGAGAAGATATTTTATGCACATCCTTGTTTTCATGCCTTTCCAAAGCAGTTCACTGATGATTACTTCTCGAACCACCTCTATGGTCAGGAGGCGAGGAAGGTTTTCATACAATACCCACGGTTCAATATTGAAGTGTTCCTTAAGAGGACGAAGGGCCAGACGGTCAATCATCCACAGCACCGCCTAAAGTTGCAAAGACCTTCAACCTGAATGAAGGCTCAATATTCGCCTTCCGCTTCAGTAGCTTTTCGAGATGAGATGCATCTGTCTATATACCATCTATGATGCTAATTTGAAAGGTTCTACATGTTGCATGTGAAACTTGGTCTTTGGTGCTTGATTGTGTAATGGGGTAGTGAGTCTTTGAAGCTATATCATGTTGTACTACGATGTATTTCAATTATGAAATTCCGCTTCCTTAATATGGAAATGAAATATATTATGTGCTTAATATGAATGTTAATTAGATTAATAAATGGATTATTAATAATATGGCAATTAGCCTGCTAACTGGGTCTTGCTATTGCAAACGGTTGTTGAAAAAATACCGTGGGTGATGACCTCAGGCAACGCACATAGTTTCTAGGAATAAACCATGTTGGATCAACAAACAATAACATTAATTTCTCTTGAAAACTGTTTGCATTAGGCCACCTTGCGCTAACGTTTACCACATAAAAATTGTGTGTGATGGACAGCCTTTGCCACACAGTTCCTTCTACAGACCGTGTGTGATACATTCAATAACGCAAATGATTTAACGGGAAAAATTGTGTATGATGTACCTGTGAACAGAGACGTTTTCCTTGGAGAGACTGTGTGGGATGTACATACGAACAGAAACATTTAGCGGGGACTGTCTGTGTGGGATGTACTTGCGACCGGAAACAATTTTGCCGTATAATTGTATTTTTTTAGCTCTACTGTACGTATTTCCGTATTTGAGCGCTCGCCGATCGCACACGACCTCATTTTTCCGAGCGTGTGTGCCAGGAGGGCATATCCCCGACGGTTTCTGGGTCGTGTGGGAAGGACCCCCCTAGCGCCCACACTCACTTGGCGATGGTTCGAAATGCCGCCGCGGAAAGGGGTTAAAAACCGTTTGTCTAGCACCGAAGCGTACTAGTGCTCTGCCCAGCTAGGCTACATGGCCGGCGGGTAGGGGCAAATCTCCCCGGCTGCTCCTCCCTCTGGCGCTGCCCGTTATTATCATGGTCTGCAGCAGATGCTCCACTGTGGTCCGTCCAACGCACTACTCGGCAAGCGCCAAGACAACTATGGTGATGCCACCTTTGCGGCGAAGGCACCTTATTCCCCTCCTCCTCCTGTGTCGTGGCCTTGAGGTCTTTGTTGAAGGATGAGCTCATCCAACAAGGTGAGGATCTCCTCTGCTTTTTTTGTCAAATTTTCATTCTGATCCACTATACGATGAATTGCTATGAGCTGCTTCTGCTGCTGCTATATGATGCATTGCTATGAGCTGCTCTTGCTGCTATATGATGAATTACTATGAGCTGCTGCTATTATATGATGAATTGCTATGAGTTGCTGCTGCTATATGATGAGTTGCCATAAGCTGCTCCTACTGTTGTTGTATGATGAATTGCTATGAGCTGCTCCTGCTGCTTCTATATGATGAATTGCTATGAGCTGCTCCTGTTGCTGCTATATGATTAATTGCTATGAGTTGTTGTGGTATATGATGAATAGCACACTGCTGTTGCTGCTGCTGTATGATGAGTTGCTATGAGCTGTTGTTGCTGCTATATGATGCTTTTAGGTGGTGCTGCTATATGATAATAACCAACCACTTGGACCATCGAATTTCAATAAATAATTGTTCTTCATTTAAATGTGGGTCATGCGTTCTTCGTTTAAATTAGGCAATTGGATCTCTATGGAAGACATTGACCAAAGTAGATTGTGCCAAGTAGATGGTATCTTTGTATTTGCATTTTGAACAAATAGTGATGGTCTGCATTTTCCTATCATATTAATTCTTGACCTTTGGGTTCAATTTGTGATGTTTGCAAGTCAAATTAATTTTCATATGGGCACCAAAATGAAAAATATAATGCAATCTAGACCTTTCACTGATCATACCAAAGATAAGCTGAAAAGGAAGGCAATGAAAAGAACTGGTTGGCTTATTACCTGGAGCTTATATTCACAGGTGCTTATTTCTAAGGATAACTCGTAATAACTGTACCTAAGAAACTTGGCCAATAGAACTGACATACAAATAACATGTCATGATGATTGCAATGGAGGAGTGACCTACCATAGCACACTGTATAGGCTCACCGCTGCCTCTCCTTTTTTTTGCGATGTTCCATGAAATTGCCACATACATCTTGTACTTTTTCATTGTGTAACCCTATCTGCAAGTTGACACGACTAATTTTAGACATCTCTACATGATAATACATTGCATATCCCTTGCATATTTAAACCACCAATTAATGATTGTGTGCGTAGCATAAACTAGCCATGACTCTGTGTCCTGGACTAGCAGGCACTCTAAGGGAGCCTAATGTAGTGCACTGGAATTCCTACATGCCACCTATGATTTTGTGTAATGTACTGCCTTTGTTCCTAAATATATGTCTTTGTAGATATTCTAGTATGGACCACATACAGATGTTTATAGATGCATTTTCGAGTGTAGATTCACTCATTTTGCTCCGTATGTAGCCTATAGTGGAATCTCTAGAAAGACTTATATTTAGGAAGGAGGTACGAGGTAGTATCATGTATGACATCTACATATCTAATTTAGCAGCCAGTAGAAGAAATCATTGTCTGCACAAAGGGATGACTGGTCGAAAATCCTAGCAAAGCACGCTGGCAGGCACACAACAATACAAGAGAGAGAGACGCACTTACAAGATCATAGTAATGCCTCGATCCGGGATCTTGGTTGGCACAAGCTGTTAGATCCGGAAGAAACATCGTCCCGTAGTTTTGCCACTTGCATAATGGTAACAACAACTTTGTTAGTATGTTTGAAGTACATCGGGCGGTGATCTTTGGGCCGGACGGGTTTAAAGGTGAAAAGTACCTAGGCCATGGCGGGTGCTTGGCATCTTGCCAGACGGTGGGAATCAGGTTAAAAATGTCAAGGGTGATGACCCTGCGCTGGCTGTCGGGGTCCGGTAAGGAGATCTAGAACCGTCGAGTAGGGTATTTGTGGAGCGGTTCTGGTAGGGTAGACTACGGTGTGGGCGAAGCGGATCTGTGGCCGTGGACGAGGGCGTCGGTGAAGCTGCTCCAGTGGTTGGGCTAAGGATGGTGTCGACGATGCGGATCTATGGTTGTGGACGGGGCGTCAGAAGCTGCTCCGGTAGGTTGGATGAGGGTGCGACGAAGCGGATCTGAGGCCGTGGACTTGTGAGTTGGCAAAGCGGCCCCGATAGGGTTGAGAATGGTATAGGCGAAGCTACTCCGGTAGGGATGACGATGGTGTCGCTGAAGCGGCTCTGGTAGGGTTGAGGAAGGTGTCAGCGAAGAGGATCAGAGGCCGTCGATGGGGGCATCGGTGGGGTGGCTCCGGGGGGTGTGGATGAAGCGTATCCGGTAAGGAGTACGAATGAGCCCCTGTAGATGCGTTACGGTTGACGAGAGTACCGGCGAAGCAGATCCGGTGCCGTGGACAAGGCCGGCACTGAATGGGCTGTGGTACAGTGGTGGATGAGCAGTCTACTTGTTTCTAGGGGAGGTGGGAGGGGTAGATGCGGCCACAGAAGCAGATCCGGCGAGGTGGACGCCGCTTGCAGTGAATGGGCTCTGGTACGCCGGTGGATGAGCAGTCTAGGGTTTCGAGAGGGGAGGGGTATAAAGGCCGATGAAGTATGGATGGCGTGATGTAAGATGCTCTGGTGCTATGGAGTTAGTCGTTTTTGCGGGAGGGGGAGAGGAAATGGGGGTGCCGTGTGGTGGGGGGAACCGGAAGTTACCAAAGCAGCCCCGACCTATTATGTAGATGAGGGCGGTATTGTAACTGTTGGTCTCCGTGCACCAAGGACAAAGGGGGAATTTCGCATGCTAAAGACTAGGTGGCGGAAATTTTAGAAGGAGGCGGGAGATTTTGCCACCCGCGGGATTGTTCGTACCTAGTTTCAACTAATTTTGGACCGTGCTAGCGGGAAGGTCTTGCGAGACTGTGTACACGAGGCACGCGTCAGCAGTTAATAACTGGTGTGAAGTCCACCCCAGAAAAAAAAGACAATAACGAGTGTAGAGGCGCGTTCACAAAAAAAGGATCAAATGCTCAAGCTATGTATTTCCCGTGTAAATAGATAATTGTAACAGCCTGGTTTTGGCCCTTTTCTTTTTCTTTTAATTTAATTGGTTTTTGCTCTGTTTTTCTTTTTTGAGTGGTTCTGTGGCCTTGCCACCTAGGAAATCATCTTCATTTCCTCTCCCAAGTGGCTCATCATTCTCAAAACCTTGACAAGATCATGTCACTTCACTTCTTGACCAAACCCTAATTTCTTTTTCTCAGGAATATTCCTTTTTCTATTAAAGGAATAACCCTGTCTGCCCTAGGTTGTGAAGCAACCTATATTTTTGTCCATCCAAAAATTCCCAAATAATTCTCATAATTACTTTGGGTCATATATTGCTCGAATGTGCCCAAACTTTCCTGTCCTAGCCCAAGAATAATTCCCCGATAATTATTCTTCCTTTCTGTCCAGAGTGGCACTTTGTGAAGGAAGTGTCATTTATCTTATCTTGTTTGCTCCCAAACTTGTTGGGCATTCTTTTATGTCCAAATAATTGACACATGCCAAAATTAAACTTTATTTGCCTAGCCAATCTTCCTCAGTGATTTTTCAAAGTTTCTGTCGAACAGAAGCCACTGTGAAGGAAGTACTAGCTAGGAGAATCCAAATGAGTTGAAATTTTGCATGCTTCTTCTTGTGCTCATATTATATCACTCCTAAAAATTTCAGCCGCATCCAATCATCTATGTGAACACAGGACCAAATCTTTGCTTCTGGTAAAATTTTCAGGTTGTGAAGCAAGTGCATTTTATATTGCTTCAAAAATCCTGATAAATTACCAGATCATGCTCCTACCTATATAACATCTCTCAACCCAATTTGGGATCATTTCATTGAGTCATTTGTTCACCAAAATTATTCCAAGATTCTGGTCAGTGAAGATAGCTGTGAAGGAAGTACCATTTTGGTGAATCCAATTGGTATGAAATTTTTACAGCATCATTGTATGACCAAATCACTAAGCCTTACCAAATTTGAGCTCAAGTGTCATCACCATGCGAGTGCATCATCCAAATCTCATTTCTGGACCAGATTTGGCAGTTGCAAAGCAACTATATTAAATCTTGGTCCAAATCTTCTCAAAGTTACCAGGATTAAAGTCCTTCTTAACCTAAACCTCGCAGACAACTCCATTGCTCCCAATCACTTCCCTGTTGATCAGCAGTACACGACCAAGTTTACTGCAGTAAACTTTAGAGGTTGCTTACCATTTAACCAGAGCAGTTTTCATTAATCTACCATCGCATTTGAAGCCTTCCCTGGAAGAACTTACCACTAGACAACGTTTGCCCACCTTTGGCACCTTCTCCTCGCCAGCTCACGCGGTCACCACCTCTCTGGCATGCCATGGCCGCGTCCAGGATGGTTTCTTGCTCGGGCCCCTCCTCCTCTCGCCGTCTTCGCGCGCGTGAGCGTGTCCAGCAGCTAGCCCGCGTCGTCGCCGTCCTCCTGGAGCCATCTCCCCCTCCGTAAGCCCCTCCGTCAGCACTCTTCGCCGCGCGCCCACGGGCGCATTGTGGCCGACCGAGCAGTTAAGGTGTTCGGCCGCTTCTCTCCTGCGCCCCTCGGCCCCTCCTGCCCTGTGCACCTCTGTAGCTCGTCTGGTGCCTTCCTCGTCGCCTTCCCGCGCCCTCCCGTGATCGCTGCCGTCGCCAGGGCCTCGGCCGGACGTGCCCGGCGGCGCCCGAGCCTGTGCCTCTCGCCCCGGCTATAAATAGCCCTCCCCACGGCCTCCCGAGCACACCTCTCTCCTCTCCTCACTCCTCTGGTTCCGCCTAGCTACTACCCCGAGCTCGGGAAGCCCTCTTCGCCTCTGTTGGCCGCCATGGCCGTCGCTCCCCTCCGGCTAAATTAGCCCGAAGCCGAGCCCTCCTCCACCTCTAGCCACCACCATCGCCTTGCCCACGCTCCAGCGACCCTCCCCGTGCCCTTGCCCCCTCACCGGAGCCTCTCCAGGGCCGTGCCCCGAAGACCGCCGCCGCCTCTGCTCCTATCTGTCGCGTCACCGCGCGTCCATGCCGCTCCTCCTCCGGCGCCGTTTCTTTCCTGGATGGATGCGCCATGCCCCCGCGAGCCCGCCGGTGGTCCCCACTTGGCCGGAGATCGCCGAAGTCGGCCGCTCCATCGCCAGCATCGCCCCTGCCTCCCGCTCCTCTGTTTCCCATCGAGGGAGTAGCGAGGAGGAAGACGATGCCCAGCTGGCCCCCTCCCCCTGCGCGCGGGCCCCCTCTGTCAGCTGCTCAAGCCGGGCCCCACCACCGCCACGTCACGTAAGTGAAAACGTTTTCTCGTCAAATATGTTTTCTTCTTTAGGAAAGCGTATTCAGTGAAGCTTTAGGCCATAATACGCTTTCACTTCTCTGAAAGCGTACTCTGGTTCTACTGCGGCCCAGAATACGTTTCCTCTGTTTCGAAAACGTATTTAACCTTATGCGCTTTCTGTTTCAGCCGCCAGGGACTTGTTGGTGATGAAAATATTCATAGATAGGTCCCTGAGCTTCTACACCTCATAACTCCGCAACCTTAACTCCGATTGAGGTGAAACCAATGCTCACTTCTTCGTCTCGTCGAGCCCGTTCTATTGGTAATATTTTCATGATGTTTTGACATTCCGAAAATGACCATTTTGCCCTTACGCTTAATCAGCCCCCTCCGAGAGAGAACATTTTCCGGTGATTCTTTCCGCGAGCTTCTCGCACGTCTTCCCGTTGATTTCTTCCACCCCAGGCAAGCCACAACCACCATTTGCATGATAGCCATGCAGTAGCATTGGTTTTCTACTTGAATCTTTAATAACGGTATGCTTGTTTTACTACTGTTGTCGTTATTTCGGTTATGCTTATGGATCGGTGGTTACCGTCATGCTTGGTTTTCTTGCACTCTGTTACCATGAATTACTTGCTAGTATTACTTTCATATTGGTCATGCTTGATAGTAGTACCTGTTGGGTTGGTCATGTTCTTCGGTGCATGACTAACGTCGGTTACTGAGTATCGTTAATATGCATTGTTCCTTTACTGTTAATTGGTTAGGTGATTACTCGGTAATGTTATTGATGTGTTCTTTCATGGTAGTTATTGTTGATGCTAGTGGTCATGTTATGTTATGAGTAGTGTTGTACTTGTAATATTCATGCTCATCATTATGCCATGCTCAGTTGGATATGATTCATTGATGATATGGTTGGTAGTTATATTGTACCCTCATGCTTATGTTGATATCAGGCTCATGAAAGGCTCATGCATTGTTGTGCATCATGTTATTTTATCATGGCTCAGCATATTTGCATTCAAGTTTAACTGGATTACTCAAACTTGAACAACTGTTGGCTGAGTCATGGTGCCACCATATCGAGCTCACCAGTGCTACCACGCTTACCTTTATGGGAAGGTCCTAACTGGGTCTATTGTCGTGCCTCCTGCCGGTGCCTCCAACAAGGGAAGGTTATGGGCGCGCGCTACCCTGATCAGGTAGGCGGACATAAGCCTTGTGTGCCTGTTGTTGTTGTATCCGGGTTGTCCCCGTTTGGGACCGTTTATGTTTTGCCACGACGGTGGCCGTTGGTGCCTTTGGTAGGCACGGGGTCACCCAGGACATAGCCCAAAGGGGAGTTGGTCGGAGTGGCCGGGAGAGTGTCATGGCAGTAGGACGGTTTTGTCGGAATGCCGTTGGTCCATCCAAATGGCAGTGCGAGGCCATGGGTTATGTGGTGTGGGTACAGTGTACTAACCTCTGCAGAGTGTATATTAAATTATCGATAGCCGCGCCCACGGATAAGGGCCCAGTTCGTAGTTGGTCACACTATGAGTCAACCGTAATAATAATAATGACGTGCTTAATAACAACCCTAGTTCGATGATGAGATAAGTTGGTTTTGTGATCCGTGAATGATCACCGTTTGTGTCGGTGTCAAAACCGGCGGATCTCGGGTAGGGGGTCCCGAACTGTGCGTCTAGGCGGATGGTAACAGGAGACAAAGGACACGATGTTTTTACCCAGGTTCGGGCCCTCTCGATGGAGGTAATACCCTACTCCGCTTGATTAATATTGATGATATGGGTAGTACAAGAGTAGATCTACCACGAGATCAAGGAGGCTAAACCCTAGAAGCTAGCCTATGGTATGATTGTTGTTAGTCCTCACGGACTAAAACCCTCCGATTTATATAGACACCGGATAGGTTAGGGTTACATGAGTCGGTTACAATGGTAGGAGATCTACATATCTCAGACGCCAAGCTTGCCTTCCACGCCAAGGAAAGTCCCACCCGGACACGGGACGAAGTCTTCAATCTTGTATCTTCATAGTCTTGGAGTCCGGCCGTGATGATAGTTCGGCTATCCGGACACCCCCTAGTCCAGGACTCCCTCAATTTGGTTACGAGGTAACCCGTTGAGCCTAGAGTGGTTCCGTTTGTGATCCGTGAATGATCACCATGGTATCGAGGATACCGAGTTGTTGGATATTCGTGATGTTGTGCGAGAGCCGTGGGTAAAGATCAAGCTCCTTGTGGTCATTTAATGATTACTACGGTATTTTTTGTACCAAGCTTGATTTGATCCTGAGATGATCGTGTGATGTCCGAGGTTGGTAAGTGATGCACGTAATGGTTATGAGGTAACTCGAGCAGCATAAGTGGTGCATATAGTGTCATCATGTTGCATGCCAATATAGTCAGATTTATATGTTCATGCCATGCTCATATTGTTCTAGCTGTATCATGTTCATGTTGTTCATGCCATGTTATCCTGATGATCTCATGATAATTCCTGCTTAACCTGTAAATGCCATGTTGTTGTTTGTCTTGATTGCTTTGGTTATTGTGAGCTTGCAAGTACATTCAATGTACTGACCTGGCGTGGCATGCCAGTTTGCAGGTCATGCCAGATTTGATTGCTTGCTTGTCATGGTTTCCATTCGTGCGATCTAGGATAAGCGTAACAGCCAGAGTCCCTGTGGAGTGGAGTTCATCACCGTCGTTGTTGTTCCGCTGCTAGAAGTTTTCCCGCTGCTTCGAGTTGTTCTGCTGCTTGCATAGAGCAGCTGAGGATGGAGTAGTGTCGCAGTGCCGACGTTATTCCTTGTAATATCGGAGACCTTGTATTCATATTCATGTAATAATAGAAAGCTGGTTTGTTCTATGCTAAGCAGTGTCGTGTTCCAAAAGACTTCTCCTCGATCTCTGGGCTGGAATACGGGGCGTCCCGGTTTCTTTGAGCCGGGGTGCCACAATAATTTAGTGCCATTGGTTATTTACTTTAAACATAATGCATTGACGTGTTAGTGTAGAGGCGCACAAAAAGAAATGGATATTGTAGTCCCATAAAAGAAATGGATAGTGTAGTCCGCTACTTAAAAGTGTTACCTCATATGAGTACATAGCCTCCATTTCATATATTGCGTACCCGTTGAATTAATATATGAATATTACATATATTACTTCATAATAGAACCTTAAATCATCCAAGACTAATGAATTTGAATGCAAGAGTAACAATGGTGCATGTACATGATAGCTACATTGGTTGTTTGAAGAAACATCACTGTAACTTTGGCATGCACAACTAAAAAGGTTTATTTAGATAGAAAAAATGTGATATGTGAGTGTCCAATATTTATAGCGTTGAATCGATATTGTACCTTTAGCCACGATACGTAGATATTGATTTATGTTCAAGTGATGCACGTCCACGATCGCTAGATAGTGATACGTGAATGAATTGTGCAATCTCTCTCACACGCATACATATCTCATTTCCCTGTGGGCATCGGAATCATGCACGCGCACTTCGTGTATTTCTCTCCCTCGTCAAGGTTAGAATTCGTCTTTCTACCCCGTCCTACAAGTCTCTCACACAGAAACACACACGCTCTCTCTGTCAAACACGCCCACCCCTTTAATTCCGCCCACCCACAACCACTAATGTTTCAAAGTATAATTATGTCTCTCACACATATGCCTAAGGTTAACTCGAGTTCTGGAATCATATGAATACATACAATGGGATTCCAGCAGAGCACCTTTTGTTTTGAGATTTCGCTCTCTCTCTCTCTCTCTCTCACATGCACACACATGCGCGCGCGTACACATTGTTTCTCACTCCATTTTTTCCGGCACTTGCATGCACACTGTTTGTTTATCTTTGTGATGCTTTAAGTATGCCTCACACACATGCTATCTACCTATCCCTTAATATAGATATGTGTCACACAAACTCCTTCTTCCTACTAGCAAGATGCCCATGCGTTGCATGGAACATCAAGATGCATTTGTATGAGTAGTTTATCTTGTGGGAGAAAAGGATGAACGAGGGAATGCCTTATTTGTAAGTGTCACTGCCCCCCCCCCCCCACACACACCCACACCCACACACACTTCCCAACACCGAAGGAGTAGGGTGACACCTCGATCTTGATACTAATCTATCGACTGGCTTCTCTCTCAAACACACACACACACACACACACACTATCCGACACCGAAGGAGTAGGGTGGTACCTCGATCTTGATAGTAATCTATCTACTCCTCTTTCAAACACACACACATACACACACACTCGCTAGTTGTGCCTCTGTGCCTACCGCGCACACTCTCGATACGTCTTTCTCTCCCTCCCCCTCCCCCACCCCAACAATGACAGCTAATGGGTGACAACTCGATCTGATCTTAATCTGTCAATTGGTTTCTCTCTCAAACTTTGCGTCTTTGTGCCTCGCTCAGACACACTCCATACGTCTTTTTCTCCGTAGCCCTCTCGATATGTACACTTCTCACGCGCGCATAGTTGTAGTGACGATGACGCTGAACCCAGTGTGCCATGTTTTTACTGGCCTCATGTGATAGTTTTCACCCTGTTTTCTATTAATTAACAAGGCAACCTTTTCTTTGTTACTACTAGTGAATCTGAAATCATTCGGGGCAGACATAAAATATATCACTTCAACCCAATTATCGCAGTAACTATTTTAAAAGAAACTAGCTAGATGCCCGATGCGTTGCGAGAACATCAAGATGCATTTGTATGAGCAGTTTATCTTGTGAGAGAAAAGGATGAACGAGGGAAGGCCTTATTTGCGAACGTGGAGAGGGGTGTGGGTATATTTTTGTAAAATTGCCATAGTTTCCTTCCTATCCATTGGATATAAATCCGACGGCCTATATTGCAGGATCGCACGCACACCATCATCACCAACTCTGTTTTCTACTCCCTCCGTTCCTAAATATTTGTCTTTTAGAGATTTCAATAAGTGACTACATACGGAGCAAAATGAGTGAATCTACACTCTAGAATATGTCTACATACACATCCATATGTGGTAGTCCATTTGAAATCTGAAAAAGACAAATATTTAGGAACGGATGGAGTATAAAATGAACATGGAGATATATCTCCGGCATGGTCTACAACAAAAATGTCTTTGGACTGGTCGTGCGCGGATGCTCTGTAGCGATGACCTGAGTTTCTGTCTTTAACTTTAGATTTTTATATTATATATTACTTATCTAATATATATACTTCTTTCGCTACTGTACTGACAGTGGAACCCACAGAGTGCTTAGAATACAAGATTAAGGATGGACTTGTTTCTTTTTAACTTTCTGTATGAAGCTGTAGTCACCCTGCAAGTCACGTGTACACTGTACATGCAATTAACTTTTTATAGAGGGAGAATCATACACACAATTAACTCAAATGGATTGGATGTCACTCTATTATTTCCAGCATAAGAGCATCTCCCACGGCAGCCGACAAATTTCCTCCCGCTTCCTTCTGCGGAGGACAACATCAAACGCCAGGGGCATACATTTTCACAACTCTAACCAACCAGATGAAATTCGTGCAAACACGGACTAATTTCATATAAGCATGAAGGATTTCGTATTAAAAAGCCGGATCTTCATATAAACATGATGGATTTCATTACATTTACATGAACTAAGTGGTGCTAATCCAGCTCTCTTGGTATAATTAATACTCCCTCCCTCCGGAAATACTTGTCCTAGAAATGGATGTATCTAGACTTATTTTAGTTATAGATACATACAATTTATCCATTCTTGGAACAAATATTTCCCGCCAGCTCGAGAGGGAGTACCTAATATAAATGGCCGCCCGTGGATCCCTTTGCCTTCCTCATGTCCGGCAGACACTTGCGGGGTCGACGAAGGTCCTCGGAAGAGACGAAGCAGCAAAGAAACCACCTGAATGCGCAGTCGTCACCTCGGCGGTGGCCTTCATGGGACCCAAGTGGCGGCGGCCTCCCATGTTTTACTTCTCCTCGATGATGGCGGTGGACACAGAGAAGCTAGCCACCGACTCGTTGCTCTCCACGCACCCATCTGCTCACTGCATGGCGCTGCACAGCACGGAGGCTGACCACCGCAGATTTCTTGGTGCGGTATGACATGAATGACGATGCCCGTCTGCGGCGTGGAGCAACTCGCCACTCCTCATCGAGCTGAGCTGGGCGGCGAGATTCTGAACCACGCTTTGCTTAGGCGGCAAGCGCTCCGTCGAGCCAAGCGAGGTTGGTGAAGCACCGAGCGGCCTCGCCCGTATCCGGGAGGCTCGGCCGGGCCACCCGGAGTAGTATGCGGAAGAACGGCTCCTCGAAAGCCATCGAAAGAGTGGAGAAAATGGTGAAGGAGGAGATGGGGGAGCGGCGGAGGGGTGCGATTCTTGCCCGCTATCTGTCTGGCCTCGTTTAAATAGAGGGCGGACGATAGGAGCTTGGCCGGCGTGTGGCCTCGGTTTAACTGAGGGCGGACGGGAGGAGCTCGGCTGATGTTGCATTTAATTCTGGCCCGCTCATGAACGGACGTGTGGTCAGAGTAGGTTTCTCGGTTTGCATGCGGGTTTAACGGAGGGGTTTGATGGAGGCAAGGAGACGTGTTCAGTCGAGGCGTGCGTGGCGGCCTTGATACTATTCGATTTGACGGCGGTGGCGCGATTCGGATACGGCTTTAATGCGACGGGGAGGAGGTAGCGGTTCCCGAAATGTTGAGCAGCCAATGCATCCTCCTTCAATTAGCATCGTGAATGCATGAGGGAAGTAATGGGAGGAGGACCGGGAAAAGAGGCTACACGATGTGAATGCAACGCAGTTTGCACTCATATAAAGGCGCCCCTCCATTCCAATGCATCCACCACATCGTACGCACCTAAGCATTTTCCTAAGCACCTACACTAAGCGCAAAGTGCTCACTCCAGACCCATGGCGCCGATGCACGCGAGCGGCCAGCGGCTGTGCCAGATGGTCCACGACGCCGGCCTACGGCATGGCGCCGAGGATCGTCTCGAGACGGTGTTGGCAACCGGTGGTGGATGGCTTGTCGATGCCAACTACGACTCTCGGTTGGACGGATGATCGTTGACACCACCAACAAGTTCACTGTCCTCAAGAAGCTTCGCGGGCGACATCGTCGTACTCCTCCGACCAGCGCCGGGCTCCTCATTGCCGCCACCCTAATCGGCGTCCATGGGCGGAACCTCTTTCAAGCTTTGGGGCCTCGCATCGCCGCCGACGCCATGAAGAATGTCCACCTGGTGGTCGCGCTCGCCACGAGGCGCCTCGCCCTGCAAGAATTCGTCGACCTACACATCCACGTGTACGAGCAAATCGTGTACATAGGTATCTACAAGGCCAGTGAAGACGCTACGACGTTGACCTTCCTCAACCGGCTGGAAGCCTTGGATGCCTTTGCTGAGAAGCACCTTGACCTCGCCACAAAAGCCGCTGCTCCTTAGCCGCCGGTCGGTGGCCCGACGCACTAAGTTGAGGAGGAGGAGGAGGTCGTACGTTGATGGATGCATCTTTCTTCTTGCCTCCTGTAACCACCACTGCGATCGCATCATCGTGGCCTTAATTCTTATTATGCTATTGCATTCTCGTTCCAGTCAATACTGAAATGTGCAATCTCTTTGCTTAATTATATGCATCACTATAACTAGTACTCCATCCGTTAATTTATAAGTTGTGCTTACCTTTTCCATCAACTTCGTGCAACGCGTGGGCATCTTGCTAGAAACACTAGAACATGTCGGACCGCATGTGACCAAACCGACGATGCGCCAACCTAGCTACTACGTACCCTGCTTATCTGGCGGAAATAGCCCCGCCCTAGCGCTTCCAATCATTATTTTTATCTATCGATCGTGCCAAGGAGCATAACCAAATGTTACAATTTATACATGTTTCTCTACTCCTACTCCTATAAAAGACTTCGATTGGTGATGGTGGTGTATACGCCATCCGTCAAGTCGTTTCTGACCATTAGATCTGCATCTAACGGCTGTGAGGAAAGTTGTGGCATTTTTGCAACAATAGCCCCCACTTCTCTGCTCCAATTTGCAGAAAACCCCTTATTATCTTGAAAGCAACCACATCCCTCCCTCGCCTCATCAAAACAACCTGAGAAATATATTTTGATTGAAAAGTAATATATTAGGAGTATATCAAAACAAGAGTGATTTCTTTCAAGTTTGTGAACAAGTACTACTATCCTACTACTTTGGATCCGTCGCAACGCACGGGCACATTGCTAGTAAAAGGAAAAGGACTGCCGCGTCCGCGTCGCACCCCCACACGCCCAGGAATCGGGAGTACTCCACGGCCTGTCCGGCATGCCACATAGCTTAGGGAAGTCGTGTTTCCTAGCATTTTCACTTTCATGTGGGACTGATAACCCACAAGTATAGGGGATCGCAACAGCTTTCGAGGGTAGAGTAATCAACCCAAATTTATTGATTCGACACAAGGAGAGCTAAAGAATATTCTCAAGTATTAGCAACTGAGTTGTCAATTCAGCCACACCTGGAAACTTAATATCTGCAGCAAAGTGTTTAGTAGGAAAGTAGTATGATAGTGGTGGTAACGGTAACAAAAGTAAAGACAAAGAAAAGTAATGTTTTGGTATTTTGTAGTGATTGTAAAGAGTATGTAAAAGTAAATAAGCGAGAACCGATTATATGGAAAGCTCATAGGCACCGGATCGGTGATGGATAATTATCGGATGCGGTTCGTCATGTAATAGTCATAACATAGGGTGACACACAACTAGCTCCAATTCATCAATGTAATGTAGGCATGTATTCGAATATAGTCATACGTGCTTATGGAAAAGAACTTGCATGACATCTTTTGTCCTACCCTCCCGCGGCAGCGAGGTCCTATTGGAAACTAAGGGATATTAAGGCCTCCTTTTAATAGAGAACCGGAACAAAGCATTAGCACATAGTGAATACATGAACTCCTCAAACTATGGTCATCACCGAGAAGTATCCCGATTATTGTCACTTGAGGTTGTCGGATCATAACACATAATAGGTGACTATAGACTTGCAAGATAGGATCAAGAACACACATATATTCATGAAAACATAATAGGTTCAGATCTGAAATCATGGCACTTTCGGGCCCTAGTGACAAGCATTAAGCATAGCAAAGTCATAGCAACATCAATCTCGAACATAGTGGATACTAGGGATCAAACCCTAACAAAACTAACTCGATTACATGATAAATCTCATCCAACCCATCACCGTCCGGCAAGCCTACGATGGAATTACTCACGCCTGGCGGTGAGCATCATGAAATTGGTGATGGAGGATGGTTGATGATGACGACGGCGACGAATCCCCTCTCGAGCCCGAGCGGACTCCAGATCAGCCCTCCCGAGAGAGATTAGGGCTTGGCGGCGGCTCCATATCGTAAAACGCGATGATTTCTTCTCTCTGATTTTTTTCTCCCCGAAAGCCAATATGTATAGTTGGAGTTGGCGTCGGAAGGTGTCCAGGGGGCCCACAAGGTAGAGGCGCGCCCGGGAGGCGCCCCACCCTCATGGACAGGTGTGGGCCCCCGGGTCTTCATCTTTGGCGATGATTTTATTATTATTTATTATAAGATATTACGTGGAGTTTAGGGTCATTGTGAAAACATTTTTTTTGTGCATATAAAACAACATCATGGCAATTCTGCTGAAAACAGCGTCGATCTGGTTAGTTCCATTCAAATCATACAAGTTAGAGTCCAAAACAAGGGCAAAAGTGTTTGGAAAAGTAGATACGACGGAGACGTATCAACTCCCCCAAGCTTAGACCCTTGCTTGTCCTCAAGCAATTCAGTTGACAAACTAAAAGAGAAAAGGAAAAACTTTTACAAACTCTATTTGCTCTTGTTGTTGTACCTATGTCAAGCCAACATTCAGGTTTTCAGCAAAGATCATAACTAACCACATTTGCAATAACTCCTAGGTCTCATGTTTACTCATATCAATAACATAATCAGCTAGCAAGCCATAATAATAAATCTCGGATGACAACACTTTCTCAAAATAATCATAATATGATATAACAAGATGGTATCTTGCTAGCCCTTTTTGAGACCGCAAAACATAAATGCAGAGCACCTTCAAAGATCAAGGACTGACTAGACATTGTAATTCATGGTAAAAGAGATCCAAACATAGTAATACCCGATATAAACTAACAGTAATGAATGCAAATGACAGCTGTGCTCTCGAGCTAGTGCTTTTAATAAGAGGGTGATGACTCAACATAAAAGTAAATAGATAGGCCCTTCGCAGAGAGAGCGAGGATTTGTAGAGGTGCGAGCTCGGTTTTGAAATAGAGATAAATAATATTTTGAGCGGCATACTTTCATTGTCAACATAACAACTAAGAGATGACGATATCTTCCATGCTAAACAAATTATAGGCGGTTCCCAAAGCAGAATGGTAAAGTTTATACTCCCTCCTCCACAAGCATCAATCCATGGCTTGCTCGAAACAACGAGTGCCTCCAACATTCAACGGGTCCTAGGGGAGTTTTGTTTGCAATTATTTTGATTTAGTTTGCATAAAGCATGGAATTTGGGCATCCCGGTGACCAGCCATTTTCTAGTGAGTGAGGAGCGGAGTCCACTCCTCTTGAGAATAACCCGCCTAACACGGAAGATAAGGGCAGCCCTAGTTGATATATGAGTTATTCGAGCATGCAGAATGTTTATTTGAAGGTTTAGAGTTTGGCACATACAAATTTACTTGGAACGGCAGGTAGATACCGCATATAGGAAGGTATGGTGGACTCATATGAAATAACTTTGGGGTTTAAGGGATTGGATGCACAAGCGGTATTCCGCTTAGTACAAGTGAAGGCTAGCAAAAGGCGGGAAGCGACCAACTAGAGAGCGACAACAGTCATGAACATGCATTAAAATTAATAAACATTGGATGCAAGCATGAGTAGGATATAATCCACCATGAACATAAATATCGTGAAGGTTATATTGATTTGTTTCAACTACATGTGTGAACATGTGCCAAGTCAAGTCACTTAAATCATTCAAAGGAGGATACCACCCCATCATACCACATCACAACCATTTTAATAGCATGTTGGCACGCAAGGTAAACCATTATAACTCATAGCTAATCAAGCATGGCACGAGTAACTATGATCTCTAATTGTCATTGCAAACATGTTTATTCATAATAAAATTTGAATCAAGTAAGATGAACTGATCTTATTTACAAAAAGATAAGAGGTCGAGTTCATACGATCATTTCCCTTCTCTGTGTGTTCATCATATATCATCATAATTGCCTTTCACTTGCACGACCGAATGATCTGAATAATAATAAGAGTGCACATGCATTGGACTAAGCTGAAATCTGCGAGCATTCAATAAACAGGAGAAGACAAGGCAACATGGGCTCTTGGTTAAATCAACAATGATGCATATAAGAGCCACTTCAACAATTTAATCATGGTCTTCTCCCTCGACCCCAAAGAAAAGAAAAGAAATAAAACTATTTACATGGGAAAGCTCCCAACAAGCAAAATAAGAACGGGAAATATTTTTTTTGGGTTTTCTTTTTAATTATTACTACTACAGCAGGAAAAATAAACTGCTACTAATTTTTTTGGTTTTTCTTAAGGTTTATTAAACACACAAGAAGAAAGCAGGAAAAAGAAAATAAACTTGCATGGATATTACAGTGAAAGAGTATGAGCACCGACATCTAGCAATGAGTGTGTGTGAACATAAACGTAATGTCGGTGAGAAATACATACTCCCCCAAGCTTAGGCTTTTGGCCTAAGTTGGTCTATTGCCAGGGATAGCCTGGCGGGTACCCGTAGGTGTAGCTGGGGTCATACTGTGATGAAGCGGCTATCGCCTCTTGAGCAGCAGCGTGGCGTCGAGCCGCCTCCGCTCTTCTCTCGTACTCATCTGCCTCCTCTCTGGTAATAACATATCTTCCTTTTGTCTGAGAATCAAAGAAGGCAGGAGCAGGAAGAGTAATACGGACAACATGCCGTTTGTTAAAGATTAGTCGATACTGGAGAGGTGGTCCAGTCCTCTCAACAAACTGGAAATCTAATTAAGTAGGGGGTAACTCCATATCACCCTCACGAATGTCTATCTCAAGAAAATTAGCTAAGCGGGTTGCATAAATTCCTCCAAAGAAATCTCCATTATGTCTATTATGATGCAACCTACGAGCTACAATGGCTCCCATATGATAAGATTGGTCTCCTAACACAGACTCCACGAGAATGCCGAGATCGGGACACACATGTGACATGCTTCATCCTTAGCATTTATGCATCTACCTATGAAGAGAGCAAAATAATGTATAGCGTAAAGTGAATGCTCCCTATAGTGGCTTGCGTTATATCTCTGGATTCCCCACAGTTATACTAGCAAGAAAGTCTCTAAATTCAGATTTAGGGGATCACGACACTACCCCAAGATGGAAGTTTGCAAGCAAAAGTGAAATCCTCTAAGTCCATGGTATAAGATTTGTCATAAAGATCAAACATGACTGAAGGAGAATTACGCGAAGATGAATACTCAAACCTTCTCACAAATGAGCTTGTGAGATCATGATATTGGGGGCATTTGTCAGCCTCAAAATCCTCAAGATCGGCATTGCGCATATATGCGTTAAATTCTTCTTTGATTCCCGCTTGATCCATAAAATTTTCCGAAGGCCATTCACAGGGCCTCAGAAGAGCGTCTCTTGGTGGTTCCTTGTCAGCATCACGCATTGCAAGCCTGGGGCCTTGCTTCCACGAAGAACCACCTTGGAACATCTTCCTAAACATATTGTTTCCTCTGATTTTTTTTTGAAATTTTTAGTAAATTCAAATAAAAGTGAACCAACTTCAATAAAATTGATAGCAACTACTCCTACAAGTGCCTAGAGCCTATATCAAGCATTAGAACTACTTGGAACCATATAAATTTGACATGCAAGCTCAAGAACATGGTCACCTATGCAGCACAAATTTGCGAAGAATAAAGCACTAGAACAAAAACTAATTGGACCAATGGAGGAGTCACATACCAAGGAACAATCTCCCAAGCAGTTTTGCGAGAGGTGCTTTGAGCAAGGAGATCGAAAATCACAGCAAAAGTGGCTGGAACTCGTGCTTGAGTTGGTTTTTCGGTTTTGTGTGAGGCAGAGGAAGAAGATGGGTGCAGGGATAAGTGGAGGAGGGCCACCATGGGCCCATGAGGCAGGGGGCGCGCCTAGGGGGTAGGGCACGCCCTCCACCCTCGTGGTAAGGTGGTAGCTCCCCCCGCGGTAATTTTTGCACAGTAAATCCTAAAATATTCCTGAAAAAATCATATTAAATTGGCATGGCATTCTGAGGACTTTTATTTTCGGGATATTTTATATTGCATGAATAAATCAGAAGCATGTAAAAATACTATTTTACTTTATTTCTACTAAATAACAAAAAGTATAAAGAGATGCAGAAGGTTGTGCCTTCTAGTTTCATTAAATCTCATGCTCATCAAAAGGAATCCACTAACAAGGTTGATCGGTCTTGTTAACAAACTCATTCCGACTAACATGGAACCGGAGAAATTTTGAATAACACTATGTTACCTCAACGGGATATGGACATCCCCAATAATAAGTATATCATATTTCTTCTTAACGGTAGGGAGAGGAAATTCAAAACCTCCAAATATAATCGATGGAATTTTTCCAATAGAGTTGATACTATGAACTTGAGGTTGTTTCCTCGGAAAGTGTACCGTGTGCTCATTACCATTAACATGAAAAGTGACATTGCCTTTGTTGCAACCAATAACAGCCCCTGTAGTATTAAGGAAAGGTCTTCCAAGAATAATAGACATACTATCATCCTCGGGAATATCAAGAATAACAAAGTCCGTTAAAATAGTAACGTTTGCAACCACAACAGGCACATCCTCACAAATACCGACAATTATAGCAGTTGATTTATCAGCCATTTGCAAAGATATTTCAGTAGGTGTCAACTTATTCAAGTCAAGTCTACGATATAAAGAGAGAGGCATAACACTAACACCGGCTCCAAGATCACATAAAGCGGTTTAACATAATTTCTCTTAATGGAGCATGGTATAGTAGGTACTCCTGGATCTTCAAGTTTCTTTGGTATTCCACCCTTAAAAGTATAATTAGCAAGCATGGTGGAAATTTTAGCTTCCGGTATCTTCCTTTTGTTTGTAATAATATCTTTCATATATTTATCATAAGGATTCATTTTGAGCATATCAGTCAATCGCATACGCAAAAAGATGGGTCTAATCATTTCAGCAAAGCGCTCAAAATCCCCATCATCCTTTTTCTTGGATGGTTTGGGAGGAAAAGGCATGGGTTTCTGAACCCATGGTTCACTTTCTTTACCATGTTTCCTAGCAACAAAGTCTCTTTTATCATCACGTTGATTCTTTGATTGTGGGTTATCAAGATCAACGATGGGTTCAACTTCTACATCATTATCATTACTAGGTTGAGCATCATCATTAACATTTTCACTAGGTTCATGTTCATTGCAGATTGTGTTTCAAAGATCGGACATAGAGATATCATTTGGATTCTCGGTGGTTCGACAATAGGTTCACTAGAAGTTTGCAAAGTCCTATCATTTTTCTTTTCTTCCTTTTAGAAGAACTAGGTACATCAATATTATTTCTCTAAGAATCTTGCTCGATTCTCTTAGGGTGGCCTTGAGGATACAAAGGTTCTGAGTCATTCTACCAGTTCTAGTAATCACTCTAACAGCATAATCATTTTTCTTACTATTCATTTCATCAAGCACTTCTTTCTGAGCTTTAAGTACTTGTTCTACTTGAGTGGTAACCATCGAAGCATGTTTGCTAACAAGTTTAAGTTCACCTCTAATATTAACCATATAATCACCCAAGCGTTTAATCATATAGGAATCATATTTCAACTGTCTACCAAAATAAGCATTAAAATTATCTTGTTTGACAATAAAATTATCAAACTCATCCAAGCATTGTCTAGCAGACTTATAGTGAGGATTATCACCTTCATCAAATCTATAAAGAGAATTTACCTTTACTACGTAGCCGGGTTATCGGGATCGGGAGGTTCTTCAATAAGTAATGGATCAATATCATAAGTTTCTTCAACAGCGGTAGATTAAGACCATGTATTTCTTCAATAGGAGGTAAATTCTTAACATCTTGACTTTAATACCTTTTTCTTTCATAGACTTCTTTTCCACTTGCATATCTTCAAGACTGAGAAATATAACACCTCTCTTCTTGGAGTTGGTTTAGGGATAGGCTCGAATGGTGGCTCTGGAGCTGGCTCGGGGAGGTGCCCAATTATTTTCATTTGTCAACATATTGTTCAATAAAATTTCAACTTCGTCCGTGTTCTTTCCCTGAAAAGAGAACCAAAGCACAACTATCCGTAATCTCTGGAAGCATCGGTTAGTCCATTATAAAAGATATCAAGTATTTCAGGTTTCTTAAGAGGATGATCAGGCAAAGCATTAAGTAACTTGAGAAGCCTCACCCAAGCTTGTGGGAGACTCTCTTCTTTAATTTGCACGAAGTTGTATACTTCCCTCAAAGCAGCTTGTTTCTTATGAGCAGGGAAATATTTAGTAGAGAAGTAATAAATCATATCACGGGACTACGCACACAACCAGGATCAAGAGAATTAAACCATATCTTAGCATCGCCCTTTAATGAGAACCGAAATATTTTGAGTATATAAAAGTAGCGCGATCTCTCATCATTAGTAAACAGGGCGGCTATATCATTTAACTTAGTAAGATGTGCCACAACAGTTTCAGATTCATAGCCATAAAAAGGATCAGATTCAACCAAAGTAATTATATCTGGATCAACAGAAAATTCATAATCCTTATCAGGAACACAGATAGGTGAAGCAGCAAAAGCAGGGTCAGGTTTCATTCTGTCTCTAAGAGATTCTTCGTTCCATTTAACTAACAGCCTGTTAAGTTCATATCTACCTTTACAAGCAAAAATAGCTGCAGAAGATTCCATATCAAAAACATAACCCTCAGGAATAACAGGCATATTTTCATCATCACTTTCATCATCGTATTCAGATTCAATAATTTCTTTCTCTCCAACCCTAGAAATTTGTTCATCTAGAAATTCACCAAGGGGCACAGTAGTATCAAGCATAGAAGTAGTTTCATCATAAGTATCATGCATAGCAGAAGTGGCATCATCAATAACATGCGACATATCGAGCGAATAGCGAGAAGCGAGGTTTAGGTGTCGCTAGCTTACTCATAACGGAAGGTGAATCAAGTGCGAGCTAGATGGCACTTCCTTACCTCCCCTCGTAGTTGAGGGATAAATTTTTGTCTTAGCGTCTTTCAAGTTCTTCATAGTGTCCAGCAGATATAAATCCCAAGTGACTCAAAGAATAGAGCTATGCTCCCCGGCAACGGCACCAGAAATTGGTCTTGATAACCCACAAGTATAGGGGATCGCAACAGCTTTTGAGGGTAGAGTATTCAACCCAAATTTATTGATTCGACACAAGGGGAGCCAAAGAATATTCTCAAGTATTAGCAACTGAGTTGTCAATTCAGCCACACCTGGAAACTTAATATCTGCAGCAAAGTGTTTAGTAGCAAAGTAGTATGATAATGGTGGTAACGGTAACAAAAGTAAAGACAACAAAAGTAATGTTTTTGGTATTTTGTAATGATTGTAACAGTAGCAACGGAAAAGTAAATAAGCGAGAACCAGTATATGGAAAGCTCGTAGGCACCGGATCGATGATGGATAATTATGCGGATCACGGTTCGTCATGTAACGATCATAGCATAGGGTGACACAGAACTAGCTCCAATTCATGAATGTAATGTAGGCATGTATTACGAATATAGTAAATGCGTGCTTATGGAAAAGAACTTGCATGACATCTTTTGTCCTACCCTCCCGTGGCGGTGGGTCCTATTGGAAACTAAGGGATATTAAGGCCTCCTTTTAATAGAGAACCGGAACAAAGCATTAGCACATAGTGAATACATGAAGTCCTCAAACTATGGTCATCACCGAGAAGTATCCCAATTATTGTCACTTCGGGGTTGTCGGATCATAACACATAATAGGTGACTATACACTTGCAAGATAGGATCAAGAACACACATATATTCATGAAAACATAATAGGTTCAGATCTGAAATCATGGCACTCGGGCCCTAGTGACCAGCATTAAGCATAACAAAGTCATAGCAACATCAATCTCAGAACATAGTGGATACTAGGGATCAAACCCTAACAAAACTAACTCGATTACATGATAAATCTCATCCAGCCCATCACCGTCTAGCAAGCCTACGATGGAATTACTCACGCACGGCGGTGAGCATCATGAAATTGGTGATGGAGGATGGTTGATGATGACGACGACGAATCCCCCTCTCCGGAGCCCCGAACGGACTCCAGATCAGCCCTCCCGAGAGAGACTAGGGCTTGGCGGCGGCTCCATATCGTAAAACGCGATGATTTATCTCTGATTTTTTCTCCCCGAAAGCCAATATATAGAGTTGGAGTTGGCGTCGGAAGGTGTCCAAGGGGCCCACGAGGTAGAAGCGGCGCCCGGGAGGCGCGCGCCCACTCTCGTGGACAGGGTGTGGGCCCCCTGGTCTTCATCTTTGGCGTGGATTTTTTTTATTATTTATTCTAAGATATTCTATGGAGTTTCAGGTCATTCCGAGAACTTTTGTTTTCTGCATAAAACAACATCATGGCAATTCTGCTGAAAACAACGTCAGTCGGGTTACTTCCATTCAAATCATACAAGTTAGAGTCCAAAACAAGTGCAAAAGTGTTTGGAAAAGTAGATACGACGGAGAAGTATCAGGGACCGCCATTGAGCAAACCGACTATTGGCAAACCGCACCCCGCCCGCCGCCGGATTGGAAAACATAAACGAGGGGAAGATCTAGCTGTAGCACAGAAGCCAAGAAATTTGGTGTCAGTTGGGGCTCGTTGATGGAGTAGGAGCATTATGTACTACTACTCCTACTAGTACCAAGTTTGTACTATACAACTAGTACTACCACTATACAACTAGGTACGTGCACGACACAACATCGTAGGAACAAAAAAGGGAAGATCTTGTTTTGGGCTATTTATCTTTTTTTCAGTCAACGTAGTATGAATAATATGATGTGGGGGGGGGGGCACCCATGAAGCTTATGTGGCTTGGTTGCATGGCTACGAAAAGTTAGAGAAAAATAAATAGATAATGTATTTAGAGTGCACTCCACTATATAGATATACTTTGGATCCATTGCAACGCACGGGACGACATATCTATATCTGTACCCCTATATAGTGTGTGAATAACTTTGAAAGTTGGTCGTTGGATGAAGCCAATCCGACGGTACAAAGATGGCAAATCCGAGCACTACTGGTTGTTGGATATCATCTACATTCCACCAGATTCTGCCACGTGTAGAATCTAGAAGACTCCATGGTTGAACTTAAGCATAATGCACAGACCACCAGAATCTCATGCGTGCAATGCACGTGTACCTTACTAGTTGGTAGTAGTAAGAGACAAATTCCGGGTTTGGCACGAGCTCGTACTGTGGGAGCACCACAAGGCCTGCCGCAGAAGTTACATTTCCCTCTCGGGGCCCACGGGACTGAGCTTCAGTGGCTTAGTGCATCGGCCTTAAATGACATGCGGACCTTAAATGCGGCTGGCCCACATGTCATTCTCATGGTGGTGGCGTGGTTCGCGACTCTCTCGTTTGATATGAACCGGCCGGTGGTGGCGTGGTCGTGGCGAGGGTGCCACAGCTGGGCGTCGGGGCGTTACAAGGCATAGATGGCCACACCGGCGGGTACTACCTGTAGTAGAAAAGTACTCCAGCTGAGGATTGATGCCCGGGACGAAATGTGTCACAGCCGCTAGATGAAAATTCGATGGTGCGGGAGTACAGATCGAACGTGAGGCGGAGCGGAAAACCGCGTCCAATCGTGTGTGGCTGTGGTACAAAGTTGGTGGTCGCCCATGATTCGGTGGCCCGCATGTCATGCACACAAAGGCAGAGGAGCGGTGGGGCCGAGAGGGATGAGGCGCACGTCGGGGGACGTCGTGCCGTGGGTTGAAGCAGTGTCGTGGGAATCGCGTGTGGGTGTGGCAGTGGTATAAACAAGAAACGTGATGATCGCCGTGGTTCAACTTCCATGGACAAGCTGTCATGTCTGCTGACACATGTATATCAAAACTATAGTGTTTATATTTCAAGCCCGTGAACAAGTATTATTCTACTACTTTGGATCCATTGCAACGCACGGGCTAGCACATTGGTAGTAGTAGTCTCTATCTTTATCTCTATCTCTACTCTTATAAAAAATAGAGTTGTTGATGATGGTGTGCCTGCCATCCTGCAGTATAGACCGTCCGATTTATATCTGACGGATAGGAAGGAAACTATGGCAATTTTGCAAAAAGATACCCACACCCCTCTCCACATTTTCAAATAAGGCATTCCCTTGTTCATCCTTTTCTCCCACAAGATAAACTACTCATACAAATGCATCTTGATGTTCCGTGCAACTCATGGGCATCTTGCTAGTACTCTTATACTAGCAGGATATTATATATATATATATATATACTCTTATAAAAAGCAGAGTTGGTGATGATGGTGTGCCTGCCATCCTGCAATATAGGCCGTCCGATCTATATCCGACGGATCGGAAGGAAACTGACAATTTACCCGCACTCCTCTCCACATTTAGAGATAAGGCCTTCCCTCGTTCATCCTTTTCTCCCACAAGATCTTGATGTTCCATGCAATGCACGTGCATCTTGCTAGTCTTATAAAAACAGAGTTGGTGATGATGGTGTGCCTGCCATCCTGCAATATAGGTCGTCCGATTTATATCTGACGGATAGGAAGAAAACTATGGCAATTTTGCAAAAAGATACCTACACCCCTCTCCACATTTGCAAATAAGGCCTTCCCTCATTCATCCTTTTCTCTCCCAAGATAAACTACTCATACAAATGCATCTTGATGTTCCGTGCAACGCACGAGGATGTTTCCTTGAGGGTCTCTCCAGCGCGGTGTGGCCGTAGTTGCAAGTTGACGCCCCTTGAGATGCTGACGTTGAGGGGCACTCGGATTTTCTCTGATGAGCAGGTAAGCTGAGTTTGATCACGTAGTAAATGCATTCTAGAGACTACTTCCGTGTCCATTCCCTAATTATCCCCCTGCCCATTGTTTCACAGGTTAGGCTCGGTGCGAGTGGAGATTGGCTTGCATATGTACGGGAGGGTACCAACATCAATTTGCACAACATTTACAACGGTGACATCGTTTCCGTAGAACCTTTGTCCAACATTGGGATCAGCCATGCAACAGGCCACCGCTTTGAATTGGTCTGATGGAACCACGATGAGATTGAAGAAGATATACGAACCTTGCACATGGCGGTCAAAGGTGGATCATCTTTGTTTATGACCGATTTGTTGCCATACGAGTATGAAGACGTTGTGCTCCTTTCTAACCGCATCTTCGCGGTGACAAACCAGGGGACTTGTTTCGTATGGGACACATCCTACGGTATACTCCCTCTCTCCCAGTTTATTTGTTTTGAATTTTTTTCGTTTTATAAGTTTCAAATTCAAATTTAGAGCTCCCCATCACATGTTGAGATTACAATGTCCATTAAATCGTTGCGTGCATGTATAGTAAAGAAATAAATCTCGAGTTTGTACGAGTTAGATGCAGCGGTAGCACTACAAGGCTGGCGCAGAGTTACATTTCCCTCTCGGGGCCCTTGGGGTGAGCTTGGTATATACTACACCTGCCTTTGAGTCAATAACATGTGGACCCAATAGGTGGCTGGTCCACATGTAATGCTCCCGAAGGCAGAGGGGTAGTGGGGCCGAGAGGGGTGAGCCGCAGGTCGGGGGACGTGTGGTGTCATGGGTTCCAGCAGCGTCGTGGGAATCGCATGTGGCTATGGTAGAAACTTGATGCTCACTGCATTTCAGGTGGCCCACATGTCATGCACACAAAGGCAGAGGGGCGGTGCGGCCGAGAGGGGTGAGGCGCACGTCGGGGGACGTGGTGGCGTGGGTTGGAGCAGCGTCGTGGGAATCGTGAGTGGCAATGGATGAAACGTGATGGTTGCCATAGTTGAACTTCTATGGACAAGTTGTCATGTCTACGGACACATGCATTGCATACCGATCATTAGAAGGAGTAGTAGAGAAAGCTAGGCGGATAAATAGTTCCTTATAGTCAAGCGGACCCAGCTACTACTTGTTCCAAAGACATGCACTCCATCTATATCAATATACACCAAGAGGGAATAATTTTTTTTACAAGAGAGGAAATAATTCATCCATCCATAATGCCCTGCTGCTGGTGAAGCCTTTTCTTCTTCTTCTTCTTCTTCTTCTTCTTCTTCTTCTTCTTCTTCTTCTTCTTCTTCTTCTTCTTCTTCTTCTTCTTCTTCTTCTTCTTCTTCTTCTTCTTCTTCTTCTTCTTCTTCTTCTTCTTCTTCTTCTTCTTCTTCTTCTTCTTCTTCTTCTTCTTCTTCTTCTTCTTCTTCTTCTTCTTCTTCTTCTTCTTCTTCTTCTTCTTCTTCTTCTTCTTCTTCTTCTTCTTCTTCTTCTTCTTCTTCTTCTTCTTCTTCTTCTTCTTCTTCTTCTTCTTCTTCTTCTTCTTCTTCTTCTTCTTCTTCTTCTTCTTCTTCTTCTTCTTCTTCTTCTTCTTCTTCTTCTTCTTCTTCTTCTTCTTCTTCTTCTTCTTCTTCTTCTTCTTCTTCTTCTTCTTCTTCTTCTTCTTCTTCTTCTTCTTCTTCTTCTTCTTCTTCTTCTTCTTCTTCTTCTTCTTCTTCTTCTTCTTCTTCTTCTTCTTCTTCTTCTTCTTCTTCTTCTTCTTCTTCTTCTTCTTCTTCTTCTTCTTCTTCTTCTTCTTCTTCTTCTTCTTCTTCTTCTTCTTCTTCTTCTTCTTCTTCTCATTTTTGTGGGATACGACTTCACAACAAGCTCTACGGACCTTGCGGCTATCTAAAACTCACTCACACGGGCATCGAGGGCAGCATATTTTATCTGCTCGTACGTCAAGAGATAATTCTCCCATCCAGACGACCATAATGCCAGCGTCTCGTCACCCTTCTGAAGATTTGTTCCGAGCAAAAAATTTGCTACATCGAATAGGGATGGTGTCGGTTTATCACAATCTTCTACAGGAATTTTTATTTTGGTTTGTATGTTAGCGATGCTTTTCAAATCAAGGTTGTACAGCTCCAACTTTTGTTTGTCCCCTGCGATGGCTACCCCACAGAAGTATATGTCCTCCCGAGACAAGAAATCGTGAAGCTCACCTGGTATGGAGGGCGCGTGTATGATTTGGTACACCAAAACATCATCTTCGAGGCACAGTTGAAGGACGGCGGCGCGTTGGGTCTTCCCAATGGCACGCTCCATGTACTCTGCGTCGAGACCGATGGCCTTCATCTCCACCTTTCGGAGGGAGTTGGATACATGGTTGATCCACTTCCGAACAACCCTTGGGTGGTCGGTGACTGTGGCTACTATGCTCAACGAGCCTTCGACGAGGACATGTTGGACGCTAAAAACCTGCATCTCGATCTCTTTTGCCATTAGGAACCGCTGGACCGAAGGGCTATGGTTTGGAGAATTAGTATTAGATGGCTAGTGAAGGATTAGTGAAGAAGCCGAGGAAAATCGGTTCCCGATGGAGAAGTAAATGGGAGAAGTGGCCTGCAGGCAGTTGATTAGACGGCTAGGTAGACTAAACAAAAAGGCTACGCAGGTAGACTAAGGAGTGATACCTGTCCATGTACGTGCCCATCCTTCTAGCGCTACATGTGCCACTGGCTAGTTGAGGTCACTCTTTCGAATCACCGTGGCGAGACATTTTATGATTCCTTTTTATTTCTGCACCCCTCCTGACAGGTGGGACCTATGCAAACGGATAAAAATAGTGCCGTAGCTGGTTCGGATGGATATTGGCGCGTGCGTGGGAGACACATCATTCTCTAGTTAAGGAATATGCAGTTATCCTCAACAAAGAAAAGGACTTCTTCGCGCTTCTGCATGCACGATAATTTGGTTCTGCTCACAATATGGATGATACCTGGAGGATGAAGTGAACCCAGAGGCATGCTAGCACGGGAGTACTACTCATGTTCCTACTACTCCTACTAGTAGTAGTAGTAGTGCAACTATGGTACACTTGATGGTCAAAATATTATTCATCCGGTCCTCACAGTGAAGTGACAAGACCCTGTGCCCGAGGTGACAATAGTCCAGGCGGCGTGTTCGGGTTACCAAAGTCAGCCTCACTTTGTGCCTTCTTGTGATCCTTTGTCACCGCCGTTGTATAGCATGCCTCGCCTCGTCTCCCTCTCCCCTAGCATCACTCCATCTCCATCTCCGTCTCGCCGGAGATCCTAAGGTCACTCTTCATCATCTCACTGTGCCCCCGCATACCCTCGCCTTGCTCGCCTCCCCCAGTACCACTATTCCCTCGCTAGCCACTCCAGCACCGAGAGCCTTCTCCCCCGTAAATCAAGCCCCCCAAAACCCCACCTTCCAAACTCCACCATGGTCGAACACGAACCGCGCAGCATCCATATGAGCCACGATTGGAGCAATCGCCCAAGTGACATCCTCGGCCTCTGTTGTTCATGTATGGATATGTTGAGCGCCTTGTGGCTGGCTGCATGCTCGAGGGACATGCACACGGCCATCGTAGAAGCGAGGCCTAAGCTTTTCAAGACACCCTACTTGCTGCTATCTGGTCTTGCGAGATTTTCTCACCATGATACGGAGGCGTACATGATGCCCCTCGACTTAAATCCGATCTCCATTAGCCGAAACTTCTTTGCAGGTATGCAGTGGGTCGCCGTACATCATTTCCCTCGACTTCGATCCGATCACCATCGTCCGAAACTTCATGGCAGGTATGTACTGGGTCGGCGTGAACTCCCACTGGATGGCTGCCGTCAGAGAAGACGGGAAAAAGTTGGTGCTCGTGAACTTCCAGACCTCCCATGAGATTATCCTTCCTCCGTTGTAGAGTTTTACCATTGCGGTCCAAGTCATCTAGATTACCACGTCAGTTGGAAGGACCTTGTTTTGCAAAAGATTGTAATCTGCCAAGTGCCCACACAACATGCGAATTACACAGACTTCAAGCTAATTGCCTTGTTCGACCGCGGACTCGCCTATCTTTACGCTGGTGCCTTCTTTAGCTGGAGACAACTCAGCTCGCAGTGGATCATAGTCAAAGCTGATACACACTTCTATGATGCTATTGAACACAATGGCATCATCTATGTGATCGACAAAGCAGATGGCACCACATATTGCTGGGATGGCACGTGTAAGTTGTTTCCGTCTGATGTTAATGATGACGCCATGACACTGTTTGAACTTTTTGTGATGATTGGCATATCCCTGTTTGAGCAGAATTTGAGTACAACTATGGCAATGTATTAGACACACCGTAAATTAGCCGTATTTGGAATGAGTTAATTCATGCGATTGTGACCATGTCATTACAGCCAATTTGTACCCCTGAATAATCAAACGGTTAGGAATATATGGATATTCTCCTTATTTTACAGTAATCTATATACTACTACTAAATATGAGTGTGTATCAATGGCCATGTTAGTTTCCTCATTTTCATGATGTAGAAAAACACACACCACACTATTGGTTTCATCTAACCATACATTAGGGAAGTAAATGTGCATATGGAGAACTCTATATTTGGAAGTAGTGAAATCCTGTAATGCTTACCATGCGTACATACCTATATTCGCCCTTCAAAGAATCAATGGCTAGAATAATATCCTCACAAAAAATTGCCCATAGAGCATGAAGTATATAACAATGCATGGTCTGTTAGTTACCTTGAAGAATTTGTTTGTGAGGACAAAACATGATTACATAACATGCATGACATGGTAGTTTCTGTGAAGAATCGATTGTGAGATAACATGAGTATAACCATGCATGGCACTTCTATATTTTGAACCCGGTATACATTTCCTGTATTTTCCTTACAGTTCCAACAGGGACATATGAATGTTGTTTCTCGCATTATCCTACTCATACTCTGAACAATGTTGATCTTATATTAACAATGCATGTCCTTTTTTATATGATGCAGTGTCCCTCTGATTCTTGCCCTTTGTAATCACACCACCTTTGCCAAAAATAGGGAAGCACAACTGGTTCCTCGCTCGATCACACGACAGCAAAAGACTGATGATCATTCGGACACATGTGGCGTAAAAGTTATATTGCAAAAAACCCACTGTATACAAGCACCGTGAAATACGTGAATATCCGGACAGTGGCTGTTACGTCTATGAGCAGGATACCAGCTTGTTGGGGCCTTTAGGATTTTTGAGTTGGAGGCGGGTAAACAGCCTTGGTTTACACTCTCTGTTTCTCGGACTCAATTATCCGATTAACCAGGAGATCACCGTTGGCAAGGACCTTGATGGCAGAGAGGCTCTGTTTGCTATGGAAAATAGTGTCTACACGGCGAGCCCTAGGAGTTCGGGAGCAAATTCCCCTGATTGTCAATGATATAGCCTGCAGCCAAAAGAAGGTGAGAATGACCAAGGCATCTGGATTAACTTTGATCCTTGGATGTCTCAAGTCTGACAGAAGCATGTTGATTTGGTTCAAGCCTTGAGGTTGATAGGTAATTGGGCTGTTGCGTCGAAAGGGTGGAATCTTGGTGTCTCGGATCCTTTGTCATTGAAGCGGGGCTGCAAATTATGATGGTGTTGGATCATCCCTCTTCGAATGACTTGTTATCTTTGCTGCTTGTTCTGGATGGGTAGTGAGGGAGTCCCGGATTAGGGGGTGTCCGGATAGCCGAACTATCATCACGGCCGGACTCCAAGACTATGAAGATACAAGATTGAAGACTTCGTCCCGTGTCCGGATGGGACTTTCCTTGGCGTGGAAGGCAAGCTTGGCGTCTGAGATATGTAGATCTCCTACCATTGTAACCGACTACGTGTAACCCTAACCTATCCAAAGTGTCTATATAAACCGGGAGGGTTTTAGTCCGTGGGGATGAACAACAATCATACCATAGGCTAGCTTCTAGGGTTTAGCCTCCTTGATCTCGTGGTAGATCTACTCTTGTACTACCCATATCATCAATAGTAATCAAGCGGAGTAGGGTATTACCTCCATCGAGAGGGCCCGAACACAGGTAAAAACATCATGTCCCTTGTCTCCTGTTACCATCCGTCTAGGCAGCAGTTCGGGACCCCCTACCCGAGATACGCGGTTTGACACCGACATTGGTGCTTTCATTGAGAGTTCCTGCGTAAATGCGCCGTCAGGTAGGATGCCTCATCCCGTCTTTAAAGATGATACTACCGCCAAAGGAGCCTTAGCCGCTGGTCAGACTCTCCGGCTAGGTGGTTTTCTTATTACCACCAGTTCGGCCACCGCGCCGACGATGACCTCTCGAGTCATCGAAACCAATCTCCATGTTAATTCGGAACTTGCCGAACAGTTGGATCCGATCGAGCTCTCCTCCGTAAACGAGCTCTTGGTTCGCATCGCCGCCCTGGGAGTCGCCAGAGATTACGACCGGATCGGGCCTAAAACCGATCTGAGAGAGATCAACTCTCCCCAGGCTACCCATCATGTTCTTTGTGATAGAGGAGCAATGCGGCGATTCTTCTTCTATCTTAAGGACTAGCTACGTCCGGATTCCCGATCCCTCCATGCCGGATTCACGCAGAGGGGCGGATGTCGATCAAGCCACGAACTTAAAGTCGGTGGCGGGTTGGACTCATTGGATAACACTCAAAAATCCAAACTTTCGAGTTCGGAAACTTCTCGGCCCCTGAGTCCTAAATTGGACGGGGTTCCGGATCCAGATCCACCCGCCCACCCAAACATTAGCGATCTATCTTGAATTTGGCAAGAGCCCGCTGAAACAGTACATCATTACTGGGCCAAATTCCTCATGGTTATGGACAGGATAAAGGACTGCCGAGAGGAGGACACAACCCCAATTTTCTGCAATAATTGCACGAACAAGGGAATCCTAAACGCCATAAGTTGTCGCGAAATTACACGCTTCGCTGACTTGGTGACCATAGTACAAAAGTATTGTGCGATGGAGAGCGCCTGGAAAACCGAAAGTAAATTTTGGGATAATCCGGCCCCGAATACATCCCTAGTCCGAAATAAAAGGGTGCATCATTATCAAGCGCTGGGTTAAACACCAAAAACCAAAAACCCTAAAAGTGCAGGAACCGTCTTTGGAGGGTTGGCTAAGCGGACCCTACAAAATTCACAAAGACAGAGGGCGCCACTCCAACTCATAGCCTTGAGCATGTTGGATACTACGGCGAGTGGCCAAAAGTGGCGAAGAGCTTCTAGCTTGAGAACCCCGGCCAGCAACACCAAGACGGTGTTAGCAGTCTTGAGACTTTCGCATCAAATAACATGCGAAAATGAACACTCCATAACCTTGCGAAGTCTACCAAGTAGCAACAATAAATCCATGGGTAACCACGGCTATCACCTTCAATGCGGTGGCGAACCTAAATTCCGAACAGCCCGAGCACCAGCCGCATTGGTCCTCAGTTCGATAGTGGACGGCTTTCGCCTTCCTAAGGTACTCATGGATGGCGGCAACGGACTAAACCTCATCTATGAGGAAACCCTCCGAAAAATGGAAATAGACTGGAACCGCATTGAGCGAAGCAGCACAACCTTGGAGGAATAATCCCTAGCAGGAAGCATGCTTTGCACGGAAAAATTACCTTTGGATGTAGTGTTATTTCACGGACAATTATAGGTCCGAGGAGGTCACATTTCAAGTGGCCCAGTTCAACAGCGGATATCATGCTTTATTAGGGCGAGAGGCATTCACAATTTTTCAAGCTATACCCCATTATGGGTACATGAAGCTTAAAATGCGGACCTAACGGAATAATCACTCTAGCTAGTGATCCGAACATAGCACTCATGGCCGAAAACAAGACAGCTGCACTAGCTCTCGAGGCCTTTGTCCAAAGCCCTAGCGGCCGAGGAACTCACCGCGATGCGCTCCACGGTGAACAGGGGACGATGTGATACTTGATAAAAGATCCAAGTCCACCTCTTTTAAACCAGCGGATGAAATAGTCAAATTCTAAGTCCACCCAGCGGACCCATAAAAGACGACCTCCATTGGTGCACAATTAAACCACGATGTAGACGCGCACTTTTCGAGAATTTCTCTGAGAAAAGCTGGGACATCTTTGCTGGCACCCTTCGGACATGCCGGGAATCCCACATCGGTGGCGAGCACAACCTAAATATCCTAAAAGGATTCAAGCCGATCAAGCAGGCCCTTGGCGCTTTTAGAACCCAAGAGAGAGACCATGGGAGAGGAGCTAGCCAAACTTTTGGAAGCCGGATTCATCGGAGATATAAAACATCCGGATGGCTAGCAAACCTGGTGATGGTACCAAAGAAGGATAAATCCTGGCGCCTATGTGTTGATTTCAAAGACCTTAATAAGGCTTGCCCAAAGGATCCCTTCCTCCCTCGAATTGATCAAATTATTGATGCTACTGAGGACACGACTCATTGTGCTTCCTCGTGGCATTACTCGGCTACCACCAAATCAAGATGGCGGAGCAGACCAAGCTGCAATCGCATTCATCACTCCATACGGCCCGTTCTGCTTCAACACAATGCCCTTTGGGCTCAAAAGCGCCCGGCGCAACATATCGGTAGCATGATTCGGACATGTCTGGCGGACCCGGATCGGCAAAGCGGTGGAAGCGTATGTAGATGGCGTGGTCGTCAAAACCAAGCACGTCGAAACTCTAGTAGGCGACTTGAGGCTCACATTCGACAATCTTGAAAATATGACATCAAGCTCAATCCGGAAAAATGCGTCTTGGCGTTCGGTAGGAAAGCTCCTGGGCTTCATTTTGTCCGGTAGAGGAATTGAAGCAAACCCAGCCAAGATCCGAGCTCTGTCACAATTGGATATTCCAAATTGACGGGATGCGTAGCGGCTCTAAGCCTCTTTATTTCCCGTTTGGGAGAAAAGGCGTTACCCCTTTACCGCCTCCTCCGCCGCACCGAACACTTTGAGTGGACGGATGCCACCACGGCCGGACTCGAAGAGATAAAAGCCATATTGGCAACCAACCCGGTCTTGGCCGCGCCCAATGTGGGCGAACCAATGCTATTATATATCGCCGCGACACATCAAGTTGTCAGCGCGGTGCTTGTTGTCGAACGAGAAACGGACGGACACCGGTTCCCTCTTCAAAAACCGCTTTACTATGTGTCCACTGTCCTAACTCCATGCAAGTCCCGTTACTCACACTATCAAAAGATAGCATACGCGGTGTTCATGGAATCCCGGAAGCTGCGACACTACTTTCAAGAGTGCTCGATAACGGTAGCCTCCGAAGTACCTCCTAATGACATTATAAACAACCGCGACGCGACGGGCCGGATTGCTTAATGGGCCATATTGCTCCTTCCATTCGACATAACCTACAAGCCACGACGAGCTATCAAGTCGCAGGTTTTGGCCGACTTCGTGGCCGAATGGACCGAAGCCGAACTCCCTAAAGAGTACGGCACATACTCCAATTGGATCATGCACTTTGACGGCTCCAAAATGTTGGCCGGTCTGGCGTCAATCTGGCGACGTCCCCAACCGGGGACACGATCCATACGTCCTTGAGATAATGTATCTGAGACTCCAACAACGCGGCGAATCTGAGGCCCTTCTGCACGGCCTCCGGATGGCAGTCTCCATGGGCATTAAACGCCTAGAGGTGCACGGGGATTCGAACCTTGCAATATCCCAAATAAATGGAGACTTTGATGCCAAAGATCCGAAAATGGCAGCATACCGCAATGCGGTCCTAGAAATGTCAGCACGGTTCGAAGGGCTCGAATTTCATCATATAGCCCGGGATAACAACCAGGCAGCGGACATATTAGCGCACGCATCGGTGCAAAACGCGATGCCGTCCCACCCAATATCTTTACGGAGCGGCTGTTCAAGCCATCCGTACTATGGGAAGAAGTCCGGCAATAACAATCCGGACCCAACCGCCTTACTGACGCCGAACACTCTGACACAATCGGAGGCCCGGCCACCGAGATAACACCCTCTGCCCACGAAATAATGGCGGTTATCGCCCCGTGGACGGAACCATTCCTAGCCTACCTAATTAGGCAGGAACTTCCGAAGACCAAAATGAGGATCGCTGCATAGTACGGCGATCTAAAGCCTATAAAGTCCATGAGGGAGAGCTTTATAAGAAAAGCACTACCGGAAAAAAGGTGTATCTCCGAAGAGGAAGGGCGAAACCTCCTGGCTGAAATTCATGCCGGACTGGGTGGGCACCACGCTGCAGCCCGGGCCCTTGTAGGCAAGGCCTTCCGTACAGGATTTTATTGGCCGACGGCCCGCGCAGGACTTAGTCCAACGATGCGTCGGTTGCCAGCTTTTTGCTAACCAAAGCCACATGCCACCCACCGCCCTTAAAACTATACCCATCACTGGCGTTCATGATGCAGGGGCTTGACATGGTTGGACCCCTTAAGGGAGGAACCCACAAGCAAAAATACCTATTGGTCATGGTGGATAAATTCACCAAGCGGATAGAGGCCAAACCTGTCAAAGCGGCGAATCCGGACCGGTGATAGACTTCATATCGGGGTAGTGCACCGTTACGGTGTCCCCCACAGTATCATCGCGATAACGACACCAACTTTACGGCCGATGAGGTCAAATTATGGTGCAAAAACATGGGCATCAAGCTCGATTACGCCTCAGTCTATCACCCTCAAACCAACGGCCAAGTCGAACGAGCAAATGGTCTAATCATGAGCGGCATTAAACCCAGACTGGTGCGGTCCCTCAAGGAATCTAACACACACTGGGTCGAGGAGCTCGACTCTGTACTCTGGGGATGCGGACCACGCCGAATCGTACTACCGGATTCACACCATTCTTTATGGTGTATGGCGCAGAGGCAGTCTTGCCCAGCGACATAATACATGACTCACCTCGCGTGCGCATGTATGAAGAAAGAGAAGCCGAGCTCGATCGGCGGGGACAGCTGGGCGCATTGGAGGAGGAGCGGCGTGGCAAAAGCTCGTTCCGCATTTTATCAACAATGAGCTCGAAGATATCAAAGCGAGGAAATGCGGGCCAAAGCTTATAACGTTGGCGAACTAGTTCTATGTCCGCCGGACAAGAAAAAGGACAAACTCAAGCCCAAATGGGAAGGTCCCTTCATCATCGACCAAGTCGACGACCGGCGGAGCATACCGTCTGCGCGCATCGGATAACCGACTCGAGCCGAACCCATGGAACGCAGCCCGTCTCTGAAGATTCTACGCCTAAGCTGGACTCCAAGTTCGTCTCCTTCCTCCGTCCACATTTTCTATTTTGCTGCCTTTTATTTCTCTCCATCCTCCTCCTTCTTCTCGAAGCCTCTAGAGGCTCGTTTGCGCTTTCCACATACTTGACGCGTCTCGCCATTATTATACTGGGGCTTCTTTAACGAAGCTTATTTATCTGAGCTTCATGCCCAACACATGCGTTAAACTTTCGCATGTACCTTTTATTCACCATTATATGCATCGATATGACTTAAGTTTTGGCCAATCTGGGTTGCTGGCTCATGCTTACCCCTACGTTCCCGATTGTTCGGCTAGGTGGTAAAGGGAGCACCTCTGCGATTATTCTTGCCGGGTCACCGGATGTGTACCTCAGATCGGGTGAAGCCGAAAGCTAGCGTTCTTAAGGGAATATTCGGTCGGTGAACTGAAAGATGATTTTTAATTACTTACCCATCTGCCCCGGATGATTTTACGCTTTAATAGCAGCTTTGACATGCACTTTAGGGCATGGATCCCCGAAAAGGAACCCTTAACGGAACTATTCTCCTGGAAGATGTTTCTTACTACCCATGTAATATAACATAACTAGTTGGGCACTTATGCGTCTGACAACAATGACCCCTACGCCTTGTCTCCATGCATACCCGGTTCTTATATAACCACGAAGGTATTTGGACACACTCCGGACTATTGGGTCACGAGGTTGAAGCGAAAAGGTCCGCTATGACAAGCGATCTACAATCCGGCTAGAAGACATTTTTTCATGTCATATTTTTTACATAGTCAACTCGACTCATTGTATTCCTCCTCAATGCCATCTAATAGGCTATCTAATTTACAATCTTCTTTGGGAATACTTGGCGGCAGTTCTACTTGGCCGTACACTAAGCTTCTGAGGATCTCCATCCCATCAGGCCCCCACAGTCCGAGGCTCGGCCATGTGGTTTGGGTCGACCTTAACCGTGTCTGCGTCTTTACCATGGCCCGAGCCTCCTGGCGCCTTAATGACGAGCCGATATCTTCCATAGTCGGAAGCGTCGCCGTGCTCCTTGAAGCAGCTCAGCCCGGCTCCCCAATGCCTTGAGGCGGGGAGATAGATGGCCATAAGGCACGGCCGATGCCTTTCATCACTGTCGGACTCGTTCGATGCGGTAGACGCGAATTCGGGAAGAAGATCACCCGAAGGCTGGGCATCTCCTCCTCGGGGCGACCTATGAGCAAACCTACATAAATGTTTATGTTAGTCGCCTTCCTCGCCGAACTCTTTCAAAGTTCGCTCAAGCACTCTTGAAAATGCCGCGACGAAGCCGCCAATTCTCCTTCTGAGTCGAGACAATTGGGCACGAACATCCTTTAGTTCCTCACCCAGCTTGGTGTTGGCATCTTGGAGGTTATTTTCTCCTGCCGCACCCTTGTAAGCACGCTCTCATGGCCTTTAGCTGGCGCAAGAGCTGTTGCTTGTCCGGATCTAGTCGGCGCCATCTGCAATGTTTTTGTCGGTTACACACCGCCGCACTTCATAAACTATTTATCTTTTGAAGCGTATATTACGGAAGGGGTCTCTGTGGCTCCCCTGTGGCGGCTAGTGCGGCCTCAAGTTGGGCCTTGCACTCTTCAAGCTCTGAGACGATCGGGTATTCTTTTTCGTAAGATCTGCATAACAAATTATCCTTAAATCAGTTATTCTAACTATTTTAAGTCTCGAGACTCTTGGCATATATAAGCATCAAATTTCCTTACCGTATGTCCTTTACATCTTTGCTCGTAGCTCTGGCTAAGCCATCTTGAGCTGCACGGAGTGCGCATCTCGAATCGAAGCCATTCAAGGCCTCTTGGGAGAAACATGTCGTCATAAGAAGCTGTCCGTGGCGCCTTTGTGATTCAAGCGCTCTCCACCTCGGAGTTGGTGGCGGACAATCTGTCGGCATCCTCTTTGAGGAGGCGTCGGCGACGCCTCGTGTTCGCCTCCGCTTGGACCTGGCTTTGGAGCCTTGCCGGCGGAGGTTCGATTAACAACCTCTCGGGACTCGATCCGTCGGCGCTCTTTTTCTGAAAAGAGCGTCGGCGTTAATACACCTTCCGGGAATCAATCCTAGGAACATGGTGATCGCCGTACCGTTCTTGGCGGAGTTTCGATCTGGACCGCACTCCTTTTTAGCTCTTGCGGGCCGTCTGCCCCTCGTTGGCTAGCCGCTTGTGAGCTCGGCTTCCTGCCTCGAAGGTACCCCTGCGGAACACCATTGGTATCTGATGATCAAGAAATAAGCATGGATGGGTCATTATCGAGTATTGGGACCTTGGCCTCGATTACTGTGAAATTTGGAAGTATTCCGGGGTAATCGGTAGTAATGGCAACCAAAGCATTATCGATGCTAAGTTGGTGGAATACCCCGTCGATCAACTCCACCTTTATATCCGGATCCTCTTGGAGGTCGGATCGAGGACCGTTCTGGATCCTCGAGGTTGTGGGGCGGGCTGTGTATCTTCTCCTGATGCAGCGCGATTCTGCTTGAGAAACCATGAAATGAGATATTTAACCATGGGAGCATGGATCGGACAGGTCACAAAGATGTTTGCTTACCCACCGAGGATTATTTGAAGAAAACTCCTTGATTGGATTGACGCGGAGGAAATCCTCCTCCTCCCCTTTATACATGGCGAGACATAAGATCTTCACCGGTTCGGTGACCGATCCGGCCCTTTGCGGCCATGGCGGGTGGCATCGTCCTCCCGTTGAAATCCCACATGGGGTGGCCCCTATATTGGGCGGCTGCACTCCTTATAATACTGATTGCCATGACTCCAATCATGGTCAATCCGGCATGAGCCAATAACCTTATTCGGCTCATCGGATAGAGGACATCCGGTCATTTTCCCTCCGGGGCTCAGGGCGCCAACTTAGGCGCTTCTTGAAGAAACATTCTTGAACTTGGAAGGCTGACCCAACAGGATCCGGCGTGGACGTCCTCCATGTAAAACCATTAGAAGGCGGTCTTGGACGCCTTCTTCGGGGTTCCGGACGGGTATCCTGTCCGGCGATGCGCCATAGCTCGGCTCCGCCCACTTGATATATTGACCCCTCATGAGAACGGGGTACTAGGCATAATAATCTCTTCCTGACCCGAAATGAGCCTCGGCGCCCAAGAACAGTTCGCAAAGGGCCACAAAGCCCGCGATGTGCAAGATGGAGGCAGGAGTAAGGTGGTGCAACTGGAGGCCGTAGAACTCCAAGAGCCCCCGGAGAAACGGATGGATTGGAAATCCAAGTCCTGTTACTAGATAAGAGATGAAGCATACCCGCTCTCCTTTAGAGGGATCGGGGACACTCTCCGCATGCTTTCCGCCCTTGCAGGTGGCAAGTCCAGCTCGAACCGGAACCATGAAGGCCGGGGGGAGAAATCCCTTGGCTTGGAGTATAACTAGCTCGCTATGCGGGACTGAGCATCTCTCCCAATTTCGGTGCCGAGGGTGGGAGCGCGAGAGGAGGAGCCGCGTCGACTGTCCATGATGGAATGGGCTTTGGTCAGAGGCGCTCCAATGAAAGCTCGTGAAGGGGGATGGTGTGTCTCAGATCTAGATCCTTGCCCCTTTTATAGGCAGCTCATTTGCGCAGCTAGGGGGGTAAGTGTAAAAGTACTCGACTTTCGCATTCATTCAAACACGTGGAAGATGGCCATTATTGGGCGTAGAAGCCAAGGAGCGCAGCATTTATCAGAAGCCGGACACTATTCGACAAGTATACGGAATTTGGAGAAGAACCCGCCTCGCAATGCCGAAGACAATCAACGCCAGGACTCATCGTCATTGAAGCACGGTTCGGGGCTCTTGAGGAGTCCGGATTAGGGGGTGTCCGGATAGCCGAACTATCATCACGGCCGGATTCCAAGACTATGAAGATACAAGATTGAAGACTTCGTCCCGTGTCCGGATGGGGCTTTCCTTGGCGTGGAAGGCAAGCTTGGCAATACGGATATGTAGATCTCCTACCATTGTAACCGACTACGTGTAACCCTAACCTATCCGGTGTCTATATAAACCGGAGGGTTTTAGTCCGTGGGGCGAACAACAATCATACCATAGGCTAGCTTCTAGGGTTTAGCCTCCTTGATCTCGTGGTAGATCTACTCTTGTACTACCCATATCATCAATATTAATCAAGCGTGAGTAGGGTATTACCTCCATCGAGAGGGCCCGAACCTGGGTAAAAACATCGTGTCCCTTGTCTCTTGTTACCATCCGCCTAGACGCACAGTTCGGGACCCCCTACCCGAGATCCGCCGGTTTTGACACCGATAGGTAGTTCTCTCTTTTGTTATGCATATTCCTTGTCATTTGGTCATCCTCGTCTATGTCACTCTTACTATGTAATAGTTGCCTCTATTTAGAATGTCATTCTAAATGCGGATCACGAGAGTCCGGCTACCGCAGATGGGTGCGTTTTGGTGGTGTAGCAAGACTTCTTATGAACGATCATGTCTTGTTGTTTATGTCAGTAGTAGTCACTAGTCAATGTTTGAATGTTGTATATATAGTTGTTTCGAACTGTTTATTGTCTCAAACTGCTGGTGGGCTAAATGAGGGCATCACCATTCTCAAGTGTTCAGAGTATATCTCCTTTATTCAAGTTATAATTTGAGCTCAGTGTCTTTTCAATGATGTACACTTGTTTGGGCCAGTGAGGTGTCGTTGAATATGGTCCGAGTAGTAACGCAATGCCAAACAGGTCAATTATGACTCTCGGGCCGGGTCTCAAAAGATCCTAAAAAGGCGGGCTCTCCAAAAAAGAAAGAATAAGGTCTCTTAGAGGCGACATGTGGGCGCCACGTGTTTTCATGCGCTTTGCGCCCGAGAAACATATTGGCGCGTGTTCGAAATTCATGCTACCTTTTCATCCCCAATCTCCCGCCTCTCCCCCACCTCTGAAATCTCGATTCCTACTCTAGTTCCCCCACATCCCCCTCCTGTACTCCGTGTACTCAAGCGCACAATCATGCCGCCGGTCAATGCGGATCTCCGAGCCGGAGATCCTGTGGTCCGTCCTGCCATTGTTTGCTGCATGCTGTCGCTCAACAGTGGCATGCTGGCGCTTGACGACCAGGGCAAAGTGCTGATGGTAACCATCAACGGCGACCGGCCTCCCGTCTCACCGGACGACCTTATCAAAGCTCTTGGCATTGCGCACGGCATCCAAATAAGTGACTTGCCCGTCGAACTCTGTCCACCACCGGCTGATTTCTTCGTCAGGTTCCGGACAACTTTCGACTGCAGTCGTGTGTTTGAATCTTCCCGGCGTTTGTTCTGTGATGGCACGCTGGTGAGCTTTGATCGGTGGCACCCAGCATGGGGCTCGATGCCCTCTGAGCTTGAGTTTTTAACAAAGCTTACCTTCCACGGCATGCCTCGACGTGCTTGGAACATCAAGTCAATGAATGAGCTTATAACCGACCTTGGAGGTGAGCTCGTAAGTATGTTTGTTCCTCCAGACAGCTGGGCTCTGACGGCTATGGCATGGATGAAGAAGCCGTCAACCATACCGAAGGTGATTGGTGTTGAGATACCGGTGTAGGAATCGGGGTTATACTATTCGTCGCCACCAAGGCCGCCGCGGACCACGTTAGGGATGTACCTGTATCGAGTTTTCGTGCATGTCGAAGAAGTGGTCAATCCATCAATCAAAGTCTTGCCGCCGCCGCTGGTGCCAGGATCCGTCGACGACGTCCATTACAAGAGTCAACATCAGACTTTCCCCGTGTTGCTCGGAATGGTAGATGGCACAGGGCCTACTCCATCGCGTGGCGGAGGCCACTGCTTCTTTGGGAGAAGAGGCAAGGCTGGCTAGCTGGATGTGCTCTAATTTGAGTTAACAACTGAATCTTGTCAGATACTAGTTAAATCCGAGCTATGGGTGTGAAGCACTGATGTGCCAGTACATTTGATTGTGACATGTTCTAATTTTGTACCTGAACTTTTTAGAAAGGGTTGTACGTCAACTTAATGTGCTAGCAGAACTTATTGTGTTGTCTGTCTGTTTTCTTCGCACAACATTCAAGATATTTCCCCATCATTGATAAACACGATGAACCGTTATGTACGAGTTCGTTGGTTTCAACATAGCCCTACCCGTAGCGATCCACTGCTTCCAGCCTGATTGTGTCGCCTGCGTGAAATTTTTGTATGCAAGTTCAGTGTGCTATGATGTTCTATATGATTGTGTCAACTATATAAGTTTTTACTGAGCATCAGCAATGCTTATGGCTGAAAGATGTATTTACGAGCATCGACCGATGGGTCTCTCTCTCTCTCTCTCTCACACACACACACAGAGAGAGACACACACACGCACAAGTGGGACCCGTTAAATTATTTCTTTGCTCGTGACAGCTTTTAATTAGGTTCCACTGTACTCTAACTTTTTTCTTAAGTTATTAATTGAGCTCAGTGACTTCAAAAAGTTGTACAGAAGCCTTGTTTGGGCCTTTTCAGCGTCGCTGAATGTGGGTTGAGTAGCCATGTAAGGTTGTACTATACTACACATGCCTTTTTTTCAACATCAGCAATGCAACTGGACCGACAGTTGTACACAATATCCGGGTCAACTTGTTATTCTCCGCCCCGCTGGGCTACAAATCTTTCCTAGGAGGGATGCATTAGGCTTAACAAAAAAATGGACTTTAAGAAATAATAAATGCGATGTAATTATAATAACTGGGAAGTAACTATAAAAAATGCACCAAATGCATAATTAGTTTAAAAATGTATTATTTTTGGAATTTGAAAATTTTAATTTCATTACTTGTTGCGCGCGCAATATTTTGTTGGATTTTTACGTAGTACAACTTTATTTTGAAATTATATTTAATCTCATTAGAAATTTCGGATAAAAATATTTCGGATCCCATCAAAATGTGGGAATTTTTTTTAATTCTGTTTTGAGCGCTGGTTGAAATTATTAATCGTTGTCCTAGCTAGAAAATGGGTTGTACTTTTAACAAACTGTAAATGTGCTGTAGTAAATTCCATTAGAATTCAAAAATGGGCTATATATTCTTACAAATCGCAAATGGGCTATATGTTCTCTGCCACACACTTGTGGGCCTTCTAAGTTGACGTGTCCCCTAAAAAAACTAAGTTGACGTGTATGCAAGGCTTTGTCAACTTATAGTCAACACATGGTTCTAGCAGCAGTGGTCGTTGGATGTCCATCCAACAGATGTCGTGCTTCTTCTTCAATCTCGGATATACTTGCTTCAGCCGCCCAAAAAATGATTCCTCCCCCTGACATCTGGGGCGCACCGTTTCGGAGGCTGACCTGTGGGCCTACTAAGTTGACACGTGCCAAGGGCTTTGTCAACTTAGTCAATATAAATGATTCTAGCTGCAGTGACCGTACGATGTCCATCCAACGGCCGTAGTGTTTCTTCAACCTCTGGTCTTCTTGCTCCAGCCGCCCAAAGCAGCGCCGATCGTGCCGCGTGCTCCTGCCTCCCGTGGCCGGCTGTGATGCCGCGGAGGCCTCACCGCCCCCTACTACTCCCACCGCTGGCCAGGCCATCCGCCTCTACTCACTCATACCCCCTGTTATTTTGCAGCGACGGCAGCCTCACACCGCAGCCGAACCAGTGAACCCTCATACTCCTCTCTGCGTGGTCTTCCACTGTCGCGTCTTTCCCGGCTCCGCGTCGTCCCCTTCCTAGGCCTCGTCGTCATCCATCGCCCTGGTGCTCTCGGTGCGGCGTGGTCAACGTGGTCAAGGAACGACTTCCATCGGAAGAGTACTGTACGTGGAGAGGCCGACAACTGGGTCCACGGCCGCAGCAAGGAAGTGCCTCCTTATTACGCGCAAAATAATTATCCTTCACCTGACAGCAGGGACCCACCGGACGGGCCACCGTATTTTGCAAAAAAAAACGTTTCCCCCCTGACTGCTGGGACCCACCAACTACATCTTCGCACACAAGGAAGTGCGTCCATATTATGGGCAAAAAAACAATTCGCCCCCTGACTGCTGGGACCCACCAGCTACATCTTCGCACGCAAGGAAGTGCCTGACAGTCAGGACCCACCTGGTCAAAGTGTACGTAGCGTTGTCATTCTGGTCGCGAACGTGTATGTACATACTGGTCGATCAGTCTGTCCGCAGGCTGCAGCGATGATCCGTGGCCGTGCAAGGAAGGAAGGACACGTGTAGTAGTAGAGGCGCGCACGTGTCATAGTAGAGGCGCGCACGTAGCATGTACACGTACGTACAACGGCCATGGTGCAAGAAAGTAAATAAGGCCACGTACGTACATACGGGCGGGGTCTCGAACGCCTACTCGCGCATACGTACGACCAGGGCTCGTGTACATGGCTGGGTCGGAATGGAGAAACTGCCTCGTCGTCATGTTCATGGGGAGGCAACGGAATGCATCGTGTTCATCGGGAGGCAATGGAACGCATGTTGTTCATCGGAAGCCAACCGGCTTGGATGGAACAGCCGATGGAAGCGAGGCCTGGCGTACCACAGAACGGAGGAAATGGCCTTGTGTTTGACCGGCCACGGTCGAAACGGGATCCTGTTCATCGAGAGGGGTCTGACATACCGCAAAAAGGAGGAAACGGACTTCTCTTGGACCTCCTACGGTCAAAACAGGGTCATGTTGATCGGGAGGGGTGTGGCGTATCGCAAAACAGAGGAAACGAACTTGTGTTGGAATGCTACGGTCAAAACGGGGGTCCTGTTCATCGGGAGGGGTGTGGCATACCGCAAAACGAGACTCCACGGGATACTATTCATCTCCACCGTCGACCTCCTCTAGCCTCCACCTGCGACTGTTCATCCACTGGCTCCTGTTCATCCAGCCTCCACCGTTCCTCCACCGGCTCATTGCTCAACCAAAGACTCTCCACGGGTCTGTTCAACCACCCTCCACGAGCCATTGTTCATCCGGCCTCCACCGGCCATCGCTCAACCAGCCCTCCACCGGCTACTGTTCAACCAGCCCTCCACGGGGTCCTGTTCATCCAGCCCTCCACGAGGTCCTGTTCATCCACCCCCAACCGGCTCGATCGATCGGGGTCCTGTTCATCCAGCAGCAACACCACGGGGTCCTGTTCATCCAACCCCCCACCGGGAACTGTTCATCCAAACCCCCCAACAACACTCACTGTTCATCCAGAGGCAGCATCGATCGGCTTCAGTTAGCATCAGTAGCGAAGGAATCACTCGGATTCAGTTAACAGCAAGGGATTGATCAATCGCTCGGGTTCAGTAACGCATATCGTGCAGTGAAATCGCTCGGGTTCAGTTAGAGCCCAACGCCTCGCTCGGGTTTAGTTAGATCCCAACGTCTCGCACACACGCGCGTACGTGTACGAGAGAAACGCGCATCGCTCGGCCCCCGACCACCCACTGTAATCGGGAACTCCCCGATATTTTCCTCGCCCTGGCTTCTACCACGGTTTTTTACGTCATGGACGGCCCAAAGAATGTCATGCAGCTGCGTCTCCGGCCCGCCCAGGACGAAAAGCCCATTTTCTGTCATGATTTTTTGTCATAGAAGTAGGAGCCCACCACATCTATGATGATACCGGGTTTTGTCATAATTATCGTCATAGAAGTGTCATAAGCATGACAGGAAAAGAATCCGTTCGGCCCAAAATGTCACGGATGTGTCTTTTTTTGTAGTGGCTCCTCGTTGGGTTCGACACTCTTACTTGTCGAAAAGAGCTACAATTGATCCCCTATACTTGTGGGTCATCAAGGCTATTTTCTGGCACCGTTGCCGGGGAGTGAAGCGCCTTTGGTAAGTGGAATTCGGTAAGGAAACATTTATATAGTGTGCTGAAATTTATTGTCACTTGTTACTATGGAAAACAATCCTTTGAGGGGTCTGTTGAGGTATCTTCACCTTGTCCGGAACCACAATTAGCTACCCTCAACCTCGCACCTACTGAAAATATTGAATATGATATTCCTTCGGGTATGATAGAACAACTGCTAGCTAATCCTTATGCAGGAGATGGAACCGAACATCCTGATGTTCACTTGATATATGTGGAACAAATTTGTGGATTGTTTAAGCTTGTAGGTCTACCCCGAGATGAGGTGATGAAAAAGGTTTTCCCTGTATCTTTGAAGGGAAAAGCATTGACATGGTATAGGCTATGCGATGATATTGGATCATGGAACTGGAATCGCTTGAAATTGGAATTTCACCAAAACTTTTATCCTGTGCATCTAGTTCATCATGATCGGAATTATATATATAATTTTTTTCCTCGTGAAGGAGAAAGTATCGCTCTAGCTTGGGGGAGGCTTAAGTCAATGTTATATTCATGCCCCAATCATGAGCTCTCAAGAGAAATTATCATCCAGAACTTTTATTCTCAACTTTCTCGTAATGATCAAACCATGCTTGATACTTCGTGTGCTGGTTCTTTTATGAAGAATACTATTGAATTCCAGTGGGATCTTTTGGAAAGAATTAAACACAACTCTGAAGATTGGGAACTCGACGAAGGTAAAGAGTCAGGTATTATACTTAAGTTTGATTGTGTTAAATCTTTTACTGATACCGATGCTTTTCAGAAGTTTAGCACTAAATATGGACTTGACTCTGAGATAGTAGCCTCCTTTTGTGAATCATTTGCTACTCATGTTGGACTCCCTAAAAAGAAGTGGTTTAAATATCACCCACCTATTAAAGAAGAAATTAAAAAACCAGTACCAGTTAAGGAAGAAACTATACTTTATAATGTTGATCCAGTTGTCCCTTCTGCTTATATTGAGAAACCACCTTTCCCTGTTAGGATAAAGGAACATGCTAAAGTTTCAACTGTGGTTAACAAAAGCTTTGTTAGAACACCTAAACCTGATGAACAAATTAAAGTAGAACCTAGCATTGCTATGGTTAAAGACCTCTTAGAGGAAGATATGGATGAGCATGTTATTTACTTCTGTAATGAAGCTGCTAAAATTGCTAAACCCGATAAAAAAGATAATCATGGGTCTGTTGTTGGCATGTCTGTCGTCTCAGTTAAAATAGGATATCACTATTATCATGGTTTATGTGACATGGGTGCTAGTGTGAGTGCTATTCCTTACACTTTATATCAAGAAATTATGAAAGACATAACACCTGCTGAGATAGAAGAAATAGATGTTACTATTAAACTTGCTAATAGAGATACCATATCACCAATTGGGATTGTTAGAGATGTTGAAGTCTTGTGTGGGAAAGTAAAATATCCTACTGGTTTCCTTGTTCTTGGTTCCCCACAAGATGACTTATGTCCCATTATTTTTGGTAGACCTTTCTTGAACACCATTAATGCTAAGATAGATTGCAAGAAACAAATTATCGGTGTTAGCCTTGGTGGTGGGTCTCATGATTTTAATTTTTCCAAGTTTAGTAGAAATCTTCATGAAAAAGAATTGCCTAGTAAGGATCAATTAATTGGTCTTGCTTCTATTGTGGTGCCACCTACTGATCCTTTAGAACAATATTTGCTAGACCATGAAAATGATTTACATATGCATGAAAGAAATGAAATAGATAAGATTTTCTTTGAACAACGTCCTCTACTTAAACACAATTTGCCTATTGAAACTCCAGGAGGTCCTCCTCCACCTAAAGGTGATCCTGTGTTTGAATTAAAACAATTGCCAGACACTTTGAAATATGCTTATCTTGATGAAAAGAAGACATGTTATTATTAGTGCTAAGCTTTCAGAACATGAAGAAGAAAGATTATTGAAAGTTCTAAGGAAGCACCGAGCTGCTATTGGATATACTCTGGATGATTTAAAGGGCATTAGTCCCACTTTACGTTAGCACAAAATTAATATGGAACCTGATGCTAAACCAGTTGTTGATCACCAACGTTGGTTAAATCCGAAGATGAAAGAGGTGGTAAGAACGGAAATATTAAAACTTCTGGAAGCAGGTATAATTTATCCTATAGCTGATAGTAGATGGGTAAGTCCTGTTCATTGTGTCCCTAAGAAAGGAGGTATTACTGTTGTTCCTAATGATAAGAACGAGCTTATTCCACAAAGAATTGTTATAGGCTATAGAATGGTAATTGATTTTAGAAAATTAAATAAAGCAACTAGAAAAGATCATTACCCTTTGCCTTTTATTGATCAAGTGCTTGAAAGATTATCTAAACACACACACTTTTGCTTCCTTGATGGATATTCTGGCTTTTCACAAATACCTATTTCTCAACCTGATCAAGAAAAGACCACTTTTACTTGTCCTTTTGGAACCTATGCTTATAGACGTATGCCTTTTGGTTTATGTAATGCACCTGCTACCTTTCAAAGATGTATGACTGCTATATTCTCTAACTTTTGTGAAAAGATTGTTGAGGTACTCATGGATGACTTTTCTGTTTATGGGAAGTCTTTTGATGATTGTTTAAGCAGTCTTGATCGAGTTTTGCAGAGATGTGAACAAACAAATCTTGTCTTGAATTGGGAGAAGTGCCACTCTATGGTTAATGAAGGCATTGTCTTGGGTCATAAGATTTCTGAGAAGGGTATTGAAGTGGACAAAGCTAAGGTTGATGCCATTGAGAAAATGCCATGTCCTAAGGACATCAAAGGTATTCGTAGTTTCCTAGGTCATGCTGGTTTCTATAGGAGATTTATCAAAGACTTCTCTAAAATTTCTAGGCCTCTTACTAATCTTTTGCAAAATGATATTCCTTTTGTGTGATGATGATTGTCTTGAAGCCTTTGAAACACTTAAGAAAGCTTTAATTTTTGCACCTATTATTCAACCACCTGATTGGAACTTGCCTTTTGAAATTATGTGTGATGCTGGTGATTATGTTGTTGGTGCTGTTCTAGGACAAAGAGTCGATAAGAAACTGAATGTTATTCATTATGTTAGTAAAACTCTAGACAGTGCTCAACGAAATTATGCTACTACTAAAAAATAATTCTTAGCCATGGTGTTTGCTTGTGATAAATTTAGATCTTACATTGTTGATTCTAAAGTAACTGTTCACACAGACCATGCTGTATTAAATATCTTATGGAAAAGAAGGATGCTAAACCTAGACTTATTCGTCGGGTTCTCTTATTACAAGAATTTGATTTACATATCATTGATAGGAAAGGAGTTGAGAACCCCATAGCTGATAACTTGTCTAGGCTTGAAATTGTGCTTGATGACCCACTACCTATTGATGATAGTTTCCCTGATGAGCAGCTAGCTGCAATAAATGTTGCTAATAATACTCCTTGGTATGCTGATTATGCTAATTGCATTGTTGCTAAATATTTACCACCTAGCTTTACATACCAACAAAATAAAAAATTCTTCTATGATTTAAGACATTACTTTTGGGATGACCCACATCTTTATAAAGGAGTAGATGGAATTATTAGATGTTGTGTACCTGAGCATGAACAGGGACAAATCCTACGGAAATATCACTCCGAGGCTTATGGAGGGTATCATGCTGGAGATAGAACTGCTCACAAGGTACTGCAGTCTGGATTTTATTGGCCTACTCTCTTCAAGGATGCCCGTAAGTACGTCTCATCTTGTGATGAATGCCAAAGAATAGGTAATATCGGTAAGCGTCAAGAAATGCCTATGAATTATCCACTTGTTGCTGAACCATTTGATGCTTGGGGATTTGATTACATGGGACCTTTTCCTTCCTCTAATGGGTATTCACATATTTTTGGTTGCTGTTGATTATGTACTAAATGGGTAGAAGCTTGTGACGTCCCCGATTCAATCGTACACTAATCATACACGCAAACGTGTATGATCAAGATCAGGGACTCACGGGAAGATATCACAACACAACTTAAAAATAAAATAAGTCATACAAGCATCATAATACAAGCCAGGGGCCTCGAGGGCTCGAATACAAGTGCTCGATCATAGGCGAGTCCGGAAGCAACAATATCCGGGTACGGACATAAGTTAAACAAGTTTGCCTTAAGAAGGCTAGCACAAACTAGGATCTGAGATCGAAGAGGCGCAGGCCTCCTTCACAGGATCCTCCTAAACTACTCACAGTGGTAAATCGTCGGTGACTGCTGCGTAGTAGTAGGCACCTCCGGTGTAGTAGGAGTCGTCGTCGACGGTGGCGTCTAGCTCCTGGGCTCCAGCATCTGGTTGCGACAACCAGGTAGAATGGAAAGGGGGGAAAGAGGGAGCAAAGCAACCGTGAGTACTCATCCAAAGTACTCGCAAGCAAGGATCTACACTACATATGCATGGGTATCTGTGTAAAGAGGAAATATCGGTTGACTGAACTGCAGAATGCCAGAATAAGAGGGGGATAGCTAGTCATGTAGAAGACTACGCTTCTGGCAGCCTCCATCTTGCAGCATGTAGAAGAGAATAGATGGTAAGTTCACCAAGTATCATCGCATAGCATAATCCTACCCGACAATACCCTCCTCGTCGCCCTGTGAGAGAGTGATCACCGGGTTGTATCTGGCACTTGAAAGGGTGTGTTTTATTAAGTATCCGGTTCTAGTTGTCATAAGGTCAAGGTACAACTCCGGTCGCTTTGTTACCGTGGACACGGCTATTCGAATAGATCAACTTCCTGCAGGGTGCACCACATTACCCGACACGCTTGATCCCTCTGGCCGGGCACACTTTCCTGGGTCATGTCCGGCCTCGGGAGATCAACACGTCGCAGCCCCACCTAGGCTCCACAGAGAGGTCAACACGCCGGTCTAAATCCTATGCGCGCAGGGGTCTGGGCCCATCGCCCATTGCACACCTGCACGTTGCGTACGCGGCCGGAAGCAGACCTAGCCCCCTTAATACAAGCGTGAGCTTACGGTCCAATGCGGCGCGCGCCGCTCAGTCGCTGACGTCAAAAAGAGCTTTGGCTGATACCACGACGCCGGTTGCCCATATCTTGTCCCACGTGGCAGTTAGTGCGTATAAGGTCAACGACCCAACTTAGATCAAATACTAAGATCTCATTAAGCGTGTTATTATGAAGTAACCGCGGACGCCGATCAGGCTGTGCCCACCTCTCTCCTAGGTGGTCTCAACACGCCTGTCGCCTCCGCCTAAAGTAACGATCGGGGCCGTCGGGAACCCAGGCCCACCTCTACGGGGATGGAGCCACCGCCTTCAGCCCCATCTCCGAACAATATCATAAGTAATGTAACGATTATAAAGTATATAGCATATGCCCGTGATCACCTCCCGAAGTGATCACGGCCCAGTAGTATAGCATGGCAGACGGACAAGAGTGTAGGGCCACTGATGGAATACTAGCATCCTATACTAAGCATTTATGATTGCAGGTGAGGGTAACAACTGTAGTAACAATGACAGGCTATGCAGCAGAATAGGATTAACCGAAAGCAGTAACATGCTACACTACTCTAATGCAAGCAGTATAGAGAAGGAATAGGCGATATCTGGTGATCAAGGGGGGGCTTGCCTGGAAGCTCAGCCGAGAAGGAGGGGTCGTCAACACCATATTCGTACTGGGTAGCAGCGACGTCAGTCTTGGAGTCTAGCGAGAGAAGAGGGGGAAGAAACAATATAATGCAAAAAAATGCATGACGATGCATGACATGGCAATGAGCGTTGTTAGGGGGTGCCCAATCGCGGTAGTAGGTGATACCGGCGAAGGGGGGAAACATTCGAGAAAGTATCCCCGGTGTTTTGTGTTTTCGGACAGATGAACCATAGGGGGAAAGTTGCGAGTTTGCTATGCTAGGGATGTGTGGCGGACGAACGGGCTGTGTACTCGAATTCGTCTCGTCGTTCTGAGCAACTTTCATGTACAAAGTATTTTCATTCGAGTTACGGATTATTTTATATTAATTTTAAAAATTTAAATCATTACTTTTAATTAACAGAATTAATTAAATCGGAAATCATTTTATGACTTCAGCAATGACGTCAGTGGTCAACTCTGACCATTCATTGGTCAAACTAACACGTGGGTCCCACTCGTCATAGACTCAGGTTAACTAAACCGGGTTAATTATACTAACTAAGTGATTAGACTAATTTATTTTAATTTGATTAGTTAAATAGGATTCATTAACTTAATTAACTCATTAATAAATAAATAAATAAATTATTAATTTATTTATTCTAACATTTTTTATTTTTTTAAAATCGTTCTGGGTTCGGGGCCCCACTGGTCAGTGGCACGGAGGCCTTATTGGGCAAACGGGCCATGGGCATCGGGCGCAGTCAGGCGACAAGCGCCAGCCCGCCCGACAGGGTGCTACGGGCGCCGGTGTTTGGCAAGACGGGCGCGGCGGGGTGGCCATGGTGCAACCAGGGGAGCGGGCGGCGACAAAAAAGGCACAGAGGAGGTCGGTCATGTCACGGGCAAAGTGGCGAGTCGGCCAGCGAGCTGGGAGGCACGACCAGGGGAGGCCATTCTGCGGCAAAGAAGGTCAGCGAAGGCAAGGCAGCGGCAGCAGAAAGCAGCGGGGCACATGGGCAAGCGGCGGAGGCATGGTGAGGGAGGGGGTGACGGGTTCGGCCCGAGCAGGTCAAGGCTCGGCAGCGTCGAGGCACATGCGGGCAACGGTGATGCGAATCGGAGGAGAAGGGAGGGGACAGACGGCGGAGCTCACGGGGGTTCGTAGGGGACTGGGCAGCGGGGCTCGGGGAGGAGGACGGGGACGACGTGCGGCGGGGCGACGAGATCCGGCGGCGGGGTGGACGTAGGCGATGGCGTCCGGTGCGGTGACTCCGACGACGGCATTTGGGCGCCATGGGCGCCGAGATCCAAAACGAGGAGGAGGAGGCCGAGGACGGGGCGTCAGGGCATCGAGTGACGCCGGCGAGGCAGGGGACGACGGAGTCAGGGACGATGGCGTCGGGGCGGTTTGCCCCGATCCAGAAGATATGGAGAGCGGGGTGGGCCGGTCGGGCCAGGGTGGGAGTTGGGCCTGGTGGCCAAGTTGGCCTGGGGGTTCCCCTTTTACTTTTTTTGTTTAGTCTCTTTCCTTTTTCTTATTTTTCTTTTCTGTTTTAATTTTATTTTTCAAAATTGCTTTAGTTTTGTAAAACATTCAACTAGCACCTAAAATAGTAACATTAATTATATCACTGCCATAATAACTTTGGCACCTAGCTAAAATAGTTTAGTATTTTATAAAATATAATAGGAGTATAATTAATTGTTCTGCTGTTGTTTTAACCACTTTAGGGTATTTAATTATTTTATAAATATGTTATTTATTCACCAATATTATCCATGATTCATTTGTTGCATTAAGAACATTATAGTTTTGACTTTTGAAAACTTTTGCTGTTTGCCTTTAATTAAAATTGAATTTGAATCATTTTGAACTAACGCGAGTTTATCAACAGTAACCGAGGTGACGTGGCATCATTAGCGGAGGTTTATTGTAGCTTAATTATCCGGGTGTCACAAAACTATTCCAACCAGTAGTGCTGATCACAACACCTCTATTAAAATGCTTAAGGAAGTTATTTTTCCAAGGTTTGGAGTCCCTAGATATTTAATGACTGATGGTGGTTCACACTTTATTCATGGTGCTTTTTGTAAAATGCTTGCCAAGTATGATGTTAACCATAATTGCATCACCCTATCATCCTCAGTTTAGTGGTCAAATTGAACTTAGCAATAGAGAAATAAAATTAATTTTGCAAAAGACTGTCAATAGGTCCAGGAAGAATTGGTCTAAGAAATTAGATGACGCACTTTGGGCTTATAGAACAACATATAAAAATCCTATGTGTATGTCTCCTTATAAAATGGTTTATGGAAAAGCTTGTCATTTGCCTGTTGAGTTAGAACATAAAGCTTATTGGGCAGTCAAATAACTCAATTATGATTTCAAACTTGCTGGGGAAAAGAGATTATTTGATATAAGCTCATTAGATGAATGGAGAACCCAAGCTTATGAAAATGCAAAATTATTCAAAGGGAAAGTTAAAAGCTGGCATGACAAAAGAATCCAAAAGCATGAGTTAAAAGTAAGAGAATATGTTCTTTTGTACAAGTCTTGTTTCAGATTCTTTGCAGGAAAGCTCCTCTAGAAATGGGAAGGCCCATATGTCATCGAGGAAGTTTATCGGTCTGGAGCCATCAAAATAAATAATTCCGAAGGTACTAACCCGAGGGTTGTCAATGGGCAACGAATAAAGCATTATATCTCAGGTACGCCCATTAATGTTGAAAGTAATATTATCCAAACTTTGACACCGGAAGAACACATAAAAGAGTCCTTCCGGAACACTCCAGAATCGTGAAAATAAGGAGGTACATGATACGGTAAGTAAACGGACTCCGAAAAATCCGTAAAAATATTTTTTGTCAGTTTTGGAATATTTTTAAATTTTGGAAATAAAGAAACTACCAGGAAGCATCCCTTGGTGGGCACAAGACACCAGGTGGGTTGTGCCCACCTGGGACACCTCCCGTACTCCGTTTTTCTCCCGTATGCTTGTCCTCCAAGATAAAAAATCTATATATACTCCCCGAACCTGTTGATCACCGTACCGCGGAGAAATCCTCTGTTCCCTTTTCTTGTTGTTTTCGGTCAGATTTATTAAGCCAGGCATCATGTCTTCCTCCTCCTCCAACAACATGGAAGAAGATGCTTGGCTAATGAAGATCGAGACAAAGAGGGAGGAGCCTACGGACGCCGTCAAGGGAGACAAGGGCAAGGAAGCTACCGTAGATCCATCCCCGATGGCAGCACAAGCACTGCTGGCCGAGGAGGAGGAAGAAGATATCCTTAAGCCCTACCTTACTCATCTTACTCCTGCTGAGATTGAAGCTTTTCGCGTCATTGAAATAGTTCGCATACAAAATAAGTATCTCACTCACGAAAATATTTTGCACCAAGAGCATATCACCTATCTCCGGAGCGTCATCCGTCGGTTGGAGAATCTCTTGATCCTTAAGGATAGGATCGCTACATCACCACCACCATCTTCTTCACCACCAAAGGAGAACTGAGTATCGGGTATGGGCACTCCCCTTGGCTTCCGCCAAGCTTGGGGGAGGTGCCCCGGTATCGTATCATCCCATTATCTTTTTTGCTTTTACTTATCTTAGTTTGATCTTTTTGCTTTAGATGAAATAAAGTTTAGTTCGATCCTTTCTTTTGAGAGTTTGCTTAGTGATCTATCATTGTAATCGTGTGCAAGTTATATAATAAAGTTTAGTTTGAGTTTTTGCTTTCTTTACCTTCTTGTTGCAAATAAAGAAAGGAAATAAGAAAGAAAAAGTGAATGAATAAAAGAAAGGAAACAAATAAATAGATCATATACTAATCCTATGGTAGGTCATGGCACCACATAAGGAAAAGTATTAGTATAAAATTTTATTAGAGATTGACAAACATAACATTAGTCAATGATGCAACTCATGAAAGAATTAATAAGGGAAGAGAAGATTCACATATAAATATACTATCCTAGAAATCTTTTGTGATTGTGAGCCCTCATCAAAATATTATATGCCAAAATTGTTGACGTTGGACAAAGAAGACAACTTAATGATTTATGTTTGTTTATATTCATATAGAAGTCATATTTTCATAGATCCTTCAACATGTGGTGCTTGCCCCTATCCTTGCTAGCCAAAAATTCCGCACTAAGTAGAGATACTACTTGTGCATCCAAAAACCCTTAAACCCAAATCTTTTTCAAGTGACCACCATACCTACCTAGGGATTGAGCAAGATCCCTCAAGTAAGTTGTCATTGGTGCAAAAAGGCAATAAAAATTGCTTCTAAATATGTGAGATCATTTAGGGTAAGAGAAAATTGAGCATTGTATGAACTTGGATGACAAAGAATAAAAGCGACAAACTGCATAATAAAGGTTGTCATCTTAAGGGGAAATACAACGTGACATTCTCTTGCACTAAGGGATTGAGCATGCAAGCAAATAAGCACATGGCAACCTCTGCTTCCCTCTGCGAAGGGCCTATCTTTTACTTTCATGTATTTACTTTTATGCAAAGAGTCAAAGTTTACCTTCTATTCCCTTTTATTTTTCTCTTTTGGCAAGCATCATGTGGTGAGGAAAGATCTAGGCACATATGTCAGTTGAATATAGATAGCATGAGTTATTATTGTTGACATCACCCTTGAGGTGAGTATGTTGGGAAGCGAAACTATAAGCCCCTATCTTTCTATGTATCCAATTGAAACGTTTTGATCATGAGTACAAGATGAGTGTTAGCAATCATAGAAGACTATATGATGGTTGAGTATGTGGACTTGCCTAAAGACTCCGACACGCGACTCTTCCTGAAAAAAATGATGAATTCTAGTTGCAAAGTTGACTGAGAACATAGTTTGTTGGTTTCTAATAGTGTTTTTTCTTTATACTTCGATTATGTGATGAACTGTTACTTATTCATGAGAAGTGTATGATAAAAGTTCTATGATAAAAGTCCTACGTTTAATTTTTGTTTCTGTTATAATAATCAACATGATGCTTCTATGTCCGTATTTTATTTTTATCGACACCTCTCTCTCAAAGCATGTGGACATGTTTTTCGATTTCTGTTTTCGCTTGAGGACAAGCGAGGTCTAAGCTTGGGGGAGTTATACGTCCATTTTGCATCATGTTTTCTTATTGTTATTTATGATGTTTTTATCCATAATAATGCTTTTTGGAGTAATTCTAATGCCTTTTCTCTCATAATTTGCAAGGTACACACCAAGAGGGAGAATTGCAGCATTTGGAAATCTGGACCTGAAAAAGCTACGTCAGGCTACCTATTCTGCACAACTCCAAACAAGCTGAAACTTCACGGAGAATTTTTATGGAATATTTAAGAAATATTGGAGCAAATAACTACTAGAGGGGGCCCACCAGGTGGGCATAACCCACCTGGGCGCGCCAGGGAGCCCAGGCGTGCCCTGGTGGGTTGTGCCCTCCTCGGCCCACCTCCGGTGCCCATCTTCTGGTATATAAGTCATATTGACCTAGAAAAAATAAAGAGAAGGCTTTCGGGACGGAGCGTCGCCGTCTCGAGGCAGAACTTGGGCAGGAGCACTTTTGCCCTCCGATGGAGTGATTCCACTGGGGGAACTTCCCTCCCGGAGGGGGAAATCATCATTATCGTCATCACCAACAACTCTCCCATCTTGGGGAGGGCAATATCCATCAACATCTTCAACAACACCATCTCATCTCAAACCCTAGTTCATCTCTTGTATTCAATCTTGTTACCGAAACTATAGATTGGTGGTTGTGGGTAACTAGAAGTGTTGATTACATCTTGTAGTTGATCACTATATGGTTTATTTGGTGGACGATTATATGTTCAGATCCATTATGCTATTTAATACTCCTCTGATCATGAGCATGTTTATCATTTGTGAGTAGTTACTTTTGTTCTTGAGGTCATGGAAGAAATCATGTTGCAAGTAATCATGTGAATTTGATAAGTGTTCGATATTTTGATAGTATGTATGTTGTGATTCCCTTAGTGGTGTCATGTGAACATCAACTACATGACACTTCACCATATTTGGGCCTAAGGGAATGCATTGTGGAGTAGCAATTTGATGGTGGGTTGCGAGAGTGACAGAAACTTAAACCCCAGTTTTATGCGTTGTTCTATAAGGGACCGATCGGATCCTAGAAGTAATGCTATGGTTAGAATTTATTCTTAATACTTTTCTCGTAGTTGCAGATGCTTGTGGGAGGGTTAATCATAAGTAGGAGGTTTTGTTCAAGTAAGAACAGCACCTAAGCACCGGTCCACCCACATATCAAATTACCAAAGTAGCGAACACAAATCAAACCAACATGATGAAGTGACTAGATGAAATTCCCGTGTACCCTCAAGAACGCTTTGCTTATCATAAGAGACCGTTTTGGCCTATCCTTTGCCTGAAAAGGATTGGGCTACCTTGCTGCACTTTTGTTACTACTATCGTTACTTGTTCGTTACAAATTATCTTGCTATCAAACTACTACGCTACTTACAATTTCAGCACTTGCAGTCAATACCTTACTAAAAACTACTTGTCATTTCCTTCTGCTCCTCGTTGGGTTCGACACTCTTACTTATCGAAAAGAGCTACAATTGATCCCCTATACTTGTGGGTCATCAACGATCAACATGCTTTTGATTTCTAAAATGCTTCAAGGATTGATGGTCACTATATACAATGAACTCTTTTGGCAGCAAATAAACTTCCCAAGTTTTCAAGGCTCTGAAAACGGCATACAATTCTTGCTGATAGGTGCTCCATTTCTGTCTAGCTTCACTTAACTTCTCACTAAAGAAAGCAATGGGCTTCCTTTCTTGAGATAGAATAGCTCCAATGCCTACTCCACTTGCATCACACTCCAACTCAAAAGTCTTGTTGAAATCAGGTAGCACTAAGACATGAGCTTGTGATAGTTTTTGTTTAATCTCATTGAAACTAGCTTCAGCTGCTTCTGTCCATTGGTACTTTCCTTTCTTCAAACACTCGGTAATTGGTGCCATGATAGTGCTGCAATTCATCACAAATCGCCTATAGAAAGTTGCAAGGCCATGAAAACTTCTTACCTTAGAAATGGTCTTCGGAGTTGGCCATTCTCGGATTGCTTCAACCTTAGAATCATCAACACGAATACCATCACATGTTATGACGAATCCTAGGAAAAGAAGTTGTGTTTGCAGGAAAACATATTTCTTCAAGTTGACGTAGAGCTCATTTTCCCTTAGTACTTCTAGCACCTTCCGAATGTGATCAAAGTGTTCATCCTCATCCTTGCTATAGATCAAGATGTCATCGAAATAGACCACAACAAAGTGGGACAAGAAGGGTCGAATGACTTGATTCATTAAGCACATAAAGGTACTTGGTGCATTTGAGAGTCCAAATGGCATGACTAGCCATTCAAACAGCCCTTCATTTGTCTTGAAGGCGGTTTTCCATTCATCCTCGGGTCTGATACGAATTTGATGCTATCCACTTCTTAAATCTAGCTTTGTGAGCACTCTTGCTCCACTAAGTTGATCCAACATATCATCCAGACGTGGAATCGGGAATCTATACCTTACGGTGATCTTGTTAATGGCTCTACTGTTCGTACACATGCGCCAAGATCCATCTTTCTTTGGCGCTGTAAGGCTGGTACAAAGACATGGGCTAATGCTTTCTCGAATGTGCCCTTTGCAGCAATTCCTCCACTTTCTCCTTCAACATATCATGCTCTTTTGGGCTCATTCGATAGTGTGGAAGATTAGGAAGACTTGCTCCCGGAATTAAGTCAATTCTATGTTGAATTCCTCTCATCGGTGGCAAGCCTTGTGACTCTCCAAGTATGTTACGAAATTCGCCAATAAAACCACGTCCTTTCTTTGGAATTTCAGCGATCAGTGCTCTTCTCCCTTTACAACAAGTGCAGCACACAAATCTGCCTCCTTCAAGTCTTCCATAAACTCATGAGAGGTATGGGAGGTAGTTAACATAGTTTTCCCCTCCTCCTTAGAGGTATTACCTTCGGTTTTGTTTGGTATGATAATGATCTTTCTCTTGTTCCAAATGTAAGAGTAAGAGTTTTCCTTGCCCTTGTGTGTATCCACATCAAATTGCCAAGGTCTCCCAAGAAGAACATGGCTAGCGTCCATATCAACTACGTCACACAACACATTTGAGCGATAATGCTTGCCCAAGGAAAGTGGCAGGTTGCATTGTTTGGTGATCCTCATATTCACTCCTTTCTTGATCCACCCAATATTTAGGGGTTTGGATGACCATGAGTATCAAGCTTTAAATGGCTCACCAACTTCTGGGAGATAAGATTCTAGCGGCTGCAACTATCAATCACTAACTTGCATACCTTGCCATTCACTGTGCATTTGCTCTCAAATATTTTCTTCCGTTGTGTGTCATCAGGTTGTGGCGTGGAACATAGGAGATTTGAATCACACATACCACCTCTTCACCTTCTTCTTGACAAACCTCTTGTCCCTCTACATCTTCAGATCCGTATCCTTCCTCATCGCCTTCACCATCATGGATAGTTGTGTTAACAAATTTCCTTAGTGGGCAGCCGCTGGATATGTGTCCCTCTTCACCATATTTATAGAATTTTGGGCCTTCATTGGACTTGCCCTTGCCTCTAGTTTGCTTCTGGATGGGTCGTTTTGCCTTTGGTGGAGCCGTCTTTTCTTCCACTCTGTTAGGCTGACTCCTAGACGAGCCTTCGGTATGAGGATATGGAGGATATGGAGCTTTAGTTGCCTTTCTTATCCTCAAAAACCTCTCGGCCTTTAAGGCTAGAGCTTGTGCTTGATCAACAGACCAGATTTGTTGCATCATCAATCGATCTTGAATAACATCACTGAGACCATTGATGTACCTTGCAACTTGTTGATCTCCAGTTTCAGCAAGGTTGCACCTCACTTGTAGCCTTAGAACTCCTTCGTGTAATCTGAAACAGTCCTATTTCCTTGAGCACAATTTTGAAATTGGATAAATAGGATCTGGTCATAATCACGGCAAAATCTCCCTTTCAAGAGACTTTTCATTTGCCGCCAAGTTCTCACACGAGGTTCTCCTCTCACCAAGGCTCTTCTTGAATGCGATGCCACCATGCACTGGCTCCTCCTTTCAGCTTGTATGCGACCAAAGGAACTCTACGATCTTCTGGAACCTCCATGACCTCAAAGAAAGTCTCCACTTCATATAACCAATCTAGGCACCCTTCAATATCAACATTTCCATTAGAAGTTGGGATCTTAGCTTTCACCTTGTATGTATTCCTTGCATATGTAGGGTTGGGTACTCTCCGATATGCATAGAGATCAGATTCTTCAAGGGCTTCATCGTATTCTTCACCTTCTGAAGTTTCAACATAATTGGCCTTCTTGAAGCATGTTGAACGGCACGTTGTTGTGGCGGTCTTGCTCCAAGATTATCGCTCCTTCTTCTTTGATGAACATCTTCTTCTTCTTTAGATGAATCTCCTTCATTGGTAGCAGGGGGAACACCCTTTCTTATCATCTCAACCAGCTGATCAAATCTTCGATTAAGATCTTCACACAGCTCTTTGATTTGTTGTTCTGCAGCATCCATCCTTTTCTCCAATTGCTCCATTGCTTGCTGCAACTTGCTCTCGAAGAGGACAACAAGAACTAGTATGGGTCAACAAGGCTCTGATGCCACCTGAAGCAGCACAAAGGTTGTGGAGGAGCAACTCCACCTTGCTACTACAATGTGTACAACACAAGTGTTGAAGGAACAGCTTCAACGTGTTGTGCTAGATATCGCTCTAGAGGCGAATGGAGGCCGATAGGGCAGCAAGAGTTCAGTCCAGAACTCCTAGGGCACAAGATCTACTCCAAGATCTTAGATAAGAACAACGAGTTCTATTATAGGTAGTGGGTAGATAGTCTGGGTACAAAGTAGAGGTGATGACCTCTATTTATAGGGCTTTGGGAAGCCTTCACATACTTCTACTTATAGCTGGAACACTCTAAAAAACATTATTTAGGATTAACCATTCTACTCACAGCTACTTATAACTAGGGAACTCTAGAAACAACAGGTAGGGTAGAAAGAAAAGAAAAGAAACGCTACACTAGAGTGGAAGCATCTAGAAGTAGCCAAACAAATCCGACATATGATTTTTTTCATCTAGCGTTCCTCAACACTGAAGGCCCTGATATGTGGCGGGTCGAGTCTTGGGGGGCATGGCGAAGGTGCGATTGATGCAATGCGCCTTATGGCTGATTCCCTTTGTGTCAGTTTCCTTTGTGCGAAAGGGTATGGAAGGAAGGGGATCAGAGAGGAGATGGTTGATTGACGCTAAACGTGTTTAGTCGCTTACCATTAGTACAATAAGGACGGTTGGATTAACGCGAACGGATGGCCGAGATCTATTGGATCTGTCTCTTTGAGTCTTTTTATATTAAGAATATAAATATAGATAAAATTTACTTTTTATTGAAAATTCAGTGCGTTTTCTTAACCTACACTACAAATTTAAAGGTTTGATCATTTTTACGAGATGCTCTGACGTGTGTGTTTGCACCATGGCTCGGAAGCCTCCATATCCGACGGCCTACGGGACTTGTGTATTGAAAAGAAGTTTCGAAGAAACCACTTATACGAATCTCAAAGCAGCTCACCGTCCGGAGCCCAGACGTCGAGGCGAGGCGGACGACCCTGGGGCAGGCGAAAATATTTCTAGTCGTCCCCTTCCCTCAGCCTCAAGCAGATCTGGCCACTCCCATCCGCCCAGTCTCCTAAACCCCTCCCCTCCCCCTCCCCTCTCCGGCCGGCGCCGCCCGCCACCGCAGCCATGGCCCGGAGGCTGCCGCCCCTGGCCGTCCTCCTGCTCCTCGTCGCCTCGGCCGTCGCGCCCCTCTCCTCCGCCGTCCGCCCGGTCTCCGACGCGCACAGATCCGTCGCCGCCGAGCTCTTCGCCGCCTCCCCCGACGAGTAAGTTCCGTAGCCGCTCGCCAGCGTCACCGTCTCCCCTGATCTCCAGCTTTCGCCCCTCGCGGGCGCAATTAAGGACCTAGTCCGGCCTAGATCGATCCGGCTCGGGACTGCCCCCTTGAAATCTCGGGTCGTGGCCGCGTTCTAAGCGCTGGCTTTGTCTGTTGCGCGCTGTGCAGCTTGGAGACGACGTACGAGGCGGTCAGGACGTTCAAGATACTCGGGGTGCAGAGGGATAATGGCCTTGATGGCAAGGCCTGCAAGCTCGCCGCCCATACGCTGTCCTCGTCCTCGTCGCCCGCCAAGGATCTGTTCCACGCGGTCCAGATCGCTGGCGTCCTCGGATGCAGCGTCGATGCCGGCGTTTACGATGTGGGTTTTAGCTTTGGAGATCTTGCTGCTTCTGCTGGTATTCGCCTGCTTGATGCTGTTCTGAGATTCGTTCTTCGTGGCAGGACATCGCGTCGAGGCTTAAGGCGGTGATCAAGGACACCAATTCGCTGCTGGAGTTCTACTATTCTGTCGGAGGGCTGCTCAGCCTGAAGGTCACTCCTTCTAATGCACTTTCTGCTCCATGTTTATATATATATTTATTTTTTTCAGCACTGCTGTTGGTTGATTGTCTGAGTTTTATCTGGTAGCTGATAAAGTTGTGTTGATTTTTTTGCAGGAACAAGGCCACAGTGTTGTTTTATCTGATGCGGATAGCACATTTCACGCAATTAAGGTTAGAGCAGTGCAATATGCTATGCTTCCTTGTGTAGTTCTGGCAATCACAATTTTGCTCTGCTGTTTAAATTAGAGTTGTCTGATATATATCTTTGTTTCTATAGGCACTTAGCCAAAGTGATGGAAGATGGCGCTATGACACCAACAGTGCTGAATCCAGCACATTTGCTGCTGGTAATATTTTTTTGTCTTGCGACCTTTTCTGTTTTTTGCCACAAATCGAATGTATCAGGCACCGATGTTTGGAAACACTGTTCTGCAACAGGTATAGCACTAGAAGCATTGGCAGGAGTTGTTTCACTGTCTGATGCGGAGGTTGATCCGTCTATGGTGTGTATATGCTCTCTGCTTGTACTCGAATTACTTCATTATCTTGTTGTACATTTATATGCGATTATCTTCCTTGAATATAAGAGATGAAGAAGTCGGATAACTATATAGTACATGTTGTGTCACAAAGCCTTTTAATGGGGAGAGGGTTGAACTGAATGCCAGTGAAAACCTTATACACAGGCAATGCTTGTTACATTGTTGTCTTCCTATACACAAGTAATAAAGACGTATGGGTGAATATACACTTAAATACTAGTATATGTTATGAAGTATCGAAAACAGGAAGAACTTGATTTCAATACAAAAGAGAAACTGATATATAACAAGTTGTTTATCCCTCAGCTTATATCATTCTAATTACATCTCACAACCTCCATTCATCTGAATTACAAATGCACATGACATGATCTATCATCCTAAAAGAGTTGCAGCCATGTCTCTGTATGTGCCATGCCCTTTGGTTTATAACAATTTCAAATCAACTAGGTGTTACCATATCATTCTCTTGTATGTGTACGATGTTCTGCTTTCCTTCTTGGCTCATACAATTTGTTACCGAATGCTTCTTCCAAGTTTCAGTCAAATGTGTTTGTTCTGAATTTGTTATGTGTGTCATTTTTTTATTAATATATCATTTGAAGTTTGCCACTATTGGCGTTCCTGATTTTTAATATTGTGCCATCAGATAGGAGTCGTTAAAAATGACATCGTGAAGCTATTTGGCACAATCAAGAGCTATGGTATGTTCTCTAACCGTCTTCTTTGTGCTCACTGAAAATGAACATTTGATTAAATTGCTTTTAAGACAAGCGCTGGTAGACCAGGCATTTTTTCTATTTTATCAACTTATTAAACTCGACCAGAGTTGTCCAGGAGTCAAGGTGCCTGGTTAACACCTCGTAGGAACTTAGTTACCAAATTGCTAAATGCCTAAATCTATGGCATACTGAGTCGCATGTTCGGATAGTTAGCAGTACTATTTAGTTGGTGTGCTTTGATACTTCTCCATTACGATACGAAGAAACCACTTGCAAGTGAAAATGTTCCTCTTACTGTTGATTGCTTCTTATGATATGCGTTTTCTCAGATGATGGAACCTTCTATTTTGATGAGAAGTATGTTGATGGTTCTGAATACAAGGGCCCTATAACAACTTCTGCTTCAGTAGTACGCGGTGTCACCTCCTTCGCTAATGTTGTTTCTGGGAAATTGAACGTAGGTTATTTCATTTCATTTTCGTGTTTTTTCATTAAATTTATGTTAAGCACCTCCCATAACCAACAACACTCAACCCACAGATCCCTGGTGAGAAAATACTGGGGTTGGCAAAGTTCTTTCTTGGAATTGGGCTCCCAGGTAGCGCAAAGGATTGCTTTAATCAGATTGAGTCCTTGTCGCTCCTGGAAAACAATAGGTAAGTTTTCCTCTCTTTTTTAGCATTCTCGATAAACTTGCGCCCCACATTATTATTAGTCTCTTGCCCTGTGATGCTTATTTCGTTTCTACAATATGCAGGATCTTTGTTCCTTTGATCCTTTCACTTCCTTCCAAAGTACTGTCACTGATCTCCAAAGACCAGCTTAAGGTGATTATCACATTCTAGTCTCTTTGATTTTGTCTGAAATATAATGATAATATTCTTTGTTTGTCCATTATATTATTCTGCATTGTAGTGTAAAATAGTACTATTAGGCATATCGATATTGCACTAATGATTGTTACTGTGAGCAATTCTATCTCTTGCAAGCACTTTCTGTATTCATTAAATGTTGTAGACTTGAATTTATCTTGTTTCGATACAAGCATGCTATAATGTCTAACCTTTATGCATCCTATATGGTACTTTTGTAGTTGCAATTCAATAACAATAGTGTCTGCTACAAAGATGTATATGGTGTGTGTGTGAAAATTGTACCACATTTAGCTGCAATCTTGTGCTGTATTGCTTTTGAGTTTTGACGCATGTTGTGTTTAGCTCAGTGTAATTAACTACTCGTGTTCCTTGATATATATTATTTTCAGGTTGAAGTAACTACAGTGTATGGTTCTGCGGCACCTCCGCTCAGAGTGAATCTTGTGCAAGTCTTGGGCTCTGATTCCAAGGTCATCACCACTGACAGCAAGGTACATAGTTAAGATTGGTGTTTACCTCTTGGAACTTATTTTTTCATTATAATAGTTCACCATTGTTTTGTCCATGTTTTAGCTACAATTCCCTAACATCCATTTCCTTCTGGTATCAGGAACTTCAGTTTGATCTCGACAACAATGTTCATTACTTGGACATTACTCCATTGAAAATAGATGTTGGGAAGTACTCGCTAGTTTTTGAGGTACCTGTAAACTTGATATATACACGTAATGTAATAGACTAATATTACTTTACATTACTGATGTTTTTGCCCTTCGATCTTCAAGATTACTCTTCAGGATTCAGAACATGAAACCGTTTACACTACTGGAGGGAGAAACACTGAGTCTGTCGTCGTTACAGGACTGATCAAAGTTGACAAGGCAGAAATTGGAATTTCTGAGAATGATGCTGGGAGTGCGGAGTCTGTCGAAAAGTAAACTCTTCAAACCACTTGATTCCATGCCATTAGAAAAACATGTTTTACAGCAATATTTAATAGATAAACTAACTCTGACACCAACACCCAAGTAATTGCAACCTCGATATCCTTGATCACTTTAAATTAGTTCATTCTCATCTGGAATAACGAATAACACTTCCTAACCTGTTAGTTTGTGGTTCTTCTCTTCACATCTGACATTTGTTTGAGAACATATCCTGCATTGTTTCAGTCATGTAGCTGGGTTGTGATGTTGAACAATATATTAGTTGAGTTATGTGAAAATTGGAATGGAAGTTTAGGTTCTAATTCCATAGCAAAACAGCTTATTTTGCATGTCTCATTTCAAATCTGATTCATTACAGGTTAGATCTGCTGAAAGATACAAAAGTTTCTCTCTCTGCGAACCATCTGCAGAAGTTACGTCTATCTTTTCAACTATCTACACCACTTGGACGCACATTTAAACCTCACCAGGTCACAATAACACTCCATTTTCTTTCTCAAATGGCACAGTACTAGTTCTTTTCCTGACTTGATTTAGCGAATTTGTTGCCAGGTTTTCTTGAAGTTAAAGCATGAAAGCAAGGTTGAACACTTATTTGTGGTGCCAGGTTCTGCGAGGCAATTCAAAATTGTTCTAGTTGAGTAACCTACTCAGAGTTTGTTTTGTTCTTGTCATTCTCTCGGCAAATGTTTCCATTAGGTTTTAGGTTGTACATTATATTATCCACAAAACACATGCACCGACAGAGGCTTTTGACATAGAAGGTACTAGCTAGGTTATGTAACTTGTTTCCAGGATTTCTTTGATTTCACATGATTCTGAAAAACACAGGATTCTAGTGGCAGGTCCCTAGAATATCCTTCGATGTTGGACACTGTAGGAATTGACACCAAAGTGTGTTAGACTACATTATAGGGAAAGCATAAGAGAACTCATGGACCATAGACATTTTTTTCAAGAGGTTACACGTGATGGAAAATTTCATTTGAAATTGAGTACCAAGTGGCCTTTCTATTCCGACAAATCAAGCAACCTTTTGTAGGAAGCTTTAAGAAACTCTAGGAAGGAAACTTGTTGGCATTTTTATGACCAAGGTGGATGCATCTTCCTGTTGTGCTTGAATTTTATGATGTTACTGTGGTCAGATGTGGAGATGAAGTACCAGAAGATCACTTGACATATCTTAAATTGCATGTTTGCTTTTAGCTCTTGAGGGTTCCAGAAGAATCATAACATGATTTCTTATATGCTTGTTCAATATATTGTAGGATTTTCTTGGATTGGTAGAGAAATTTTACTACCTTTCTGGAACATATGACCTCGAGCTTTCAGTTGGTGATGCTTCAATGGTATGTCGCCACATTCATAACTCTACAGTTCTGTTTGGTTTAGCCTTGCTGATTATTCTTTGTCTGCTTCAGGAAAATTCGTTCCTACGTGCCCTTGGCCAACTGGAGTTGGACTTGCCGGAGGCCCCTGAAAAGGCCCCACGTCCTCCGGCACAAGCTGTTGACCCGTTAGCAAAGTTTAGGCCACAGAAGGAGATAGAGCACATATTCCGTGTGCCAGAGAAGAGGCCACCACAGGAAGTATCGCTTGCATTTACTGGCCTCACACTCCTGCCTTTCATTGGGTTCTTGATTGGGGTGAGTCAACAATTCCTACTCTGGCTTTATTTCCTCAATTGCTATCACACTTCTGTACTGCTTTCTCTAAATCAAAAAAGTTGCTGAGAGTATGCTACTCTAAAACAAAAATGTTCTTGAGGATATGCTTATTCAACATATTGATGCTGATAATATGCTTCTGGCAATTACTTGTAGCTTATGCGTCTGGGAGTCAATTTGAAGAACTTCCCTTCCCTGCCAGGACCAGCTGCATTCGCATCACTCTTCCATGCAGGAATTGGAGCAGTACTGTTGCTCTATGTTCTCTTCTGGGTTAAGGTTAGCATCTTCCTTGTGGTGAAACATAATTGCACTAAGAAAAGCTCTGCTCACTATCATTCTTCTGTTGGAACAGCTGGATCTTTTCACAACTCTGAAGTACCTCAGCTTCCTCGGCGTGTTCCTTGTGTTCGTCGGCCATAGGACCCTATCTCATCTTTCCAACACGGCGGCAAAACAGAAGACTGCTTGATGGGAAGATGCGAAGAATGTGTGATCATCAATTTTCGGGCGGTCGCAGTTGCTTGGGTTCTGCAAATGCTTTTGCTTGAGATCCTGACCGAGTTCTTCTCGCGCAACTTGAGTTTTGAGGGACAACTGGGTGTCATTTTGTAGTGGGTGCCAAGAATCCTGGTACTAGAGAAGTGGTAGGACCTCACCTTCATGTTTTATGCACCGATGTTTACTGAAGTGGTAGGACCTCACCTTCCATGTATGACGCACTGATGTTTACTAAATAGGCTGGAATTTTTTAAACATAGGATTAATAAGATCATATTCTTACTCGAAAGGTTAACGTGTTATGCCTTTTGATTTACAAACTCACAAAACCAAATTCATTCAATTTGAACTCCCCAACGAATTGTAACAATTACATTCCATCTAATTAACCCAAGCAAACACGGGAGCAGAACCAATCCTAGCATTTCATTCTACTTCGTTCACAAACCAAACACACCCTAAGATAATTAAAGTGCATTGGCTGCATTTTAGTACAAACCTAAGAGTGTTTAAATGCATTTTCAGGACCAACATGGCCGCCCTACACATGCAAGCTAACAATTGTATCATCAATTTTCGGGCAGCCACTGTTGCTTGGGTTTTGCAAATGCTTTTTGCTTGAGACCCGACCTAGTTTTTCTTGCACAACTTGAGTTTTCAGGGACACAAGGGTATCATTTTGTAGTGGGTGCCAAGAATCCTGGTACTAGACAAGTGGTAGGACCTCACCTTCATGTATGATGCATTGTTGTTTACTAAATAGGCTGGATTTTTAAAACATACTCGTTCTGTAAACTAATATAAGAGCGTAGTGATCTAAATGCTCTTATATTAGTTTACGGAGGGAGTAGAATAGAATTAATAAGATAAGGTTCTTACTGGAAAGGTTAACTTGTGTTATGCCTTTTGACTTACAAACTCACGAAACCAAATTCATTCCATTTCAACTCCCCAACCAAACACATAATTGCAACCATTACATCCCACCTAATTATCCCAAACAAACATACGAACAAAACCAATCCTGACATTCCATTCCACTTCGTCCCAAACCGAACACGCCCAAAGATAGTTCAAGTGCATTGGCTGCATTTTAGCACAAACCTAACAGCACTTTCAGCGCTTTGAATGCATTTTCAGGACCAACACGGCTGCCCTACACATGCGAGCTAACAACTGTAACAAAGCAGAGAAATGTTATCTTTAATATCACATATATCTTAGTACTTTGAATATACAAGTTTCTATCAAAATTCAAGTAAATGTTCACAACAGTTAATTACAAGATTCCGATGGTCTGAGGTCCAGAATGCCTATATATATTTATATATAGTTACAGGTTGCATCTGACATTGTGTAACTAAATGAATCATGTATGAACTACTCAATTTCCTTAAACCACCATATACATCCGTCCGGATACTGTCTATCTTCTTATCCTTTTTGCGGCAGAAACCGTTTTAACTCAGCTTGGTTAGTTGGCATCTGTGGATCATTTGCACCCGGTACTTCTGAGGAAACCTCAATTATTTGACCAACCAGGCCATGGTCACTCGTAAAGAATACACCGATGACAGACGCCTCCCTCACCTGCTGCTCCACTTGGAAAAAATACGGCGTGGACTAAACCACCTTCTGTGATTTCAGGCTACGGGAGAGCATCATTTTGTCGCTGCGCTAATCTTGAATACAATCCATTCTGCTTGACAAGGTCGCTGTGCTTTCCGTCCTGCACAACCATACAGAACAACTTAGACCATGCTTGTACACAACACTGCAAGTCTTGAAAGAAGTGTTTTCGTGCTAATTTTAGTGTAGACTTGATGTTAATACTTCGCAACAGCAGTTGAGAACATACCTCCACAATACTGCCATTTTCCATCACAATGATCCTGTCAGCCGCTTGAATCGTAGACAGCCTAAGAACAATAATGGTGTTAGCTCGACTCTACGTGTTCAAAATAAACAGGCACCAGAGTAAGCATACGCTACCTGTGAGCTATGATAATCACGGTTCTTCGAGCCTTAGGATCAGTGCTAACTTCTGTAATGACACTCTATAACATGGCAGAGAGAATTAACAATCTACTCATAAGTAGTACAGTACATTTTAATTGCACTGAATTTGTTCACTAAGAGTTTACCTTCACATAATGTTCACTCTCAGCATCAAGTGCACTAGTGGCTTCGTCGAGTACTAAGATGGCCGGGTCCCTCAGAAGGGCCCTTGCAATAGCGACGCGTTGCTTTTGGCCTCCACTAAGAAGAGCATCGTCGACAATGGTGTTATAACCATCAGGAAGAGCCATTAAGAAATCGTGAGCATAAGCCTGTTTTGCAGCCCACTCAACTTCTTCCTGGCTAACTTCTCTTGGGCAGCCATACTTAATATTAGAACTAACATCCATCCGGAATAGCTTAGGCTCCTGTATATAACAAGTATATATGCTGTTAAATACAACAAAGTTTCATCTGGCACGACGACTTTGCTGGGTTTATTGGATCCGAACCTGTCCCACAAAACCAATTCTTTCCCTGAACCATCTGGTGTCAAGTTCGCTGAGTGGGACACCATCTATTAATATCTGCATCAGTCACAAATATGACTTCAGAGTTCAGACTATAACTAGTCTGTTTCAAGTTCAAAGTGTCATAGCAGCAATACTGGCTCCTGGAAGGGACAGAAACAATAGGAAGGTCGAAATAGCTTACTTTCCCATTTGTAGGTTCATATAGCTGAAGTAGTAGGTTAACTATAGTACTCTTGCCACTTCCACTAAGACCAACCTTTAAATTAGAAACCATATATGAGCATTCAGATACAGATCAATACTTGCGAAAATTCAGATATATAGAAAGCATCAGCCTTTATATCTTACAATTGCAACTACTTCATTTGGATTGAGTGTTAGATTCAGTCTTCTCAAAATAGGTGCCTGCGCATTAAGGGCCACATTAGAACCCAAAACCCGTACTTAGTTCATAATAATCACAAAGCACTCAAGCTTTAGGATGAACCCTACGTGTGTGCTCAGAAATCATAACAGAAAAGCATCTAGAAGGAAGGCGTTAACATACTGAAGGTCTTGAAGGATATGAAAATTCTACATCTGCATATTGAATTCGTCCTTCCAGCTTCTGTAACCTGAGGCCTGCAAGAATGAAATGCTTTAGACTACCGAACAGTTGCACATCCTCCCAATTAAAATATCCAAGCACAGAGACTCGAAACTAAGGTGTCAAGTTAAAAACAGTCTTGCCTTTAGAGGTAAGCTGCCTGCTAGGCAAGAGATCCATCAACCGGAAGACTTTTTCACTTGCTCCAACAGACTGCATCAGGGAGGACCAATTGTCTCCAATCCACCAGGTAGACAAAATCAGCCACTCGGCATACAGTGTGAATTTTGTCAGTTGCTCAGCAGTGAACTTCCCATTCATGATTGCTATTCCTCCAATCAAAACAGCAACAACCTACACAAAGCTTATTTGGAAGAATACTTCATCAGTAGCGCAATGAGAAGCATACACAAAAGCCTTATGTTTTTAATACAGATATTAACAAAACTGAACAGCAACATCAAATACCTGAGTAGAATGGTACAGATAATTCAAGCTCAAGCTCCAGCCTCCATAAGCCATCGTCTGTCGAAAGCTCACATCATACAGCTTATCCAGCCACTTCGCATACCTATGAAAGTACAACAGGCTTTATGACGTGCATATGTTATCTTTATGCTATATAAGAGAGACAAATAGGTAGACTGATTGCCTTTTGAACTCTTGCTTTTCCGTCCCATACACTCGCACTGTTCTAACCAAACTTATCGCTTCTTGAGCAACCTGATTTGATTTATAACATAAACATTAGGTGAATCGCTGAAATATTTGAGCAACCTTCTCAAATAGACTTAGAAAATTAAAGGACATAAACTTACATTATTGGCACTTGCAGTGAACTCTTGTGCAAATTTAGAGGCCTTTTTCTGATACCTATAAAACAAAGGTGTCATGATGATTTCTTTCACATGGCCAAAGATGCAAAGCAACAAAATGAGGAAACATGGGAGAGGTATTTTGTCGCATTTACTCAAGATTGCTGCGTACTAGCAACATAATAGGGAAAGGAGCAAGTAGAGAAAAGGGAGAAATAAACTACACAAGAAGTGAAAACAAGTTGTTATCGTCCATGAACTAGCATAATTGTTTACAATGTCCCACAAGTAAGCATAGTGCACAGTCCAAGAGGCCATGATAAGATTAGAAGATAAATCAGTGCTCCTATACCCTGGGACAAAGTAACAACATGAAAAATGAGCTTTTCAAGCTACTGGTGAGTGTTGTATACTCAGATACTAAACAACCTTTTCACCTGAAGCAAATTGCGTGAAATCAAATTAAGATCATTGCCAATAACTCTAGACACTTGCTGGCAGTCAGAACCAAGCCTACTTGTCAAATCTCCGACAGTTTCTTCATCGAAAAAAGCAATATCCTGGCACAATATACAATGGAATTAAGAAAATTTGCAGCAATTCAAAGTAAAGGTATTATTTGCACTAGTACTTCAGGCAACAATATTTTCCCCTTCTGTTGTCACCTGAGAAAGGATGGAATCAAACAGCATTTCTCTCATTCGTTTAACCTAAGAAAAATAGTTGAGATAATGATTGTAAGAGCCTGATCAAAACCAAAGGGCAACCTGGAAGGAATAGACTTGTTAAATTACATAAAATCTGACATGGTTTTACCAATATCATGTTGGCAATACCAAAACAGCAGCTTCGCACACCACTGCAAAAGGGGGACACGAGCTAAATAAGCAACCCAAATATAACTCGCAAAAGCATGCTTAAGGCAAACAATTTTAGTTCTGTGCAGACTGTCTCACAAAACTCCTTGTTTTGATGTTTGCATACTTGTTTGTGCACGTGCAATTGTCCATAATGTACATTGCAGAAATTAAGTTTTTGTTTCACAGCGATCGTACTGATTCTATCACAGCATTCACAATGTGCAATGTTGAAAGTTAAGTTTGCGTTTCACAGTGATCCTACTAATACTACACTTCATCCAATTGGAAACATCTCAGTCCAAAACATTTCCCTAATCCTAGATTGTCCATTACCAGCACATTTCAAAAAAATAAAATCCTCATGTAATGTAAAGTGCCGGTAAACGCCTAAGTGGTCTGCTTCACTCGAAATGCGATGAAAACAGGTAGTTGCACAGCCATAGTTTGTAGTGTGACCCTATACACGATATGAGCACAGTTTGAAGGAAGAGATAGCTGACCTAAACACTCCGGAAATCATACATAGAACAACCAGGAGCTTGGCGTTCCGGTAGAAGACGGCGCCTCCATTCTGCGCAGAGAAGATGGAGGCCGCGAGCAGATGGGGGATAGCGATCTCCGCGAGCTGCAACCACAGCCACAGAGCAGTGAGCGCCACACCAACCAACGAAAGCTTATCCGAAGTACGCGGCCGAGGCAATCCGCATTACCGCAGCGCAGATGAGCGACGCGAAGCCGGCGAAGATGACCCAGCGGTCGTTGGCGACGAGGGCCCACATCCGGCTGAGCGCGGAGGCGGCGGTGGCCCCGCTGGCCTCGGCGCGGCCGGCCCCGCCCGCGTCCTCGTCCTCGAGGCGCCACCAGCTGCCCCCCGGGAGTACGTTCCGGAGGCGCCCGATGAACTCGCCGGCGTCGAGGCGGCGCCTGCCGAGCCCGCCGAACTCGCCGTTGACGGTCGCCGCCGCGCGGATCCTCGCCGCACGCAGCCGGGGCCTGGGCGGCGTCCGCCGCGAGGCCCGCAGGCACGGCCGCCAGGGCGACAGCCCCGCGGGCGCCGCGAGGAGCAGCGCGGCCGGGGCCGGCGGCATTCTCCCTCCTCCTCCTCCCCCCTCGCGCGCGCGCACGCGATCCGATTCGGGGCGCGATTCAGGCGGGGCAGGGGACGACGGGCGGGCGAGCGAGCGGGGCGCGGCGGCCTCGCCGGGGCTGGTGAATGGGGTTGGGCTTCCGTGCGGTGCGCGGGGCAGCGTGTACCACCGCGGCGCCTCCCTCTCTGCTTCCGTCCGCCGGCTATTCTGCGTTTCCTCCTCGCTTTGTCGCGTCCCTTCGTCGTAAAACCATCTTTTCTTTCCCGACTCTTTTTAAACCTTTTTCTTTTTTTTGTTCGCCTTGTGTGCGTGCGTTCGCGGCGAAATGATCCATGCGTGGGCCGCGGGTGGTGTGGCCGTGGAATTTCCGACCCGTTTTCAAGTCCTCTGGATCGGAATTTTCTGGTCGAGAATAATCAGGTTTGGATTGGGCTCGCGTCACGCGGGGGGAGCGAGCCATGCGAACGGGAGAGAGCGGCAAAGCAAAGCAGTTGTTGACTTCTTTCCTTCCGGCTGCTGGCGGCCGTGAACCACGTGGAGTTTTGGCTGGCTCTCTCCCCGCCCCGTTCGGCTCGACCCGCACAGGTTCTGATAAACTCGTGCGCTTTTGCAAAAGCTCATATCCCTGTGCCTGCACCTGCACAATACAACGAGGATATCCGCGGTGTCCGAAGAGGCAGCTTCATCGACGACGCAGACCGCGTGGCAGGGGAGTGGAACTGCGTGGGTGACGCGCACGCCGGCAGCCACCAGCCGCGGTGGGGAAGTAGAGTGGCGTCGTGCTATGAGCGCCACCAAGCTGCTGCGCCGAGGGACGGTGCCGGTGGGTGTGACCTGCAGGTAGCCGCGTCCATCACAGTGGCGTCGGGATGCGTCGACCTCCAGCGGCAAGCAACACGGCGGACGCGGGCTGACCCCATGCTACGTACTGTTTTTTTTAAACAAGGCAAAAGACTTGCCATTTTCATTTAATAAGAAAAGGTTTCAGAACAGACATCGCCAAGCGGCGGAAAAGTAAAATAATTACTCTCGCGGCATTACATTACGCAAATGCTTAGCTACCGCAGCTACCAAATAGGAACTTCCTCTTTGATGCGTCAGATGACAATCGCCATCGGCGCCGCTTTGCTCACGAAGACACGAGCATTCCTTTCATTCCATATCTCCCATCCCACAAGAAGTAACAGGAAAGATAGGGCCTTCGTGGAGTGTATTATCGAGAGAACCGCATCCCACCAAGATTTCACCGAATCGAACAAGAGCCACGGGCCGTGGGGATAGCAAGCCCAAGCCATGAGAAGACCGCATTCCAAATCCGAGCGGAGAAAGCGACACTTGAAGATCAGATGTGCTGCAGATTCTTGCACCTGACTGCAGAGCGGGCATTTGTCACAATTTGGCCATCCTCTCCTCTGAAGCCTATCAGTCGTCCAAACTCTATTTTGGATAACGAGCCAGCCCACGCCTTCCAAACCGCAGCAGACGAACTTGAGAGCGGGAGGTCATGAAACTGCGCCAAATAAGCAGACTTAGCAGAGTACTGCCCATCATTGGTTGACTTCCACAATATAGATTCCTGGACACCCTTGAATGGCCACTGAATGCTAGCTTCTCCCAAAGGGCCAAGAATTGTTGAATGTGTTCTAGAGTGAGGCCAGCGTCAATGTTGATTTGTGCTATCCATTGCCCATCCCTTAAGGCCGTGGCGACCGTAACACCTTTCTTGCGTGAAATATCGAAAATCTTTGGCGCAATATCTTTGGGCCTAACGCCCTGAAGCCAAGAGGATTTCCAGAAGGAAGCCTTCTGTCCATCGCCGATCTTGACCTCAGTCAAGACCGCGAAAAGGTCGCGGTCAGAAGTCGTGCAAGGCGTCTCCAATCCACACCACGCACGGGGTGGGTCATTCGATCAAGCCATAGCCACCTCGTTGGGAGGGCGGCAACAAACTTGCGAAGATGCAAAATGCCAAGGCCCCCAAACTCCTTTGGCTTGCAGACATGCTCCCAATTAATCTTGCACTTGCCGCCGCTAACCGTGTCAGATCCTGCCCAGAGGTAGGCACGCCGCAGCTTGTCAATCGCTTTTAGAACCTCCACTGGGATGTCGAGCGGCGTGATGTGATAAATGGCCACCGTCGTAAGGACTGCCTTCACCAAGGTCATACGACCCGCAATAGCAACGTGCCTTCCTCTCCAAGGTGCCAATTTGCCCGCAGCCTTGTCTTCCAAAGGTTGGAGATGCACCCTCTTTAATCTTTTGACCGCGAGGGGGAGCCCAAGATAGCGGATCGGGAAGGAGGTGCGGCAAGCCGGGAAGGACTGGAGAACATCATCTAGGTCCACATTGGCACATCGATGGGTGCCATGTAACTTTTGGTGCGGTTTGTGGAGAGGCCAGAGATTCGCCAAAGGAGGAAAGTATGTTGGTAAGGCATTGGACATCCTCCTTAATGGGGAGCACAGAAAATGGCAGCGTCGTCACAAGATAGAGTGAGGCACGAATTCTACCCGGTTGTCTCTCCGCAAGGGATGTAGCTTTCCTTGGGTTGTGGCTTTCTTTGAGAATATGATGAAGGGGTCTATGGCAAGCACGAAGAGGAGCGGTGAAAGCGGATCCCCACTCGAGACCACGACCGTGCTTGATTGGGTCACCAAAGAATACCATTTAGCAACACTCTAGAGGACACGGAGGAAAGAAGTGCCGAGACCCAGCCACAAAGCGGGTAGGGAAGCCATGATGATTTAGCACCTCCAAAGAAGTAGTCCCATCTAACCGAGTCGAAAGCCTTCTTGATGTCTAATTTGAATAGAAGCATAGGTTTCTTTGAGCGGTGAAATTTTCTGGACAAATTCCGGACATACATAAAGTTGTCATGGATGCTTCTTTTTTTTATGAAGGCACTTTGCGCAGTGGAGACAATGGCGTTCACATGAGGGGCCGCCTAGTGGCCAGAATTTTGGCAATGAGCTTGGCCACGGCATGAATCAAAGCTAATGGGTGCGAAGTCGAGATGTCCTCGGCACCATGCTTCTTGGGAATGAGGGCGATATTCGCGAATCGAGCCAGTGCAGATTTCTGGCATTTAGGTTGGAGAAGCTGCTGATCACTAGCATGATATCATCCTTAATAATATTCCAGCAACTCTTGAAGAATTTTCCGGTGAATCCGTCCGGGGCTGGCGCTTTGTCAGAAGGAAGAGAAAAGACAGCAGCTCTAACTTCCTCTTCCGAAATGGGATCGCCAAGCGCGGTAAGGTCAATGCCAGTGGGTGGGATGGATGCCCAGTTAATGGTCTTGGACCGTGGAGCGCCCTTTTTCAAAATCGCATTGAAATGGGAGTGAACAATAGATTTCTTGTGATCATGGTACATCACCCAACCTTGGCCATGTTTTAGGCGGTGAATAAGGTTTTTCCTCCTCCGGCCATTGACTCTAAGGTGAAAATAGCGGGTATTCGCGTCTCCCTCTTTTATGTTGGTGATCCTCGAGGTCTGCCTTTTCCGCGCACGTTGCATCACCGCAAGGCCCACTACTTTTTTCTTGAGCCGCTTCCGAAGATCCAACTCCGCTGGGCTAAGAGCTCGAAGGTCATGGGCCTCATCAAGTCTTAGGATTACCTCCAGAGCCATATGAAGCTGGACTTTGGCATTAGAGAAAAGGCTTTTGCTCCAAGAGAGAAGTTTCTGACTTGTCTTTTTTAGCTTGTGGAACAGTCTTTGGTATGGCTCATTGTGTGCGGACGTCTCATTCCACGCCTCCTGGACGACCTGCTGGAAGCCTGGCATGTTGGTCCAGAAATTTTCAAATCTGAAAGTCCGCGGCCGCCGAGGCCCATCTTCATTGGCGAGGAGTAGAGGGCAGTGATCCGAAAGTGAGGATGACATGGCGTGAAGGATGTGTTTATCGAAAGTGATATCCCATTCCTCATTACAGAAGAACCCATCTAGTTTGGACATTGTCGGGTTGCTTTGCTCATTACTCCAGGTGTATTTTCTATTCTGGATGTGGATTTCCTTGAGCTCGCAGAAGTTGAGGGTGTTGCGGAATCGTACAATTCGACCACGGTTAGCATTTGGACGATTCTTATCTCTAGCCCTGTAGATTTGGTTAAAATCGCCGGTGACGAGCCACCTGACACTATTTGTCGGCTTTTGGTCCTTCATTTCTGGAAGAAAGCCTCTTTCGGGTTGCTTCTAGTTGGGCCATAGATGAGGTTAGCTTGAAAGAAACATTGGAGCCGATGATAGTTACAAGGTACGAGAGGGTGTAGTCGCCATACATCGGACACTTTCAACACGGACATGATCTTCATTCCAAAGAAGTAGGATTCCACCCAGCGTTCCAACAAAGTTATACCGAGCAAAGCCTTTCAGTCTATATCCGCCAAGAAAAGTAGCAGTGTAGGCATCCACATCTTCGAGTTTTGATTCCTGGAGGCAAGCCAAGTGACATGTTGAAGCTGCAATGGTGGCATTCATAGTGGTTCTTCTATTGGGGCAGTTCAGACCACGTACATTCCAATTAAGCACACTTAGATTTAGACTAGTCACTGAGCAAACTAGATAACATCAGGAGGTGCATAGCATCGCTCAAAGACATTACATAAAAAGCCTTGCCCGGGCACATTGGGGTGGTAGCCAAAGAAAACAGCTACAAACAGGCCTAGGACATAGATGATTTTCACTAACATAGGAAACTAGCTACATCAACTAACAATAACGTGGAGCTCCAGTCTACTCCAGCCCAGCCTCGCCAGCCGCAGGTGTCGTCTCCGCCGCGCCCTCGCCTCCATGCAGCAATAGAGCATCTTCCACCGCCGTTGCAAGGTCACAGTCCATCTTGAACAAAGCGCGAAGCCCTGCAACAGCCAAGTCAGGCAGCTGACCCTTGAACATTGCCACAAAACGACCAATAGCCTCCTCAGTGATCTCCTCCCCTTCGCCAACTATGCCCATCCTCTGGCAGAGGAGCTTTTCCGCCAACTGTGCAATAGGCATTGCCCTGTTCTTGTCCCGGATGCGTGGGCTCCGTCGGCTCAGGTCAAAACCAATGACCCCAGCCAAGGTCTTCCTCCTCCTGCTTGGCGGTCTGGGTGGTGGAGAGCCCGGATCAGGTAAGATAGCCGGCTGCACCAGCACAAACAAAGGCGTGCCAGGGGAGCACAAGGATGGCTCATTAGTAGCCCCTCCTCGGATCAGCAGACCGAGAGGAGGCCATCTGCACAAGACGAGGCACGTGAACAGGCGTTGCTGGAATCTGCTCTTCAGGGTGTGTGCGCTCCTTAGGCTGACTTGTTTTTGCATGATCTCGAAGAGTCGAAGAGGGCTGCACTTGTGCCCCAAAGCAGGACGTCGCCTTGCGCAACCAGGACGAAAAGGATGAGGTAGTGTTGATCTCAATGACGTCCGAGGAAGTGGTGTGCGGCGAAGGAGGAAGTGAGCGGCCACGGCTGCCAAAGCGGTGGCCCACCTGGCTGTCTCCAGGAGCGCTCTCAGCCGAGCGGTGACGAGGACGCCTCCCAGAGGCGGGGATGACAGAGCCATCAGGCAGGCGCTGCACCCTTGTAGCATCAATGCGACGAGCGTCAGGCTGCTCGAGCTCCGCTCCACGCCTTATGCCGTCGCCACGGTCGTCACGACGCGAGTCGCGCCGGTCATCGCGCCTGGAGTCGTTGCGATCATCGTCATGACGCCTGTCAGGAGCCCTGGAGCGGCTACGGAAGATGCGCTCGCGCCAAGAGGCTCTCCTGCCCTCCTGGCCGTCATGGCGCTCACGGCGGTCATCGTCATCATCATGCCGGTCTCTATCATCACGACGGCGGCGCTCTGGCTCATGGCGGTCACGAGGGCTCCTCTCTCCATCGACCCTACCATATCGCCAGTCGAACTTGTTGGAGTAGTGTGGCCGCCGGGGGACATTGCCATTGGCGTCGGGGGTGAAGTCCTCGTGCCTGTCAAGGTGCACCAGGACGCGGCGGCGAAGGCCTTGACGCCCAGTAGTCCCCGACGGACGAGTTAATTGCACGTTGGTACCACACTTGCTCACCTACTCACGAATCAGTACCACTACTCGTGCATGTCGCAGTTCAGTACCAACTCAGGGCCTAAGTGATGCAAAACGGTCTAAGCTGCGTATAAATACGTATTGACGGCATATCTGACCGCTGGGACCTGCTGTCAGGGGCTGATGTGGCATGCTCTTTTACAAATAGAACCCTTACCTTGTATTTAATCACGCACATCTACTCCGGCAACAGCTACTCCGTCCTGCTCACCACCGACCAGGACCCGTCATCCAACCATCTTGGGTCAAGATCGGCGCGGCGGCCGGACGCCTAAGACGGCCCGCAGATCGCCCTCGCTCAACTACCGCCCCTAACCGCTGGTTCGTTGCCGCCATCGCGCCGGTGACCCGGCGTGGAACGACACCGCGCGACAAAGCAAGGCGTTCACGAACCAGAATCAAAGCCACAAGACGCTTCGCCGCCGACGACGCTCGAACCGCCGCAGATCGAGCTGCTCAACACACGTAACAAGCTGGACGGGCACATCAAGTGGTCCATCAACAACGTGTCCTCGGTGCTCCGGCGACGCCTGCACTGGGCTCCACGAAGCCGGGCTCAAGACGGCGCTGGCCGCTGGCCGGCGGACACGTCGGGCGCGCCTCTGACGTGACGCGCCGCCGCTGACAACCCAAACACGACGACGGGGACAACGCGTCTACATGCTCCGCCACAACACCACGGTGGACGTGGTGCTCGTAACGCCAATGCGCCGCAAAGACAACGCAGCCGAGGTGCACCTGCGGCACCCGCACGACCACGACAGGTGCTGGGTACGGCGAGGGCGCATAGGCGACGCCGACGCCGGGCGAGGCTGAACTGGTGAACCCGCCCACGCGAACACGGCGGTGATCTTCCCAGACGGGTGGACGGCGCTGCGGTTCGTGGCGGACAACCGGGTGTGGGCGTTCCACTGCCACATCGAGCCGCACCTCCACATGGGCATGGGGGTCATCTTCGCCGAGGCCATCGACCGCGTCGGCAAGGTGCCCAAGGAGGCCGTCTCCTGCGGCGCCACGGCCACCGCGCTCATGAACGGCGACCACCTCTGATCATGAGTCACTCGTTTGGTTACCGTTCATCTCGAATTGCACGAGGTAAGGGTTCTATTTGTAAAAGAGCATGCCACATCAGCCTCGACAATGCGGGTCCCGGGTCGACACGCCACAATACGTCTTTATACGTAGCTTAGACCGTTTTGCATCACTTAGGCCCTGAGTTGGTACTGAACTGCGACATGCACGAGTAGTGGTACTGATTCGTGAGTAGGTGAGCAAGTGTGGTACCAATGTGCAATTAACTCCCGACGGACCGACGAGGACTCCACCAGGCTGGCTCCGGTGAGATGGACCACCTTGGGGATGGCCGAAGGGTTGGCCGACCACGCCCAAAGACAGAGCGCAGAGGCGTCCTCTCGCTGGACAGGGGCGATGTCGAAGTAGTGGAGGAAGGTGTTGGGGCCGAAGACCTGCTGAGCGACGGCATCATTCCAGGAGTTGAGGGGGACATTCTCGACGCAGAGGTGGACGTGATGGAAGGCGTCGACGACGTCGACATGGGCATTGAGCCTCCACTTGGCCGCATGGATGTCGAGGCCATCACTGGAGAACCTCCCTGGGAGCGCGGTGACCAGGTCCCGGTGATGGGGGTAGTCGAACCTGACCAGGAAGTCTTCTGGGTAGTGCGGCACCACTCTGAAGCAGTTGCGGTCGATGTGGAAGTGAGCTGTGATGGCACTCCTCATCTCCTAAGCACCGCCCCGCGGACGGTTGCCGCCTAGCCAGACGAACACCGCGAGGCTGGCCAGACCAGCGGCCTGCGCGTCCATGTCCGGGGTGGAGATGACCACGGCGTGGTGCTCCTCCGGACGAAGAGAAGGGTCTCCGATGCGCGACATCCTGTCTTGGCTTGTGGAAGTGTAGCTGGAGCTTGATGCAGAGTAGTTTGGGGAGGTTGGTGCAGGGCTGTAGCCGGAGGAGCTTGGGCTGGTCACAGGCGAGCTTGACGCAGAGCTGTAGCCGGAGGAGCTTGATGTGGAGGCAGAGTGAGGACTGGAGCAGGAGCGCGCCCGGTGCCCACACCGCCGACAGCGAAGGCACCTGAGCGAGTTGCGGCAGCTGGCCTTACAGTGCCCTTTGTCTAAGCATTGATGGCATACTCTGTGTTTCAACTTGACGAAGCCAGCGCCTGGTGAGTAAAATGGAGCAGGTGGCCTTCTTGAATGCTGGTGGTTGGACGCAGGGCTTCTTCTCCACCAAAACGGCGGACGCACCAGCTGCCAGCCCTCATCTCTGCAGCCCGCCTCTTCAATGCTTGGCGGGGAGGCCGCGGCCGGCGCGTGCAGCGCAGGGCTCGATGCGGGAAGCCCATTGAAGGAGCGACTTGCCGCTGATTTGATGCAGGGCCGGTGAGCGCCATGAATGGGCTCGGGCGGAGTGGCCTCCAGCAGGGTCGCATTGAAGGCGAACCTGACTCCGCGCTTCCCCAAATCCAGCGCAGCAGGATCCGCAACCGGCTGCAAATCCGGGACGGCGGGGGAGATGGACGCAGCAGGGCCAAGAAGCGGCGGAGCCAGATCTGGCCTCCTTTGCGCCAGCTGCGGGAAGAGGGCAAGTGGTTCTCTGAAGAATTGCACGCCAGTTTTCCAATTTCTCTGACAAAACGTTCAGCGCATGCAGCCTCTGTCCTCTCAAGAATTGTACTTACATGAAAGTGTTGAAGCTTGTGCACTGATATTTGCTAATCTGTAGTGCTGGACCTGTGCAGCTCCTGTAGTTTTTGAAGATGATTGTTCGGTGGTGAATTGGTGATGAACAAATTGAAAAACCTGAAGCATTTTGCTCTACATTGTTTGGTGGTGATGAAAAAAATTGAAAAACCTGAAGCATCTTGCAGTAGCACACAGATTGTTAGGTGGTGATGAACAAATTGAGAAACCTGAAGCATGAGTTAGTTGTGCTAGCTCGATCATCAGTGTTTTGTAATGTTTGGCTGGGGCTTGTCCCTCAGTTCATTTGTAACCTTGCTTGCAAAGACAGTAAACTGGACTCATGTTTCTCAATACATGTTGGTGGAATCGTTGCATGGCTCCAGTCGCCACCGACTAAGGACCTGTTGCTGCCTGCGAAGGGAACGACATGGCTTCCACCAGAGGAGGGCCTGACACAGCCGATGGAGGGCCTGCCGCTCCCAGCGGAGGGGACGACGGGGCTTGAGTCGCCATCGGAGGAGGGCCCGACGCTGCTGACGAAGGGCATGTTGCTGTAGGCGGAGGGCAAGGACTAATGGCTGCCGGAACACGATTCTCCATTGCGGCGTAGATTGGAACGTGAACCTATCCAAGGGATACTCACGAAGGATTTTTAGTCCTTGATGATGGATATGTTAGGGGGTTATCTGTTAGTTGCGTTTAAGTGAATGTTTAGCGATCCCACATTTAATCCGGGGCGTACATTATAGATCTGATGGCCCCTGTAGGAATTTTCAGTTTTTCACTGAAAAGCTATCTTCACAGATACTTCGCCTTTTTTTTGTGGGGTAATGAAGAGCTTTATTCATACGATAAGGCGCCGACACTATCAGCCATGAGGCCGGTTACCAACAAACCCGAGGGAGAGCCCATCCATCACTCCGACACCTCCAGCGTGCATGCATGTTTTGCACAAAGGTGGGCCGGAACGTTGGCATGTCTCTTTACATGTAGAATATCAAAAGAAGTAAAGCTAGCAGCTAGCTCCTCAATATCTAAAAGTAACGGTGCTATCAAAGAGCGCGAATTCCGGCGCGAGTTCCAGAGGTTCATCACATCCAAACAATCCGTCTCAATCTACACCCGCGCAAAGCCACGAAGCAAAGCCACCACCATGCCTTCACGAACCGCGGTAGCCTCTGCCACAAGTGGATCTGTAATACCTAGTCTTGGTTTGCACCAAGCTGAAATGAACGACGAAGCTAACCGAGCCATACCACCAATGCCTGCTCTGTGCTCCAACATAGAGATTCCAGCATCAGTGTTAATCTTGATCACCTCACCGTCTGGTGGTCGCCACCCATGACCTGGTAGTATGCTAGCATGCTTGGTTGGGAGCTCTAGCACCGCAAGAGCATCTCTGATCATTTTCATTGACTGCATCGGATCCATACTTGCCTTGTCATGAGTAATATTGTCCCGAGATGTCCAGATAGCCCACATCACCGTGATAATCTTAGCTTGGTCTGAAGCATCAAAACGAGGGTCACAGAGAATATCCCTGGACCAGGTCAAGCCATGCAACTCCGGTAGCTTGATGCCCATCCACTCGCGGGCTTCTGCCCAGAATCGTTTTGCATGTGTGCATTGTATCAATGCATGATACATATCTTCATCTGCTGACAGGCATAATTTACACCTGGCTAGAGTCGCAATGTGTCTGTACTTTAGGATGCTTTCAACAGGAAGAATCCCCTGAAGTACACGCCGCCAGAACACGCAGACTTTGGGTCAACTTCCAAAGCTTTGTCCACATCTGTTTGTTCGTCTCTGGAGATTCTGTAACCAACCCTTCTTCTAGAGCAAGATGCTCGTTGCGAATCATAAGAGTTCGATATGCCGATTTTACAGTGTTGATGCCCGCTTTCTACGCCGACCATGCCCAACTATCATCACCTCCCATAGGCATTAGAGGAATCTTTAGTATAGCTTCTGCCTGAGGAGAGATAAAATTGTTTCTCACAATGTCAATTTTCCACGTCCCAGACTTAGCATCGATCAGTTCTGAAACCGTATTCATATCTGCTGAACCAATTTGTACCGACGGCTTCATGGAGATCAGCCCCGGTACCCACGAGTCCCTCCAGATCGAGACCGTCGTACCATCCCCAATTCTCTTAATCATACCGGACTCCAATGCTTCCCTGCCTGCCAAAATAGCTCACCAAGCAGCCAAAGCGTGCCGGTGCGCTCTTGCACCCAGGAAGTCGGTATTCGGGAAGTACTTCCCTTTGAGCACTCGAGCATAAAGCAAATTCGGGCTCGTGATGAGCCTCCATCCGTGCTTTCTTAGGAGAGATAGATTGAAGAGCTCTAGGTTTCTGAATCCCATCCCTCCTTTCACTTTCGCGGTTGCAAGTGTGTCCCAGTCCAGCCAATGCAAAGATCGGCGGTCAAGAGAACTACTCCACCAGTATCTCGCCATGCATGAGGTGATTCCCTTGTAAACTTTCTTAGACAATTTAAAACAGCTCATGGAAAAAGCCGGATCGCTCGAGCCATCGACTTGTGTGCACCTCCACCGCACATGAAATCATGCGCTCCGTTCCTCCCTGCAACTGACTTCGGATCCTCTCTCTAAGATGTTCAAAAGTACCACTTGTTATCCGCCCCGTTGCAGTAGGCAAACCAAGGTATCTCTCATTGAAAGCCTCGACAGAGATGCCAAGGATGGCTTTCAACCTTTGTCGAACTGGATCGCTTGTGTTCGGGCTGAAGAAGATAGAACTCTTTTCTCGGTTGACACATTGGCCAGAACAGTCCTCATAGATCCTACGGACACGATTCAACCTTTGAGCATTATCTTCCTTTGCATTCATAAAGATGAGACTATCGTCTGCGAAAAGAAGATGATTGATCCAAGGTGAATTATTGCTTACTCTGATTCCTCTATCCGCTTGAGCACCACCAAGTGATTTAGTAACGTTGTAAACCCTTCAGCACAAAGCAAGAATAGATAAGGTGAATAAGGGTCACCCTGGCGTAGACCCCTAGATGGTGTGAAGTAAGGAAGCAGCTCCCCATTCACACGTACTGTAAACCTGACAGAAGTCACACATTTCATTGTCATCTAACAAAACTTGAGCTGAAACCCAATCTTAGCATGATAGCTTTGAGATAATGCCATTCAACCCGGTCATAAGCTTTCATCATATCAAGTTTGACAGCACACACATGATTTTTGCCCCTCTTCCTTCTTCTCATCGCATGCACGCTCTCATAAGCGATTAAAACATTATCAGTGACAAGTCTATTAGGAATAAAGGCACTTTGCTCTTCACTTATAATGTCTCCAAGAAACTCTCTCGTTCTGTTAGCAATGCATTTGGATGCAATCTTATACAAAACAGAACATAATGAAATTGGCCTGTATTGGGAAATATGCTGCGGGTACCTGACCTTGGGAATGAGCGTTATGGACGTGTCATTCATACCGAGTGGCAACTCCCCGCCATTCAAAAAGTCCAGCACAACCGGCACAATATCTTCTTTGAGAAGATCCCAGTGTCACTGAAAAAAGCCCGCCGTGAAGCCATCCACCCCCGGTGCTTTGGACGGGGCCATCTGGAAAAGGGCCGTCATCACCTCATCAGTTGTAAAAGGTTTGTCAAGGTGCTCATTCATGAGCGGCGTCACCTTGGGCAGTACAAGATTGAGAAGCTCATCCATGGGCTTAAAACCCTGAGAGGTATATAGTGCTTCATAGAAACCTTGAACTTCTGCATGATTATCTTCAATCGTTTGACACGTTGAGCCATCTGCTCGCTCCAAGCACTCAATCTTGTTCATACGTTTCCGTTGAGCTGCTTGAGCATGAAAGTATCCCGTGTTACGGTCCCCCTTCCATAGCCACAAGACTCTGGAACGTTGTGTTGGAAATATGCCCTAGAGGCAATAATAAATTGGTTATTATTATATTTCCTTGTTCATGATGATTGTCTATTGTTCATGAAATAATTGTATTAACCGGAAACCGTAATACATGTGTGAATACATAGATCGTAATAATCGACCGCGATCTGAATCGCTACGTGTACGACTCCACCAACCGGGTTGTTGTAACGCTTCCGCTTAGCGATCTTCAAGGGTATGAAGATGCACTCCCTCTCTCTCATTGCTAATATCTCCTAGATTGATCTTGGTGACACGTAGGAATTTTTTTGAATTATTGCTACGTTACCCAGCACGTTGCCGCACCCAGATCTCCTCATGTCGGAGAGCTTCACGCAACTGTTTTCCCACCACTCGCCCTTCTTCAGTTGGGTCGCGCCCCATAGAGCGCTCCCGTAGATGATCGAGTTTGGCTCGTAGCTTCTTCACTTTGCGTGTTAAGTCCCCAAATTCCTTCGCCCCCAACTGGACAGCACATGCTGCATATCGCCTAGGGCATTCACAACTCCGGCCAAACCCTGTTGTCCGGCTCCCTTTTGCCACTCTCGGAGCACAAGCTGGTCGTAATCAGCATGCGTTTGCCATACGTCCTCATATCGGAACTGCCTGATACGTCCATTTTGCATCATGCTTTTATATCGATATTTATTGCATTATGGGCTGTTATTACACATTATGTCACAATACTTATGCCTTTTCTCTCTTATTTTACAAGGTTTACACGAAGAGGGAGAATGCCGACAGTTGGAATTCTGGGCTGGAAAAGGAGCAAATATTGGAGACCTATTCTGCACAACTCCAAAAGTCCTGAAACTCAATGGAAGTCAGTTTAGGAATATATAAAAAATATTGGGCGAAGAAAGTACCAGAGGGGGGCCATCCACCATCCACGAGGGTGGGGCGCGCGCCCCACCCTCCCGGGCGCGCCCCCCTGCCTCGTGGGCCCCCTGGCAGGCCTCCTGTAGCGACCTGACCCAAAATTGGTCAAATCTCTGTGTCTGTACCATCCCAAGATCATGCTGGTACTCACAGTACATCGATAAAGTAATCAAAGTTCAATCACACCTGAATATCATTAAACGATTGTCATATAGAGTCTTTATTACAAGGGAATAAATTCGCTCAAGGCCAACTCATGAGAAATAAACTACTAATGTCATGGAAGGCGTCGAAGATAAGCGAGTCCATCCGACTCCAAAGGGCAATCGCCAAGCGCGGAGCGTAGCCTCACTCCCCGATCGAATATATCTACGCAACATAATACGTTGCAGCCATGTAGGTCAGCTTTTGGAATAAGTCGGCAAGTCATGAAGAATAACAATAATAAACTTACTATCACTATATGCATTTTGGTGTGGAGCTCTAAGTTTCATCATTTTATGAAAGCCAATTTTATCCTACTACGGTGGACTTATTTGCAAATTACTACAAATTGTTGGTAGTTATTGAGATGGTTCCGCCAACCAAAATCTCGTTCCCAAATTATTATTAAGTCATAAATCCCTCAAATTAATTCATTAGTTTTAGTGTTGAGAATTCCGAATACTTCCAAGGTCCAGAGGCTCAAATGTCCGTAACCGGGGACACGGCTAATCGATTAGGTTATAACTCTCTGCAGAGGTTTATGACTTTCCCGCAAGAATCATTCCTCCTTTAGAGTCTTCGCACTTCATGGTGTTTGAAGACGGACTTAATGAAACAGGGTCTTCCAAAGAGTTCTTACGCCACCGCCGGTACCCATCCAATCCTACCGTTCGTCTACTTCTCGTAGTACCGCCCAGCCAGCGTCACTACTAGGGTCAACCCAGCCAGAGCCCATAATGGCTTGCGGCTGCATGTAAGCTTCGGTCATGGGGCATCCATCCTTCTCTTCGTGGCTGGGTGAAGCTTTCCGCAGGATGTCATGGCGCTTCTCCATGCATCCCGCCACCACTGGGTGCTCTAGGGTGCCCGGCCAACCGTCCTCCACCCAAAGAGTGATTTTCCAAGTCCATCTTGATCATTGTAGTTCATGGGGTTATCATCATCATTGACTCTCACATCTTGCTTATGAATATCACTCATACCAAATCCGTCTCTACGAGCATAGCAAAATAACTACTACGTCCGGGTCATGGTAACAAGGGATTGGTTCATCCTACCACATGATACTACTCAAGTTTAATGACTTCAAGATTTCACTACTGCATGCATGGTGGGGTGGTGACAACTACTAATGCACAAAAACATAGGTATAGAAATAACATGATCAAAACTTGCCTTGCCGATGATCCTCGTAAGCTAAAGAGTCGTAGTAGCAAGCTTCAGCACTCAGGAAACTCTACCGAGACAAACAATAACACAATAAGCACAAAGCAAGAGGATCACACAAGATAACAATAGTAACATAGCACAACAAAACAATCAAAACCAAATCCAAAAGAAAAACTCAAAGAAACCAATTCAAAGTTTTTTCCTACTCCAAACAATAACAAAAATAGTTTTTTTATATAACAAAAATTCCTTAATATAACCTAATCATGCTTTTAAGTTAACTTAACATAAAAGGTTTCACTAAGCAACTAGGAGCAAAAAGAATTAATTAAAAAGCTATTATAAAACTCATTTTAGGCCTAATCCAATTTCTATTAAGAAAAATAATTTAAAACTTTTATTAATAATAAATAAAACTTCATCTAATGGAGTGACAGAAACTAACCTAGAATAACTAATCACAAGTTAAAAATAAATTCATTTACTAATTAATTAATTAGGAAAACAGAACTAGTTAATTAATTAGGATTAATAGGATTCTGTCTAAAACTAATTATTTATTAATCCTAAAATACCCAAGTTAATTTCTAGGGTTTGGCAATGTCAAAATAAAGTGGTGACAAAAAGAATCATGCAAAAATAATTTTTCTAGCTCAAGTTATAGCAGATTTACCATTCTGTCTAAAACTAAAATAAGGCAATTTTAATTATTTTTAACATAGCTAAACATATATTCTACAGAAACTACATAAAATTTGCAATCCAACAAAAAAAGAATCAACTAAAAATAATAAACAGAATAAAAGATATCAATTTTTGAAAACAGGAACTATTCTGCTAAAACAGAAAATCAAATTAAAAAGAAAAAGGCCTAATGGGCCTATATTGTGCCCTGTGCGTTAGATAGCCTAAACGGGCCCTAGGGTTAACTAAAATGAACCGGCCTAAAATAAAAACCTAACCTAAAACTAAACCGATCGAACCGCCGGTTTTCTAACTAAAGCCTAACCCTTCGGGTTCTAATCCTAGCCCTAGATCTAGGATCTGGACGGGGAGGGCGATGCCGGTGACTTCACCGGACTCGGCGACGGCGGGCGGCGAAAAGGCTGGGCGTCAAGGCCGGCGAGCTCCATGACTGTCGGGAGATGCGGGGAGCACGGGGTGGTTCGGTGGTGTTGTGGGGGGGGTGGACTAGGGCGGGGCGTGGCGACTATGGCGGCGGTGGCGAGCCTGGACTCCGCGACGGCGGCGGAGGAAGAGGGTGCGGCGAGCTCTCGGGGAATGGGGTGCGGGCTCGGCTCTTTATAGCTGTGGCCTCGACTTCGCGGAAGGGCATCGGGCGGTCGGGGATCCGGATCCTTCGATCCGGTCGATCTCCCATGAGGTCGCGCGTGGGCGAGGGGGAAGGAGACGGGCGGGTCCCACGGTCACGGAGAGAGAGAGGCGAGGAATGGGTGGCCAAGCCTAGGGGTTTCGGCGAGGGCGCGAGGGTGCGGCTACTGGCCGGGTCACTGGCTGCCTGGGCTTGGGCCACGGCCTGGGCGCTGGGTCATGGAGGGAGGCGGCTGGCCTGGGTCTGGGCTGCCCGGGAGTTTTTTTTTTAAATAAAACAAAACAAAAATAAAACAAGATTCTGTAAATATTTTATATAGGGTATATATATACCAAAATGATCAGGGAATATTCCTTTCATTTGAACATTTTTCCAAAGGCAAAATCCAAACTTCATAAAAATCTATTTTTTTCAAATTCAAATAAATTTCAGATTTGAATCCAAATCTTTTGGCAATGTTTCCTCCGATATTTTTGGAGTGTCATGTTTGCTCCTCTCATACTTTTGATCAAGTATTCATCGACTTAGTTTTTGAAATGTTTCCCACACGCCAAGTTTGAAATTCAAATTCAAAACTCAAAATTCTCTGAAGCTTCAAATGGCATTCAAATTCAAACAGGATGCATAGGATGTTTAGCTATAATTGTAAAACATTCCAAATAGGAAATTTGGGATGTTACAAACCTACCCACCTTAAGATGAATCTCGCCCTCGAGATTCGGGTTGGCTAGCAAATAGGTGCGGGTGGTCTCAAGAAGGTCTTCTTGGCGTTCCTGTGTGGCTTCTTCCTCGGTGTGGTGACTCCACAAAGACCTTGCAAAATTTGATGACCTTGCTGCGGGTGACTCGCTTGCAGTCTCGAGAATTCGGACGGGTTTCTCCTTGTAGGTCGAGATCCGCTGTCAGATGTATGGCCTCTAGGGGCACTGTGTCTCTCAACGGAACATCGGCCATGTCGGCATGACACTTCTTCAGTTGAGAAACATGGAAGACATCATGAACTCCGGACAATCCTTCCGGCAATTCCAATTTGTAAGCAACTTCTCCACGACGTTCGAGGATTTTGTATGGGCCAATGAATCGGGGTGCTAACTTTCCTTGACACCAAACCTCTTGATTCCACGAAGTGGAGACACACGAAGATATGCTCGGTCTCCGACTTCGTAAGTTACCTCCTTGCGCCATCGTCGGCATAACTCTTCTGTCTTGACCGTGCTATCTTGAGCCTGTCTCGAATCAGCTTGACCTTTTCTTCGAATCCTTGATAAGATCGAACCGAAAAGTGATCGATCTCCAACACTATCCCACAAAGAATGGTGTTCTCGCACCTCCTTCCGTGATAGAGCTTCGAAGGGGCCATCTTCAAACCGGATTGATAAGCATTGTTGTACGAGAACTCGCATATGGCAAATTATCATCCCAGCTAGACCCATAGTCTAGCACACAAGCTCTCAACATGTCCTCCGTAATCTGATTGACTCTCTCGGCCTGTCCATCCGTCTCATGGATGAAAAGTCGCATCAATTCCAGCCTCGTACCCAAGGTTTCATGCAAATCGCTTCCAAAACTTTGAGGTAAACCGTGTTCCTCTATCGACACGATTTTCCTCGAACTCCATGGAGACATACGATCCTGGTCATGTATATCTTGGCCAACTTAGCACTGGTATAGGTAGTCTTCACAGTGAATGAAGTGAGCTACCTTAGTCAAACGATCAACTACTACCCAGAGATAGAATCATAACCTCGAACGGGTCCCGGGTAATCCCGTGATGAAATCCATACCAAGTTTCTCCCATTTCCAATCGAATCGGCAAAGGTTGAAGTAACCTGCTGGCTTCGATGTTACGCCTTTACATCGCTGGCAAACATCGTGATACGGCCACGTACTCGGCAATGTCCTTCTTCATACCTGTCCACCGTAAACTTTGCTTCAAATCCGTACATCTTGGTGTTGCCGGGTGAATCGAGTACGGTGAATCATGAGCCTCTGAAGAATTAGCTTCGAGCTCGGGATCATTGGGCACATAAATACGATCCTCAAACCATATAGTTCCATGTTCATCCTTACGGAATCCTTTAGCTTTTCCTTCCTCCATCTTTTGCTTTATCTCGCCGATTTCCTTGTCCGACTTCCGGCTTCGCTAATCCTTTCGGTCAAGGTGGACTGAACTTCCGTGGTTGCAACAAATCCTTTCGAACTATCTCCAGTCGGAGATCTCTGAGGTCATCGACTAACTCCTGGGGTAATCCTCCTGCTGTAAGAGTATTCACATAACTCTTACGGCTCAAAGCATCTGCTACAACATTAGCTTTACCGGGGTGGTAGTGCAGTCTCATGTCGTAGTCCTTTATCAACTCTAGCCATCTCCTCTGCCTGAGGTTCAATTCCTTCTGCGTGAAGATATACTTTAAACTCTTGTGATCTGTATAGACATCACAACGATTTCCAATGAGGAAATGTCTCTGTGTCTTGAGTGCATGCACTATTGCTAACTCCAAATCATGCGTGGCATAATTCATCTCATGAGGTCAGAGCTGTCTGGAGGCATAAGCTACAACCTTACCTTCCTGCATCAATACTCCTCCGAGTCCTTGACGAGAAGCGCCACAATAGACCTGGTATTCCTTATGTATGTCCGCAATATCAACACTGGGCCGTGACCAACCGCTTTCTTCAATTCCTCAAAACTGGCTTCACATTCATCGGTCCAAACATACTTGGCTTCCTTCTTTAACAGCTTTCGGTCATGGGCTTGGCAATCTTCGAGAAGTTCTCAATGAACCTCCGATAATATCCTCGCGAGTCCGAGAAAACTGCGGATCTCCTCGATCGAGGTGGGTGATCGCCAATCGGTGACCGATTCAACTTTGGCGGGATCAACTGCTATTCCTTCCTCGAAATAACATGTCCGAGGAATCCAACTTCCTTCAGCCAAAATTCACATTTGCTGAACTTGGCATACAACCGATGTTCTCGAAGTTTCTCCGTAACTAGACGCAAATGCTCTTTATGCTCTTCCTCGCTCTTGGAGAAGATCAATATATCATCGATGAACACCACGACAAACTTGTCCAGATATTCCATGAACACCTTTGTTCATCAAATTCATGAAGTATGCAGGAGCATTAGTCAATCCAAATGACATGACGGTATACTCATATAAACCATACCGTAGTGAATGCTGTTTTGGGTATATCCTTTTCACGGATCTTCAATCGATGATACCTCGATCGAAGATCGATCTTAGAGAATACCTTGGCTCCAACAAGCTGATCAAACAAGTCATTGATCATCGGCAGGGGGTACTTGTTCTTGATGGTTACCTCGTTCAATGCACGATAATCCGCAACCATCCTCAAGCTTCCATCCTTCTTCTCTACCAAAAGAACTGGGCTCCCCAAGGTGATGAGCTCGACGAATATATCCTTTCTCCAATAACTCATTTATTTGATCCTTGATCTCTTTCAACTCATTCGGTGGCATCCGATAAGGTCTCTTGGATATTGGGGCTGTGCCGCAATAACTCAATCAGAAATTCAATGTCCCCGTCCGGTGGCATTCTCGGTAATTCCTCCTAAACACATCGGAAAGTCTTGCACCATCGGCACTTCCTCTGAACAACTCCCGTGAGGGAAGGCACCTGATTCTTCATCTGGCGGTGCCTGGCTACATACTTGATCCTCTTCTGCTCCGGGGTGGTGAGCAGAATAGACTTGCGGGCACAGTCAATGTTCCCTTCAAACTTTGACAACCAATCCATGCCTAGGATTACATCCAAGGTCTGAGTTTCCAACACTATGAGTTCCACGGGAAATTTGTGGTTCCCGATGTTGAGGGTTGCAGGATGACCTTAAACTCCGCCATCATTTCTCCTCCTGCCGAATCGACAAGGGGGCTTCTAAGGGTTCTAGTGGGCAACCCATACTTTTCCACAACTACCCTTGATATGAATGAATGCGTTGCACCGTAATCAAAGAGAACCAAAACTGAACGTGAATTCAATAAAACTTACCAACCACGTTGTTCTGGCTGATCATAGACGCCCTCCACGTCGATGTGGTTCACCCGAGCACGAGGGAACGGATTGGGCCTCTTCACGAGCCTTCATTGCCATTTCCATTCCTCCGCTTGGCCTCCGGGCAGTCGGTGGCATAGTGCCTCGCCTTACGGCACTTGAAGGTGTGATGTGGCTCAGATCCTTCGAAGCCGGGGCAGAACGGTGCTGATTGCCATTACCATTCCCATTGCCATTGCCATGGCCTGACTTGTTGTCCTGGTTGCGGTTGTTCCCATTTCCTCCATGGTTATGACCTCCATGGTTATGATGGGTGTGCCCTCCGAGTACGGTGCATAGCGGGCTTCGCTGAGTTCTGGGTTGTGCTTCCCTTGGCTGTACTTCCGCTATGCGGCTTTCTATCTGCTGCTTGCCTTCAAGTATGATGGCCTTGTCTACCAGTCCACAGTAATTGGCGAAGGTGGCCACCGTAAGCTGCATGCCCAGTTCATCATTGAGTCCTCAAGGAACTTCTCCTCGCCATGCATCTGTGGGCCACATCATCAGGGGCATAGCGAGCAAGCTTGCTGAATTCATCCACGCATCGTGCCACAAGACGATTCCTCGGCGTAAGTTGCGGAACTCACGCTTCTTCGCACTCATGGCTCCAATGAGACATGAGCAAAGGTCTGAAGGCCCGCTGGAATTGGTCCCATGTGATGCCACCCATGGGAAAAGTGGCGCAGTAGTTCTCCCACCAAGAAGCTGCAGGTCCATCCAGCTTGATGCGCCGCAAAGCGCACCTTCTCAAAGATCGGTGCATCCAACGGTGACTAGCTCCCTTCCGATTTTATGGAGCCAATCATCAGCCACAATTGGCTCGGTGCTACTAGAGAACACCGGCGGATTCAACCTCGTAAATCGAGTCAAGTTGTCCACAAAGGGTGGTGGCGGTGGATTGTTGGCGGTGTTGTTTTGATTCTGAATAAGGAGTTGCATCACAGTGCATTCGCTGCTTTGGAGCATTGGGTGAGCTCCGCGGGAAACCAAAGGTCACGTCCCTGAGGCATCTGGTGTTTTTGGAGTGGGTGAGAAAATTAGAATAGAACAATGGTCTATAAGGAATAACACTACCCACATGAATGCACAATCATAACACACCAATCATTTATTCATTCCACTCAAACATGGTTCAAACTCGATTACAAAAGCTCATGACTAATCGAAGGAAAAACATCGGCCTAACTGATCGACGAAAAAGTAAAAGATAACATGGTGGTCGACTAAAAAGTCTTCATCGCTGGCGCCTCCTCTTGGGGTTTCCTTGGTGGTACTCCCTTCAAATCCTGATCATTGCTCACGAGGGGTGCTTCGTCTCCACTCGGGTAAAGGTCCTCTCCCAAGTCCATCTTTTCCTCTATCGCGGCAAGCTTCATCTTCGTGTCGTCGACTATCTCCATGAAGTCCGTGATTTCTTCCTCATGGCCAAGGAAGTCTGGCGTGCCTTCTCCTCCAGCCCAGTTCATGGAACAAAAGCTTCCGTGTGTCTTCGAAGTTACGGCGAGTCCGAATCTCCTGCTTCTGAGGAGACACTCCAAGTCTTGGATGTACGAGAGGGTGGAATCGCCCTCAATGGTACGGATGATATCTCCATTCCTTGCCCCGCGAGAAACCATGGCGAGGTCCGAGTGATCAAGCTCGCCTCAGTACTCCTCTCGGAGATGTCCAAGTGCTCGATAGATCGCCACGCCCTTCCGATGATCCAGTTGAACTCGGTGAACTCAAAGTTGATAGGCTCCGTGTGTCCTCCAAAGGTCCTCCCCGGGATATGCACCTCAATCTCATGGCGGGTGTCCGCGGAAGTGCATTAGTGGGTTTCCGGTGATCGAGGGTAGAGCTATCTTCACCGCTTCACCATCTGGACCAGCTTTCTTCCAAAGGGCATCATCTCATCGGTGGCAGAACTCGTAGCAAAACTGGGTGAACTCGGCGGCCATCTAGAATGTTGCAAAGGGAGAAGAGTCGAATTGAACAGGGAAGAATTATAGAATGAAAAGGGGTTCAAAGTAAATGGTCTACGCTTATGGCTTTCCGATCCTAGGGGTTACGATCCACGGTCGTGTGTGTTCTAATACCATCTCTCAGAGCGACCTGACCCAAAATTGGTCAAATCTCCGTGGTTCCGCATACCATCCCAAGATCATCTTTGGTACTCACAAGACATCGATAAAGTAATCAAAGTTCAATCACACCTGAATATCATTAAACGATTGTCATATAGAGTCTTTATTACAAGGGAATAAATTCGGCTCAAGGCCAACTCATGAGAAATAAACTACTAATGCTGCGAAGGCCGAAGATAAGCGAGTCCATCCGACTCCAAAGGGCAATCGCTAAGCGCTGAGCGTAGCCTCACTCCCGATCGGAATATATCTACGCAACATAATACGTTGCAGCCATGTAGGTCAGCTTTTGGAATAAGTCGGCAAGTCATGAAGAATAACAATAATAAACTTACTATCACTATATGCATTTTGGCTGTGGAGCTCTAAGTTTCATCATTTTGCGTAAAGCCAATTTTATCCTACTACAGTGGACTTATTTGCAAATTACTACAAATTGTTGGTAGTTATTGAGATGGTTCCGCCAACCAAAATCTCGTTCCCAAATTATTATTAAGTCATAAATCCCTCAAATTAATTCATTAGTTTTAGTGTTGAGAATTCCGATTACTTCCAAGGTCCAGAGGCTCAAATGTCCGTGAATCGGGACACGGCTAATCGATTAGGTTATAACTCTCTGCAGAGGTTTCATGACTTTCCCGCAAGAATCATTCCCTCCTTTAGAGTCTTCGCACTTCATGGTGTTTGAAGACGGACGAATGAAACAGGTCTTCCAAAGAGTTCTTTCCGCCACCGCCGGTACCCATCCAATCCTACCGCTCGTCTACTTCTCGTAGTACCGCCCAGCCAGCGTCACTACTAGGGTCAACCCAGCCAGAGCCCATAATGGCTTGCGGCTGCACAGGTAAGCTTCCGGTCATGGGGCATCCATCCTTCTCTTCGTGGCTGGGTGAAGCTTTCCGCAGGATGTCATGGTGCTTCTCCATGCATCCCGCCACCACTGGGTGCTCCAGGTGCCCGCCAACCGCCCCTCCACCCAAAGAGTGATTTTCCAAGTCCATCTTGATCATTGTAGTTCATGGGGTTATCATCATCATTGACTCTCACATCTTGCTTATGAATATCACTCATACCAAATCCGTCTACGAGCATAGCAAAATAACTACTACGTCCCGGGTCATGGTAACAAGGGGATTGGTTCATCCTACCACATGATACTACTCAAGTTTAATGACTTCAAGATTTCACTACTGCATGCATGGTGGGGTGGTGACAACTACTAATGCACAAAAACATAGGTATAGAAATAACATGATCAAAACTTGCCTTTGATGATCCTCGTAAGCTAAAGAGTCGTAGTAGCAAGCTTCAGACTCCGGAAACTCTACCGAGACAAACAATAACACAATAAGCACAAAGCAAGAGGATCACACAAGATAACAATAGTAACATAGCACAACAAAACAATCAAAACCAAATCCAAAAGAAAAACTCAAAGAAACCAATTCAAAGTTTTTTCCTACTCCAAACAATAACAAAAATAGTTTTTTATATAACAAAAATTCCTTAATATAACCTAATCATGCTTTTAAGTTAACTTAACAGAAAAGGTTTCACTAAGCAACTAGGAGCAAAAAGAATTAATTAAAAGCTATTATAAAACTCATTTTAGGCCTAATCCAATTTCTATTAAGAAAAATAATTTAAAACTTTTATTAATAATAAATAAAACTTCATCTAATGGAGTGACAGAAACTAACCTAGAATAACTAATCACAAGTTAAAAATAAATTCATTTACTAATTAATTAATTAGGAAAACAGGAACTAGTTAATTAATTAGGATTAATAGGATTCTGTCTAAAACTAATTATTTATTAATCCTAAAATACCCAAGTTAATTTCTAGGGTTTGGCAATGTCAAAATAAAGTGGTGACAAAAAGAATCATGCAAAAATAATTTTTCTAGCTCAAGTTATAGCAGATTTACCATTCTGTCTAAAACTAAAATAAGGCAATTTTAATTATTTTTAACATAGCTAAATATATATTCTACAGAAACTACATAAAATTTGCAATCCAACAAAAAAGAATCAACTAAAATAATAAACAGAATAAAAGATATCAATTTTTGAAAACAGGAACTATTCTGCTAAAACAGAAAATCAAATTAAAAAGAAAAAGGCCTAATGGGCCTATATTGTGCCCTGTGCGTTAGATAGCCTAAACGGGCCCTAGGGTTAACTAAAATGAACCGGGCCTAAAATAAAAACCTAACCTAAAACTAAACCGATCGGAACCGGCCGGTTTTCTAACTAAAGCCTAACCCTTCGGGGTTCTAATCCTAGCCCTAGATCTAGGATCGGACGGGGGAGGGCGATGCCGGTGACTTACCGGACTCGACGGCGGGCGGCGGCGGCGAAGTAAAGGCCGGGCGTCAAGGCCGGCGAGCTCGGCGACTCGTCGGGGAGATGCGGGGAGCACGGGGGTGGTTCGGTGGTGTTGTGGAAGTCGGGGTGGACTAGGGCGTCGTGGCGACTATGGCGTGATGGCGAGCTCGGGACTCCGGCGGCGGGAGGAGGAAGAGGTCTGGCGAGCTCTCGGGGGGATGGGGTGCGGGGCTCGGCTCTTTATAGCTGTGGCCTCGACTTCGCCGGAAGGGCATCGGGCGGTCGGGGATCCGGATCCTTCGGGATCCGTCGATCTCCGTGAGGTCACAAGGGCGAGGGGGAAGGAGACGGGCGGGTCCCACGGGTCACGGGAGAGAGAGAGGCGAGGGTGGTGGCCAAGCCTAGGGGTTTCGGGCGAGGGTGCGAGGGTGCGGCGCTGGTGGCTGGTTGGGCGCTGGGCTGCCTGATTGGGCCGGCTGGCTGGGCGCTGGGTCATGAGGGAGGCGGCGCTGGCTGGGCTCGGGTGCTGGTGGCGCCAGGGAGTTTTTATTTTTATTTTTTAAATAAAACAAAAACAAAAATAAAACAGATTCTGTAAATATTTTATATAGGGTATATATATACCAAAATGATCAGGGAAATATTCCCTTTCATTTGAACATTTTTCCAAAGGCAAAATCCAAACTTCATAAAAATCTATTTTTTTCAAATTCAAATAAATTTCAGATTTGAATCCAAATCTTTTGGCAATGTTTCCTCTGATATTTTTGGAGTGTCATGTTTGCTCCTCTCATACTTTTGATCAAGTATTCATCAGACTTAGTTTTTGAAATGTTTCCCACATGCCAAGTTTGAAATTCAAATTCAAAACTCAAAATTCTCTGAAGCTTCAAATGGCATTCAAATTCAAACAGGATGCATAGGATGTTTAGCTATAATTGTAAAACATTCCAAATAGGAAATTTGGGATGTTACACCTCCGGTGCCCATCTTTGGCTATATGGAGTCTTTCTCCCTGGAAAAAATAATGAGGAAGCTTTCGGGACGAACCGCCGCCGTCTCCAGGCAGAACCTGGCGAAACCAATCTAGGGCTCCGGCGGAGCCGTTCTACCGGGGTAACATCCCTCCGGGAGGGGGAAATCATCACCATCGTCATCACCATCGATCCTCTCATCGGGAGGGGGTCAATCTCCATCAACATCTTCACCAGCACCATCTCATGTCAAACCCTAGTTCATCTCTTGTATCCAATCTTTGTCTCAAAACCTCAGATTGGTACCTGTGGGTTGCTAGTAGTGTTGATTGCTCCTTGTAGTTGATGCTAGTTGGTTTATTTGGCGGAAGATCATATGTTCAGATCCTTTATGCATATTAATACCCCTCTGATTATGAACATGAATATGATTTGTGCGTAGTTACGTTTGTTCCCGAGGACACGGGAGAAGTCTTGCTATAAGTAGTCATGTGAATTTGGTATTCGTTCGATATTTTGATGAGATGTATGTTGTCTTTCCTCTAGTGGTGTTATGTGAATGTCGACTACATGACACTTCACCATTATTTGGGCCTAGAGGAAGGCATTGAGAAGTAATAAGTAGATGATGGGTTGCTAGAGTGACAGAAGCTTAAACCCTAGTTTATGTGTTGCTTCATAAGGGGTTGATTTTGGATCCATATGTTTCATGCTATGGTTAGGTTTACCTTAATACTTGTTTTGTAGTTGCGGATGCTTGCAATAGGGGTTAATCATAAGTGGGATGCTTGTCCAAGGAAGGGCAGTACCCAAGCACCGGTCCACCCACATATCAAATTATCAAAGTAACACACGCGAATCATATGAGCGTGATGAAAACTAGCTTGACGATAATTCCCATGTGTCCTTGGGAGCGTTTTCCTTTATATAAGAGTTTGTCCATGCTTGTCCTTTGCTACAAAAAGGATTGGTCCACCTTGCTGCATCTTGTTTACTTTTGTTACTTGTTACCCGTTACAAATTACCTTATCACAAAACTATCTTTTACCGATAATTTCAGTGCTTGCAGAGAATACCTTACTGAAAACCGCTTGTCATTTCCTTCTGCTCCTCGTTGGGTTCAACACTCTTACTTATCGAAAGGACTACGATAGATCCCCTATACTTGTGGGTCATCACTGCCTAGCAGTTCTTGCACCTGCAGCAGCCAAGTTTTCCCTTAGATCTACCATCACAAAGCAATGATCAGACTCCATGGTACCAATATGCCGCACGCGTATGTTAGGAAACATGTGTATGAACTGCAGGTTACCAAACCCTCTGTCAAGCCTAGCTTTCACGTTTGCATTGCCCTGCTGTCCATTATCCCATGTATGCTCCGCTCCTGACCAACTGAGGTCACAAAGCGAGCAGTCATCAACAGCCTCTCTGAACGCCCTCATTTGATATTCAGGACGATCTGTGCTCGAGAAGTGCTCAGACGCAGTCAGAGTTTCATTGAAATCACCAACACAAAGCCACGCATCATGTTGTATTCCAAATAGAGTTCGAAGAAACCGCCAACTATGTGGTCAGTCCTCCACTTTTGGAGCCCCATAAAGCCCCGTGACCCTCCACGCTTGCGACATTCGGGTCTTTTTTCAAACCACAACATCAATATGGCATGAGCTATAGTTTTTTAGTTCCACATCAAGCTCATCCTTCTAGAACAAACCAATACCACCGCTCTCCACTCTATGTGCTGAATTTTTTGTCTCCATTAGAAACAAGAGACAGGGCACTTCCTGCTTCACCACATTGCGAAGCTCTCGAACTGTCGATGGGTTCCCAAGCCCTCGACAGTTCCAGCTTAAACAACTCATTGGTCCTGGCAGGGCTGACTCGCAGCCGCTGCCAAAGAATTTGAATTATCCGGAGTAGGTTTCTTTTTATTTGGCTCCCTCTCAGTTTCTGAACCATGTGGTGAGTCACCAAGAGAAGCATTCTCTTTGCTTGATCCACCCTCTGTCTGATGAGGGGTATTGGTTAGAAGGAGTGGACCCACCCTTCTATACATCTATGTCTGAGGTACCCCTTTTCTCTTCTGTTGGTATCGTGGTTGCTTGACCGGGGATGTGACCTCAACCGTGCTCTTTCCTGTCGTGCTTGAGTTGCGAGTTTCAGCCTTGCTCTTTGGGGCAGCAGAGTTCTCCCTCGTCGAACTAGAGCTATCCCTGTCCCAGACTTTCTCCGCTCATCCTGTGCACGCAGGCCCTTCCCGAACGGAAGATCTCCATGTTCATCTCGTGTTCCAGGGGTAGTGCAAACAAGATCCGAATGACCTAACTTGACACAAGAAAAGCAGAAGTGTGGTACATTCTTATAGACTATTCATATGGGTCCATGCACTGCCTCCTCTTTGATTCTATTAGGATCCATCTCCTCAAGGGCTTGTCCACATCCACGGTGACTCTCGCCCTTAGGTAGCCTGCTGTATGATCGAACTGAACAACTGTTGCCCTTTTGTCTATCTGGTGTGCAATCGCAGTACTCCATGGTTCAGCCTGAAGATTGAACGGGAGATTCAGCACTCGAGCCCACAACTGTAGCTTATCAAATTTTAACTCAGATGGTCGCATGCACTCATCAAATTCAGACAATATCACAACTTTCTTACTGACATGCCATGCTGATCCCTCCCACACACGATCCCGATCCCTCTGACATGCAAATTCTGCCACAAACATGTTTCCCCCTGCAGGTTTGAAAGATAAACCCTTAGGGTCCCCCCACGCCGGCCGAAGCGCGCTGGAGATCGTCTGGATGTTGAGCGTATGTCGATGAAGCACTTTTCCGGCCAGCATCCACTTCTCCTACGTTCCCTCCTCCAGATCGTCAAGCACCAACGGACTCTTTTCTGGTACCGTTGCCCGGGAGTGAAGCGCCTTTGGTAAGTGGAATTTGGTAAGGAAAAATTTATATAGTGTGCTGAAATTTACTGTCACTTGTTACTATGGAACATAATCCTTTGAGGGGCTTGTTCGGGGTATCTTCACCCCGACCAGTAGAGCAAAGAGTTGCTCCTCAACCTACTGAACCTACTAAAAATGTTTACTTTGGAATCCCTTACGGGTATGATAGAGAAACTGCTAGCTAATCCTTTTACAGGAGATGGAACATTGCATCCCGATTTGCATCTAATCTATGTTGATGAAGTTTGTGGATTATTTAAGCTTGCAGGTATGCCCAAGGATGTTATCAAGAAGAAGGTCTTCCCTTTATCTTTGAAGGGAAAGGCATTGACATGGTTTAGGCTATGTGATGATATTGGATCATGGAACTACAACTGATTGAAATTGGAATTCCATCAGAAGTTTTATCCTATGCATCTGGTTCATCGTGATCGTAATTATATATATAATTTTTGGCCTCGCGAAGGAGAAAGCATCACTCAAGCTTGGGGAGGCTTAAGTCAATGTTATATTCATGCCCCAATCATGAGCTCTCAAGAGAAATTATTATTCAAAAATTTTATGCTCGGCTTTCTCTCAATAATCGCTCCATGCTCGATACTTCTTGTACTTGTTCTTTTATGATGAAGACTATTGAATTCATATGGGATTTATTGGAAAGAATTAAACGCAACTCTGAAGATTGGGAACTCGACGAAGGTAAGGAGTCGGGTATAATGCCCAAGTTTGATTGTGTTAAATATTTTATGGATACCGATGCTTTTCGTGAATTTAGCACTAAATATGGACTTGACTCTGAGATAGTAGCTTCTTTCTGTGAATCCTTTGCTACTCATGTTGATCTACCTAAGGAGAAGTGGTTTAAATATCATCCTCCCATTGAAGTAAAAGTAGTTGAACCTATTAAAGTTGAAGAAAAGACTATCACTTACAATGTTGATCCTATTGTTCCTACCGCTTATATTGAGAAACCACCTTTCCCTGTTAGAATAAAGGATCATGCTAAAGCTTCAACTGTGGTTCGTAAGAGTAATGCTAGAACACCTACACCCTCTGAGAAAATTAAAGTTGAACCTAGTATTGCTATGGTTAAAGATCTCTTGATCGATAATATTGATGGGCATGTTATTTACTTCTGTGATGAAGCTGCTAGAATTGCTAGACCCGATACTAAAAATAAACATAGACCTGTTGTAGGCATGCCTATTATTTCTGTTAAAATAGGATATCATTGCTATCATGGCTTATGTGATATGGGTTCTAGTGCGAGTGCAATACCTCATTCTTTATACGAAGAAATTATGCATGATATTGCACCTGCTGAGTTAGAAGGTATTGATGTTACAATTAAGCTTGCCAATAGAGACACTATTTCACCAGTTGGGATTGTTAGAGATGTTGAAGTCTTGTGCGGGAAAGTTAAATATCCTACTGATTTTCTTGTTCTTGGTTCCCCACAAGATGACTTTTGTCCCATTATATTTGGGAGACCCTTCTTGAATACTGTTGATGCTAAGATAGATTGCAAAAAGGATGTTGTTACTATTGGATTAGGGGATATATGTCTCATGATTTTAATTTTGCTAAATTCCATAGACAACCCCATGATAAAGAATTGCCTACTAAAGATGAAATTATTAGTCTTGCTTCTATTGTCGTGCCTCCTAACGATCCTTTAGAACAATATTTGCTAGATCATGAAAATGATATGTTTATGAATGAAAGAAGGGAAATAGAAGAAGTATTCTTTAAACAAGGACCTATTTTGAAACAGAACTTGCCTGTTGAAATTCTAGGGGATCCTCCTCCACCCATGGGTGATCCCGTGTTTGAGCTTAAACCATTACCTGATACTCTTAAATATGCTTATCTTGATGAAAAGAAGATATATCCTATTATTATTAGTGCTAACCTTTCAGAACAACAAGAAGAGAAATTATTAAAAACTCTGAAGAAGCACCGTGCTGCTATTGGATATACTCTTGATGATCTTAAGGGCATTAGTCCCACTCTATGCCAGCACAAAATAAAATTGGAGAAAGACGCTAAACCGGTTGTTGATCACCAACGACGGTTAAATCCTAAGATTTGGTAAGAAAATAAATATTAAAGCTTCTGGAGGCAGGTATAATTTATCCTGTTGCTGATAGTCAGTGGGTAAGTCCTGTCCATTGTGTTCCTAAGAAGGGAGGTATTACTGTTGTTCCTAATGATAAGGATGAATTAATCCCACAAAGAATTGTTACAGGTTATAGAATGGTAATTGATTTCCGCAGACTAAATAAAGCTACTAAAAAGGATCATTACCCTTTACCATTTATTGATCAAATGCTAGAAATATTATGCAAACATACACATTTTTGCTTTCTAGACGGTTATTCTCAAAAGAGGATCAAGAAAAGACCACCTTTACTTGTCATTTCGGTACCTTTGCTTATAGACGTATGCCTTTTGGTTTATGCAATGCACCTGCTACCTTTCAAAGATGTATGACTGCTATATTGTCTGACTTTTGTGAAAAGATTGTCGAGGTTTCCATGGATGATTTTTCCGTATATGGAACTTCTTTTGATGATTGCTTAAGCAACCTTGACCGAGTTTTGCAGAGATGTGAAGAAACTAATCTTGTCTTGAATTGGGAGAAGTGCCACTTTATGGTTAATGAAGGTATTGTCTTGGGGCATAAAATTTCTGAAAGAGGTATTGAAGTTGATAAAGCTAAAGTTGATGCTATTGAAAAGATGTCGTGTCCTAAGGACATTAAAGGTATAAGAAGTTTCCTTGGTCATGCCAGTTTTTATAGGAGGTTCATTAAAGACTTCTCAAAAATTTCTAGGCCTCTGACTAATCTGTTACAAAAAATGTTCCTTTTGTTTTTGATGATGATTGTGTAGAAGCATTTGAAATACTTAAGAAAGCCTTGATTTCTGCACCTATTGTTCAGCCACCTGATTGGAATTTACCCTTTGAAATTATGTCTGATGCTAGTGATTATGCTGTAGGTGCTGTTCTAGGACAAAGAGTTGACAAGAAATTAAATGTTATCCAATGTGCTAGTAAAACTCTAGACAGTGCCCAGAGAAATTATGCTACTACTGAAAAAGAATTTTTAGCAGCTGTATTTGCTTGTGATAAGTTCAGACCTTATATTGTTGATTCTAAAGTAACTATTCACACTGATCATGCTGCTGATAACCCACAAGTATAGGGGACCACAACAGTTTTCCAGGGTAGAGTATTCAACCCAAATTTATTGAATCGACACAAGGGGAGCCAAAGAATATTCTCAAGTATTAGCAGTTGAGTTGTCAATTCAACCACACATGGATAACTTAGTATCTGCAACAAAGTATTTCGTAGCAAAGTAATATGATAGTAGTGGTAACGGTAACAAAAGTAACAGTAGCAAAAGTAATATTTTTGGTGTATTGTAGTGATTGTAACAAAGAGCAATGTAAAAGTAAATAAGCGAAGAACAATATGTGAAAAGCTCAGAGGCATTGGATCGGTGATGGAGAATTATGCCGGATGCGGTTCATCATGTAACGATCATAACATAGGGTGACATAGAACTAGCTCCAATTCATCAATGTAATGTAGGCATGTATTCCGAATATAGTCATACGTGCTTATGGAAAAGAACTTGCATGACATATTTTGTCCTACCCTCCCGTGGCAGCGGGGTCCTAGCGGAAACTAAGGGATATTAAGGCCTCCTTTTAATAGAGTACCGGAACAAAGCATTAGCACATAGTGAATACATGAACTCCTCAAATATGGTCATCACCGGGGGTGGTCCCGATTATTGTCACTTCGGGGTTGCCGGATCATAACACATAGTAGGTGACTATAGACTTGCAAGATAGGATCAAGAACTCACATATATTCATGAAAACATAATAGGTTCAGATCTGAAATCATGGCACTCGCCCTAGTGACAAGCATTAAGCATAGAAAAGTCATAGCAACATCAATCTCGTAACATAGTGGATACTAGGGATCAAACCCTAACAAAACTAACTCGATTACATGATAGATCTCATCCAACCCATCACCGTCCAGCAAGCCTACGATGGAATTACTCACGCACGGCGGTGAGCATCATGAAATTGGTGATGGAGGATGGTTGATGATGACCATGGCGACGGATTCCCCTCTCCGGAGCCCCGAACAGACTCCAGATCAGCCCTCCCGAGAGGTTTTAGGGCTTGGCGGAGGCTCCGTATCGTGAAACGCGATGAATCCTTCTCTCTGATTTTTTTTCTCCCCGAGAGTGAATATATGGAGTTGGAGTTGAGGTCGGTGGAGCGTCAGGGGGCCCACGAGGTAGGGGGGCGCACCCTAGGGGGGCAAGCGCGCCCCCACCCTCGTGGACAGGGTGTGGGCCCCTGACGTGGATTTTTCTTCCAGTATTTTTCTTATTTTCCAAATAGATGTTCCGTGGAGTTTCAGGTCATTCCGAGAACTTTTGTTTACGCATAAATAACACCATGGAAAGTCTGCTGAAAACAATGTCAGTCCGGGTTAGTTCCATTCAAATCATGCAAGTTAGAGTCCAAAACAAGGGCAAAAGTGTTTGGAAAAGTAGATACGACGGAGACGTATCAACTTCCCCAAGCTTAAAGCTTTGCTTGTCCTCAAGCAATTCAGTCGATAAACTGAAAGTGATAAAGAAAAACTTTTACAAACTTTGTTTGCTCTTGTTGTTGTAAATATGTAAAGCCAGCATTCTAGTTTTTAGCAAAGATTATGACTAACCACATTCACAATGACTCTTAGGTCTCATGTTTACTCATATCAATGGCATAATCAACTAGCGAGCGATAATAATAAAACTCGGATGACAACACTTTCTCAAAACAATCATGATATGATATAACAAGATGGTATCTCGCTAGCCCTTTCTGAGACCGCAAAACATAAATGTAGAGCACCTTTAAAGATCAAGGACTGGCTAGACATTGTAATTCATGGTAAAAGAGATCCAGTCATAGTCATACCCAATATAAATTAATAGTAATGGATGCAAATGACAGTTGCGCTCTCCAAATTAGTGCTTTTTAATAAGAGGGTGATGACTCAACATGAAAGTAAATAGATAGGCCCTTCGCAGAGGGAAGCAGGGATTTGTAGAGGTGCCAGAGCTCGGTTTTTGAAATAGAGATAAATAATATTTTGAGCGACATACTTTCATTGTCAACATAACAACCCAGAGATGGCGATATCTTCCATGCTACACACATTATAGGCGGTTCCCAAACAGAATGGTAAAGTTTATACTCCCCTCCACCAAAGCAAGCATCAATCCATGGCTTGGTCGAAACAACGAGTGCCTCCAACTAGCAACAGTCCCAGGGGGAGTTTTGTTTGCAATTATTTTGATTTAGTTTGCATAAAGCATGGGACTGGGCATCCCGATGACCAGCCATTTTCTCGTGAGTGAGGAGCGGAGTCCACTCCTCTTGAGAATAACCCGCCTAGCATGGAAGATACTGAAAGCCCTAGTTGATACATGAGCTATTCGAGCATAGAATTTCATTTGAAGGCTTAGAGTTTGGCACATACGAATTTACTTGGAATGACAGGTAGATACCGCATATAGGAAAGTATAGTGGACTCATATGGAATAACTTTGGGGTTTAAGGGATTGGATGCACAAGCAGTATTCCCGCTTAGTACAAGTGAAGGCTAGCAAAAGACTGGGAAGCGACCAACTAGAGAGCGACAACAGTCATGAACATGCATTAAAATTAATAAACATTGAGTACAAGCATGAGTAGGATATAATCCACCATGAACATAAATATCATGAAGGCTATGTTGATTTTGTTTCAACTACATGTGTGAACATGTGCCAAGTCGAATCACTTAAATTATTCAAAGGAGGATACCACCTCACTATACCACATCATAACCATTTTAATAGCATGTCGGCACTCAAGGTAAACCATTATAACTCATAGCTAATCAAGCATGGCATAAGCAACTACGATCTCTAATTGTCATTGCAAACATGTTTATTCATAATAGGCTGAATCAGGAACGATGAACTCATCATATTTACAAAAACAAGAGGTCGAGTTCATACCAGCTTCTCTCATCTCAATCAGTCCATCATATATCGTCATAATTCCCTTTCACTTGGACGACCGAATGATGTGAAAATAATAAGAGTGCACGTGCATTGGACTAAGCTGGAATCTGCGAGCATTCAATAAACAGGAGAAGACAAGGTAATATGGGCTCTTGGTTAAATCAACAATAATGCAAATAAGAGTCACTTCAACAATTTAATCATGGTCTTCTCCTATTGACCCCCAAAGAAAAGAAAAGAAATAAAACTATTTACATGGGAAAGCTCCCAACATGCAAAAGAAGAACAGGAATTTTTTTTGGGTTTTATTTTTAATTATTACTACTACAGCAAGAAAAGTAAACTAACTAAAAGCTACACTATTTTTTTTGGTTTTTTCTTAAGGTTTAAGAAACACACAAGAAGAAAGCAAGAGAAAGAAAATAAACTAGCATGGATATGATAGTGAAAGAGTATGAGCACCGATATCTAGCAATGAGTGTGTGAACATAAATGTAATGTCGGTGGGAAATATGTACTCCCCCAAGCTTAGGCTTTTGGCCTAAGTTGGTTCATTGCCACGGATGGCCTGGCGGATATCCATAGTTGTAGCCGGGGTCGTACTGAGATGAAGAAGACTCTGATTGCCACTGGTTAGAAATCATCTCCGGATCCCAATAATAGTTAGACTGTCGTGGAGGTTCAGATTGTGGTTCCGGCTCCGTGGCTGGTGTAGGGTTCCGGTAGGCGTGAATGGCCGCCAACGGAACGAGATACAGACCTTTAGATAAATTAAACAAGGAGGGAGCAGGCAAGGTAATAGTCTCAGGATGATGTTTATCAAAGAACAATTTGTATTTAAGCGCTCCTTCCCTATTCTTAACAATAAAGTCATGCGCTACCATACTCTTATAATCTAAATAAGCAGTGGGCAACAATTTTTCTTCTTTTTCATAGTGCCTAATAGGTATGTTATAATGTGCAGCAAGGCGTGAAGCATAAATACCTCCAAAGATGGGGCCCTTTGTATGGTTCAAACTTAACCGTTTAGCAATAATACCGCCCATACTAACAGTGTTATCACAGAATAAACCATGGAACAAAATAATAATATCAGGAACACTAAGGTTTCCACAGTTTCCGCGACCAATTAAGCAACGACTAGCAAATACGGCAAAGTAGCATAAAACAGGAAAATGTATGCTAGTGATTCTTGCATCGGAAACCTTCCTGGTTTCCCCCACAGTGATAGTGTCAATAAACCCATCCACATCTTTACGATGTGGTTCATCTAAACTTCCATCAAAAGGTATTTTGCAAACCTTGCAAAATTCATCTAGTGACATCTTCTTAACAACATCATATAAATGAAACTCTACTGAAGGAGGTGATTCCTTAGGATAATAGAAGAAGTTTTGCTCAAAAGTATTGGTGAGTAAGAGATACTGATTGCGTTGGTCGCGGAGGAAGACGGTGAGGCCTGCATTCTGAGCCAATTCATAAAAATCATCATAAATCCCGGCTTCTCTCAAGAAATCATTAGAAGGCCATTCACACGGCCGGACCTCCGCGGTGCGAGGCAAATTATATTTGGGCCTCTGCGCTTCTTCACTTTGCTTTTCCTTCGAGCTTCGGCTCGATGAGCCCCTAAAAAATCTCTTCATTATTTTTTGAAAAATTCTGAAATTTTTAGTAACTTTCAATAAAAGTGAACCAAGCTCAACAAAATTGATAGCAACTACTCCTACAAGTGCCTAGAGCCTATATCAAGCATTAGAACTACTTGGAACCATATAAATTTGACATGCAAGCTCAAGAACATGGTCACCTAGGCAGCACAAATTTGCAATGAATAAAGCACTAGAGCAAAAACTAATTGGACCAATGGAGGAGTCACATACCAAGGAACAATCTCCCCAAGTAGTTTTGTGAGAGGTGCTTTGAACAAGGAGATCGAAAATCGCAGCAAAATGGGCTAGAACTCGTGCTTGAGCTGGATGGTGATTTTTTTGGGAGGAAGAAGAAGAGTGTGGGTGTAGGAATAAGTGGAGGGGAGCCACCATGGGCCCACGAGGCAGGGGTGCACGCCCAGGGGGTAGGGCGCGCCCTGCACCCTCGTGGCCAGGTGCTTGCCCCTCCTGTTGTGTTCTCAGTGCCAGATATTCTCAAATATTCTAGAAAAAATCATATTCCATTTTCAGGGCATTTGGAGAACTTTTATTTTTGGGGTATTTTTATATTGCACAGATAAATCAGAAAAATGTATGTAAAAATACTATTTTACTTTATTTCAACTAAATAACAGAAAGTAGAGAGAGGGTACAGAAGGTTGTGCCTTCTAGTTTCATCCATCTCATGCTCATCAAAAGGAATCCACTAACAAGGTTGATCAAGTCTTGTTAACAAACTCATTCCGAATAACATGGAACCGGAGAAATTTCGAATAACACTATGTTACCTCAACAGGGATATGCACATCCCCAATAATAAGAATATCATATTTCTTCTTGACAGTAGGAAGAGGGAATTCAAAACCTCCAAAAATAATCAATGGAATTTTTCCAATAAAATTGATACTGTGGACTTGAGGTTGTTCCCTCGGAAAGTGTACCGTATGCTCATTACCATTAATATGAAAAGTGACATTGCCTTTGTTGCAATCAATAACAACCCCTGCAGTATTCAAGAAAGGTCTTCCAAGAATAATAGACATACTATCGTCCTCAGGAATATCAAGGATGACAAAGTATGTTAAAATAGTAACGTTTGCAACCACAATAGGCACATCTTCACAAATACCGACAGGTATAGCAGTTGATTTATCAGTCATTTGCAAAGATATTTCAGTAGGTGTCAACTTATTCAAATCAAGTCTACGATATAAAGAGAGAGGCATAACACTAACACCGGCTCCAAGATCACATAAAGCAGTTTTAACATAATTTCTTTTAATGGAGCATGGTATAGTTGGTACTCCTGGATCTCCAAGTTTCTTAGGTATTCCACCCTTAAAAGTACAATTAGCAAGCATGGTGGTAATTTCAGCCTCCGGTATCTTTCTTTTATTAGTGACAATTTCTTTCATGTACTTAGCATAAGGACTCATTTGAGCATATCAATTAATCGCATACGCAAAAAGATAGGTCGAATCATTTCAGCAAAGCGCTCAAAATCCTCATCATCCTTTTTCTTGGATGGTTTGGGAGGAAAAGGCATGGGTTTCTGAACCCATGGTTCTCTTTCTTTACCATGTTTCCTAGCAACAAAGTCTCTCGTATCATAATGTTGATTCTTTGATTGTGGGTTATCAAGATCAACAACAGGTTCAATCTCTACATCATTATCATTACTAGGTTGAGCATCATCATGAACATCATCATTAACATTATCACTAGCTTCATGTTCATTACCAGATTGTGTTTCAGCATCAGAAATAGATATATCATTTGGATTCTCAGGTGGTTCAGCAATAGGTTCACTAGAAGCATGCAAAGTCCTATCAATTTTCTTTTTCTTCTTTTTAGAAGGACTAGGTGCATCTATATCATTTGTCTAAGAATCTTGCTCAATTCTCTTAGGGTGGCCTTCAGGATAGAAAGGTTCCTGAGTCATTTTACCGGTTCTAGTAGCCACTCTAATAGCATAATCATTATTCTTACTATTCAATTCATTGAGCAAATCATTTTGAGCCTTAAGTACTTGTTCTACTTGAGTGGTAACCATAGAAGCATGTTTACTAATGAGATTAAGTTCACCTTTAACTCTAGACATATAATCACCCAAGTGTTCAATCATATAAGCATTTTGTTTTAATTGTCTACCAAAATAAGCATTAAAATCTTATTGCTTAACCATAAAGTTATCAAACTCATCCAAGCATTGGCTAGCAATTTTAGTAGGAGGGATTTCAGCTTTATCATATCTATAGAGAGAATTTACCTTTACTACCTGTGTCGGGTTATCAAGACCATGAGTTTCTTTGATAGGTGGAGGATTAAGATCACATATTTCTTCAACAGGCGGTAAATTAAGACCATGTATTTCTTCAATAGGAGGTAAATTCTTAACATCTTCAACTTTAATACCTTTTTCTTTCATAGACTTCTTTGCCTCTTGCATATCTTCAGGACTGAGAAATAGAACACCTCTCTTCTTCGGAGTTGGTTTAGGAATAGGCTCAGGAATTGGCTCAGGAGCTAGCTCAGGAAGTGTCCAATTATTTTCATTTGTCAACATATTATTCAATAGAATTTCAGCTTCATCTGGTGTTCTTTCCCTGAAAACAGAACCAGCACAACTATCCAGGTAATCTCTGGAAGCATCGGTTAGTCCATTATAAAAGATATCAAGTATTCCATTTTTCTTAAGAGGATGATCAGGCAAAGCATTAAGTAATCGGAGAAGCCTCCCCCAAGCTTGTGGGAGACTCTCTTCTTCAATTTGCACAAAATTATATATATCCCTCAAAGCAGCTTGTTTCTTATGAGCAGGGAAATATTTAGCAGAGAAGTAATAAATCATATCCTGGGGCTACGCACACAACCAGGATCAAGAGAATTAAACCATATCTTAGCATCACCCTTTAATGAGAACGGAAATATTTTAAGGATATAAAGGTAGCGAGATTTCTCATCATTAGTGAACAGGGTGGCTATATCATTTAATTTAGTAAGATGTGCCAAAACAGTATCAGATTTATAGCCATGAAAAGGATCAGATTCAACCAAAGTAATTATATCAGGATCAACAGAGAATTCATAATCCTTATCAATAACACAGATAGGTGAAGTAGCAAAAGCAGGGTCAGGTTTCATTCTAGCATTAAGAGATTGCTGCTTCCATTTAGCTAATAATTTCTTAACATCATATCTATCTTTGCGGGCAAAAATTTCTTTAGCAATCGCTTCATCCATAACATAGCCCTCAGGCACAACAGGTAATTCATATTTATTAGGGGGAGAGTCTTCATCATCAATATTATCAGTTTCAATAGTTTCATTCTCTCTAGCCCTAGCAAGTTGTTCATCAAGAAATTCACCAAGTGGCACAGTAGTATCAAGCGTAGAAGTAGTTTCATCATAAGTATCATGCATAGCAGAAGTGGCATCATCAATAACATGCGACATATCAGAATTAATAGCAGAAGAAGGTTTAGGTGTCGCAAGCTTAATCAAAACAGAAGGTGAATCAAGTGCAGAGCTAGATGGCAGTTCCTTACCTCCCCTCGTAGTTGAGGGATAAATTGTTGTCTTAGCGTCTTTTCAAGTTCTTCATAGTGACCAGCAGATATAAATACCAAGTGACTCAAAGAATAGAGCTATGCTCCCCGGCAACGGCGCCAGAAAATAGTCTTGATAACCCACAAGTATAGGGGATCGCAACAGTTTTCGAGGGTAGAGTATTCAACCCAAATTTATTGATTCGACACAAGGGGAGCCAAAGAATATTCTCAAGTATTAGCAGTTGAGTTGTCAATTCAACCACACCTGGATAACTTAGTATCTGCAACAAAGTATTTAGTAGCAAAGTAATATGATAGTAGTGGTAACGGTAACAAAAGGAACAGTAGCAAAAGTAATATTTTTTGGTGTTTTGTAGTGATTGTAACAGTAGCAACGGAAAAGTAAATAAGCGAAGAACAATATGTGAAAAGCTCGTAGGCATTGGATTGGTGATGGAGAATTATGCCGGATGCGGTTCATCATGTATGATCATAACATAGGGTGACACAGAACTAGCTCCAATTCATCAATGTAATGTAGGCATGTATTTCGAATATAGTCATACGTGCTTATGGAAAAGAACTTGCATGACATCTTTTGTCCTACCCTCCCGTGGCAGCGGGGTCCTAGCGGAAACTAAGGGATATTAAGGCCTCCTTTTAATAGAGACCTGGAACAAAGCATTAGCACATAGTGAATACATGAACTCCTCAAACTATGGTCATCACCGGGAGTGGTCCCGATTATTGTCACTTCGGGGTTGCCGGATCTTAACAAATAGTAGGTGACTATAGACTTGCAAGATAGGATCAAGAACTCACATATATTCATGAAAACATAATATGTTCAGATCTGAAGTCATGGCACTCGGGCCCTAGTGACAAGAATTAAGCATAGCAAAGTCATAGCAACATCAATCTCGGAACATAGTGGATACTAGGGATCAAACCCTAACAAAACTAACTCGATTACATGATAGATCTCATCCAACCCATCACGGTCCAGCAAGCCTACGATGGAATTACTCACGCACGGCGGTGAGCATCATGAAATTGGTGATGGAGGATGGTTGATGATGACAATGGCGATGGATTCCCCTCTCCGGGGCCCAGAATGGACTCCAGATCAGCCCTCCCGAGAGGTTTTAGGGCTTGGCGGCGGCTCCGTATTGTGAAACGCGATGAATCCTTCTCTCTGATTTTTTTCTCCCCGAAAGTGAATATATGGAGTTGGAGTTGAGGTCGGTGGAGCGTCAAGGGGCCCACGAGGTAGGGGTTGCGCCCTAGGGGGGCGGGCGCGCCCCCACCCTCCTGGACAGGGTGTGGGCCCCCTGACATGGATTTTTCTTCCAGTATTTTTCTTATTTTCCAAATAGATGTTCTGTGGAGTTTCAGGCCATTCTGAGAACTTTTGTTTCTGCACATAAATAACACCATGGAAAGTCTGCTGAAAGCAGCGTCAGTCCGAGTTAGTTCCATTCAAATCATGCAAGTTAGAGTCCAAAACAAGGGCAAAAGTGTTTGGAAAAGTAGATACGACGGAGACGTATCAGCTTAAATATCTAATGGAAAAGAAAGATGCTAAACCTAGACTTATTAGATGCATTCTCCTACTACAAGAATTTGATTTGCATATTATTGATAGAAAGGGAGCTGAGAACCCTGTTGCAGACAACTTATCTAGGTTAGAGAATGTTCTTGATGACCCACTACCTATTGATGATACCTTTCCTGATGAACAATTAGCTATCATAAATGCTTCTCGTACTTCTACATGGTATGCTGATTATGCTAATTACATTGTTGTTAAATTTATACCACCTAGTTTCACATACCAGCAAAAGAAAAAGTTTTTCTATGATTTAAGACATTACTTCTAGGATGACCCACACCTTTATAAAGAAGGAGTAGATGGTGTTATTAGACTTTGTGTACCTAAGGATGAACAGGAACAGATCCTACGCAAGTGTCACTCTGAGACTTATGGAGGACACCACGCTGGAGATAGAACTGCACATAAGGTATTGCAATCTGGTTTTTATTGGCCTACTCTCTTCAAGGACACCCGTAAGTTTGTCTTGTCTTGTGATGAATGTCAAAGAATTGATAATATTAGTAGACGTCAAGAAATGCCTATAACTATTCACTTTTTATTGAACCATTTGATGTTTGGGGCTTTGATTATATGGGACCGTTTCCTTCCTCTAATGGGTATACACATATTTTAGTTGTTGTTGATTACGTTACTAAGTGGGTAGAAGCTATTCCAACTAGTAGTGCTGATCATATCACCTCTATTAAGATGCTTAAAGAAGTTATTTTTCCGAGGTTTGGAGTCTCTAGATATTTAATGACTGATGGTGGTTCACATTTTATTCATGGTGCTTTTCCTAAAATGCTTGCTAAGTATGACGTTAATCATAGAATTGCATCTCCATAGCACCCACAGTCTAGTGGTCAAGTAGAATTGAGTAATAGAGAGATCAAATTAATTTTGCAAAATACTGTTAATAGATCTAGAAGGAATTGGTCTAAGAAACTTGATGATGCATTGTGGGCCTATAGAACTGCATATAAAAATCCTATGGGCATGTCTCCGTATAAAATAGTTTATGGAAAAGCATGTCATTTACCTCTCGAACTAGAACATAAGGCATATTGGGCCATTAAGGAGCTGCATTATGATTTCAAACTTGCCGGTGAGAAGAGACAATTTGACATTAGCTCACTTGATGAATGGAGAACCCATGCCTATGTGAATGCCAAACTGTTTAAAGAAAAAGTTAAAAGATGGCATGATAAAAGGATACAAAAGCGTGAGTTTAATGTAGGTGATTATGTTTTGCTATACAACTCTCGTTTAAGATTTTTTGCAGGGAAACTCCTCTCTAAATGGGAAGGTCCTTACGTTATCGAGGAGGTCTATCGTTTCGGTGCCATAAAAAATCAACAACTTCGAAGGCACAAATCCGAAGGTGGTGAACGGTCAAATAATCAAACATTATATCTCAGGTAACCCAATAAATGTTGAAACTAATGTTATTGAAACCGTAACCCCGGAGGAATACATAAGGGACACTTTCCAGAATGTTTCAGACTCCGAAAAGGAATAGGTATGTGGTACGGTAAGTAAACCGACTCCAAAACAGTTCTAATAGCAATTTTTCTCCGTTTTGGAATATTTAAGAAAATTAGGAAAATAAGAAGTAGTCCGAAAAGGGCATGAGGCATTCACAAGGGTGGAGGGCGCGCCCTACCCCCTGGGCGCGCCCCTCTGCCTCATGGGCACCTCGTGTACCCTCCGGACTCCGTTTTCTTGCACGATACTTCTTTTGGTCGGTAAAAATTCATTATATAATCTCCCGAAGGTTTTGACCACCGTACCACACAAATATCCTCTGTTTTTGTTTCGAGCTATTGTTCTGATAGATCTAGATCATCATGACGTCTTCAAACACCCCCAAGGACAATTTCTTCAAGAAGGTTATCAATCCCTACCTCACGGAGGTGCTGCAACACCCTCAAACCATTGAGATGCGTGATGGGTTGCTGCACATGCGCGATGTCGAGGGACCAAGGAGGACCGGAAGCGTGGAGACAAGACTCGAAGCAATATAAGGGAGCAACAAGTTTTCAAGTGCCAGGGGATGGTGGAACACGAACTCAACGCCAACCATATGATGATCGCGGAGTTCACCAACAACCACAAGCTGGATGCCAAGAACATTGGGGTGACCATCTTCAAGCTTCACGAGAAAATCGAGCATCTCCAAGCCCAGATCTATGACCTGCAAAACCAAAACTGTGAGTATGAATATAGATTCAAGAGGATGAGTTTGGTTGAATATTTAAGGATCCCGGTGACCCGATCATCCTTCTATGATAGTGAGCCTATGCCTTGGAAGATGGACGACAAGCCTACATCATCAACAACTCCATCATCACCACCTCCGAGGAAGGAGACATAATCACATGGGTATGGGCACTCCCCTTGGCAACTTCCAAGCTTGGGGGAGGTGCCCCGGTATCGTATCACCATCACACTCCTATCTTTACCGTTTTTCTTAGTTTGATCCTTTTGGTAATATCTTGATCTAGTAGAATAAAGTTTTAGTATGATCTAGTTTTGAGTTTTTTTTATGATCCTTCTATGTAATCGAGTCCGTGAGCTATATATAATAAAGATTAGTTTTGAGTCGAGGGCTTGGTTACCTTGCTGTGATCTTGAGGGAATAAAAGAAAGAATAAAAAGAATTAAAGAGATCATATTGATCTTATGGAGAGTAATGACTTCACATATAAAAGAGTATGATGAATAAAAGTTGTTGAGAGTTGACAAACATTGTTTTGGTCATCATTGCAATTAATAGGAAGTAATAAAGAAAGAGAGGTTTTCACATATAAATATACTATCTTGGACATCTTTTATGATTGTGAGCATTCATTAAAATATCACATGCTAAAAAGTTGATGTTGGACAAGGAAGACAATGTAATGGGTTATGTTTTCTTATATCCGAAATAAAGTATATTGTCATGGATCATCCAACATGTTGAGCTTGCCTTCCCCTCATGCTAGCTAAATTCTTTGCACCAAGTAGAGATACTACTTGTGCTTCCGAATATCCTTAAACCCAGTTTTGCCATGAGTGTCCACCATACCTACCTATGGATTGAGTAAGATCCCTCAAGTAAGTTGTCATTGTTGCATGCAATAAAAATTGCTCTCTAAATATGTACGATCATGTGGAGAAAATGAGATTTATACAATCTTGTGATATGGAAGAAATAAAAGCAACGGACTGCATAATAAAGGTCCATATCACAAGTGGCAATATAAAGTGACGTTCTTTTGCATTAAGATTTCATGCATCCAACCATAAAAGCACATGACAACCTCTGCTTCCCTCTGCGAAGGGCCTATATTTTTATTTTTGTCTTATGCATTATATAAGAGTCATGGTGATCTTCAACTTTCCTTTTTACATTTTATCCTTTGGCAAACACATTGTGTTGGAAAGATTCTGATATATATATCTAATAGGATGTAAGTTATCATAAACTATTATTGTTGACGTTACCCTTGAGGTAAAAGGTTGGGAGGCAACACTATAAGCCCCTATCTTTCTCTGTGTTTGATTAAAACTCCATACCCATAAGTATTGCGTGAGTGTTAGCAATTGTGAAAGACTAAATGATAGTTGAGTATGTGGACTGATAACCCACAAGTGTAGGGGATCGCAATAGCTTTCGAGGGTAGAGTATTCAACCCAAATTTATTGATTCGACACAAGGGGAGCCAAAGAATATTCTCAAGTATTAGCAGTTGCGTTGTCAATTCAACCACACCTGGATAACTTAATATTTGCAGCAAAGTATTTAGTAGCAGAGTAATATGAGTGGTAACGGCAACAAAAGATTAATGAAAGAAAAAGTAATATTTTTGGTGTTTTGTAATGATTGTAACAATAGCAACGGGAAAGTAAATAAGCGCAAACCAGTATAGAAAAGCTCGTAGGCATTGGATCGGTGATGGATAATTATGCAGGATGCGGTTCATCATGTAACAGTCATAACATAGGGTGACACAGAACTAGCTCCAATTCGTCAATGTAATGTAGGCATGTATTCCGAATATAGTCATATGTGCTTATGGAAAAGAACTTGCATGACATCTTTTGTCCTACCCTCCCGTGGCAGCGGGGTCCTAATGGAAACTAAGGGATATTAAGGCCTCCTTTTAATAGAGAATCGGAACAAAGCATTAGCACATAGTGAATACATGAACTCCTCAAACTATGGTCATAACCGGGAGTGGTCCCGATTATTGCCACTTCAGGGTTGCCGGATCATAACACATAGTAGGTGACTATAGACTTGCAAGATAGGATCAAGAACTCACATATATTCATGAAAACATAATAGGTTCAGATCTGAAATCATGGCACTCGGGCCCTAGTGACAAGCATTAAGCATAGCAAAGTCATAGCAACATCAATCTCAGAACATAGTGGATACTAGGGATCAAACCCTAACAAAACTAACTCGATTACATGATAGATCTCATCCAACCCATCATCGTCAGACAAGCCTACGATGGAATTACTCACGCACGGTGGTGAGCATCATGAAATTGGTGATGGAGGATGGTTGATGATGACGACGGCGACGAATCCCCCTCTCCGGAGCCCCGAACAGACTCCAGATCAGCCCTCCCGAAAGGTTTTAGGGCTTGGCGGCGGCTCCATATCGTAAACGCAGCGATGATTTCTTCTCCGGCTTTTCTCTTCGAAAGCAAATATATAGAGTTGGAGTTGGCGTCGGAGGAGCTCAGGGGGCCCACGAGGTAGGGGGGCGCCTAGGGGGGGCGCCCCCCACCCTCGTGGACAGGTGGTGGGCCCCCTGGCCTTCATCTTTTGCAATGATTTTTTATTATTTCTGAAAAGTTGTTCCGTGAAGTTTCAGGTCATTCCAAGAACTTTTGTTTCTGCACATAAATAACATCATGGCAATTCTGCTGAAAACAGCGTCAGCCCGGGCTAGTTCCATTCAAATCATGCAAGTTAGAGTCCAAAAGAAGGACAAATGTGTTCGGGAAAGTAGATACGACGGAGACGTATCAACTCCCCCAAGCTTAAACCTTTGCTTGTCCTCAAGCAATTCAGTTGACAAACTGAAAGTGATAAAGAAAAACTTTTACAAACACTGTTTTCTCTTGTTGTTGTAAATATCTAAAGCCAGCATTCAAGTTTTCAGCAAAGATTATGTCTAACCACATTTGCAATAATTCTCAGGTCTCATGTTTACTCATATCAATAGCATAATCAACTAGCGAGCCATAATAATAAATCTCGGATGACAACACTTTCTCAAAACAATCATAATATGATATAACAGGATGGTATCTCGCTAGGCCTTTCTGAAACCACAAAACATAAATGCAGAGCACCTTTAAAGATCAAGGACTGACTAGACATTGCAATTCATGGTAAAAGAGATCCAATCATAGTCATACCCAATATAAATTAACAGTAATGGATGCAAATGACAGCTGCGCTCTCCAAATTAGTGCTTTTAATAAGAGGGTGATGACTCAACATAAAAGTAAATAGATAGGCCCTTCACGGAGGGAAGCAGGATTTGTAGAGGTGCGAGCTCGGTTTTGAAATAGATATGAATAATATTTTGAGCGGTATACTTTCATTGTCAACATAACAACCAAGAGATGGCGATATCTTCCATGCTACACACATTATAGGCGGTTCCCAAACAGAATGGTAAAGTTTATACTCCCCCTCCACCAACAAGCATCAATCCATGACTTGCTCGAAACAACGAGTGTCTCCAACTAGCAACAGTCCCAGGGAGTTTTGTTTGCAATTATTTTGATTTAGTTAGCATAAAGCATGGGACTGGGCATCTGGTGACCAGCCATTTTCTCGTGAATGAGGAGCGGAGTCCACTCCTCTTGAGAATAACCCGCCTAACATGGAAGATAAGGGCAGCCCTAGTTGATACATGAGCTATTCGAGCATACAAAACAGAATGTTTATTTGAAGGTTTAGAGTTTGGCACATACAAATTTACTTGGAACGGCAGGTAAATACCGCATATAGGAAGGTATGGTGGACTCATATGGAATAACTTTGGGATTTAAGGGATTGGATGCACAAGCAGTATTCCCGCTTAGTACAAGTGAAGGCTAGCAAAAGACTGGGAAGCGACCAACTAGAGAGCGAAAACAGTCATGCACATGCATTAAAATTAATAAACATTGGATGCAAGCATGAGTAGGATATAATCCACCATGAACATAAATATCCTGAAGGCTATGTTGATTTGTTTCAACTACATGCGTGAACATGTGCCAAGTCAAGTCACTTAAATCATTCAAAGGAGGATACCACCCCATCATACTACATCACAACCATTTTAATAGCATGTTGGCACGCAAGGTAAATCATTATAAATCATAGCTAATCAAGCATGGAACGAGCATCTATGATCTCTAATTGTCATTGCAAACATGTTTATTCATAATAAGCTGAATCAAGAACGATGAACTCATCATATTTACAAGAACAAAAGAGGTCGAGTTCATACCAGCTTTTCTCATCTCAGTCAGTCCATCATATATCATCATAATTGCCTTTCACTTGCAAAACCGAACGATGTGAATAATAATAAGAGTGCACGTGCATTGGACTAAGCTGGAATCTGTAAGCATTCAATAAACAGGAGAAGACAAGGCAATATGGGCTCTTGGTTAAATCAACAATAATGCATATAAGAGCCACTTCAAAAATTTAATCTTGGTCTTCTCCTATCGACCCCCAAATAAAAGAAGTAAAACTATTTACACGGGAATGCTCCCAACAAGTAAAAGAAGAACGGGAAAACTTTTTGGGTTTTCTTTTTAATTATTACTACTACAGCAAGAAAGTAAACTAGCTAGAAGCTATTACTATTTTTTGGTTTTTCTTAAGGTTTAACAAACACACAAGAAGAAAGTAGGAAAAAAAGAAAATAAACTAGCATGGATATTACAGTGAAAAAGTATGAGCACCGACATCTAGCAATGAGTGTGTGTGAACATAAATGTAATGTCGGTGGGAAATACGTACTCCGCCAAGCTTAGGCTTTTGGCCTAAGTTGGTTCATTGCCAGGGATGGCCTGGCGAATATCCGTAGGTGTAGCTGGGGTCGTACTGTGATTAAGAAGACTCTGACTGCCACTGGCTGGCAGCCATCTCCGGATCCCAAGAATAAACAGACTGTCGTGGAGGCTCGTATTGTGGTTCCGGTTCCGGGTCTGGTGCAGGATTCTGGTAGGCTTGAACGGCCGCCCACGGAATGAGATACGGTCCTTCAAAATTAAACAAGGAAGGAGCAGGCAAGGTAATAGTCTCAGGATGATGTTTATTAAAGTACAATTTATATTTAAGCTCCCCTTCCCTGCCCTTAACAATAAAGTCATGGGCTAGCATACTCTTATAATCTAAATAAGCACTAGGCAGCAATTTTCTTCTTTCTCATAGAGCCTAATAGGTATGTTAAAATGTGCAGCTAGGCGTGAGGCATAAATACCTCCAAAGATGGGGCCCTTAGTACGGTTCAGACTTAACCGTTTAGCAATAATTCCGCCCATACTAACAGTGTTATCGCGGTATAAATCATGGAACAAAATAATAATATCAGGAACACTAAGGTTTCCACAGTTTCCGCGACCAATCAAGCAACGACTAGCAAATAAGGCAAAGTAGCATAAGATAGGAAATGCATGCTAGTGATTCTTGCATCGGAAACCTTCCTAGTTTCTCCCATAGTGATGGTGTCAATAAATTCTTCCACATCTTTACGGTGTGGTTCATCTAAGGTACCCTCAAAGGGTATTTTGCAAACCTTGCAAATTCAGCTAATGGCATCTTCTTAATAACATCATATAAATGAAACTCCACTAAAGGAGGTGACTCTTTAGGAAAATAGTAGAAGTTTTGCACAAAAGTATTGGTGAGTAAGAGATACTGATGACGTTGGTCATGGAGGAAGTCGGTGAGGCCAGCATTCTCAGCCAATGAATAGAAATCCTCATAAATCCCGGCTTGTGTCAAGAAGTCATTGGAAGGCCATTCACACGGCCGGACGTCCGCGGTGCAAGGCAAACTAAATTTGGGCCTCTGTGCTTCTTCATTTTGCTTTTCCTTCGAGCTTCGGCTCGATGAGCCCCTCAAAAGTCTCTTCATTATTTTCTGAAATATTCTAAAAAATTTAGTAACTTCAATTTGAA